>JAJEKV010000071.1:4769908-5369908 GCA_021234155.1 Isoetes taiwanensis | reverse complement strand
GCGCGCACGTATTCTCTAGCTCACCCATGGAACCACCGTGATTCTCGAAGGGGCGCTTCCCCAGGCCTCATCATCGGACCCGGCGTCATGAACACGGAGTAGTCTCGAGGGTGATGCCCCCGAGTTTGCGTCTCCCCAAGGCTATAGCAAAGCCATAGCGTGAATTGACCCATCACGCAAGTGTGCACGGAGGGGCGGATGGAGTGGACAACCCTAGCCAATGTTCTATGCCGATAACGCCATGCCAAGACTCCGGTCTGCTGATCTCTTGAGGCCCCAATTGTCGGTCCGATCCCTCACGGAGTCCGAGTAGGGGTAGAACCTGGGGTTTGGGTGTTTTCTTAGGATTAGATGCATGTTCTATGCCGTTGGTATTTTGGATGGATGCGCCACCCTTCGTGGTGGTTATTTATATATATTCATGCTGTGTGCTAACCCTTGGATTCATGCTTCCGCGACGTAGGAGTCCCATTGAAGGCGTGGGCCGAATGACCCCTTCGTGTCCTTCTTCGGGCCTCATTTCATAGATGGCCCGAAATAGACGGAGGGCCCTGCTCATGGTGAGATGGTCGCCATGGGAGGGGAAAGTCCCCGTATGTATACGTCCGAGGGTCGTATACATTCCGGGAGCGTCACAGCATGTCTGCCTGATCTTATTTGAATAAACATGTTGTAGTGCTTTTAGTTAGGAACTATATGATAATTCTCAGCAGTAGTTGTCAGAGTCTTTGTTAGTATTTCAAGTTTAAAATGATAAAAGACATAAAAAGGAGAAAAGAAAGAAAATCAAACAAAACATAGAGTTCTAAGTAAAGTAGGTTTTGTTATTTAACAGTTTGCACTTTCAGACAGAAGATGGTTGCTGACTGAAGGCCAGATTTCAAACAAATGCTGCTTCAGGCTGAGCAAGAATTCATCTTGTTGATGCTAACATTTTGCACCACTTGCCAGATCCATCAGACTGATCAAACTCATCAGGATGTAACTTAGCCTGCATATACATGAGACTTGTATTCTTTTTCAAATGCAGATTCCTATCAAGCAGCTATGCATCCGTGGAGAAAAGTGTTGCGAAGATACTAACAGTTTTTAAGTGTCATTCCGTGCTCATTTGTTTTCCTTCCATGTCCACTGATCACTATAGCCGGAACATATGACCATTGCTTCCAAATCTTCTCAAGTTGCTACCAAAAGTTGCCTCCCATAGTCACTCACCTAAAGGCAACTCGGAGAGACAAGTTCAAACAAAACAAAAAGAACAACTGCTGCGATCATGTCAATTATTCCAACAGTTCACAAGACCACACAATCGGTCAGATATTTCATATCCATAGTCAAATTTTCTAATCGAATGTCACGTGTGAGGGGACCAGCCACATCCTCTCCTTTGTTTAGCATCATGTTGCCCGCTATAGCAAACATGTGTACAAGGATCCCGAGCAATATCACAGCAAACAACTTGAAGACCAAGAGTACCGAGACCAAATGTGACGCGTCCCCTACTGCGTGATCACGATTGCACTCACCGTGTATACAAGCGAGAGTTCTTCCCCACACCAGCTCCCATGGCGATACAGGGCCCTCCACATATCCAGCACACCGGTCACCGAGTTGGGAAGAGTGAAGGTGTCATTCTACCCGTCTCCCTCGGGGCCTACCTTAGTCAGCTAAGCGTAAACATACATGTCATGTGGCACATACATCAACATCCTCAGACCATCTCGAAGGATGGTCCTCCTCATATCTGCATAGACAAATCGGCCACATCACATAAGGCTCGGACTCAAAGGATAACCCGGCTTGGGTCTCCGTGTAATTCTTGGCATTGAATTCATGGCAATGGAATTGGGCGGCATAAGAACATGGCATAGGGTTGTCCACTCCATCCGCCCCTCACATCACTTTGCGAGTAGGCTGAAAAGTGTTGGGACTGACCTGGCATGGGATGCAGGATGCATAGCCAAAGGGGCTATTCACGGTCTCATCCTCCCAGCCCGATGGGGGTAGGGATCACTCCCTCCGAGATCTACATGCTAACTCAAGGTGACTAGAGGGCCACCGCCCGTATTCGACCGAACCCACCGGAAAGTGTACACCACTTCACTGTGTCGAGCCCATGCCTTACCCGCACTCGGTGGTAAGCCATTAGACCTAGTCACAATGATCCCCGGTAGGCTTTACACCAGGGGATCGCTCAAGAGTCGTGACATGAACCTCCTTTTTTTAGCCGGTCCCCTCAGCCCTTCACCCACAACCCTGGTGTGGCTCTTGTACACAGCCGAATCTACAAAGTGTGCTAGAGAGGCTACTCTAGGAGCATCAACTACAAGCTTTAGGGCCTCTACCCCCTTCCCAATACAAGGAGTTCACAAAATACATCATCCAAATATATCACGTAAGAACTAAAGAACTAGATCCAATCATAGAGTTAGGTTCTTTAGTTAGTGTCCTAGATCTAAGATCTAGATAACTACTATGGGCAATTTAATAGTCTAAACCTCTACCGATTCTATGACTAGAAGACGGTTTAAGCTATTAAAATTGACCAAATACCTGATCCTTGAGTGGCTCCTCCCGACTGAGTTCAACCATCCCGCTGAGCTGATCGTCCATTCGAGGGAACCGATGGCTTATAATTAAGGGCAAGCGTCTGGAGGCGGTTTTGGCTCCTCAAGGCAGCAAAATCGAGCTCTAAAAACCCTAAGGATCTAAAAAAACTAGCAAGCTAGGGTTTTCCTACCCTAAATAGACATGGGGTTTAGGCTAGGGTTTCCACTTACCCAATTTGGCATGTGGGATAATTGGAAAGGCCCCACTTGCCTTTAGTGGCTAGGTGGCAAAATATGCCAACATGGAAAGGTGTGCCTCATTAATGTGCACATGTGCACATTAATAATATATGAACACTCCTAGCAAGTTGCCCCTAGGGCTACTTTTACCCGGCTATCCGCTGGTACATACACGCCAATCGGGGTGGCGTGTACGCTGACGACGGCAAGATAATGTACGCCCCGAGCGATATCGCGCTGAACGCCACATTCTCCCCACCTTGAAATGATGCTTGTCCCGCAAAAGATCGCGGGTCTCCCACCTTGGGATCTTCCTAACCCGCAACCCGCAATCAACGGATACCTACAATATAATCTTTATACATTTATCGCGATACTCTAAGGTAATTACTTTTAGAACATTATTACGCTTATTATATTATGGAATACTTATCAATTCATAACACCATTAACAAGTTATTCACTATGTTAAGTTAGACAAAATTTCAGCATTTCATATCTATAATTACTGTCCGAGGTACTCTTCATTCCTTGCAACACATTCCAACAAAACTTGTGTTGCAAGTCTTCGTAGCTCGACCTCCTTGCCCTCCGGAGCTCTCTACTGGCCTGCAGGTCGACACTACGTTAGTACCGTTTTAATTGTTTAATAAATTTTGGTTATATGGTGACCACCCCACCTATCTACATGAATGCATGGCTAATCTCCTGGCCAGAGGGAAGAGGATGAATCTTCCATAATGGCTCGGGGAGACATACTATATGCCTATATGCCGCCATGCCTACACCTCTAGTTGCCCAACAGGAGGATATCCTTCTCACAAGAAGGAAGGATGGATTCCTCCTATCAAAGCATATATATGGGGCTAAAGGTGCTTTCCCTATCAATGCATTCCTTAATGACCTCTTTTCTCTCTCGAGGCCGCCTCCTTCCGGGGGACGTGGCGACTTTCTAATCTACCTTCCACTTTCAAGCGGAAACGCGGTCATGCCTACATTGACATTACACCACGCCCTAGAGATCACCGTGAGTGGTCTCATCATCGATAAATAACCAGCATGACCCATACCAAGTATAGGTTGCATGCGTGATTAATCTATACAAGAATTAACCTACGCAAATCGACATGCCCTGAGCGATTTCTTCGGAGATGACCTTGCCGCCCCATTGCTCCATAAACTGTGGGTACTGCTTTACCAAATCCTTCTTAAGTACCCACGTGGCGTCTTCCACTGGCAAGTGTTTCCACTTGACCAAGTATTGGAGGAACTCCGACCTCCTTGTCTTCTTGAAAGCTTTATCAAGAATCATTTCTGGAACTATTTCCAGCTGCTCCTCCGCCATTTCCAACAACGTTGGAGTGTCCAAAACTTCGTCCTGATTTGGAGTATGCTTCTTCAACAAACTCACGTGGAAGACCTTATGAATCTTTAGGTGTGCTGGCAATTCTAACTTGTAGGATTGATTACCTACTCTCTTGATTATTCTGAAGGGTCCAGCCCACCTTGGAGCAAGCTTCTTGCAATTGCCAATCCCGAAGCTTCACCGCTTCACCTTTATCTTGAGCCATACATCATCTCCAACTTTGAACTCTCTTTACCGCTCGATGCTTATCGGCGATGCTCTTTTGTCGACTTCTTGCCGCTAGCGATAACCTCGAACTTCTTCCACGAGCTGCTGATATCGCCAACATCTGGCCGCTTAAACTTCTACTTTTGACACGGGTTGTGCCAAGTGTCCGAGTTAGGCAATCGATAGCCATAATTGATCATAAATGGCGACATTTGGGACGATTCCCGCTTGGTGCTATTGTATGCAAACTCCACCAAGTGAATAAATTCTTCCCACATACTTTGCTTATTCCGCATATAGTTTCAGAGCATGTCTTCTAAGATCCCGCTGGTCCGCCCCGCCCGCCATCCGTCTGGATGATGATACGCCGCGCTCATGGATAGCTTGGTCTGAATTGTCGCGAAAAGAGGTCTTGCCAAAAGGCACTCATGAACTTCGATCTCGCCGGAGATAATCTCCCTTGGCATGCCATGAAGCCTGAAGATCTCTTTGGTGAAGAGCTTTGTCGTATCCATAGTCGTGACCGTGGTCCCGCAAGGCACAAAATGTGCCATCTTTGACAACTTGTCGACCACTACCATCAAGGCATCCTTGCCTCTCGCCGTTTTTGGGAGTCCCGTGGATGAAATCCATGCCGATTACCTCCCACTTAGCATTTGGCAATCGCTAATGGCTCTAATGCCCCCTCGAATTAAGTCGCCTCGCCGTCTCACCGGCATAGCCGACATTCCTTGATGTAGCGAAGCTATTTGCTTCTTCATTCATTCCGCCAATAATAGCCTGCCAAAGACTTTGAAATATGTTTTCATGAATCCCGCATGGCCAGCTATTGGGCTGTTGTGCGTGTCATGGAGGATCAACTTCCTTACACCTGATGATTCGCACGCACAACTTGTTCTTATGGTATAACAGGTTGCCTTCCTTCTTATAATGCTTGAAGGCCTCCCGCTTTATTATCTGTTCTAGCCTCCTTAGAGAGGCTTGCCCATACTTCCCTCGAAATCCACATCCGCTTGGCAAGGACTCTTCAATCCTCTTACCAAAGTCGCTGAGAGCCGAAATTGCGCTGCAATGCACTCTAGTTGTCGGGGATGCCTTGAAAGCGATCTGCTACCACATTGAGTTTCCCCGGCTTGTAGACTATATCAAAGTCGTTATTCCTCGAGGAACTCCATCCATCTCCTCTACTCAGTTGAGGTGTGGTTATGCGAATACATATTGAGGCTCATGGGTCGGTATCCAATTGGAACTTCCTTCCCAAGAGGTAGTGCCTCCATATTCTTAACGCCTCGACAACCGCAAGCAATTCCTGATCATCGCGTCTGCGTTGGGTAGCGCCGTCTCGGCGTCGTTCATCTTCCTCGAATCATACGCTACCACACTCTTCTTGCATAAGCACCGCACTCGTAGCTATCTTACTCGTGATCCGTTGCTACAAGCTTATCTTTCTCCGGTCCGCAGGGTTAAGATCGGGGCTGTTGTTAAAGCTTCCTTCAACAATTCAAATCCCTTTGGGCTTTCTTGTGCCAATGCTCTACCCAATCTTTCACCTTCTCCGCCTCGTCAAATCTCACAGAACGGGGGCTGCTATCTTAGCAAAGTTCTTCACCAACTTCCTCAGAGTACCCCGCTAGACCGAGAAAACTTGACCTCGCTGCACATTCTTCGCCCGCGCCATCAATCATCGCTTCAATCTTGGCGGGTCCGCCGAGATGCCTTCTCGCCGAGATCACATGACCAAGGTATTCCACCTTCTCTTCGCGAAGTAAGCGGCACTTCGACAACTTGGCGCATAACCGGTGCCTCCTCAACTTCTCTAGCACCCTTCTCAAGTGTTGCACGTGCTCTTCAAGGATCTGCTATACACCAAAATGTCATCAAAGAAAACAATCACAAAGGTGTCCAGAACTCCTCAAGATATCGCTCATGAGCCTCATGAACGCTATGGGGGCATTTGATAAGTCGAAAGGCATCACCGCGAACTCATAATGCCCATACCAAGGCCCGGCGTCTTGTGGATATCCTCCTCCTTTATCCGTGATCGATGATAACCCCGACCTTAAGTCGATTTTTGGAGAAGATCTTTGCTCCTTGAAGCTGATCCATCAAGTCGCCCCGATCTTGGAAGCGCATACTTGTTCTTAATGGTGTGCTTATTCAACTGCCTATAGTCTATGCACATTCTCAAAGATCCATCCTTCTTCTTGACAAAAAGAATGGGCGCCTCCAAACGGCGTGACACTAGGTCTAATGAAACCTAGGTCGAGCAGCTCCTCGCAGAATCGCTTTTTAGCTCCGACAATTCCTCGCGTTGTCATTCTATATGGAGCCTTGCTTGTCGGTTTTGTTCCTGCTCGAAAAGCTATCTCGCACTCGACTCCCCTATAAGGAGGGAGCCGCTTGATCTCATCCGAAAGAGATCGTGGAACTCCGCGGATCAACTTAGCTATTTGCCCCTCGCAACTTGTCGAGCATCTTGTCTTTTTGCTTCCTTCCAATTCCGCTCACTAATCTCAAGCTTGAAGATGTATGCTACCCGCTCACTCTTGATGCACTTGAACAAATTGCTTAGAAGACATACACCGCATGATGGGGACAACTTCTTTACCTGTTATCTCAATGATCTTGCCGTCGGGTGTTGGGAAGGTCACCTTCCGCTTCCACAATCAATAATGGCCCCTGCTGGTCCAAGGTACTCCATACCTATTATCAAGTCATATTTGCCGATGCTCATTACCTCCGCCCCCATCTGGATCTTAATCCCCGGCAAGTCGATGTCAAAGTTGATTCTTTTACCTGCCGTCTGCCTTACTGCTCCACTTGCTAAGACAACGGGCCTTGGCTTTGACTTTAATGGTTTCAACTTCAACATTTGAACCATTCTGGGAGATGCAAAGTTATGGCTACTTCCCGAATCTATTAGGACTATAAATGACTTGGCCTTGGCCTTTCCCACTGTGGAAATTACTTTATACTGGCTCTCTCGCTTGCTCAGATCTATTATTGCAAAGATATGACACTCACCCTGAATGTAGTCGCTGGCCTCCTCGCCGCCGCCGTCAGGACAGTGTCCCAATCTCCCAACTCGCTAGCGCCGCACTCATGACATATGGGCGCTTTGTCGTCCCTATGGCCTGGCTGGAAACACCAAGCAAAGCCGCTTATGCATGCTCCTCGCCTCTCTTCTCCTTGGGCATGGCCTGCAGAAAGGATCGCACTGCTTTGGAGTAGTTTGACCCTTCCTGTTTGTCTTTGAAGGACACCTGCTTCTTCTCCTGCTGCTTCCCTTGATTGCCACTATATGGGGCTCTAGCTGGTCCTGGGCTGGCTGTTCTGCCGAACCGCCGCTTTGCCTTGCCTTTATCTTGGTAATGCCGCTGCCTCGCCCCACTATTCTCGGTGGTCCCGTTTCCTTGCAAACTTATTGCCTTGGACTCCGCTTCTGATACTGTTCTTGGGTTTATTGCCCTTACAAGCTTGCGGATCTCCTCATTCAGACCTTCAATGTAGCTTTCCACTGCGTGCTTCTCTCCTAACTTTGGCACATACAGCCTTAGCCTCATAAATTCCTCTCGCGGTATTTCAGACCGACTTGTTGCCTTGCCGCAACCTCGTAGAGAACCTTTGCATCATACCGACTTGTGCTCTCTTGGGACATAATGGCGCTTGAAGGCTTTAGCAAACTTCTTGAACCTGCAAGCGTCCCTGCTTAAACCATGAGCCTTGGCATAGCCCTTCCACCAAATGCGTGCTGCTCCCTTCCGGGTTGGCTGTGCCACCCCTTTGCCTTTATCCTTATCCTTCATACCATAGGCATTGCCGTGATTGGCCATCTCGTCAAGCCAAGCCTCTCGGCCTCCATGCACGACCGCCATGTTCTCGCCTCGAGAATTGCTCGAGCTTCCCGGCCTTCCAAACATTTCCCAATGCGAGTCTACTTTCTTCCGGTAGTCGAGGTTCTTGTGTCCCTTTGTCGATCCCTCCCGTGGTTCCTCCGCCTTTTAATCCCTTTCGGACTTGGTTCTCCGCTTCTTCTTCCTCGAGAATCTGAGTCTGAATCCCAGCTTGAGTCGGAGGAGTCCAAGCTGGGGACCTTCCTCTCTTGCCCTCTTCCCCGTCTCTACCCCGTTCTCCGAGCTGATGCTTCGCGGCGGTTGGCGCACCATCAGAACCTTTGCTCACCTCGCTACAGCGGCTTAGCAAGGCCTTTATCCGTTTCGAGGTCCGTCCTCATTTGCGATATTTCTTCTTCTCGAGTCATTTGTCCAAACTCTTCAAGCAGGTTCCTTGCCGGGCGGGCCTGGGCGGGGCTCGCTTCCCTCGTAAGTTCCCGCAGCTTGTCGCTCTCCCCGCGCCAGCCTCTAGCTGCATACACAAGTGGTTCATATCTACATGGTTAGTTTTCCTTGCTTTCTTGCATTATTTATGTTTGTTGGCATGGTTGAGGGGACACAAAATGTATCAACAAAACATTTATAGTGCAAGAGAATGTTATATTTATATTTTATATTACACTAATACAAGAACTTGCAACTAATGCTAATCACTTCGTTGATGCCTGTAAGATGGATTATCCTCCAAGAACTTTTTCACTTGGGCTGTTCCCAATCGAATGGCCCAAGTTCCTATGACATTGGCTGGAGATCCACCCCGTAATGCTCTTGCTAAATCTTCTATTCTCATGGGTGGGAGGTGTAAGCCGCCCACCGACAGCCTTGCCTTGCCACCAGTAAGGTATGGCTAAGTCGAAGACGCCGAAAGTGCTACCGCTTTTTTCACCGTGATTGCATACTCGGTGTTAAGGGGTAGCCGTGCATGCCGGCCGAATCCCAGAGTGCAATCAGCAACGATACTCCTTCCTCGCCTCTGGGGTGAACTTAAGGTGGATAATCGCTATTCTTCCATCCATCAAAGAATGGCGGCGTGTAATAGCGTAATGACTGGCCGTTGCGAGATGGGTCCTCGGCCACTTCGGTATCCAGCTGTTCCGCTTCCGAAATCATCAACCTCCACCGCGGGTGAGCTCCCCTCAGTAGTCCTTGGATCAAGGTGAAGCCCTCCCCCGAGGTCGAATTCACCGTGTCCTATCCCCGGGAGGTTCTCATGGACGAGCTTGCCGTTAGGATGTTTGAGGTCGCATAGCGGATCCCCATCTGTTCCTCGAGAGCAAGGAACTCTTCCTCCGGCTCGGTAGCTTGTTCTCAGCTTTGTCTCCCTCCATGATCTGCCTGATGTTGCTTTGGGCTTGATGTCTGAGGTAAACTCTCCCGTGTAAGTGTCGGGCTTCCCTTACTTGGAGGGGGAAGTCGACTCTCCTCGACGATGAAGTCGCCCAAGTCCGCTCTTCTGAGTTGGTGCAGCAACTCTTCAAGTCCAGGTACTCCCTTTCCCCGCGACCGAGGTTTTGAATGTCGCCAGAGTAGAAACTCCTCACCTTCGACGATAATGGGAGCCAGGCTTGTGATGCCTAACCCGAGGGGTGGCGCCGACTCGAGTCTCACGCCGCTTCTTTCGGGTCTTGCCACTCCCCGCCTGTCTTGTCGCCGCCTCTCGCTGGTCGAAGCTCAACATCGCTTCTCCTCCTCGGATTCCTCGCTCATCCGAAGTCTTCTTCCTTCCCTTCCTCGCCCCGCTCATATCGTGGTGAGGAGCCGTTGTTCTCACAAGCACGGCTAATGGATCCACGCCCATGGGGAATAGAGGTTTCCCCACAATGTTCTCGCACGGTGGGTGAGAAAGATTGCCGTAAGTGTTGAAAGAGAAGTACTTGGTCCCGCTGATGCTAGGACCATTGGCTCGTGTGCGGTGCGCTTTGTTTGTGAGGTATTTGGCGTATGTTCGACATCGCCTAATGCCGCCAAGTGGACCGCCTAGGAACAAAATATCCTATACAAGGAGGGAGTTGCACTAGCGCCGGTTCTACCCCTAGCTTGGAACTCACCAAGACTCTACTATAAGCCGGGTCGCAAAGGTTGCTTGGACGCCTACCTCCTTCCTGAAAAACTGAAGATTTGGTCGACGCCGCCTCGAAGAAGATGAGCCGGGCGCCTGTACCATCTCCGAAATCGGTTGCCATTGATTAATTGCAGAAGAAGGTAACAAATGGTTGCAAGAGCGCCTCAGGGAGTTAGGAAATCGGCTAGAAGGGCAGGAGCAGATTTGTAGGGTGCTATGTGAGAAGTGACGGGTCTATTTATAGAAAAGGGGGAAACCCTAATTTTTGGATGACTTGGAAATTTCCTAGGATTGGGTAATTCTAACTTATCTGAGGTCAAAATAGGAGTTTGAGGACTATAGGAGATGCTTGAACAAGGCTAGGTTACCTAAAAGATGCTATGCAGTAGGTTGAAGGTGACTTTGACAAGTCCTGGTGAAGAATTGGTAAGAGGTCTCACAGCTTGCCTCGCTTCAATCCTAACTTTTTGTTTTGCGACGAGGCGCGAGCTGTGAGACATCAGTCCCATTTCGATTAAAGGTGTCCAATTTGGGTAAACTAATGGTGTAAGGGTGATGGGCTCACCAAATTAGGCAGAATCGACCCCTTATTTGGTCAATTTGGAGCTGTTTTGGTCAAGTTTAAGTAGGTCTCACGAATTTTTGCGCCTCGCCTCAATCCTAACTTTTGTTTTATGACGGTAGCGAGCTGTGAGACATCATGTCTCTCGGCTCCCAAATGTCCTATTTCAATGAAATAAAAGCTAAAACTTATTAATTTGCTCTAATTACTCAAGTTTATGTCATCAAGGTACACAAAATTGCTCTATATTACAAAATTTTTAATTATTTACAACAAAAAGTTTCTAAGGGCGTTCTCCCTTAATGCGGGTCGCAAGACTCATGTCTTGTCGCATTAAGGTTACCCGCTTGGCGTGGATAGTGCAGGCTGTTGAATCTTCAAAATGTTGCACTATCTTTGCCTCAAACCGCCTCTTGCATTGCCAGCCAGCCTCGTCCTGGTGGACTCTAAAGTCCGCTCTATAGGCTCAAGCATAACTTCACGCACCAACCGAAATGGGGGCACACGGGGATTAGGAGACCGGCTGCGCTACTGAAGTGTCTAATCTCCCTTAACGCTCTTCTCTCCACCTCCTTCCTATCCGCTTTCTTCCTGGGTGGCGCTTGGGAACCTTTGGGCTTCGTGGTGGCGGCCTTAGGGTTTGCTGCTTCGTTGGTCGCCCTCCCTCGATGAACTTAACCCTGTTTTCCTCATAATATTTGTTATAGGCCTCCCATTTCTTCATGTAGGCCTCGTGCTCTCTCATCTTCCTCTCATAAATCTTCACCCTGCTTGGTGGCGTAGGCTTCCCGGCAGGTCGTGGTTTACTTCTTTCTATCCCATGCCGGGGTATTCGGGGGCTTCGCACTTGGTCTTGGTGGGGTTGCTCAGTGCCTACTGTTCGTGTACTTCCTCGCTTTCGTCGCTGGGTGCTTGGAAGAGCTCCCACCTGCAGCGTTAGGGTTGAAGTCTTCATCAGAAGAGTCGTCGGAAGGGTTTGGGGGTTCGTCAGGTTGCCGCTCCTTGATAATAATGTTGGGGTTCGGCCTCTTCCTTGGCGGGCGGTCCTTTTGTTCTCCTTCGCCAGCCTACGAACTTCCCTTTCGCTTTCTTCTTTTCTTCTGCTACCTTTTGTTCCTCCTCCTTCCTTTTCCTCTTTTTTGTCTTCCCTTCTCTTCTGCCGGCGCTCGTACTTCCTGATGAACCTTCTAAGGTCTGCTACCTCCGCTGGCTCCGACACTGGTCACCGCTCATCCCCGCTTTCGAGGATTTCCGTGGATGTGCGTCTCGAATGGTCCACGCTTGTTCACTGCTTTGGATCTCCCGCTCTATTTCTTCATTACACCTCCCTCGTCTCTTAGTCCATGGAGTTGGGTGATGTGGCCCTCGTCCTCCTCCACCTGCTGGTTGAAGACATCGATCAAATCGGAGGTGTCTTCCTCTTCGTCCGAAGGCGAACGACCCCCTCTTGCGAGCCTCTCACGAAGCATCTTCCGAATGATCTCGCCTCGGTGGCTTGGTGGTTTCGCTGGGCGGCGCTTCCTTCTTGGTCTGTTTGGTTCGGGCCATGTTTTACGGATCGTCAATCGGATAAAAGCGCCGAAAGATCGCCTAAGTTGGGAAGAGCGGATTTCTAGGGCTTGGACGAAAAAAATGAGGGGGTTCTACATCTATTTATAGCTTGGGGAATTTTAGGTCAAAACTCAAGTTGCTCCGTTTAACATGCTAAGGCACCAACTTATCTAAAACTTATACTTATTTCAGACTTTTTCTACCTATTGGTCTCACAGCTTGCGCCTCGTTCCAATACTAATGTTTAGTTTTGCGACCAGTAGCGAAATCTGAGATCTCATACATTTCTAGGGTTTTAGGTAATTAAAACATGCTATTCTAACTAATTCCTACCTTAGAATTAGCCTTACCACATTATTTATCTCAAATTCATCATGTTTTGGTGTTCTTGGCTCGATGTCTCATAGCTTGCGCCTCGCTTCAAAACAAAAAGTTAGTTTTGCGACGAGGCGCGAGCTGTGAGACCACCTCACTTGGAAAATTTTGGCTCGTTCTTTTTAATCTTGTTAAATTCCAATTCACTTAATTGTTAGTAGCTTAGCATAACTACAAAGGTGAGAAAAATTTTTCCCACTTTTCGAGGCTTGAGGATCCTATCAAGTTAGTACTACTGGGAACATGGTCAGTGCTTTGCTCTTGGTCTCCAAGAACATTGCTCTCGATACCACTGCGGACGCCCCCTACTGTGATACGGTGCACTCACCGTATACAAACAGAGTTCTTCCCCACACCCAGCTCCACGCCGATACAGGCCCTCCACATATCACCGCACCGTAACGAGTCTCAGTGGGGGAAGAGTGAAGGTGTCATTCTACCCCGTCTCCCTCGGGGCCTACCTAGGCTGCGAAGCGTAAAACATACATGTCAAGAGCACATACATCAACATCCCGTGACCATCTCGAGGATGGTCCTCCTCATATCTGCATAGACAAAGATCAGCACATCACATAGGGGATCCTACCCAAGGCTCGGGACTCAAAGGATAACCGACGGCTTGGGTCTCCAGAGTTCTTGACGCATGTAATTCATGGCAATGGAATTGGGCGGGCATAAGAACATGGCATAGGGTTGTCCACTCCATCCGCCCTCCCCCGTGCACACTTTTGCGGTAGGCTGAAAAGTGTTGGGACTGATCAGAGCCTCACGGGATGCATAGCCAAAGGGGCTATTCCCCGGGTCTCATCCTCCCGGTTCGATGGGGCAGTGGGGATCACTCCCCTCCGAGAGATCTACATGCTAACTCAAGGTGACTAGAGGGCCACCGCCTGTATTCGGGACCAACCCACGGAAAGTGTACACCACTTCACGGGTGTCGAGCCCATGCCTTACCCGCACTCAGTGGTAAGCCATTAGACCTAGTCACAATGATCCCCGGTAGGCTTTACACACCAGGGGGATCGTTCAAGAGTCAGGACATGAACCTCCTTTTTAGCCAGTCTGGCCCCTTCACCCACAACCCGGTGTGGCTCTTGTACACAGGCCGAATCTACAGTGTGCTAGAGAGGCTACTCTAGGAGCATCAACTACAAGCTTTAGGGCCTCTACCCCCCTTCCCAATACAAGGAGTTCACAGAAATACATCATCCAAATATATCACAGAAGAACTAAAGAACTAGATCCAATCATAGAGTTAGGTTCTTTAGTTAGTGTCCGAGATCTAAGATCTAGATAACTACTATGGGCAATTTAATAGTCTAAACCTACTGATTCTATGACTAGAAGACGGTTTAAGCTATTAAATTGACCAAATACCTGATCCTTGAGTGGCTCCTCCTGACCTGAGTTCAACCATCCTGCTGAGCTGATCGAATTCAGGGAAACTGATGGCGCAATTCGCTTGGGCAGCGTCTGGGAGGCGGTTTTGGCTCCTGGGGCAGCCAAAACTGAGCTCTAAAACCCTAAGGACGAAAAACTAGCAAGCTAGGGTTTTCCTACCCTAAATAGACATGGGGTTTAGGCTAGGGTTTCCAATTACCCAATTTGGCATGTGGGATAATTGGAAAGGCCCCACTTGCCTTTAGTGGCTAGGTGGCAAAATATGCCAACATGGAAAGGTGTGCCCTCATTAATGTGCACATGTGCACATTAATAATATATGAACACTCCTAGCAAGTTGCCCCCTAGGGCTACTTACCTGGCTATCCGTTGGCGTACACGTCAATCGGGGTGGCGTGTACGCGTGACGTGGCAGTACAATGTACGTCCTGGGAGCGTATACTGTGCTGGAACGTCACACCAAAAGACTTGAAGACTAGGATGCTGATGAAGAACCCAAAGGATGACTTTAAGTCAAGACACAAGTTCACAACTCAAACTCCAAGGATTGAATGCATTTTCTAGCTCTGAAGGCACTTATGAGGTTTGGAAGACCCCTGTGAAGATGGCAAGCTATGATATGGTATTTATCCTTCTCATATTGTGAAAATTCTCTATTTGCCTTTTGCACCATCATACCATCATCCTTATCCTATTTTTCACCCTCATTGCCTTTTCACATCCTATACCATCATGCTTTTTATGTATAACCATTTGTTTCATAGTTGACCTACCATGACCTAGGGCACATTTCCCAAGGAAGTTGTCAGATCTAAAAGTTGCCTAGCATCGAACTCTATATCACCATGCTCATCTCATGCCTTACTATTCCATTGTCACACACTTCATACCAAGTAGCTAAAAAGCAAAACATATGTGCTAAGCACAAAAATACAAAAAAAACAAAGATGCCTAGTCACTATCTCCAAGTGACATGGCATGATGACTAGATGTACATGTCATCACCTCCAAAGCTACTCTGGTCCACTCATCATTTGCTACCTTCATGTCTCATTCATCATGTTGCCACCTAAGCACCAAATTTCCACATCATCACATCACTCCACATCATCAAAAGATGACTAGGCGAAGTTTTAACCAAACTCAAAAAAAAAAAAAATGGTCAACCAAATGATCAAATTACCTTGGGAAGTGAACCTACTAGCCTTGTTTACCCTAGTTGACCTATTTTCTATCCTTCCACTACATTTTCACCTATTGCCACCTCATCATCCATTTGGGCAAAATACCTTGTTTGACCAACACATATCACATTGACCTTGCCCACTCATTCATCATTTTTCAAAATATTATTTTTCCAAAATTTGTCCTTGCCATCTTGAAGCTCCATTGAAAGTATGCCACCGGCACAAAAATCTCAAAAAAAGACCCTATATAGACCTTCAAATTTCATTTCTTGGGAACCGTGTCCCATGCCAAAAATGCAAAATTTTTCCTATTCTACCCCCCCATCTATCTACCCTCTTATCCTCTGCCAAGTGGCGTCCCCCCTGGCATGCCAACTCGAAACACGAGCCGAGCTTGGCGTGGGAGGAGACCACGTAATCAAGAAAATAGAATGTGGATCTCTATTTATACCTAGGCCCACCTTTTGATCTCGGCCTGTGGGATATATCATGTCGAACCCTAAAATTTGAATTTGCCAAGAAACCTCCTTTTTTGTTGGGACAAACGGGGTGATCATTGCATTTGTTGGCGGTTTTGTCCTATTCCACCAAAGAACAGCCCAATTAAACCAAAACCGCAAAGATTGATTGCGAATTTGCCAAGATCGGACCAAGACGGGGGATTTTAAAAAGGGGTTTTGTTCCATCAATTTTTTCGAGGGCGATAAGCGGATTTGAAGACCGAGAACGGGAGTCGTGGCGTCTGAGAGCTTGCATAAGATCCTCCCCGCTTGAAATCAAAATCGAGGCATTTGTGATGAAATATCCTTGAAATTCTTGAAACTTGAAATTTATTTTGTGATTGAGTTATTCTCTCGGTGATCCAAATGGCATTCTTGAATACCTCGTGTTGTGAATTTACTGTTTTGACTTAATGAAAATCGGAATTTGGGAAAAGATTGTGTGAGATTGTGATTAAACTCATTTTACTTTGCATTGTTATTAAGCACAAAAGAAGTTAGCAAAATACTATTGGTGTTTGAACAATTAGGAGCATCAGTAGTGAGTGTTCAGAGTAGAAAAAACGTAAAAAAATATTATTGACAATCAGAGTGCAAAAACTGTTACAGACATTGTCATTGTGACTCTGGCAGTACATGTTACAGCAAGAATCCAAGCTCTGTTTGGAATAAATGAGCATATGCACGTGACCTACAGGAGCATACCTAGGTGTGGGAATTGGTTTCTGCCACAAAAGATCATAGTCTAGCATTTGGCAGAATCGAGCTCACTGTCCAGGCCATTGACCAAAAATTGACCCAGTCAGGAATTTGATTTGTGAGAAATCTGTGAGCATTTATACTGTAGACCTTTCACAACAGTTTTCTGGAGTTGGCTAGCACACTCTAGTAAAGATTTTAAGTGCTTTTGAAGTAGATGCATGGTGTGGTGAATGTCTGAGTGCTGCTAGTTTTTTTTGCTTTAGGGACTCTAGCTGATTTGAGATTTCCTTGCAAATTCAGAGTTTCTTTTGCAGTGCAGATTGATCACCTCAAGTGATCTGGAGGTCCTGACCATCAAAACACACTTGTAAGGCCCCAGTTGGAGACCACCCAGGATAATCTCCAACAGGCGGTCGACCTGAATAAGTGGTGGTCTAGCGAGCATCATTATCTTGACAAGTTCATGATCTCTCAAGAGCAGATGGAACCCTGGAAGGGGGGCAGGTTTATGGAGGATGTTCCATCGATGGACAAGGTCAGCAAAGATGGCGCGACCGGTCCTATACATAGAATTCCTATCCGGCCAAGAGTTATCAAGTACTTCATAACCAGCTTGGTCGAGGAAGATCAAATTGTATGCGAGTGGTACATGAATGGCCTGTTCTCTCGGGGTGCTATCTTTGTTGGAATGAAACCTATATCCGTGGTTGGAAATAAGGACATGGTTGAAACCATTCAATCATACACGGATCCGCTTCATGAGCATTTCAAGGGGAGGAAGACAAATGGAAGCGAAGAAAGACGGCGAGGGCGAGGGAGACAAAGGCGGCGTAGGCGTGAATGTCGAAGGTTTAGACCGAGATGTTTGCCGAACACATTCTTGAGAATCTGAGATTGAGGTGAGTTTACTTTGCTCTATCGGTGTTTCTCGACTTCGCGAAGTCGAGAAAACTCGTTCCTTTCAATACCTTTTTCATTTCTCGACTCGCGAAGTCGAGAAAACGCCTCCTTTCCCGACATGTGTCATCATTTCGGGGAGTTCGATGTCAACGACTCGGGATCATTGTCAATGGATTCCAACGGTTCACGTCGCGAGGAGGAGAATGCACTCCCCAAAGACAATCCGAGCAAGACACCGCTCACGGCCCGGAAAAGGACCTGAAAAGATAATGATCCCAATTTGGATCCCGGCGAATCGGAAATATGGTCGAGCCAAACTCCAATCGGGATCCAAATGGTCCCACCAAGCTTGTAATATTTGACGCCAATGGAGTATTAGCTGCAGATACCACGACAAAGATGTCCCCGAGATTAACACCTCGCATCCCAATCAAAACAGAGCATAAAATAGTGTATCCGAGGCCCTAGAGCTAAGGAAATTGTTGAATGGTGCCCGAACGGGATTCGGCGGGGCATATGGTCTTGTATGGCAAAAGAAAAATATTGTCAATGTTCTTGGTGTTCTCGGCATTTCAGGTTTTGAAGTTCAAGTTCGCTTTGGGGAAACGAAAAGGGTCGAGCATGTGAAGGACCTCGATCCAGCCATCACAAAGGGGAAGCCTATAATGGTGAAAAGGTGGATGTGGGGTTTATGAGCAATTCCGGACTATGGCAAACACAACACGCGATCATAGACGACTCCGCCTACAAGTGCTATCATAACGCCAAAAAAAATACAATCATTGCTAAGCCATATCGACCGAAGAATATGAGACGGATAGGTGGTTGTCCTTCTGGACTCATCCTGCCTTTGGCGAATCCCTCTTTGCCATTCTTGTCGCCCGATGTGCTTACGAACTATCCGAGCCTCACGGAACCCGATCCAGAGAGCAAGCCGATCATGAAAGCTATGGACGACAAATACTTTGGTGAACAAGAAGAGTGAACCCTGCTTTCAGATAGTAAAATTGTGTGAATATTGTAATCGAACGTGAACACGTATTGACCATTTTGTAATGAATATACTTGTATATTGAGTTTTCGATGCCTTTCTCGACTCACGAGTCGAGAAAGGCATGCTTGTCCTGTTGATGAAACCATTTGTATGTTTGATTGTGTCACTGGATGCAGCCACAATCTATTATGATAATGCTTGTACATTGGGTTTCACCTTTTCTCGACTCGCGAGTCGAAAGGCATGCTGGTTGTGTCTCGTTGACGAAAGCATTTGTATGCTTCCGTGTGTGATTGGATGCAACCATATTCTAATGAGAATGGTTGTACTTTGACTTTTATGGGCCTTTCTCGACTCGCGAGTCGAGAAAGACACTACTTCCCACGTCATTGGATGCAGTTGTATGGAATGAATGTTCTCCGTTGTAATTTGATTTCAACATTCTTTTCTTCGTTTTGACTAATGGCACCGTAATTGTTAATCATACTCTCCTTGCTCCGGTGGTTTAGGCACGATCCCACACCAGCCACGCATCCCGCCGGGCATCACAGACCGCTCCAGGCGACCACGAGATCCGGCTCAAGGCGGAAGAAATACCGCTTAAGCACGGATCCCTGGTCACGCTACACTCTTGCCCTACTTTTGGGACAAGGTTGCTCGCTACACCACAGGGATAAAGAACAGGCTAAGAACAAAATGAGAAAGTCCAGAAGCTCAAAGCATCTTGCAAGCATTGCATAACATCCACGGAGGTTGGGGAAGGAGCATATTCGATGAAAGGTCATGGAGGCGAGTGGAGAAGTCGGGTGGACAGTCGTCCCAGTAGGCTCCAGAGGCACCTCCACGTGAGGCATTCCACACTCTTCAAAGTTGCCCCAAGGCTTACAGGGACGGCATGAAGAAGCCCCGCAAGTTAATCCCCTAAGGTGGACCACCTACCAAGATGATGTAACTATAGTGACAAAGAAGACCACCATGGTCTCTGCGTCCCCATGTAAAATACATTGTATCTGCTTCAATTTATTAATAAAAATTCTTATTCAACTAGATCTTTGGTTTCAAACTTTAATGAATTTCCTTTGTTTCAGTTGCATTGTTTTTGTTCTCGACTCGCGAACCAGGGAAAACTGCAGCAAAGCTCAGATTCAGAGTTTTATTCAAAAATTCGAATTAAGGATAGTTTTCGGGTCGGGGTGCTACTTTTTATGTAAATTAACCGGGTTCCGAAAAAAAATGGGAATGGAATGAGTCCCACTTTAATTAAATACGACTTATTGTGAAACAACCTGTTTTTTTGTAATAGAAACAATGTTAATTGAATTGACTTAAATTGAATTGATTTTTATCGTCTTGAGAAAACAATTGGCCTATGGAACCCAAAGAAGAAAAATACAACGAATATATTACTATTAGGATTAAAAAACCCTCGCCCTAAGGGGTTTTTCAGGGAAAAAACTTTGCAGTATTAGATGTTCCACTCTTTGGCAGTAATAAATTTCCACTCTTTTTTTGCACTTTATGGCTTATCATGTTTGTTTGGAGATAGGTACACGTGTCTCTCCAAGTAAAACTAGCCCCCCCCCAACCCTTTGGATGTATTTTATTGATTATGCAACATCAAGTACAATTCACACAACATTGAGTTTATTGTCAAATTTAGAACTCATAAACTCGATTAGCGGTTTAAAATGTTCTACAATGCACCATGCAACAAAGCCCATCTTTTTGGTGCCCCTAGGGGGGCAAACCCTTGTTTATGTGGGTTTTTGGCATATCCTAAGTATATGCTAGAATATCCTTAGGATATGCTGGTGACTGCTCAAAACCTCCTATTTCATGTAAACTCTCGGTCAGGTGGTAAAGAACTCCACGTCTCCTTTCGTAAAGCCAACCGGGTAACTGGCAAGGCAGGGAGGTAACGGCAATGGTTGGGAAGGCCAGGGTTATGCATACCAGAGCAGGAGCTGGGCAGATGAGTCTGGTGATAGAAGGCAGTGGATTTGGCATATGCAACTCTGTTCTTGCGGATTTAAGGGAAAGCTTTTCACAAAATTTGGAGCAGAGCATTTTCGTATCCCTCTTCTGCAATCCGGCATTCCGGATTCCTTTGTTTCTTCACCGGTTCTGGCAGGTAAGCTTCTTGGTGATCAAGGTTTAATGTGAGTAGGATCACTAAGCCACGCTTCATAATCAATCGTTGCAGGAAAGCTATCAAAATAACTGGTTTGTATGTGAAATCAAATCCCAGTTAGTCCTTTGATATGGTTAATATTTGCAGCCATAAGTCAGAACAAATTAATATGGATCCTGGTATTGTGGTTGATGTCTTGGAGTCTTCAGTTGATTTTTCTATCAACACAGAGAAATCCGCAGCTGTTGCTATCAAACCTTTGGTATCAGTCCCAACAAAATCTGGTGTATCTATCATTCATGGTCTATGAACTTCTGGAGTGCCCCGCCCCCCTATTTACCAGGTAAGCTCAATGTCTAGGCATGTAAATGTAAATGTTACAATGTCATTGCTCTCCGGTTTAAATTTTGACCTATATCATGTCAGTTTCCATGCTTTAAGCCAAAGTTATTTCCAGTTTATACTCTGCTATTCGTCTTGACTTCATGTCTGGTGCCAATGTTGTTTCTAGTCTATTCTCTTCTTTCCATCATATGAGCTCCTTTTTATTTGCAATGTCTAGTCCACTAGAATCTGCAATGTTTCATGTATATGTATCTCCAGGATATTTTAGAACTTAGCAGAGTGAAGCAATCTAATGTCTGTTTGCTTTATTGTTGTTATTATTTCAGGTTTTGTAATGCTATAGTTTGTAGTTGCTTGCATGATAGGGTTTAACGGACCTCTTTCTGCTGTCCATTTTGCTTGCCTGTTAAAAATGTAGAATCACGTTTCAAAGCTCCAGCTTTTCTTTGAAATTATGTAAAAGTCTTATGATCTAATGACATGCCTTGTGAAAAATTGCAATGTCCAAATGGTCATACCCTATGTTCCAGCTGTAAAACAAGGGTTCACGGTTGCTGTCCTACTTGCAGACAAGATCTTGGGAATATCCGATGTTTGGTTCTTGAGAAGGTAGCCGACTCACTAAGGGTACACTGCAAATACCGCAGCTTAGGCTGTACAGGCATATTTACATACTACAGCAAACTGAAGCATGAAAAGAGTTGGAACATATAATTGCCCATATGCAGGATCTGAATGTTCAGTTACAACAGATATAACAACCCTTGTCACCCATCTAACTGATGACCATAAAGTAGATATGCATAATGGTTGCACTTTCAGTCATCGATATGTGAAGTCTGATCCTTATAATGTTGAAAGTGCATCATGGATGCTTACGGTAAGTTGATACTTAGGAAGTTCGTTTTCTTACACTATTTATTCTGTGGCGTATTGCTCACCATTTTTCTTTTTGAACAGGTTTTTCACTGCTTTGATCACTATTTCTGTCTTCATTTTGAAGCATTTCAACTAGGCATGGCTCCTATTTACATGGCATTTTTAAGGTTTATGGGGATGATAATGATGCAAAAAATTTTGGCTACGGTCTTGAAGTTGGTGCAAATGGACGAAAACTTATATGGCAAGGCGTTCCAAGAAGCATCCGGGATAGTCATAGAAAAGTTCGTCGGGTGGTGCCAAAACTATGATGTTGCTAGCAAATGGTTTGCAAAAAGGTTCTTCCTCAACGGAGAACAATTTTCCGTGTGCTTTATAGTGCTATACTGCTGTAACTATACTTGAATTTTAAACTCTTGGCAAGCTCTAGAAGCAATGCTATGGGTAGTTATGTTATGTCTATATACGATTGATCAGCATGGACCTGGTAATGGTATTGCATTCGCAGAAGGTAACTAAATCTCATCTTCATAACTTGTGGCATCGTTTGATTAAGTCATGTGTTTGGCTTGTACTGCTCATGTCATGGATTAAGCTTATGTTTACTTATAAATGGTGAGGCTTCTCGAGCTCCCTTATAGGCATCCTGCAAGACAGCTAGAACTATTTATTTGCCTGACGTTCTAGCAGAAAGACACATTATGGGCATTAGAAAAGGCTTATTGGAAGACAAAGATGTGAACTTACATTGAAAACCTTATGCCAAAGGGATAAGTTACAATGCTGGAAAAAAAAGGACTTATGCTATTGGGGGAAGACAGAGATGTGAATACATTTGAAAACCGTATGCCAAAGAGACAGGTTACAACGTTGAAAAACAAGGGTTATGGGTTTGATAAAGACAAAGATGTGAATTTGCATTTGAACACCTTATGGCTTACATGGCACACAAAGAAAGGATGATGACTTAAAGCAAGCAAAGCAGCCTAGATCAAGCATCCCTTATAATCTTTGTAGTTGTTCTCATATTTGCAAACATGATGGCATAAAGATAATGTTCTATCATGGAGTGCAAATGTTATGCCAACCAAACACTTCCTATAAGGACAAATAGATACACGACTCTTCTCTGCCCAGTTTTTCATTCATTGCATATTTGAAAATGTAAAATGGTCCTAGAGCTCCACTTTTGTAGCATTTTGTAAACATATTAGTGCCTTAGCCTAATTAATGATATTTAAATGTGCATTTTTTTCACATATCATTTAAGGTAAGAGTTTGAAAATCTTCGAGGTTGATGTCACTTGTTTTGTATCAGGCCGTGATGAAGATGTTAGGAGGGGCAGTATGCTGATTTATCTAGTAAAGAAAATAGACCGAACCTAAGTAGAACAAGGTGCTGCGCACGGAGGGTTGCCCTCCATGGCCGGAGGGTGAAGTGGCATAAATCACACCCACCTGATGATATAACAATCACAAAATTGCACAAAATTTGAAGTTTCACAACCTGTCAAATGAAAAGATGAAAAGAACAAAGATCGGATCACTGCCCAGCCAAACATACTATAAAAATAGAGTGGTTAAATCAAGATGATTAATGAAACTAAGACAAAGCATATTCTGCACTCCAAATGTCCTACTCATTTTAGAAGATCATTTTAGAAGATCATTTTAGAAGATCAATACAGTTGTAATGCTACAAATGTGGTTGAAATTTGATGATCTAGACTCAAGGAACAGAAGCAAAAACAACCTGCATCCACCATGCCAACATGGCTGCAAGTCGTGTGAATGCTTCAAAAGATCATGGGGCCAAGTATCAAGCCTTCCAGCTGCATCTCCAATAATTAAGCACCTTTTTTCCATGCCCATGCAACGAGACATCTCACCAAGTTCAATACCTTGGACGGAGGTCCGCGGCGCTTTGGATCACTGCAACCGCTGCTCTATTCCAAGCTTAAACCTAAGATGTTTTGTATTTCGTGGAAAATTCTTTAATTTGAGGTATTTGGCTTGCAGTTTAAAATGGGGCATTCAGCCTCCATTATACGCGGATATTCGGCTTACGGTTTACTGGAATCGAAGCCCATATATGGAGCCTATATTTCCTTCGTATGGTTTTGAATTTGTAACTGAATGTTCATTTTCATTTTGTTTTCAGTCCGTTTAAGAATTCTTTGCACACAGGCCTATTCCAGATTACAAAAATATAAGAGAATTGAGAACATTAGGCCTATAATGCTAATTTGCCCTTCCTTAGGTATACTAAACACAGAAATCCTTAACCACTCACCATTTAAATAGTGTCTACGACTATTTCATATAATTATATTAATAATGATGATATATGCATCCATTCATGCATATATCACAGAAGCTGCATCAACCACAAATGGTCTGTTCTACTTTTCCCTATTGCCGCAGTTCTTGTCTAATAGTCGGCCGTTGCTGTCACTGCTATGTCTACTGTAGGTCGCAGCTGTGCACAGACCTCAATTGCTTTGTGCACTTGGTCATTAAGGGAGCTATTAATCAGCTCCTTATTTATGGCTGCACCAGCATCTACAGCTACAAATGCCTGCATCATGCCATAATATTAAATAGAATTAAAGATCAGCAATGCACTAGACCATCCGTGAGGAAAAGGAATTGCAAGCAAGAGGAAATTCGTTTAACACACCTGTTGCATCAAGATATAATCAAAATGCGGTGCCCATTTCCTTGAACCTAGACGAGCTGTGGTAGAGCAGTTATCCACCATGAATGAAACCCCACGAGCATCAGGGTGCAAAATCGGTACTGGGTAGCAGAAATCACCGTCCGGACGCCGCTTACAAGTGCTTAAAATCGGTGTGTTTTAAACACGACGTGCGTGATTGAAGTATTGACATGTAGGGTGCGCGCCCGTCAAATGACAGGCTGAGAGAATCATGAACATGTTTGGTGCCGGAAACATGAATGCCTGTAGCCCGCCATATTCCTGGATGGCGGGCTAACCCATCTTGAATTCAAGCAAAATGGAGGGACTAATTGTTTCCAAGAATTGCCTGAACCGAAATTCAACAATTTGCCCTCACCACCAATTCAATAATACACGTAAATCCGGGATAGATGAAACCCAATTCCTCTCCCCGTTCAATTTACTGAGCCATTGATGCAGCAAAGGAAGAGAGATCGAGGCGGCGAGATTGTATGCAAAGAAGGTAGCAATGAAGAAGAATTTCTCTTCTAAAGATTCGCCTTCAAAGACGAATAAGAAATTGAGACCGAAAGTGACCGCTAGAATAAGAGAAATTTCGGGAGAAATTTATGAAGTATTCAACCAAATCAAGACAAAATGTTGATGACAATGACAAAGGCCGATCCTTGATCTTCTTTGGAGGGCAAAGGGATTTACCAATTGCTTCTATAAAGAAATCTAAGCAGGTTACTATGGCCGAGCAAATGGTGAAGAATTTGAAGGAAACAATGCAAGAACATAAGTTTGAGAGGAATTATGACATGCTTCGTGCAAGGAAGTCCACCCTGATAATGGCGGCAGCGGTACAAATGGTGTCAAGCCATTGAATCAAGCGAAGGGGCGGATTGCTCAAAGATCCCCAGAAAAACAATTTCAAATGCTTTTCAAAGAAGGGTGCAAGCTAACAAAGGGGAAGGACCTTGGTCAATGTTCAGGAGGAGGAAGCGGATGGATAGCATGTTAGATCACAATAGAGAAGCTGTTATCAAGTTCTGGACAGAAAATACAAGAGTTTCTCCATACAAGAAAGACGTGAGGAAGTATGTATCAGAGACAGGAATAAAGATGGAACATCCAATTCACCTTCTTGAAGTCAGCCAAGTAAGTATTCATCCTATATTGTAGGGTTCATTATATGTAGCATTTATTTGGCATTCACACGATTTCCCTGCAGTTGCAATTCTACCTCAGGTTTAGAGAGGAGAATCCTCATATCAAAATTGCATTGCAGACTTTTGAGAGGTTGAAACCTAGTTTTGTAAGGAGGATGCGTGAGAGGCATACATGCTGTTGCATTTACCACTTGAAATTTGAATACATCATGCAAGGATTGAACAGGCTGAGAAAATCGGGTGGAGTTCATGACAATTGCAACTGCCACTGTGAGATTTGTGGCCCTGGCCCAGAATGTGCAGCCAAGGAGCATACAATCAAGTGTACCAGTGATTTATGGAGACAAGTGGTCTGCAGCAAAGGTGATGATGAGGAGTGGTTTGATCATAACTGCTTGATGTTGGCGTGTAAAAAATGTGGGTTGGATAGAATTAGAAAATGTCCACAGGAAATGGATGGCACGGGTTCAGTACTAGTTAATTGGAAGACATTTGAAAAGCAACCTTTGGGACCAGACGTAGAATTCAGGGATCCAAGAAAGGCTTTGAGGTACAAACCTGTCTTGAGATTAGTACAGAAGGACAGAAGTCCCAAAGAATTTCAAGAGGAAGTGAAGAAGGTAATATCAGATTTTGTTCCACACAATTACATAGCACATTGGCAGGCCAATCAGTTTAAACAGTGTGTGTCATCATTTCCAGAAGATACAATTGTATCAAATTACAGCATCAAGATCCAGAATGAGCCCCAGTCAATGCACTGGCATACAGACCAAGTTTCTATACTTGTTCACATAACATATAGGCATGACAAAAGTGCTGATATTCCTGTTCCTGTGCAGACAGAAGAAGACTGTCCAAAGAAGAGAAAAAAGAACAGAAGGTTGGAGCAGATCAGGAATAGACTCAACAACGGTAGGAAGATCATAAAAGAGACTCACTTTTACATTTCTGATGATAAAGTGCATGACTCATTATTTGTGGAACACTGCCTACAAAAGCATGTTGCATGGCTTAAGGAACAGGAAATAGAGTATGAGAAGCATTGGTTTTGGAGTGATGGCTGCTCATCACAATTCAAGTCAGGAAAACCTTTTTTTTTCTTAGGCAGGTACTTCACAATCAATGACAAGGAAATAGTGTGGAACTACTTTGCCACTGCTCATGGTAAAGGTGAACATGATGGTGCAGGTGCTGTTATCAAAAGGTTGCTAAGTAAGGAACAACTCAAACCCAATGGTGTGCAACTGAGGCATGCTAAAGATATTGTAAAATTTACATGTACATATTTCAAAGATCTACCAAATCGATGAAACAGATGAGATCAAAAGATATTTTTGGGAAATTGAACCTGTTGTGGCAAACATGGAAGAATATGAAATTGAAACACTCAAAGGCACAAAGAAGATTCACTGTATCAGACCTGTCAGCAGGACTAGACCAAACAGGCTTGCTCATAGATGCCTGTCATGTTTCTGCTCGTTTTGCATGGATCATAATTGGGACTCCTGCATCAATACAGGTAGATTTGGAAAGTGGGAGGTAACTGACTTAAAACCAGGAGTTGAGAAGAAAAAGGAGACTCTTGAACAAGCCAATGAATGGATCAGTAATTTGGTAGAGGTAGGTGACAATTTTGCAGTGAATGCTGAGGTAGACAATTCAGAGGGTGTGGACTTCTACATCCTCAAGTGCACAGAACCCAAATGCACACTTGAAGATTCATACAAAGATGGATGGGGGCAAAAATTTGGAGTGCATGAGGTTATCTTAAGTGGATTGTATTATCAATTCTTGGGTAATTTCAAGTATATGTTGCTCACTAAACAACCCGAAGCCTCCGTGCACAGCCATGTGGTAAGATATCCTAAAATTGATATGGAAAAAGTAGAAGGCACAGACATGTACAGAATTTCACAGGAGACCCATGAAAAAATTATGGCCAGTCTCCCAATAACAATGTAATTGTTTGACACTTAACGAAATTGATGTTATTCTTTTCAAGTGATTTGTTGTTCCAGCACCTAAGCATGTAAGCACATATTTTTTTATATATTAACAATAGTGAGGATGCACAAGGGTGGTGTACATGGACACGTACTTCGAATTGAAGATTGAATTGTTGTTTATAAGAATGTAGATTTGTGACATTGGAATAAGGTTCAATTATTTATTTTGGTACCATCACTATCCCAACATTCTTGGCAAAATTATATTGTCAAGGCGTTTCCTTGATGTGACATGTGTCAATTCGAGTAGTCATACGATGAAATATTGCAGCTGGTTACGAATTAATTGTTCCGCCAAGTGTGAGGTTTATCGTATTACCGACGCTGGCCTAAACATGTGTGGACTTAAGCGGAGGGCTTCACAAGCTCACGCCCGCCTACAAGCTCTCCGCCAATTCATCCGCCTCGGCCAATTCCTCCTTCCGCACTCCGGCCAATCCTCCCAATCCTCCCAATCCTCCGGCATGAAGCGAGCACATAGCGAGGGCCGGAGGTCACCTCTCAGCGCTTACTAAGCCGCCGAAGAGGTGTTCCCTCCACTCTTCCCGCCTCGCCAGGTGCTTACGCCGCCTCCCACTCTGCGCCTCCTCCCCGCCCACTCCCCATCGCCTCCCGCTTGAGGAGTGATGGATTCCGATTCCTCATCTTCCTCGATTCCTATGAGGAATCGTAAAATGAGGAATCTAAAATGAATTCGAGGAATATATCACCGTGAATGCGAGGGATGGATAGGCGAATCGAAGAAGAGGACGAGTCCGAGGAAGAAGAGGAAGAGGAAGAGGAAGAGGAAGAGGAAGAGGAAGAGGAAGAGGAAGACGCAGGAAGGCTTACTTGGAGGAGCTCAGGGGGCTTTCCTTAAAGGTACATGCAAATTTTCATTTGTTTCCTGTTTTCATTTTTTTCGTTTGTTTAATCTTCGTTTGTTTAATTTTTCGCTTGCATTTGTTGCGGATGGAGAATGAATACTGAGCAGTATGAAGATGAAGAAGACACCCCTTGAAGAAGACACCCCCCTTGAAGAAGACACCCCCCCCTTGATGAAGAAGACAACCCCCTTTGAAGAAGACACCCCTTTGAAGAAGACACGCCTCGTGGCAAAATTTTGTAACAATTTTGTAAAAATTTTGTACATTGGCCTAATGGCCTTTTTTTTATAAAAAATCTTGTTTACCATCAAACTTTGTTGTAACTTTGTTTCTTGTTTCATTGAGATCTCTTCTTCTTCATCTATGAAATGTTATTTTTGTCTATCTATCAAATTTATGAAGTTCAATTCTGTCAAACCCATTCAGATTCTCGCTTGAATGTAACAAAGGTGCTCTAGCTCTTTCATTAGTTTCAAACACTAAGCATTTTAATCACTTTCAAAGAAAGTGCGGTGAGTAAGCACCGGAACACACGAAAGCACTTATGCAATAAAATAAATACCTTTAAACAGCTTATATGGCTTAACAATAAGCACTGCACCTTACCTGCATGACAGTAAGCACATTATGACATTAAGCAACTACATAAAAGTATCTGTCACTGCAAGACAATAAGCAGTATCTGCCATTAAGACTCAAACCATAGCACTTGCAGGCAATTTTTTTTTTTAAGCACTTGATAAGTTTTAAGCATCCCTTTCAGTCAGCATTGAAGTATATATAAACAATATAGCAAAAACTTATAGACAAGTCTGCATTGAACTACATAAACAATATAGCAAAAACATTCTTAAATTAAGATAAAGATGGTACATGAAAAGTGTAGGATTCCTTGGCCTAAATAAATGACAAACAGACCAATAATCATGGAGAATGACAAGCGTCATCACCATAAACCTTCTCCAATTCCTCCTTCACAAACCTGCAGAACTGCAACTGTTTTCCAGAAAGTCTTTCCAAGCATAGCTTCATAATCTTTCTATCTGTCTTAGGCCAAGGCTTCCATCTATGTGTATTCTTCACCAGTAACTTCATTTCTTCCTCAGTCTTGGCCTGTAGTATTTCTTCTATCTTTGGGGTGAGTACTGGTAGCACTTCATCATGGACATCCATCTTGAATCACAAAACCGCAGAAATTTCCGTGGTTTGCTAAGGTAAGACTTGTACAATGAATCATCAAGAAGCAAAAGTCTTACCCGAAATCTTGGGTATGACTCATATATTTTCCCAAGTGGCTTCATCATGATTGACGACCCGGGTTTGTTAGGGTGGTGAAAACCGGTCTGCACACACATTTTTCCCCGCCCCCATACAAATTCAAATCATCCCTCAAATCTGACATAGTACTTGGCACATCTTCCACATTGAGAGTTGCATTGATGACCATATACCAACACAACACTTCGTAAAAAGTCTTCAAGAAGAACACCATTCGGGTCCGAATATCACTTTCTTTACGCTAGTGTATGTCATTGTCAATCCTGCTTCCAAGCGTATGTGTTCATTTGCACCAAATGTTTTTACCAACACACCATTTAAATCCAAGACAATGAGTTTATCTTTGGCTGGCAAATCAATATTTAGTACGTTGGAACATCCCGAATACCTACACAACAGAATTACTACATGAATAAATAGATGAAAATGAAAATGAAAAAAATGGGTTGAATGTGGAAACCTTTCTACGTATCAACAAAGGGGATTCTCGACCTAACGAATGAACTGGTAATCCTACAAAGAATGCAACAAAAGAAAATCAATAATATTCAATGTTTTAATCAACACTAAGTTGTGGCCTTGCCCAACAATGCCCATACCCCCTTTCCAGGGTTATTAATGGCAGCAATCACTTGTTGAAGATCAGGCTCACCTGAAACTTGAGGGCCTGATTCTGCATTTTCTTCAGAACACACTTCGATATGTGTGGTGTCATGATTGAGACTGCTTCCTGCATCTTTTGCATAGCTACTTCTTGTTCTCTTTCTTGTAGCCTGAACAACTACTTTGCTATCCTCCAGCTTACCCCTCTTTGTTCTTCTGCCCTTTCCTTTCTGCAAATATTCAGCCAAGTTGCCCTCATCCGATGGAATTACTCCCTCGACTTCCTTAGGTGCTTCAGTGTGTACAATCGGGTCTGTTGTTTTTTCCACAACTGGTGCTGTGTTTACAGCTTCTTCTATAGCTTCTTGGACAGCTTCTTGGACTGGTGGTGGTGGTTCTGCTGTTGCAATCAAATCACTCCAATTGATGTGACTCCTATAGGACTTTGCGGTGTTGTGCATCTTCAAATGGCACCATTGTCCTTCTTTGAACCCTCAACGGTGAGACCTCACTTGCGGACGGATTAACACATCCTTTTTTGGTGTACTATTTGAAGCACCCGCAACATGGCCAAAACCTAGCTCACAAATACACCCTCTGGCACCTTTCCAGGGCAACCATGAATACATTGTCCTCCTCTCAACAATGAACAACAAGCTATATGATACTCATGTTGGCAATTCAGTGCTAAACTTAACCTGTAAGCTTTAGTGAATTCCAGACCACATGCCGAACATGTATAAAATGAATCTTCCACTAGCAACTTATCTCGTATAATAGTAGAGATGCTAAATGTTGCAGGAGTATCCATTTTCAGCTTCCACAAATTGTTTATGTAGAAATGCAGAAGTCTCTGCTTTCTTCTTGAGAACTTTTAACTCCTCCTCAAGTTTGAGTTTACGTTTGACCGCTCATTAACGGATGTAGGGTTCATTGCTTTTTGTACCTTGTTCCCGTGCCAAGTTTCCATCCGGGACACCTGCTCCAAATCTTTAATTTCCCTCCAACTCACATGTTGGATTAAGCTTGAACTCCTCCCGCTTTGTAGCCAAATCATTTGTGGCCTTGTCTTAAACTAGTTTTCAGCCTCTTCCAACATCATTTTCTCGTAATTGAGGCCTTCTCATTGCCTTTCAGCTCACTTCCCTCTTGCTTCCGATTCTTTGTGATAAGTAAAACTGATTTTCCAATCTCCCCAGATCTTGCATTCTCTAAGGTTTTATGTTTTCATCACACATGCACCGACCTCATTTGATCCAAATTTCGCCACCTTTGGCTTTGCCTTCATTTCAGTTTTCCTAACATGTGCTACAACATCCTCTCTGTTTTTACTTGTCTATTGTTGTGGTATCTTTGACATTGCCAAAGAAAATGCAGCCCGATTTACTTTGTGTTCCTCGTGCAAGTATTGATCTAGTGCATTTTCAAACGCAAAAGCAAGGGCCAGCTTGCTTTCTTACTTCTTTGTTGTGACAATTCTTGTAGATTTTTCGTGAGTGTTTCCAACTTCTCTTGAAGATGATCCTTTGCACAGTGCCATTTTATCTTTCCCTTGTTCAACTTCTTTGTCCAAACAGAATCCCAATCTCGATCCGTGACATTATTTTCCAACCAAGCTTCTTCCTCGTGGGGCTTCACCCCCGAATTGCACAGACCTCTGATGGTGTGAAAATCATCCGCGCTCCATGCCTCCATCGTCAACAGTGAAACACTGATCTGAGTTTTCGCGCCCAGGGGAAAAGGAGGGAGAAGGGCGTGACGGGCTTCGACGTCCGCGAGTTTCAGCACTTAAAGTGCTTAAACGCTTCGCCAAAAGTTGTACCCCACTAGCGATTTTACACCCATCACAAATAAGTAAACCAATCAAAAGGGTAAGCTTTCTGTTACATTTATAATCTTTGGAAGTTAACAACCTAACGACTCAACCTGCACCTGAAACTTTGTAATATCAAGAATAGAGTACCTGAAACTTTGTAACATCAAGAATAAATTCGATATCTTCTTGGGTCAAAGAATATTGATCCATCATATCAACAATCTCTTCCACTGCTTCATTATGAAATATGAAGTCGTTATTGACATCATCTAAGCAAAAGGAAAGAGATCTGTAACTTCAACCTATTAAACCTAACCTTGCTATTTTTCTTCAAGGGCAAAGTCAGCTCCAAGGACAACAGAGAAAGATAATCCATACGCAACGTTTCCCTGTGCAGGCATATTTAGTAAGCTCATTAGCAAGAGCAGAACTTCAACATATGGGGTACAGTCTGCAATTGTTTACCGTGTAGGTTCACATGTGCGGGATGCAAGAACATGAATGAGAACATCTTCAAGCAGCCGCTTCTTTTTTGCCCAAGAAGAGTTCTTGCCAAACCACCACCAAATCTGTTAAAATTACATTCTCCCTACAAAAACACTAGCCAATCAGCCAGATCCCCATTACGAATGTTATGTCAATCGACACCGAACTATTCTCAAGACAAAATTTCAGCCCATGTTTTCATGAGAAACGAACCAAACTTGAATCAAACTGTCTTCCTGTGTCTTGTTTCCTCATAAAAATTACTTTGGCATAAGACACAGAACCGATTCATTCACATATATATTGCCAAAAAAAAGCAAATCTGCCAAATCATTTTAAGGTGAGAACAACTCGTCATTCGACCAAAAAAAACTAAAACTGAGTACCTTAATGTTACATGCTCACTTTCTTACTATCCAAAGAAAAATTTATCTTTTTCGGATGAGGATTTGAGACCCCTAAATATTGGCTAATATGGCATTATGTCATCTAAAATCCAAGTATCATTCTCCTAAGCAACTAGGAAGCATGGCAGCTCTAAACTTCATCGCTTTATACCTGTACAAGCACTTCTCTTTGACCATGCACAAGAGGAGCACCGAAAAAGAAACGGCATACTACAGTGTCAGCTGAAAACACATGGATACGCTTAGAAGGGAAATACAAAAACCGGTCATACTCACGGAATTAATGAAGACATGAAAGCTCCTAATCTGCGCATGTCGCCATCGGGCGGTATCTACGAATTTGAACATTTACAATATCACCATGAGCAATACTTGCAAAGAAGGCACGCCACTATATCCATCCGAACTGTTTCATCATGACCGGACTCACTAGGACGATAATTCGTAATTCTCCCGATGTTTTACGTAATTAGAATGACATATGGCACCAAACCATACAAACCAACTCATAAACCTATTTAGCTACTTTCTATACCTGAACAATGAGCGGAATCAGGTCAAGATCTGACATAGCTAGATCAATTGTTTCATCAAAACGCAGTTTACTCCCTTGGAAACCCATTAACCTGAAACAAGCACCAAAGGCCACAATCAGCCCTTATAGATTAGATAACTGACATATGGACATTCAAGGAAAGATAAACATACATGATAGCTTTGTAGCTACCTCATTGCCCTCATCAAGGATAGAAACTATATGCAACATTGTTTTCTTTTTAATCTTCACAATTATCTCACTATAAACGCCTATTTTTCTAGTCACGCTTAGAGCTAAAAATGTGCTGTTTTGGTGCCATTTTACTTTCTTATATGTAGCTAATGTCAACCCCATATGATATTTCCTTCCATCATTCCATTTTTCTGTAACTGTTTCATTTACAACGGAAGAACAAAAAAATCTCTGTTTGCCCTTGGGCCTCTTGAGCTGATGACGTTTCTATCTTTGAAAACGCTCATTCGTCTTTGACAAAGCTTATGAAAAAATAAAGATGCACATTTCAGGGAATAATATTCCTCAAGAATCCACCATATCGAAATTATAAAAAGTGCATTTCCTATCCTCCTAGCTAGGATCTTTTAACACATCCCTCCAGTGAGAGGACACCCTGAATTGCCCCATTAAAAACCTGGAAGGTGAATACCAAGATAACCAGGTCTTACCATAAACCATCAGAGGAAATGTCTAGAAAGGTCTCCTTGTGAGATTTGCTTTTGGAAGACAACTCTACGAAAAGATTTAGCTGTGTTTACATAAAGCTGCTCCAAATGAGTAAGCTGATTCACCTGCTAGCCTGGTCAGTGTCACATTGGGACTGCAATTGAACCGAAGGCCTTTTATCCATTGAAAATCCTAGAAATTTGAATAGCTTAACTGCTCTTGAAGAAAAAAAGGCTACGTTAACGTCTGCGAGATTCCACTTGGGTCTACGACAATCTTCAGCTGGTGAGATAACCCCGAGCTGACCAACTGCATGCAACCCTTCAATTTAGCAAATCTTATGCATGTAAAATATAAACCAGATACGACATTGCAACTCAAATGCTTAACCCAATACCTCATCATGCCCGGCAAGTGAAACCTTCTCCTTCTTAAAGACATTAGTTTCAAATCCCACATCAGCTCCACGGGTAACAGACCAGCTCCACGGGCTACATCAATTTAGAAAGGAAAATCTTCGGTCTGCCCTGCCAGTTACTCGGTTGGAGCATCCTGGATCCAGAACGCAGGTGACCGAGAGTTTACAGCGAATAGTAGGTTTGGAGCAGTCATCAGCATATCCTAGGTATATTCTAGCATATACCTAGGATATGCCATAAACCCACATAAACAAGGGTTTGCCCCCCTAGGGGCAACCCAAAAATAGGAAAAAAATCAGCATCCAGGTTTGCTTGGCACATTTCCATAATTGACTTGCGCTTGTAAATGTTGTATGTATTAACAAAGTTGAGAAGGCAATATCTAACACAACCAATTGTAAGTCCATGTTTTTGTTATATTATATCAAAGTTTCTTTTATATTTGTTGGTAATCTATTCTTTATTTTCCAATATCGAGAAAAATGTGCACTTCATTCTTACCAACCATCATCTCACAGATAAGTTTTGCCCAAGTATTTTCTGCAATAGACTCATCATAGCCTCCCCTCAAACTTGCAGCTACAATTTATTTCTTAAAGAACACATCCAATGCTTCATGCCCTTCATGCATATTGTATATTTCATGGAGCTAATTTTCATATTGAGTATCAAACACCACTTTCTATTACACCTGACCACTTTAACTTCTGAATGCTATCCCATAGCAAAGGCATAGTTTAATGGCTTGGTCATGATAGTTACTCTCAATAGGCTTCTATGGTTAGTGACAATAGACCAAACGAAGATAAATAAAAGCTCGGATACAGGATGTTGCTTACTAAACAACATTTTGGAGCTATTAGGGGAGGGTCGCCATTTGCGGCGCCGTTACCATTGGTGGATGTTGGAATTGCCACTCGCTGATGTGGAATTGCCACCTGTTGATGTGGAAACTGCCATTTAGATTATCTAGGGTTCTAATTAGGGCTGCGCACACGACGATGAAGGCTTCGTTAGCAACACCATAGGCGGCGTCTGTAACTGACCACCATAGCCAGGCATTGTTCATCTGATCTTTCTGATTATTCAAATCCGGCACTATCAACTTTTCCTTCTCTTTGTGGTGGTTTACCTTCCAGTTGGATTGGATTTCCTTCACTGGTAAACTCGAATGTTTGTATTTCATTTTTTTTTTTACTTGACCAACATGCTACAGCTTGTACACAGATGCCACTGTTGTTACTGGTTCAGACAAGAAGAGCGAATTCATTGGGGTGAGAGACAGTGAAGAACTGGTAAATGACTTTTAAATCTGAAGGGGGCATTTCATGATGATGAAGATAGATTTGTCCTCGTTAATGAATCTTGTTAATGAATGTAAGATATTTTATGTCTTTGTTGCTATCTTTCTTAATGCTAAGTAGAAGGTAGTTGTTTCCTGCATAAGCAATTGGGCAAGTGAATGCTGCTTAAAACAATTCTCCCTATTATGAATGTGGCAACAAGTTCTTGTTCTTCTGGATATCTTTGGCGATTCTTGCGAGAAGCATGTATTTAAACTGCCGGTTAGGCTCTTGGCCATTTTATTTAAGACTCTATTCAACTTCCTCCGTATAGGTCAACCTGTCTTGTAGTTCACGGACTTTGTACAAGCATAAACTTCACCATTTGATGGTTTTATGAAACTTTATGGGAAGTAAAGTATGTTTTCCCGGCTCGAGAGTTTAATGGTCTAGGCTTAAGTCCCCATGTTCTACTTATATAGAAATCCACGATAACTAAAGTTTGGAGAAACTTTCTTGCCAAATGAATAGTGACTTTGGAATCATCCGGTTGAAGTAATCTGAAGTTTTATCAGCTTGTTCAAAGCTTGCTAGTATGGTCATTAATATCATTGGACCAATTTGATGAAAAACACTTTTGCATTAGTCAAAGAGAAGGTCAACGTGTTCCTCTGTTGGATTAGGTTCTTGTTATGGCTTTATTCCATCTTAAATACTGAAGAATTCTTTTCGTTATGTTCTTCCTTCAAGAGACACGCCACTCCTTTAATAGACATGTCTATTTCAAGTAGGGTATAGCGAGCTCTTGTCCCTCTTCTTTTTGCCTCTGTTAGACTTGGGTCTTAGTTCAGTTTGACACATAAGCTCTTCCGTTGCACTAAAGAGCATTTCATTCTCGATCTTATGGTTGTCATAAGTGATTGACATGGCTTTGCTTTTGCCTGCTGCCAGTCGCTTTACAACGTGGCTGCATTGTTTGTATTGCAGTTTGGCCTATAGTTCAATATTTTATTGGTCCATTGTCTCCTGTACTCTATTTTAGAAAGTGTGACAACATCAAAGTGGCTTTTTTAGACCCATGCATTTTTTATATATCACTTTGAGAAAAGATGCTTCAAATAAATATGTTAAATTCCTTTTATAAGTTACAGGTTATAATAATGTAGTTGTGTGTGCAGGTTACTGTGTCCTTGTGCGAGCGGCCCCACGTTGCCCTTTAACCCAACAGAAAATGCAGTATATTTAATAGTTTCTGTGAATTCTCAAATTTTCCATTGAAATTGAAAAAACTCTTGTTACTCTTAATTTCAAAGCAGATTCAAGCATTGTTATAGTATTCTTTAACAATCCGCTGGTTGTCTGGGCTGTTACTGGGTTGCTTGAAAGATTACCCAGTGAAAAAATCAAAATAAAATCAGTCCTTGCCTAGGAATTATCAGTTGCAGCCTTAAATGGCTACCCTGGTAGCCTATGTGGCTGTCAGCTTAGCCTTGGTGGTGCATGTACCCCCACCACTTTGGCACTTCATAAGATGAGTTGGCATTGCCAGCTTGGTATGCAACAAAGCTTGCCACGAATGTTATCTTGTTGGTCATGTTCCTGTGTGGCTTACACGGCTTGGAAGCTACTTATTTTGCTGCTATATAACTTTTACGCTTAAGTGCGCAGCCGGTGGACACCCTCCCCTATATTTGCTTATTATCGGGTCATTATTTCCACCTATTACAATGATGCCATGGAAGGATGCCTTAAAGAGTTGCAGTCTGCTTTCTCATAACATGCATCCAAATGGGAATACACAATACAACTTTGGATTTGCACTTATTACAATGACACCATGGAGGATGCTTTGAAAAGCTTCATTCTGCTTTTTCTTTTTTTTTTTAATTGAAGGCAGTGTATATTAAATATGTATAATAAAGGTACAAAAGGGAGCAGTGTGAGCTCTAACTTTTAGGAGGTAACCTTTAGGAAAGGGTAGGTTATTGACCCTGACAAAACCAACTATCCCAAATCAAACAACAGTTAAAAGTTAAAAGTTTATGGCAGTTGCAGGTATAAACTGGTAGTAGATAAAGCCGAAGGCTTAGTATTCACCCGAGAACCTTCTTTTCTTGGGCTCTCTTTTGGAGTGGTCCTTTCTTCCCATTCCCTTGTTGGCTACAATGAAAAGGCAGTAGGGGCATTTGCATAGATGAGCCTTTCCTGGGTTGAATCTGTCCTTCTTGTCTTTTGCACTGCATAAGATGTATCTTTTTTCGTCATAGTAAGAGAGGCAGGCGCAGTTGCAGCTACAGTCTTCACCATGTCCATTTGGTACTTCAACTCCAAATTGTGTCAACCAGAGCGCATTTGTATGGAGATTCATTCTCTTCCACCTTAGTCTTTTGAACATAATCAAAGTATTACCTGAAAATAAGGAAAAAACCAACATAAGTAATTATGTACCTTATTGCTGATTTCCATATACCTCTAGGACCCAATTAATATCATATTGGGCCTGCTTAATGATGGCAGTAGGCCATATAATTTCCTCCTTAAAGATTAAGGAGTTTCTGCCCTTCCACATTCTCCACATGAGAATATATCTTCTCCACTCAATAGGTTTTCAGGGAAGAAGAATTCTGTGATATGCATATTAGAAAGGCCTGGAATGTTCAGTTCAGATTCAGCCAGCTCCAAAACCCATTCTGCCCATAGGCATTCTTTAAATAGGTGTGCTTCATCTTCTTGATCCTGCAGGCATCTAACACAGATATCAGAGTTAGACATATTAAGCCTCCATCTCTTTCTGTTCGTGGCCAGGGCTTTATGCCAAAGTTGCCACATAAAAGCTTTGATCTTAGGATGAATTGGGCTCTTCCACATAAATTTCAGGTTTCTGAGAACCCTGTCAGGTTCGATGTTCCATTTCGAATGGATGGTTACATCTTGGTCTCTATTGAGGTACCTGTAAGCTAAGCTGATTTTATAACCACAAAACCCATTAATATGCCAGAAAACATTAGTATCATGCCATTCTCCATAAGCCAATCTCTGAGTAATACTATTGAAAAGCTGCCTAGAGTCATCTCCTAGATCTGCAAGATTGGAATCTTGGTCATCACATCGGAATACACAATAGAACCCTGGATTTGCAAAGATGTTGTAATTATAGTTTTTTCTTTGATTTTAAGCACATGTTTCCTCCAACAAAACTTTGATTATCATGTGAGAAATATGGAAGATAACATGGCAAATAAACATTGTGGCATACAATGGCAAGTAATTTGGGTGATGCAAATAGGGATGGAGTCACCTCGGCTCCAAATATTGAAGCATAGTATTAAAAGCAAGATTGTGCCAAAAGGGTTTTTTTTGTCTTGGTAGGGGAGTCATCTTTGCTCCAAATATTGAAGTACAAGGCTAAAAGCTATATCTTGGCATGTTGTTGTATCTATCAATGCATAACTTCAGTTGTGTTGTTACAACTTACCTTCTAATGAAAAGCTGCTTTCGAATAGTTTATTAACTCAAATAGAAAAGCCAAATTCCAATCCACATATTCAAACGAACAGGATTTACACATGCAACCAATGCAAGATTAACAAGGTGTTGCGCACGAGGGGTCCGATGGCCCGAGCAGGGCTCGAAAATAGCAACGAGTCTAACCAGTAAAAATGCCGCTCGCTATTTGAGGCTACCGGAAAAAATATTTGTTAGAGCATTTTCTAGTGTATTATGCCGGAAATTTGTTATTTTAATGTCGAAAAATTGCCGGAAATTTTTCAGGATGACCGGAATTTAACACAAGTGGGCGGATTTTTAAGGGAGGAACTCCCCTATTTTCGAACATGTACATCCATTCTCTCCTTTATTACACTTCTCCTTATGCTTCTGCCATCCTAGTTCCATACCAAGCACCAAACATCAATACCTTGCGCTCAAATTTCAAAGTCCATATGTCCAACTACATCCTACTCCACCTCAACACCTAAGCAGAACTTAGTAATGCAAACACGTACCATCACCTTCACAAAATGTCAATGTCTTAAAATAGCAATTCTGATTCAAATACTCTATTGTCTACAACTACAACTTAAGCCACTACACTCTCCGGCCATGGAGGGCAACCCTCCGTGCGCAGCACCTTGTTTTTTTGTGCCCCTTATCGATGGGATTAAGAAAACCATGGGCTATCAGGGATCATGATAGACCTTGCATTTCTGGTGGCATTGCTACATCTGTTGAGGAAGGTGCTTGAGAGAGGAGGGTAGACTCAGATCACATAAACTAGGGAATTGGATTGATGTATGTAACATGGACATGTTCTTGCACACTCGTATAATAGAGTTCCTTAGGGACAATAAATTTGATTATTGTATCTAATCCGTGTCTTGTGAATTGATTCTAAAAATGCTATGCACAAGGAAGTAAGGGCTTTTCGGCCTTGATTGACTCTAAGCATTCCGATTTGTAAGATCCTTAAATATTCCAAGTTGCACTATTTCAAGGCATGCTTGGGTTTTTCATAACGATGTTGAAAAGCCACATTGCCCTCCACAATGTTGACATGTGAAGAACTAGCTGTCAACAAAAGACTCTAACATGTAGATCTTTGTATTAAACTATTGAAAATTGATAGCTAGAGTTATATGAACTATCAACCAAGTGGGAAATTGCATTCTAGTCTTGTTTACGTTGTACTTCAGTTTCTTATCATCGTACATATATTTAGAGGTACATATTGCATATGCATTGAACCCTTACATATCAAGTACAAAGGATGTGGCCAGTATGATTTTTAAGGTAGAAGATGTTACTAAGATGATTCCGAGCAGCCCTAGTAAAACTATGGTCTCATTTGATAATGCAGACTAGCTATATAATTAAGCCATCTAAGGTTGTTGTGCTGATTTTATTTCTTTGTATACTAATGATCATACTTGTGATTGTATTTCATTTGCCGACCTTCAGCTTCTTGTGACAATAGCCATGTGGAGTCTAGTAGTATCACTTGTACTAAAGTGCATTGTGAAACAACCTGTTGCTTGTAGTAGAATGCAAAAGGAACTTTTCCAGATGTGCCTATCACTATGGCTACTAATTCAGTATTTGGTTTGGAAGTTAAAAGGTCCCTTTTGCAGATAGTTTAGAGCCACGCTTGGAAATAATATGATACTTGGATCTCCTTTTTTTGTTATGTTTTAATATGATAATGCCATGTGGCATTCCCTTTTGTCGATTGATGTTTAGGTCTACCATTTGGCATCTCCAATTTTGAGTCGGTTAACAATACTTTGCTTTTTTTTCATGTATCTTTAGACATGGCCATAGTTTGAATCCGAACCTATTATAACATGTCGTAGCCATAGCTTGCAAAATGAGTGTGTCTCCCCCCCCCTCGGTAGACCATAAATAGAAGCACAAAAGGAGCTATGTCAAAAACCGAGAACATAGACTGACATAATAAAAAGCAAAAGCATGGAAGGAGTTGTGTGCCTTTTTATCTGTGATTGTTGTCGTCCGTAAGCAATTTTGTCTATTTACAACCATTGTGGTTCAAAGTGGCGATTGAACCGCCATGCAAACCGCCAGAGGAATAGCCACATCCATAAACATTCCCTTTGTACATATTCAATTAGCAAGAACGAAATGTTTGTCAGATCCGAAGTTCTAGACCACCTCAGAAGGCAATTCATGCTTGTCAAAAAGCTGGATTAATCTGGCGTCTGTGCCGGCTATTTTTCAAGCTCAGGTGCCTCCTCCTCTGCGGTTATATCATCCTACTCAATGGCTTGTATGGCCATTTTTAAGGGATAAAAAAGACTTTATTTACTTTGAGAGAACAATACAATGCCACATGGCAGGGGTGCAACCATCTACGAATATGAGATGGGGATAGCTAGATGGCTCCAACTTTCACTATTTTCATTTTCATCCTATAGTAGATTTTCTTCCTTTACCACTTCTTCACTCTCAAACACGTGTTTAAAATTTTTAATTCTTTCAAGCACCATATGGAGTAGCTGACTTGATGCTATGAGTTTTTCCTGATCCTTGTCAAAGATCAGGGCGTTCTTCCTTTTCTATATTGATCAAATTGTCCAAGCCCATAAGCCGCCTTCTTCATGGGGCACCATTTTAGGGGGAGAACTCCCAACAACAATTCCTTGGTTCCCAATGGGTATTCAAAGCTTTCCAGACTCCATGCTTATATTACTTGCAACATGCCACATTCCACTAGGCAATGTTCTATGGACTCCTCTTCTTCTTCACACATGGGGCAGAGTGGGCTATTGTTCTATTTGGAGACTAGATGATTGACCCTTAGGACCCTGTGGATCACTTGCCAAAGAAAGGCATTGATACGTGGGGGCAGGTATTTTAGCCAAGCATTTCTCCAGATGCTTTTAAGGTTATCCTCCGTGATCACTAGTTCCCACTTGGTAGACATTGGAAGTAACCCCTTAGTCTTCAAGATACTGTAACATGACTTCACAAGCATTGTAAAAAAGGATTAGCCCTCAGAAGGACCGCGTTGATGATTCTTTTAAGCATGGCCAATCGAGATCTCTAAGATAGGAATGCTTAGTCTTTGGCCACCCATTGCAGTATAATGCTTAGCTCCAAACACAGAACATGATATATGTTCTATGTATTAGAGTTACACCTTACATTCATGATTGAAGTCTCAGCATTTGTATGACTTCAACAACCTTCGAGAGCTCCATTAACTTACCAGCATTAGAGGGAGCACCATCGCGTTTCTTGCTAGCTATTTATGATTGAGGTTTGCAAAATACTATAAGGTTTGATGGATTCTACTTAATGGTGTTAATTTTGTACATATATTATAAGTTTTTTGGGGCTCTCGCTGCCCTATGTAACCCCCCGTGTGAATATGCACCCAAACCAAAGGGGGTTTCAGGGGGATTTTAATTTAAAATTGTTAGATGTAATGGTTTGTGTTAATGTTATAATAATAGTAGTTATATATCTTAAAAAACAAATTTGGCCCTTCAGGCCCTAACAAAACAAACATTTTATCTATGTGCATTTAGTTACACATTGACCAAATTGTTAAATAATACAACTTTGCATACATAAAACACAAGTATTTAGAAAACACCATTGTTATTCTCGTCCTCGTCAATTTCAAATTTAAGAATGTGATTTAGCATTCTCTCTAGTACTCTCTTTGCCAAACTTCCACCCCTTACTCCAAAATTGTGGCGTTGTACAATGTTCAAAATAAAGGATGCCACTCTCAAGATAAACAAACCACTATAGCATTGAACAACGCCACACCCAAGGTAAAAAAACCACTATAGCATTGAACAATGTTGACAATCAAGGGCACTTGTAGCTTCATCGAACAAAAGTATGCATGGATTTCTAATAAAGCGTAAGCTGAAAGCATTACAATCTATAATATATTCTTCATATATATGTTATCAAACATTGCACGGGCATCCTGCAGAGCTCCAGATTTACCATATATCTGAGCAAGCTAGTTTCCTAAGAACCTATCTCAACCTAATCATTGCTGTAAACTTTGATCTCGTTGCAATCTTCCATAAAGAGCATCGAAAACCACCAGTAAAATACCTCATGTTTGTGATGTTTTAGGCAGCAAATAGTTGCATGGCAGGGCAAGTATATGGGATTCATACCATCATCAAGTATCAGATAATTAACACCAACAGTAAATAGTTGCATGGCAGGGCAAGTATATGGGATTCATACCAGCTGTATTAACATCCGAATCATTCATGGCTTTTTTCAGTGCATCAAATAATCTGCTTTCTGAATCATCTGTTTTACTTGCATCTTCCCTATAGCAAATCCTGGATCGATATAAAGCTTCTTGAATATCAGCCAACATGTCAGAGATACTTGTTTTCGCGTACTGTGGCATCATGCCATTGCCATTATCTCTAGATAGCTCTAATCCAATTTCAATTCTTCTGCTGCTCGTTGAGGGTTTGGATTGATCAGAGACTTCTATTCCATATTGAAATCTCTTGAAAGGTCTTCTGTAATCATCTGATGCTAATTCCCTCATTTTTTCCATTATTCCCTTAGCCGATGTTTTTCCCATTGCAGCACCAGAAGCTTGCATCATTGAGTTATTATTCTTGTAGATGGCTTCTGATACAACCATTTCTAATACATTCAAAACCACTGCAGTTATTTTCTGCATTCTTAACCATTGAAAAACTTGCACAATTTCTTTAACATAACCATGATTATATTCCTACAGATTATATCTCGAAAAGAGTGGTTTCCAACTGAAGAAGAGTAAACAAATCCTGTGAAAGGGTAAAAGCATGCTACGGTGTACCACTTTTGGAACCCTCAAAAGTACCTACACTGGGTACTTTTAAAACTGGTACTTTCTGTTTTTTCTTTCCATTGAAATCAATCGAAAATTTTTGAATTGAAGGTCAATAGCATGTCAATCTATAGTACTAGAGGATAACAATACTACTAATGACTAAAATAAATGAATTAACTCTCAAACTTATTGTTTATTGCGGCATTTTTGCAAGTTCCCAGTACCCAGTGCTGGGTACTTTTCTGGGTAGTTTTGTACTACCTAAATAGGTACTTTAGATGGTACACCCTAGCATGCTTTCACCCGAAACCTAAATATTTCAATCTAAATATTTGGAAAGGGAATAAAAACATGCCTCTTCCATACGCACAACTAATACAGGGCTTGCATTAGGAAGTCAAATTTTGATAAAAGGATATAGATCAAGCTAATAGATAATACACATAATAAATATGTAGGAAAATCTTAGTTGAATAAACATGTCCAGAAATAGGCATGCATACAAATTGCAGGCTAAATTCTCAGAACCAAATGAAATGGATTGTAATGGATAGAGATCAAAAACCTTCATGGTCGAAGATGTGCCCAGAACAGGTTGAAAAAACCATTACCTAGCATAATAGAAGCTATGATGCCATACCAATATCCTCCTATCATCAAGAATCCTGCACGCCATCAATACAAGAATCTAGAGGGTAAAAGTTATTGGGGCTTGATACATATGCATGCAGTGACAATATCAACCACTGGATTATTTCAGCGAACCCAAATCAACGACCCAAAAAAGGCGCACTCTAGAAATACTATTTAGATGCCTTCACGAATACAACGCTGAAATCATAGAAAAACCATGTGAAAAAAGCATATAAAACTATAAAAATAACCCCCTATTATAATGCTAGATATTCAAGCCTAGCTCGGAAGGATCGCCATGAAGCCTAACTCAGAAGGATCGCCACGCAATAGAAATCTCGGTCCTTCTAATCGTGAGAGTTCCAAGTCGCTCTGCTAGAACTTCAAGCCTGAGAAGGTTCCCTTATTTCAAGCCGAAGTCTTGTCTGAGCTGTCCACCCATTTCGGTAGTAAGACGTAACTTTGATACGCAAATTATGCGTACCATGGTTACTCCTTACTGCCGCAATTGATGGAGCTGCATGGCAAGATTTTAGCTAGAAATTATGGCCCCCCTCAGTTTTAAAGTTGTAGTACTCTGTAGTAATATTTCTCTAGAGTAGCTTAGTGAGTCTCTGTGATCATGCTATTCCTTGCGAGGAATTTGAATGCAACGACAATTAAAAATACTTTAAGGATTGAGACAAACACAAAAAAGTGGTCAAACCTCATTCGAGAATTCGTTATCCATTACACACTCGGATAATATATGCTCTAGTTAATGAACGGGGTGTGGCTACTTTTTCGCATTTGTGTTCTTCTTTAAAGTAACTTAAGTTCAAATATTGTTGAGTGATGTATGAGATGGAGAATCTCCCTCCTCAAGATTATGCAGATCGTGACTGCAATTCTTTGAAGCTGAGTTTTACTAACGTTAAATAAGGTTACTCTTGTCTGTTGATAAATCTACCTTTAATGCTGTATTTAATCCGAAGGATCGTGTCCATGATCCTTTTTAGCATTTTAATATTCTGCAATTAACTGATCATTCCATTTTTGCAGAGCCTGAGTTATTCCAAGGACTCTGCGAGCATGTGCAATCCCAATTATCACACTTGCGCTTGATAGAAGGTGGTATATGGAAATAACACAGTGGTGCCATAAAGAGAAGGGGACAAATGAAAGAATTTGTGCATGTTCATTGCGACCCTACAAAAGAATAAGGTGGGTGAGCAAATGGGATCATAATATCCATGTGGGAAGACAATACTGAAAAGCTTGAAGATACTGTAGTACGTCTTCCAGCACCAGTTCTTGTAGTGCATCTTGCAGTGGAAGATTTATGATCCTTCTATGATGATTAGGAAGGTCTTAACACTGGGAGAAAAGTCCATAGTGCTAGAGGTTACCATTGACCATTGCCCTCTTATGAATCTCTAGAAGTTGTTGGTCTTAAATGCAGCAAGGACAATATTCACGGATTTAATGCATGCAAAAAATTTCTTGCTAGTGACAAGAAACTACCAAGCTATGCCATACAGGCCCAAAAAGATAATAAGATGCCCGCACGAATGGAAAGCTCATGGCTAGCTGCAAGGTGTAAATAGATAAATCAAAAAATGCTTATGAAGAATGCAAAGTCTAGTTCTAGTCCGGAAGCCCCATCTCTATGGGCAAAGTCGCCAAAATCTTCAAAGGACAAGTTGCATGTTGTTGGCAGAAACTCTGTTCTGGAAGAAAGTGAGGGCACAAGCAAAGTGTCTAGAAAAAGAAAAAATACTGATTCCATCTCGCTTCTACTAATTCACTCCCAAAATCGACACCAACCATTAGAGTCACGCTTAAAAGACCCAAAAGAACATAACCCAATCTGAAGAAAACTTGTTGCAACCTGTTGTCTATAGGAGAGGAAAGATCTTGTAAAGCTTTATGGGAATATCCCTCCACTTGGAACAGGTTTCAGCATCGGGCTTTTCTTTTAGTGTTAGGTTGGTTTTGGTGTGGTCTATTTGGGAAAGGTGGCGGTTAACAATTACTGCTGACCAATTTCTTCATGAGGCACACCTATGTTCACAGCTTGCTCCTGAAAAGAAATGCTTGATTTTTGAGGAATTTTTGGGTATATCACTCAGTGGATTATTTTGGTCTACTGAGATTTTGTTCCTGCCGTTGCAATTATACATGGACTTTCTTGGGATATTGAATAAAGTTTGACGCCCTTCAAAAAAAAAGAAGAAAAAGGCTTTATGGGAAGAAATATTACATCATATCAAATCATTCTATTTTTACAGCTCAAATCCTTTGTGGAATGATTGGCACTTCCTAGAAATGAGCAGAATTTCATGGCAGGGATCCCTCAATTATGTAAAGATTCATAATTGTAGCACCAATTCTAAGCTCACCGATTCTAAGGTTTCATAGTACCAAAAATGTGTTTGTCAAGAGGGCACAATAAGAATTGTTACAAGAACACCATAAAAAATAGTTGGTGTGAAAGATATAGAGGATGATGTTCCACATCATGCTATTTATACAACTAGCTTATGCATGTGTATTGAAGTTCTTAAAAATGGGGGAGGGTAGCTAAAATTGTCCATTAAAATGAACATAAAATTTGCGCTCTAAGGAAATCATATCACCCATACTAATTAATAAAATATAAAAATACTAAAAAATCGCCCATGGATAAGAACATAAAATATAAGGAGTGTACATAATTACTGAATATGCACAAATAATGGCCCCTGCACTTGAAGGTGTTTTGGATTGCCCAACTCTCCACATATTGCTACATTTGCTGACTTGTTGCTTAATTTTGTTGTACCATGCTTTAGCATACACGATTTTGGTGTTGCTCTTGCTACTACGAAATCCTTTCTTAAGAATATATATTTTCATATTGACTGCAAACAACTTAAAGAATAGCTGCACATGATAATTGATCCAAATACATGTCAAAATGCCATCAAGGATTATAAGGCTGTGTTGAAAAACAAGAAGGTACACTTTGTTGTTGAGGATCAGAAGGTGAATGTTTGAATTGCTGCTTTGTGATCCTCGGACATTCTCACATAAAATATTGTATGGCCACAGCTTACTCCTGGAGATATTTCTATGCAATAATGAAATGAGCGATTGGTTCAAGTGTATGATCATCCTGGAGTTCCTAATTTTGTGCCTCCTTTAGTAGACAATGTTCTTCAACTCATATAGAAGAAAGTTAACGAAGGACCGCGACATTTATCCAAAGGAAAGTCTTCTAATATTCAAGGTTTGTAGGCAGAATTGCTTAAATGGGAGGGTCTGATATTGCTTCCAATTGTAATTTGAATTAAGATTTGCAAGAAGGATTGCCAAGAACTTAGCTATTAGTAAAGTCGTCCCAATTCATAATGCAGGTGATAAAAATGACCCTTCTAATTATCGCATGATCATGGTCAATCCAATTTTTTCTAAGCTCCTATGGATAGTGTCACTGAGAAGAAGTTGACAACATGGGCAGAACATACTAGCATACATGCTATATCACAGGCAAGCTTTCACCCAGGCCATTCTACAATAGATCATATTTTCACGTTGCGTATGCCTATTGAATACAATTGAAGGTTGAAACAAGACCTCTATATATGCTTTGTGGATTTCGTTTCTGCTTTTGATGCAGTAATTTGAAAGCTTATTTGGTAGAGATTGAAAGCACTAAATCTTTGAAACATAGTTTTTAGGCTCTATGAAAGGGTATTTGCTACATTTTCAGCATCAGGTACCCAAATCAACAACAACATGGAACTTCAAGATTATCCTTTATCTTCTACACTCTTTGGCTTATACATTGAACGATAATAATTGTTGGCATGGTTTAATAGTCGTGGTGACAAAGAACCGGATTTGGCATACTATATCATCAAGCAACTTAGGTATAATGATGATGTTTCACTTAGAGCATATACAACTGCTAGTATGCAACAACTTCGTACATGCTCTACACACTTTTTGTGAGAACATACAAGACCAAGCTCTTAGTAGTTTAGTCTTTTTTGCATAAAGTTCCAACTTTGCACTATGATAGCCATTAACTTGAAGTTGTAGTTAGCTACAAGCATCTTGGTGTAAAATTCTATAAGAACACATTCTGAAAATAGTATATCATCAAGCATGTGATTGCTGGTTGGAGAGCACTATATACAATACGAAATAATTATTTTTATGCAGAGATTCATGATTGGTCACAGAAAGCCCACTTGTTTCGGGCTTTGATAGAGCCTATTTTACTGTATGGTTCTGAAGTGTGGGGGCCTGCCATTAGTACTAGTGCTTGGGAGAGCTTGGAATGGTGCAAAATTCTTTCTCATTTATAGCCTAGGAGTGCAAATTACGTTGCAAGTTCTAACCCTAAGCTTTTAAAACACTTTCTAGATGGTCATTTTTTCAAAAGATATGAGATGCATATGCCTTGGTTCAAGTTAAAACTGGTCATCTGGATGCACAAACTCCATTTTGACACATGTACCACAAGCTTATTTGCTTGCTTCTTTGTTCAGGAAAAGGCTTGTAGCTATTGCATCATTTCGTACAAGGAGGTAGATGGGAACGACAGTTACAGGTTATTGAAGATGAAGACATACACTTCTGCAATGTCTTGCTTTTGAGATGATCAAGAATCGTTATTTGACATTAACATTACATTCCTCGTTTTCACTTCTTGGAGCACCATCTGTGCATGAGTTGGCATTATATATATAAAGAGATAATGGAGATAATGGAGAACGTTTTTCAGGAACACAGGAATGTGATAGTGAAAGCAGCACGAGCAGGAGCTTGGAGAGGGAGAGCGAGACATATAAATGTGACTATGAGAGACCTGGCAGCCAAAGAAAGAATCATTCATGCAGGGTTCAAACTCAGGAATGGACTCAAAGTACAAGAGGCCCTAACACCCATGCAGAGACAGGGGTTACACAGAGAACTGGCAAAAGTCAGAGAACCGAAGCCGGAGTACAAGCAGGGGTAAAGAATGGGAAACTATACCTCAAAAGAGGACGGGAGAACACACCGCAAGAACCGACAACGCAGAGAGATGGGATGGACCCTCAAAAGGGAGGGAGATGGGAATCAAGAAACGGAGGTAGTGAGAGGGGGTGGACAAGAAGCAGATGAGGGAAATAACACCATCCGGGGCAATAGACCGAAACAAACCCCAAGATTCTAACACAAACATAGCTAGGATGGGGAAGCGAAAAGAGGTCTAAGGGACCTAGACAAGAACATAAAGCTGATAAGGGAGAGAGTGGGGGATCGTGGAGCAAGAACGAGAGGACAAATAAGGAAGGGACACGAATGTAGAACAAAGTGAGGGAGACAGGGGGTGCGAAAAAGAAGGAAGAAGTAACGACCGCATCGAATTGTACGGATATCCTTGGGATGATGGAGAACGCCAAACGGGGCACGAGACCAGATATCATATGTCCGGTAGAGACATGGGAACACAAAGACAAAGAGGTTACTAGATGAACCAGGCTACACTTTGTTCACCCATTGGAGGGAAAAGAACTACAAAATAGGAAGGGTAGCGCAAGGCTAGCCTCGTTAACATTAGGAATAGCAAATGTCGTAAAAGCATGTATTTTGGAAAACGACATTAATAAAAGATACATGCTTATAAATGTTGTGTTGCTTGATTACGTAAATCAGATTTTGCTAATAGTATACTATCCGCCCCAATGTGATAAACTGGAACTATTAAGCATGGGAGAGATCGTCATGAGACATAGGGATAAGGGAATGTTGATCATAGTGGGGGATATTAATGCAAGGACGGGACAGGAACAATCACATAAAGCGTGGATAGACAACGAGAGTGGACAAAGGGACACTGAGACTATAAGAGGGAGGAATGGCAATGGACACTGTGAGACCTAAAATGGAACCCGACAAATGAGAGGAGAAACACTGATGGAGGTATTATATGCAATGGTTTAAGAAGATGGGAGGATTCAGGCCAGTTCACAAGCACAAATGCCCATGGGAGCAGCATAGTAGACTATGTGATAGCAAATGAGGAAGCAAAAAGAAAAAAATCGAAAAGATGGAATTAGGGAATGGCCGATAGGAAGGAGGGAGGGACACAGACCCATATTGCTCAAGATAAATGTGACAAGGGGAAGAACAGATGACGAGCAAGGAAGAGGTAAACAGGCCGAGATAACAATTAAATTCAGAGAAAACAGAGTGGGAACATTCATAAAAACGGTACAAAAGGAAATAAAAGCGAAGGAATGGGGAGAGGGAATGAAGGACAGAGGGAATGATATGAACGACATCTTGGAGGAAGCAAATAGAGGGTATCTGGGAGAAGAGAAAGAGGAAGGAGGGCTATAGCATTTCAAGGTCAAGATGGTTTGATGAAGGGTGCATGGAACAACGAAGGAAAGCCAAATGCATAAAAGGAACCGAGGCATACCAAGAGGAACGCAGCAAGCACGTGAAAATTCGAAAAGAAAGAGAACCTGTGACCTGAAAAACCATCAATGGGGATTGGCCGAAGACCTGAAAAGGAGACCTAAGGTATTCTGGAACAATATGAAAAGAGGCTCAAAAGCAAAAGCGGATACATCAAAAGGGGAGGAGGGGAGAAGAACGGAAATAGAAATAGACTGGACAAAATACCTAGAACGGTTGTACAAAACAGGAGCTGCACCAATCATGGACCCAGAAGGTAGACACAAACCCCCTTTCTCCAAGGAAGAAGTGACATGGGCACTAAACAAAATGGCAAACAACAAAGCTCCGGATCTATATGGGCTAACAGCGGAGATGCTGAAGTGCGTAGGAACAGAGATAATAGGGATTATAAATGTAAATATTCAATGAGGTAGTACATTTGGGTCTTCCTAAAGATGGCGCTTTAACAAGGTAATCCCGCCCACAAAGGAGGAAACAAGGATGAACCGAAAGCAATTACAGACTATTATGGTCAGCCAAGATTCGCAAATGGTTCGGAAAACGCCGGATCAAAAAACGAAAACGTAAGCGTAAGCGGAAGCTCGTAGAGCACAAGGTCGCAGGTTTTCGATCGAGTATTCGACTACGGACCATTTGGTGACTCTAAGGATAATGATAGAGCGTACAAAGGAGAATAACAAGAAGATCATATCTTTGCCGTGGACTTTAAAAAGCCTTCACACAAAGGTTTAGGGAATAAACTTCTACTTAGGCTAATAGGACTAAGAGCACCGTAAGGGTTAGTAGGATCAATCGCAAGGCTATACCAAAAGGTGTATGCCAAAACAAATGAGGGGAGGAGAAGCCATAGAATGCGATATACAGAGTTAAACAAGGCTGTCCACTATCACCCACACTATTTGGGATATACATAGATGCTCTACAGGAATTTGTCAGGGAAAGACAAGGAGACAGTGAAGCACCAATGATAGGGAAAACAAAAGTCCCAATAATGCTATATGCAGATGATTTAGGTATGATGGCGACCAAAGCCAAAGGGATGCACAGAAAGCTAGAGATACTAGAGGAATTTTGTGAGGAAACAGGACTGACAGTCAACCTGGGAAAAACAAAAATAGTGACCTTCGGGACAAAGATAAAACACAGGCCATTTAGATACAAGGGGGAGGAACTAGAGGAAGCCACAGGGTATAGGTATCTGGGGTACGACACACATGGGGAGATGGTCAAAAGGAGCAGATACCAGATTGGCAATTATTACATCATGATGAATTATTGCAATAACAACAGGATCACCAATTGGGAAATCAAAGCATACCTATTCAGCACGATAGTAGCATCAACACAGTTGTACGGATGTGAGACATGGGGACCAGGCCTGTCAGAAAAGAAATAGGAAAAACAAGAAGGCATACTGAGGCAATGGCACGGACAGGAATTCCAGGTGAAGACAGGTACATCATTGGCAACAATCTTATATGAGACGGGGGAGAAGCCAATGGAAGTGAGGGCCTGAGAAAGAACAGTTAGGTACCTAATAAAGGACAATAGCTATGGGAAAGAGGACAAACCGGCCGCCACTAGCGATAGATGAATCAAAGAAAAGCAAAGACATAACAAATGCAAGGCAAGGGATGGTTTAACGAATTGGCTTAAATGGACAAAGAAATATGGGGATGCAACTAAGTCGATTATACAAAGCGCATCGGATGGGACGAAGAATGGACAGGCAGAGCAATGAGAAACTGGCTGGCACGGCACACAGGGCCCAAGGCAGACTGGCTATTGGAAACCTTCAATCCAGGGGGACAGATAGGGCATATCACATACAAAAGCAGCATGTTGAATAAGAGTAACAGGGGAACGCTGGCCAGATTCAGGATGGGAAGCCACGACCTCCGAATTGAGAAAGATAGATGGAGGAAAATAGATAGAGCAGAGCTTAATATGCCGAAAGTATGTGACTCACTAAAAAATAGAAGACGAAGAGCACATGGTAAAGGAATGCCCGGTTTACAAATCCACATAAGGTCCAAATTTAACAAGGTCGGTGGGATCTCCCACCCCAAATACATGGACAAAGAAGAGACACTCACAGATATAGCGAAAGCTATAAAAGAAATGATAATAAGACACCGGGGGGTGCACAAAGAGAGAGGGCTAATAATCTGAAAAGCACGGATGAGGCGGATCAGAGAAGCCCACAAAGTACAGTTCAAAACTGTTTATAACGATGCATTTATGTATGGCCAAGAAGCCAGCTATAAGCACGATGCGGGTAATATATAAAGAACAAGTGAAGCCCGCTAGATGGCTACATAAAACCTATGCGTCTGCTTGCTGGGAGCACCCTATGGGAGCTCGCAGGATGCTACATAAGTCCGGGGGCCTCACGGCCTGAGGGACGTTAATGTATATTCTATTCTATTCTATTCTATTCTATTCTATTCTATTCTATTCTATATTGAGGTTCTAAATGCGCATCTTCAATTGCTGAGCCATCAACAGTCATAAATTTCTTTGTATAAACTTATTTATTACTAGTTGTCTAGTATCATCATTACTGCAACGGTTTTTTTTCTTGAAACCTTTCGAGATAGTTGTTTGCTAATCCTAGTAGTAATGGTTGTACTAGCCCATTGTATGGTTTCTATGGCCTTTTGGTCTTCGTGGACATTAAGAAAAACTATTCTATTCCAAGGATGGCATTTTCGAGTTTCCTTTATTGTTTAGGGTCTGGGTTTGGGATTGTCTGCAAGACAACCCTCTGTGAGGACCCTTGGATCAAACAGACGAATCCTTAGTATAGGGTGTCATGCAAGATTTTGCAAAAGAGATAAGAATAGAAAGAACAGAACAAGAACAAAGAAAACCATATGCCAAGATAAGTAACCTTTGAATATCATAAGGAGCACATGAGGTCTCATGAGACGCTGAGACAAGAAAACTGAAACAAATCTAAAGCTTGAGGTCTAACTCTATTGATATATATAGTACAACGGCCTCAAGCCCAAAATCTCGGTTACCAACTCCTGGATCATATGCTTGATTTGGGGGAATCTTTTCAGTACTGTCATTAATGCCGTGAATCCTGCTAAGTTAAGGGCGCAGTCCCCGGAGGTGGTCACTTGTCACCTCTTGTCCTCTTTTTTGATGGGGGCTTGGGTTTCTGCATGGTCGTGGGCTCTGCTTGGGCGTGGATTTGCTACCTGACGCTCCCTGCTTGACCTTGACCACTGCCATTGGGCTCTTGTGTGCTGGCCTGTGTAGTGCTCAAGAATAGTCTAGTGACTAGTGCACAAGACTAACACTTCCCCCCACCAAAGAACACTCGGAGGAGAGAAATGCAGGCACTGTTTCGGGAGATGGAAAACCTGTGACTTGATTAAAGTCATCCTGGCGGTTATGAGGGCGAGCCTTGGAATGATACTTCTAAATGAGGTCTTGTCGGTCTTTCAAAGCATCTCCAGTGTTTAACCGAATAAACGGGGATGCATCTAACAGAAAGCCAGACTGTGCCATGTCTTCAACGGCATGGTGAAACTCTGCTGGAACAAACTGGCATTCAATCAGCAGACAAGTCTAGAGGCCAAAAGCACCGGCACTAGCATTGGGATTGCAATAGTAAACAGGATGACTGCGAGCCAAAGAGCAGGTGGGAAGACATTTCAAAGCCGCATAAAAACCCGCTTGGTTGTGAAAGATGGATCCGAGGAAGTGGCAGCTCTTTCCAAAAATTAAGTGAGCCCCCAGATGGCATTAGCGATGGTTTTCCAACCTTATTCATTTGGGACGTAGATCCTATTTGTGTTATGATCTAAGGTTTCCCCTTCTTGCCAGACATTCAGCAAAAATCTGTAGAGATATGTGTTCGGGTCCAATCAGCATGACCAGCCAAAGCCTTGGTCCAAAAGGGGGAACGCCAATCAAAGATAAGAAAATTTCGGCATGGAGGTGCTCCCAGTGACACATAAGGAGTGTCGTGTTGGGGTGCAGGCTGTATCATGGTCTTCTGAGCTTGAGTGCAGAATTCCTGAAGCAAATTCGGATCCAGGGCTTGACACCAGTGTTCTCATTCAGGACAGGGGACTAGAATATTTAGATGGGGAGGAGCCCAATCCACAGGAATGGTCTGAAACTCAAGATGGGCATGGAGACTGTTTAAGGAGCCTAAGTGCTGTAAGTAAAGCTGAGCATACCCAATCCCCAATCTTCATACATGTACTTACGGACCTCATGCAAGGCTTTCTCAATCCAAAGAGGTAAATAACCAGCAAGCTCGGGCATGTACTCTGCCTGAAGAGCATTAATTCAGGACGGATCTTGAAGATACTTGTTATCTTGTTGCAATAGCCACCTTGCATGAATATCTCCTTGGAAAGCACAAGGTGGACCATCAACGAACTTGTCACGGGTGTCCGCGAGATAGAAATCATGCACGACATAGGCCATAGGCTGGACAAGTCAAAGAATGAAAAAATCTTTGTCTTCACAGGTAATGAGCTAAAAGGTAAGCAGGCGCAAAGAAGTCCTTTTTCTTTAATAGTAAGGTAATCCTTGCTAGTGAAGGTCACATCGATAGCCCCATTGGCATTGAACCATTTGAGCATAAAAAGATGTCTTCGTGACTTCGCATAATCCAAATAGCTTGTGGACATAAGGAAATCATTTGGAACTTTGATAGCTAAAGCTATATAAGTCTCTTGTTGTTGATGGGCTTCATCTGTAGATCGGATTGCCTGTTGCAACTGATGTTTCAGATCTTTGATCTTATATCTTTCTCTGCCAGGAGACGAAGTTGGTCCTTGATTTTTCGATGAGCCTGATGCCTGAGAAGGTATAGGACCTTGAATAGAGACTTGTAGCAGGAGACTAGCAATCTCAGTGTCATCCACAATCTTCTGTTCTTGCATGTCATTGAGTTGTGCTTGAACCTATGACCTGGGTTTGAACAGCAGCTAACTGGCCTTCCAAAACAGAAATACGTACTTCCCCTTGTGTGGTGGCATGCTCTTGACGGCTGAATTCATTCTGCAACCCCGTATAGAGAGCGTGTATCGGCAAGAGCCTTGTCCTTGACTTGAAGCTGAGCCAGGAGCTGTTCTATTGTTGCCTGGAGTTGTGCTTGATTCTCTTCCACAGTGGTGCGTGTCTCCTGTTCCTTAAGGAGAGCAGCCTATGTCAACAAAGCACTATGCTTACTTTGAAGGCTTTCATCCAGAGCCCGGGTCTGAGCATGGGCAGCCTGAAGGTCACGCTGCAAAGCTTCCGTGGAATCCATATAGTCTTTAATACCTTGTATAAGATGATCTTGACATTCCTGGAGCTTGAGCATGTAACTGGCCACATTTTGTTCATACTCATACAGTGCTCGTCGGGATGGTGCAGGCAAGACCAAGGGAACCAAAGGCAGAATAGGCGGTTGGTCAATGTGCATGGATGCATGTGAAGCCTGGTGGAATGTGGACGCTTCAACGTGCGTGGACTGAAATGAAGGGACATTGATGATCTTTGAAGAAGAGGGTCGAGCATCTGGCTAAGTTTATTATCATGGAGAATGTCTGGCCTCCGTGTGGGGTCGAGAGGTCTCTTCTCGAAGTTCACAGACAGGACGAATGACCAAATGTGTTCGATTGGAAGCCTGTGAAGTGACATCTAAGGGCCAGGCGAGATCTGACTAGGGTCTGGAAGGCATTGCTAAATAATGGCCTGGAAATGTGCTCCCATAACTGAATCAAGACCCGTGCCTGGAGCTTGGCGAAGGCGGTCCACTTCTTGGAGAAGGCGCTGGAATAGAATTTGGGGCCAATCAACAAAGCTAGTTGAGTGAATAACCACAATGGCTATATCAAGTAAACAATAAGTGCTGGCTTCACGAACTCCGGCAACAAACATTTACCACAGAAAACTTGAAAAGTGTCATAAACCACAGAAAAACCCCATGTAAGAAGAACTCGGGCCTCCAAAAGATCTCTAAACTTCAGAAATGAGCAGGCGTCGCCGTCAGAACTCCAAAAACTCTACCACTTACTATAGACCACCAAAACTTGTTCCGAAACTATCAAGAAGTCGTTCAAAATACAGCTCTGACTTGTGCCAACTCAAAAAATAAGAGGTATCGGCAACTGGACGACGACAACAAAGATCACCATCGCCAACGCTTTGGAGCCAAACTCAAAGGGATGGAAAAAAATGATGCCAAAAAAAAAATGATCGCCGGAATTTCGCCTTCCGGTTGCTTACGTGAAGGAGCCTGCCAGTCGTCGCGGTTTCCGGCTGTGGCCAGAAACCGCTCCGACCGGTAGGTTCCAAGCACAAAATGTACGCTTTATTTCTTATTAGGACACGTGCAGGTTGCAGGCTTCCTCGTAGCCGCTTCACGCAAAAAAAGTTCCTGAGCTCTTTTACTAGTACAGTGAAGCGTTTTCAATGCTTAATGTTTAGGATTGGGTTTGCTGCACTCCAGGGGGACGAATTTTCAATCACGTAGAGGTTAGTGACTATGCTTTATGCATGATTCATTAGTTTTTATTTCTTCTGAACAATCGCAGCATACATATAACGCTGGAACTGATCTGCATAGAACGAACCCTATCACGCTGTTTCATACTCTTTGGTATGCGAAATACTACCATACTGAAGTTCTTAGCAAACACTATAAATAAATCCCCAAGTTTTAATCTTTTCCAGCTTAAGTTGTTTTGCCTGCATGATTAATATCGTCAATATGTGTCATAGTGTCTCTATTCAGCACGAGAATTGAGCACGATATTAGCAAAAGAATCATGCCAATCACAAACACAAAAAAAAAACTTTCAAGCTCATATGCCTTTCTCACTTGATTCATCCAATTGAAAAATGAAGAATGGGTATTTCCTGTTGTATCCATTATTTCTATCACATATCATGAGGTCTGATGGAACATTACCTTGTATGATCTAGAAAAGGAACGACTTCCTGATGCATTTCCACAGGTTCCATCTAAGGATCCAAAAAGCTAGCGAATTTCCTGTATTCCATAAAGTCTTTTAGCGTTTTCGTCTTTTGCCGTGCTGTAGATTCTTTTACGGTATAATGATTGTCTTGCATATGCTGCAACCTTATTAGATAGTTGGACATCTGTACTGCAATGTTGCAAATTTTCATGTCTCCCCCCTTTGCCACTTCTGCTGTAATTGTTCAAGGTTCTCAATCACCTGGCTTTCATCTTGTTACAGCCCTTATAACTGCATTTTGGGCGCATGGCAGCGGGAAAAAAGCAGGGTTAAATATTTTTTGCATATTTTAATTAATTAAGCAAATCCTTCTATAATTAGGCAGCATGTTTTGACAACAGTAGACTATGTGTAGCATGTATAGTACATCTAGACGCATAGTGCTCGTCACATTGCACGTCTCTACGTGACTTTGTCTCCATAAAAGCATTTATTTGGCCTTTTGTTGTGCAACTTCTGAATGTTGGCAGAACAATGTTGCTGAACTAAATTTAAGAAAAAATTTCAGGAAAGGATCCTAATATTTTTTTTCCCATCTCCACAGAGTCGCATTTTCATATAATGCAGGTGTTCTTTACTATAATATGGTTTAGAGCATGGTATGGGTTTAGATCATTAATTTATGAACCAGTGACAGAACAAAACCTGTGATTTGTAAATTTCTTACTTTGTGAGGTATATCCATATGAAGTGTTACTAACCTCTCTAGTCTTTGGTAGGTATCTGCCATAGCATAAACCATGCCGAGACGAAAAAGAGTGGATGAAACTCTTGAGGAACGAGAACTGAGACTTGGGATTGAAAGAGAACGAAAGAAAAGACATAGAGAAGCGATCCAACTAAGTGAGACAAGTGAAGACCGACGGCATAGGTTGCAACAACAAGCACAATATGAAAGGACAAGAAGGCAGGTTAGGATGGCAAAAGAGACCAAGGAACAACTACAAGAACGGCGTAAACGACATGCAGAACAAGAAAGAAGTAGAAGACAAAGAAAAATGGCAATAATGTCTAGGGAAGAACAACAGGAGATGAGGCAAAAGATTGCAGAGCAAGAGAGGAGAAGGAGGCAAAGAAGAATGGTACAGAAAACCAAGGAAGAGCAACAAGAAAGGCGGAAACAGCGTGCTGAGCAAGAGAGGAGAAGGAGAAGGCAAATTCCAAAGAAGCGAGGGCTTGCAAAATGTCATGACCAGCAGGTCAATATGGTTGAGCTTTGCAGCCATTGCAAGGTCATGGGTCTTCAAGAGGTCCAGGAAAAAGTAAAACAAGACCAAGCTAAACTTTCTTTAAACAATATTATGGAACCTACTGAAACAGCAGTGGAAGAGATTCCATGCATAGATCAAGACACACATGAATGACTTATGATGCTCATCAGACAAGTTTTGTATTTTAAAGTTTTTGAAACAAAAAAGCTTGACGAAATCAAATGAAAGAAGAAAACAAGCCGAAATTCAAGACAAAGAAAACAATGATGTGTGTGTAATTTCTGACAAGAGCATTTTTACCTTTGAAAAAGTCCGCAAGTTGAAGTGAAACACCTATAGCATTATCGGAAGACCAGAGCTGTGAAGGTAAAGTTAAAACCAAGGTAAGAAATGAAACTAAGAAGAGAATATCTACAATGGTAAAAGGACTGATCCCCTGCAATATTCATGCAATAAAGCTATTCAATGACACAATCCAACATGACCCACTAACACCATGACCTTACAACTCCTGCTTAATTATTGAGACCACCAATTATTAGAGGATTAATCATATTAATCCAGACCTCAGCTTGAAGTAAGGTGCACTCCCAAATGTCAGTAGCATGCATGGGCTTCAAAGGTCTTCAAATCTTGAATGATCATGCAGATTATAAGCTTTCAGAATTAGTTTTGAGGAACTGAAGAAATGGCACTTTGTAGTAAAATTGCAGTTGGTTTTTGTCATTCTAGCTTGATCAAGATAGAAGAGACGCATGAAAAGATGCTCTGCACGTCTAATATTTTTCTCGGTAGTAAACATGAGCCAGGTCGCAGTTTTTCTGGAAGGGCAATCACCGGTTTATCATCGGGGTGGAATCCTCCAAAAGAGTTTTGCTTCAATAGAAAGGTACAGAAGCTAGGTTCGGCATGCCGGACATCACATCTTAGTTGCGCGTTTAAGGAAAATAGTTCAGCATGGTCTAAATGCTTTTGGATAACCCCGATCTTGCTGACCTTGATCTTATGCAGATTAAACTTGCAATCGAGACCTCATAATCGTTGCAGGAAAAGCAGAGTGATCATTCGCTCCTCTCAGACCCCTAAACAGAATGCACCTTTTAAGATGTACAAAAGCATCGTGCGTTCTGGTGTCAAGATTCTTGGGTTCATTGTACAGTTTATCAAAATAGCATGGATTCAAATATTTATGATCTTCATGCCTCTAGGTTTATGTTGCTTGATGAGGAATAGATCTAGACCTAGCAATCCTCTGCCATCCGCTCTGATACATCCAGCCTTGCTTCCTATTCAGACACATCTACGTCATGCAAGTCCAACTGTTTCTGAATGTACAGGTAGTTGTTTTGAAGCTAAAATATTAGGCTACGATTCTTTTGATGATAACTTGGAAAATTTGACACTTCAGAGGGCTGAAGCATATCACTCTGCTAATGAAATTCCCAATCCGCATAACTGGGGTTGCTGGGTTTCAGATCAAGCAAATGTGTTGAGCAGGAGTGCTGTGGAGCATATAAACTCAGTGGTAGATGCATTACACTATGATACTGGTGCAGAAATTACTCTCATTACAGTAGAAGCTCTTTCAAATCCAAACCTGTCAGCTAAGGACTTTGTCCAAGACATTTATAACCTCTGGAAAATGGACAGGGATTCACAAGGGAAGGCACTGCTTATTCTGCTAGTCCTGTCTGAGGAAAAGATAGAAATTGAGATGGGGTGGAATATGAAGCATATTTTGGAAGGTAGCTATTTTTGGGAAGATAATGTTGGATGGCTTAGATCTTTACTCAAGAGAAAAGTGGTACCACAACTTAGAAAGGGTAAATATGATGAAGGCATGATAATTTCTGTTCAAAGCATTTCAGAGAAGGTATGGGAGGCAGATGGGTTCCCACCTGCCAAACCTGAAAGAGAATGGTGGAAAAGATTGAAGTTTGTTGATATTGCATGGATTAGTATGCCGATATTTTTGTTGGGCAGTAATTTTGCCTTCAGATCGTCCGCGGGGAATGCACTGGTTGTAAAGGATCAAGATGAAATGAAACAAGCTGAGGATGCTACATATGGAGAAGGGATTGCAAATGTTAGGTCCATTAGAGCAAGGTCCAAAGGTAAGCTACTGTCATTTATTCAAAATAAGCATTTTTTTTATAATGAAAATGGCACAAAAACTCGAAGATCGATACGAGCATGGAGGAAGCCAGTATGATATGGTACTGGTAAGATCTTGGAGGGTTATTGTTTGTTACTGGCTACAATTGATAGATTGTAGTATGAACAGCTTGCCCACACCATAAAACATGATGTCTCTGATGTATATTACTGAACATATGCTGGTAATATCTGTAATTTGTTCTCATTGTACATTCCATGCACCACTTTTGGCTGAGAATTTGGGCATGCCATAAATTTCAATCATCTTCTGTGGAAGAAGAGTTCTGCATATATTTCATACAGATGTCTACCACAGATATGGATAGTGATGGACACATTGTCTAACAACATTACATACTGAACAGGTTTATCGAATCTCTCTCCGAATTGTTTGAAGGGAACTCGTTACATCTTTCTTATAAGAAACTTTGAGGTTCTATTTTAAGGTAGGACTGCTAACCGATAGGATTTAAGCCAAGAAATAATAAGCTGAGGATTAGCCTCTAGTTGGTTTGCTTTTTACTAAAATAAAACATAAGAACGACATAGGTCTATTGCTTACGTGAAGAATTAGCTTTATTTAAAGAAGTATTATGTGTGGTGTAACAAATTTATGTTGGTGTATTCTCAAATACTATTTTACTATAAGAAGAAGAAGAATATAATAGAATAGAATAGTTTTTTTATCGTCCACTGAGACCAATCGGCCTATGGGACCTGTAGAGGAGCGCACAAAACTTATTATCGTCCAAGTTAAAAACCCCACCCCGGGGTTTTCGAGGGAAAACCGCGGGCGGTAATAAGAATGTCAAAACCGCATAAGTATACATCATCATGAAATAAATGTGTATGTACATGTCAAGTCGTGCCCGAGGACATACCTGATCTCGCGATGTCCATGACCTCCTCGGGTATGATCCTAGCATCCGTCATCGGATGCCGCGGCTCAATGTCACATGTAGCGGTGGCCAGCCCGACCAACTCAAAGATAAGCGGCCCTGATTTGATCATATCTTTGGGCAACTTTGAAGGGTATGAGATTCATCCTCAATGACTCCCATTTGGCGGCATTGACAGAGCCTGCCCCGACGTGGCTCACCAATCCATCCGCCTTGCCTCAATTCAAGATGATGTGCCCCCTCGCGAATGGAGGCAATGAGTCCAAGCCTTTTCATGGGCAAGTGGGTGCGCAGTAGCATTGTGGGCCTCGCTCCAATGTGGGATTTATGTGGCGCCGGTAGTGTGTTTGCCTTGACCTGCTCAAGGGCGGCATCCCAAAGCTTGCCGATGAAGCAAGCGCCAAGATATTGCCTCAAGCTATGGCGATCGCCTCTGTTTGCACATGTATGCACCTGTGCTCTGCACATTCCATCTAGCCATCCATTGAGCTCTCTTTTCCCTCCAAGGCCTTGAGGCGCCAGGCCCCATTGCCATGATATAAGCTAGTTTTGGGAGACGAGCATCGTCCATGTTGACCACCTTCTCCGAAAAATAGACAATGTGGCGATCAAGGGCCCCCTCAAGAGGCAAGAATCTGCTTTCCTGCAAAGAAAATTTGATATGGGACTGTGGACTTCACCCCCTAGTGCTCGTACCAAGAAGGCTTTCTGACTGCTCAAAGTCATTCCAAGTAGCGAGGGATACCATCGGCCCCATACTTCCACCCCAGATAAAAAAGGACAGGCTCCACTAAGACTTTGAGCAGTGTGGACTGATGGGTCCAATCATACAACTCCGCTCTATGACTATTGTTTTGCATTGCATATAGTGCTTTCCAAAGCCCGCCATAACTTCGTAGTCGATGGATGTGTCCCAAAGGCATAGTAGACGGAAACTCCACTCCCAAATATTTGTATGTGGATGCTACTTCCACATTCTGCCCTCGGTAACGGAAGGAGGGGATCCTCGGCTGTCGTGAAGATGATATGAAAACCACCTTAGTCTTGGCCAAGTTGACGCGCATATCAGTCGCTTCACAAAATGTGTCCAGGGCATCAAGATGTCGTTGCATGTCTGCTGGTGTGTAAGCTAGGAAGAAGAATGGTTTGAGGTGAAGTGGCTGCACATGTGCACGGGTCGTTTTAACGAAAACTAGGGCTATGGAACACCATTGTCACCAAAGTAGGTCATATGCTTTTCCCATTTTCGTCCATCCATACTTATATTTTTGCTCCAAGTTGGTTAGAGAGTATTTTCGTTCATCCATACTTATATTTTTGCTCCAAGTTGATTAGAGAGTATTGTTTAAACTTAGCCATTTATTTTGTGACATATCTTCTAAATTTTTGAAGGTGAACATGATCTTAATGTCTACTAGACATATTAATTTTTGTGTTGGGGATCAACATTGCAACAACAATGAGTTGAAGGAAATGTTCAAAAGAAGCATCAACTACAATATTACATATGCAGCTTGTATGCTACACATCAATAGCATATGTTGTGTGAATTCAAGCTATCTTCATTGGCTCAATTCAAATCAGCTTCAAGCGATCCGGTATTGCAATCCTTTGTTTTAGTGATTAGCTGAAACTTTACTCTACACGACCTTCAAGGCTTGTATTACGACTAGTAGTATATAAGAATCACCCTTTAGGTGCATTGCAATTTGAAATTGGCGGGCATGACCCACTTAAATTTGAGTAATAAAACATGAAAGGTAAAGAATGTCTTACTTGAAATCCTTTAGAGTAATAAATGTTGCCATGTGGGCATGGCCAGTCGTTGTTAGGGATGAATTGCAATCAACGTTTCTTCAAGTTTTGATCAGTTTTGTAAGATAAATTTGCTCAATGTCTTCCCACATTCGAATTCATAAACCATTACCATATCACCTAGAATAGTATTGTACTTATTTTTCTACTATTTATATGGTCACTAAAAATTGGGCACTTTAATCGTAGACCATCATTTATTTGCTTCAGCACATTGATATTTTCTTTTTTGAAACACAAGAGGTAAATTTCATTATCAAATCAATGAAAATGGTACAATAAACTGAGAGAAATATTTTAAACTCAAAAGGATTTGTGCAAGACTAACTATACATCTCAGAGTATATTTAGTATAACTATCCTATATGACAGTCAAATGTCATTTCCATATAAATATTAAGGAGTGGAGTTTCCTTCTACTATGCACTGCGACACATCCATACGGCTACGAGTGACGGTGGGCTGGAAGGCACTATATGCAATGCAAAACAATAGTCATAGAGCGGAGTTGTATGATTGGGCCCATCAGTCGCACCTGTTCAAGGTCTTAGTGGAGCCTTCCCTTTTATACGGGGTTGAAGTATGGGGTCCAGTAGTGTTCCTCACTACCTGGAATGACTTGGAGCAGGTGCAGAAAGTCTTTTTAGTACAAGCACTAGGGGTGAAGTCCACAGTCCCATATCAAATTCTGCTGCAGGAGATGGGTTTCTTGCCTCTTCAGAGGGCGGTCCTTAATCGCCACATTGTCTATTTTCGGAAAGTGGTAAATATGGACGATGCTCGTCTCTCTAACCTAGCTTATATCAAGGCAATGGGGCCGCATCGCCTCAAGGCCTGCTGGAGGGAAAAGAGAGGTCAATGGTTGGCTAGATGGAATGTGCAGGAGCACATGTGCATACATGTGCAAACAGAGGCAGATCGCCATAGCTTGAGGCAATATCTTGACGCCTGCTTCCTCAGCAAGCTCTGGGATGCCAGTGCCCTTGAACAGGTCAAGACATCACACTACCAACGCCACATAAATCTCACATTGGAATGAGGCCCCCAATACTATCTGCATACCCACTTGCCTATGAAAAGGCACAGACTCATTGCCTCCATTCACACAAGGGCACATCATCTTTGAATTGGGACGGGCAGATGGATTGGTGAGCCATGTCAGGGCAGGCTTTGTCAATGTCGCCAAATGGGAGTCATTGAGGATGAATCTCATACCCTTCAAAGCTGCCCAGCATATGATCAAATCTGGACGCGCTATGCTGAGTTGGTCAGGCCTGGCCAGCTGCTACATGTGACATTGAGCGTGGCTTCCGTATAGATGCTGGGATCATACCTTTTGGAGGTCATGGACATGCGAGATCAGATATGTCCTCGGGCACACACTTGACATGTATATCTTATCTTTTAAAATGGAATTGTGTTGATTTCTATGCCTGGAACGCGTATACTGGACTGGAGCTTTTTTTAGCTGCATTTCTATCCGCCGCTATACCCAGCTGAAGTTTCCAAGAGAAACGAATGAAGCAAGCAGATTGTCGAGCGTCTAGATTCAGGGTTCTATCTTTGTTTTAGAAATGTGAAGATCATGGAGATCTAGATCTATTGCATTTCGACTTGCATATTTTTTCTTACGTTCTTCACTTGCTGCTACAATCACTTCGGAAAGGCACATTGATGTCCAAGCTGTGATAGGCATATGCAATGAATGGACTGGTTGCCAAATGAAGCTGAATCAACTAGCAGCGGCAATACGTTCTGGCAGCAACATCGGTCACAATGCTTCACCTTCCTATAAACTTGCACAAGGTGTTTGGTCCCTTTGTGGAGGCATTGATTGTTTGTCATATTGTGAAGAATCAATTTACAGCTATTGAGCATCGAGCATTGCATCCTATATCCTATTTTGGATATCTTTTGGTCTCCTCTAAGCCATCACAGAAATGCAGACGAATCAATTCTTGCAGGACTTCTTGCAGGGATGGAGCCATTGATTTAGGGTTTATAAAACAAACTATTGATGATTCAAAGCTCGGGTTGGATTCTTTTGCAATTTAAAACATAGCTATAGCACCCTTACAATAAACTTAGACAATAGGCTAAAAGATGGACTGGAAAAGTTTCTTGGAGGTAAGCTATTGCAATTAATCCCAAATGTAGATATCTAGACATAATTATGATCTTTCATATTCTAAATGGTCTACCAAATTTGTGCAGATTGAGAAGCAAGGCATGTTGGTGCCAACATTTCACAAGAAAGCAAGGTAAGTAGTTAGTTTTGCTTCCGACTTTTCCTTCAAAGAACTCTGATGCAATAGGCAGTTGGATTCAGAAGCATAAGCATTTGAAGTTTCATGGTACTACTGTGTTTGATGATGTGTGAAAGTATGTTAGTATTTAGCAAGTTCGCTTTGGCTAACAAGTTATGCAATAATGTTAAATTTCAACAAACTATGCATGACATTGCACTTGCAGTATCAAGTTCGTCAAACTCAAGGCTGCTGGAGGCTAACAAAATGGTACTAGATAGATGCTGCTCAGATTTTGGATGCAGTGAACAGTAGCCCACATGGCATGATGTTGCAGGGCAGTGGATCTTTCATTGTGGAAGTTCAGATTGAATAGACAATCCCTTCTCAAATCCATTTTATTGTAAATATGGATGATTGGTCTTGGAAAGAGAACGAAAGGTATTACCACCATTTTGCAGACCATTAACATTATTTGGTTGTGTATGGAGTTTCTTTAAAACTTAAAATTTTGATTTGCCAATTTCTTTCAGGCAATGCATTAAACTATGGGGTGATTGATTACCATGCTTTCTGCCATTAGCTCTTCATCAAGAAGGGAACTTATGGCAGCTTTATTGGAACTATCTTCTTGATCGAGTTAATATTACAACCTTCTGCTTGCATCAGAGGTAATGTTGCACTTAAGTCTATTATATGTCTTGGGGTATCAGAGGGAACTTCACTGGCAAAGAAGAGTTTTTGCATTATGCAAGTACAATAATCAACCATTGAAGTGAATCATGTATTGCATGTGCTTGAGAATGTCTTTCAGGAAGAGATAAGCGAACCTTAGAATGAAAGTTTAATGTCAAAGATAAGAGATGAACAAATTTGCGCTGAAGAGGTATTGTCAAAGCACTGGGTATGGAAATGATATAAAGTTTTTCCCGATAACTTTGCGATATTTTGTTTTACATGCTTACAAGTGTCATGCTTCTATAGGTTGCAAGTTTACCTTTGAAGTTGAGAAGATGAGCATCTGATTCTGCAAGATTCAAATGGGCTTTAAGCATGGCATGATCTCGATCATTTACCTTGACCATGAAAATTGGTTCTAAGGTGCAAGCTACTCATTTCCTTATTCCTTATGTTGGTAAGGTTTCAAATCTTGGCACCTTTCCTCTATGGGGCTACATTGGATGCACCTTCTTTGATATATGGTTTGTCTGTATTTACAAGTATTTTTATTTATCATTGCAAAAATGATGAATGTTTTTTATTTAAGATTCAAATAACATTAGCACAGTTTTGGATGATGGACTGTCACTTTCTGTGGTCTTTTCATAGCCATATCTAAGGAAGATGATTTTATCACATTCATTTCACTTGATACATTGCTAGACATACTAAATGACACAAGAGCAAGAATAGAATAGAATAGAATAGTTTTTTTAACGTCCACGAAGACCAATAGGTCATGGGACCCATACAATGGGCTAGTACAATCATTACTACTAGGATTAAAAAACCCCTGCCTCGAAAGGTTTTCAAGGGAAAAACCTTTGCAGTAATGATGATACTAGACAAGCTTAGATAATGACTACTGAGGGCTCAGTAATTGCAGACGTTTATCTAGAACCTCAAGTATGTATAATGCCAAGTCATGCACAGATGGTGCGCTGAGAAGTTGTGGAAGCGTGGAATGGAATGCTAAGGTCGAAAAATGATTCCGGACTATCTCAAAAGCAGGGCAACTCAGAAGAGTATGGCTTTCATCTTCAATAACCTGTAACTGGCAACAGGCACATAGTCTCGCTTCTCGCGGCAATTGCGGCCGCTCCCATTTACCTGTCTCAATCCGTAGCCTGTGGGACCCCGTGCGAATTGATGCAATAGCTACAAGCTTGTTCCTGGACAATGAAGCAAGCAAATAAGTGTGCAAGAGAAGGTTCTTGGAGGGACGAGCGTTTAATGACATCTTAGTGCTAGATGAGGGAGTCATAACATTCAAACCTAGATGAGGAAGCATTGTTAGAAGGTGCGAGATGAAAGTCCAAAACGATGTTGTAAAGAGACAATAATATCTTGAAATGCCTCCCAAAAGGGTGATTTAATATCCGTTGTCACTTTTATAAATGGTGGAAATCTTAGTGGAATCCTTAATAAATTTGTGGCAAGTATCACGTATTTTCTATGTCACATGTCAAACTTTAATCAACATGGAAACTGGGACGCTGATTCCGCCTCTGGAGTGGAAAGCGGCATGATGATTCCGCTCAGCAGGTAAGGAGCAGGTAAATTTGAAGCTGCGACCCAGTTACCATGTTGTGGTGGCCTGGAACTGGGTCGCTGATTCCAGGACCCGCTCCCGGCTCCCGCCGGTCGCGGGACTCCCTGGAATCCGCTTCCCAGATTCCATGCCGCCATACATCTTGACCTTCTTTGTAAGTAGCAATTCCATTTAAGAACAAAAAAAAAAAGCGTTTTTAAAATAAAAGCAAAATTTGCAAAGACATGGGCTCAATAATAAATGTAGAGCAACTCCCTTATATTAGATTTGTCCTTTCAATGGTGGGAATGTACTTGGTTTTTGAACTTTATCCGTTATGCGTGGATCAGATATGGAATTAATTTTTGTTTTCCACTAAGTTAATTTTTGTTTTTGTTTTGTTAATTTTTGTTTTTGTTTGGAGAAGCTAAATATTATTAGCCATTGAATTTTTCTAAGTATGTGTATTGTGCATGATTTTTTTCAATGGTTAAGGTCACAAAACTCCCTTTCCGGATGGCGAAGATCCAACCGCATCTCAAACATAATTAATATCCAATTTGTCAGGTGCCCCTTTTTTTGTATATAAATACAATATGCAAATATGCCTTAAGTCAAAATTACAACCAACAAGAAACTTATCGCGGCGGCCAAGGCCGCCGCGAACGTTTCTCTAGTTCCAACCCGCTGAGGTTTGGCCCACTATTAACGTTCAATCTGTCAATGCAATGCATGCTTAATAATGGGTTTCTATTCACAAGGGTGCGAGACCACATGTGGTAGCATTTATGAATTGCCGAACAGGCGGGATTTGAACCCACATTGTTGCCTTGTGTCCTCTTGCCCATACGATAGATAGTTGCTGCGAGACGACCATGAGATTCCCAATGCTGGTATCCCTTTCTCTCTTTTATCCTCTCCTTTTTATCACCCGATGCTAGTCAGTGGGGTTTGAGCCTGGATGGGTGCTGCCCAGAACCAATGGCCTGACCACTAGGCTAACAGCGGGGTTGTCATTATCACTTTCTCGCCATCCATTGCTAGTCAGTGGGTTTTGAGCCTGGATGGGTGATGCCCAGAACCAATGGCTTGACCATTAGGCTAACAACGCGATGGACCTTTTTGTTTATTTAGCTGCACCCGATGATGGGCAGTGGGCTTTGAGCCTGGATGGGGGTTTCCCATAACCATTAGCTTAACCACTTGGCCGTCAACGCGGTGAGCATCTTTTTATCTCTGCCTCATTTGTTTAATGTAATTTATTTGTTTTATGTTTCTAGTTTGATTTGTTGAAGGGCCAGAAAGGGAATGGGATGAGAGATATAGAGCACGCACCTTGTTTGAAGTATGCATGGAATGGAAGTGGATCTACGGGGTTGTCTCATCATTGCTCGCATGGCCGCATTGGTCCACAGAAATGCCTTATGGACTGCAATGGCGCCGGAGTTTTGTATGCAGGGGCAAGCACAGGTCTGGCTACGGCGGACGTCGGAATAATGGCCGCAATAAATGCAAAGTGTATTAATGGCCGCAATAAATGCAAAGTGTATTAATGGGGCATCAAGTTATTAGAGTGTATTAATGGCCGCAATAAATGCAAAGTGCACGTGGGGAGTCACGTGGCTGTGGCTCCTCCTCAATAAATATTAACTAGGAAAATACAAAAATGTTCCTAGAAAAAAAAAATTGACACTTGGCGCGCATGCACTGGAGCATCAAAGAATCTCGAAGAATAGAATCAAAGTGTATGCATTATATATGGTTTGATAGACCTTGAGATAACCTCTTTATATGCCTTATATCCATGTGTATCAAAATTTCCAATTTTACTTTATACAACTTAGAAGCCTTCACACAAAATTATCACTTGTATGTGATATATTCGCAAGCTAGATATTCTTTTTGATTGCCCTGCCATGCCTACCATGTAGTTATTGTCATGTACATTTGTACCACCTATTAGCGCACATATTTTCTAAAGCAATTCATTTTTTTAAACCTTATCCCTTAAAATAAAGTGCATGACTATACAAAAATGTCTTAGTTTTAATAAGGTGCTAAGACACTAGGGATTGCCTAAGTGCCACGGATTGGCATTATGGAGAATGGTGGTGACACAGTGTTTGATCTCATAATTGGAATATATTTTAGGCAATTTATAAAAATGCCCTTGTATTTTATCCAAATTCTTAGAATGTCGTAGTATTTTCATAAATTATGGCAATGCCTCTATGTCAACCTCTGAAAAGACTACAAACTTCATGTTCGGATATGTCAATCACTGATAATGAGTCTCCTTAGTTCCACGCTCTAAATTTGCTTCTATTCTCCACAAATTTGGTGCCCATCACCGCTAAGATCCCTTTTGGATTCCCTTTTGTTGCCTGGATTCAGGCAACAAATTCCACCTTACTCACATTTTTTTTGGACATGTAGTTTCTTCTAGGTTATTTGGAGCTAAGATGTTGGAGATGTTTGGAGTGTTCATCTGAATATTTTGAAGGCCTACTGAGTTGGATCACCTCATGAAATTGCCCAAGGCATATTCATGATTGTGGGGGAGTTACTACAACGCAGTATAAATGCAAGATATCAAAAGGAAAAGAAAAAAAAATGTATGTTAACCTAGGCTTCTAGTGGCTAGCTTTTTTTATTCTGTAATCCAGGATAGTTAACACGTTGTAGACTATTGAAAAAAACAAAAAAAGAAAAAAGAAAAAAAAAAGGGGGGGACGAAAATACCAAGAAAACAATTAGGGTTAATCAGATCGTGAACCAGTGGTTGAAGCTCAGAATTTATTACTGCTAAATTCGTGAAGGGAAGTTGCACCTATATTTATGAGTTGCCAGGTATGGTTTTATGGGGCACTCAACTGTCAGGGGAATGGAATTCAGAAAGGCTTCGTTTCCATCAAAGTTTTCTTCAAAAACCGGGTTATTGAACTGTTACTTTTCTATTCTATTCAATTCAAGCAGTGTTAGATTCATATGCATTCATATGCATTTGATATGTTCTTGCTGGTCTAGAGTCTCCTTCGAATTCATTCAACGAGGCTATTTCGATTTCTTTTGCCCCTTTTCAGGAATGCAAAAATCATTATTTCGTCCCAATTGTTTTCTATTTCCCTGTTTTCCATATACCATTGCACTTTTTTTCTTTATACCATTGCAAAGGGATTCTTCCTAGGATCGAAATATTGTTCTTCCAAACCCATTTCTCCCCTTTGAAAAGGAGGGAGAGAACTTGGATCTTTGATCTTTGTGCACTCTGCAAAAATATCTTCCATATTTGAATAGAAAGACTCTCATACTAGATCATTCTCTTTTGCCAGTAAATAGAAGGTGGAGTATATTGTTCTTCCAGATCCATTTCTCTTCTTTGAAAAAGAGGTGGAGAACTTGGATCTTTTGTGTGCCCTACAACAAAACAAAAGCTTCACTATCTGAATGCAAAAACAATCTTTTCCTAAATCATTTCTCGCCATCAACAAACACATCACGTTTGCAATTCTTTCTCTTGAAATAGAGAGAAGGAAGCTTGCCTTTGTTCCAGATCTTTGTTTTGAAGGGTGGAACTAGGCCCTTAAGACTAGTTCTGGAGGTTCTGTACCAAAGCAGAATAGTTGCCTCAATAGAGCCAAAAATTGTGGCAACATTCTTTGGAGGTTCTACCGAGATATCTTGGCTGTGAGCATTGTCTGGTACAAAGACACAAGCATGTCACCCAAAAGCAAAACTACAGGAGAAGCTGACGCAGGAGAAGGTAGCACAGCAGTAGCTAAGATACATTCGATCCCCTCTTCCCCAGATTGAAGTAAACCTGCCTACTCCAGTACCTACATTTGACGGATCCAAAAATCCTACTGAGTTTTTGAGCCACTTTAAGGAATATTATGCAGATTTTGGTAAGAAGAAAGGAGACAAGATTTCAGTTTTTGGTCTTGCAATGAAGGGAGATGCCAAGGGATGGTTTCTTTATCAAAAGAGCTATCAAATAACCACATGGGAGGTATTGGTGCACAATTTCTTGGAAAGATTTGGTACCGTGAGCACCAAGAATGGGTTGGTACAAGAAATTTGCACTATGACCATTAGGAGGGGCGAGAGCATACATCTTTTTGTGGAAAGATTTAACTCTTATCTTCTGAGATGCCAGGAGCAGAAAGTAAAGACACCTACGGATCATATGGTGTGTTTTTTCGTGGCTGGTCTGAAACCACATTCTAGGTTATACAGGAAGATGTTCAAGCTGCAAAGTTTGGGGCTATTGGACTCAGTCTATAAAGCCTTCTCTAAGGCCATAGAATTATCAAAATTGCAGCATTCTTTGCCTGAGGAGGAAGGACCAGGGTATGCAGCTGACTACAACCATCGCGAATGGGACCAGGAGGTCGAACCATGTTTAGCAGCCTTTGCTAAAGATAAGAAGACCAAAATTGAAGAAGAAATAAAAGCTAAAGTTGCCAAGGCCACAAGTAAGCTGGAATTGAGTATGCAAAGTCTTATGGAGGTCTCCAAACAGCTGGCAGAAGCAGTTAAAGGTCAGCAGCATATTTCTTCTTCAAATTCCGGGTTAGTATGCGCTTACTGCAATAGGATCCCGGGGGGTTCACCTCTATATAAGGGGCATATGGCATGTGCGTGCATCAAGTCAGGAGAAACCCCTCTGTATACAGCTGGCCCTCCATAGAAACCCCTATGTATACGGTCCCATACTGTCGAAGAATCATACCCGATTCCATACTTTTACACCCAGTCTAAGCACTTCTTGCCCTACCCTCAACCTTATTTTTACGTCCGAATTTCATTCATGTATCCTACCCTCTACCGTATTTTTACATCCAGTCCGCAAATGTTGCATCCAATCAGTATTTAGGGTTCTTCGTGGCGCCATTTGAGTTCAATGGTCACTCCAGAAAATAAGAAAGAAATACGCCTGGAATTTTATTTATTTTAATTAAATCGATTTTAGGATGACATCATAACGAAATTCATTATTGATTATTGAATAATGACTTTAAATTAATTATTGGTCATGATTTTATTTTCGGGCACGTCTTTTAAGGACGTCATTATGGTGAACTTCGCCATGCAGCTGCCGCCAATGGCATAACCCGATCGAAGCTCATTCCCTCTAGCGCCTATTCCTCTCCTTCTCCCGATCCGACACTCCTTCTCCCGATCCGCCTATTCCTCTCCCACATTCGACAATGGCGCGGATTAAGACCACCGCCCGGGTGCCCACTGAAGGCCGCGCCTGAGGAAGAGCCCAAGGGCACTAAGCTGAAGGTTGTCGCGAAATTTTCCTACATGGAAGTGGTGCACATGCAAGATCATGGAGCTCCTTCAGCAATGGGTTGATCGGGTGACTCCTGCAGATGAGCGGCTTTTGGAAATGAAAATCCGTGCAAGAGGGAACAATCAGTATGTGTTTGCTTAGGATGCCACCTCCCGGCAATCGGTTGAAGCCCCGCTCGTTAGTCGACCTCCGTTCCGCCCGCTTATTCGATATCCGCTTAAGTTGTGCCCCGGTTATGCCTCCGGGACGCCTATAATAATAGCTTAGGTTTTTTATTTGCCATAACGAAATATCCCCGAACTTGTTTTGTAAAGCTCCCCGACTCTTTTTTTTTTTGTAAAGCTCCGATCCGATCCGTTTAGGACCGCTTTGTTTTGTAAATGGCCATGAAAAACAGGGGATGTAAACCGCCATGCGCAGTGTGAACCTTCCTTTTTGTAAAGTATGTTATTATAATATGAATATGAAGCGCTTTACATTGTTCTTGTGTTTTACTTTGTCTCTTAATATGTTTCTTTTATGTAATGTTCTTAACCAAATCGGACTTCAAACAAAGGTATGTTTTGTTGTTTCTAAAGTATGATTTTGATTATGTCTTATTGTCTTCACGTCATGCCCTTAAAGTAGAGTGTAGGGTAACAGCATCTGCTGTTTTGGAAGCATTTTATTATGCTTCTGTAAATGCTGCAGAAATAAATCATGGAGTAATGGAATCTGAAAGGCTTAAAGCACACCTAACTAACTAGTTCCACAAGCAACCAAGTAGCCAATCGCTTATTGCATTCAAAGTAAAGTTTAAACAAGATCCACAGTTTCCAAAACAGACAATGCATTAAGTAAAGCAAAGCAAATAGAACATGCACGAGATTTATACAAAGCGTAAAAACGCTCTTAAACTTAAACTGTTGAAATGGTAGCTTTAATCATAAATGATCATTGATAAAGTAGTTCACAAATATCTGCCTGAACCTTATGAACTCCCTAGACCTTCTACTTGCCCTTGTCACCTACAAAAAAAAAATGAAAGAGAAGAGACAGTTAGTAGCAGAATTCAACCATTTGAAGACGTCTAATTTAATATTACCCTACCAATGTTCTGTTCACGGTCAAACTTATTCAGCTGTACTCTGTCATTATCATGCAGATGGTAAATGTTTTTGGCAGGTTCATATCTTAAAGATGCAAGAGATATGATAGACTTCGAGGTCTATAAGTCGATTATCGGCCGGATCATAAGTAAAACCAAGTGGACTTGCCGTCCTTGCTGCAATGTTTACTGTAATATGCCAGATTTAATTGAACTTCAAAAGACGGGCGTTTAACTAAGTCCACGGGCTCCCTACTCTCTTTCCATGCACTGCCAGATTTCCTCCTCATGCTAAGTACCCTACCAAGATACCAAACCTTATGAATTGCAGCAGATTTGTTCCTTTTTCTCGCTGAAGCTTGTCTGGTTTGTGGTGCCACCGCTGATTCCACTGGTTCTTCGAAGTACACTGCACAATCTGTCCCAATGCCGAGCAGAGTTTGTGCATCAACATTACTTTCTTCAATAGAATATACCATAGTCTTAACCCTCGTCAACCTGTCCTTTGATAGCCACGGATTCCCATTCAAATGACTCACTATAGTTGACTTGAAGATTTTCTTACCTTCCATAACAACATGCCAAGAAACATGAGATGGCTTCCTCCTCTCGCATTCATCTAACACTTCGTCAAACACATGTCGTAATTCAGACCTGGCCACATCATCCTCACTAACTACCTCGTTCCTTGGATCTTCACCTTCAATCTCCATATTCTCTTCCGTGGCATCGGTCTCATCTCCCAATGTGGTAGAGCTCAGGTCTACCACACGACTACTATGAAACCAATCTTCGGCCTTCCATGGCTCACTAAACCAGCCATCATTCTCCTCAATTGTAATGCCAACGCTTGTACACAATGCTTGTGCGGCAAAGAAGCCCTTCCTTTTAAGGCCTCGATAATCTTGTCATCCGTATCCACGCTACTGTAATCTGCAAGGTTACAGGTGAGCACATCCCCATTGGTATCTACCTTCTTTTCTAACTCTTCCCAAATGTGTTCTTGCTTAGCATGTGCTGCAGGAAACAGGAGGGTAGTGGCTGCTTGAAACTTCACGAAATATGATTGAGGCAGAGGCACTCTCCAACAAGTCTGCCCTGGCCATAGGCTCTTTAGCATTCGCACCATGCCACCGAATTTTAGAGAAGAAGTTCTCACATAATGCCTAATCCGGGTGCCTTCGTAAGGGCAACTCTAAATGCCCTAATTCGAACTAAAATACTTTATTAGCAAAGACAAAAAAATGGCATGACAATTGCACGTCTATAAAGGTTTCCCGACTAATGAAGTTCTTACTCAACGAATGCGTGTTGTGGTTCGTCAACCACAGCCTCCAAAGCCTGTTATGCACCTAAAGTTTTAAAGATAATACCAAATTGAAAGTAGCAAACAGGATTCCAGCTCACCTAAAGAAGAAGGATACCCTGTTCATTGACTCCTCCAGACTCCCTCTTAGCGACATTTCTTTCATGGACAATGCAGTAACTCTCATTTTGGAAAACATTAATTCCTTATGTAACTTCCTTACCTCATGAACTGCAGACCTGGCCATCTTCTTCATCTCAATTGCATTCAAGTAATCTGATCTAATACATAATTTTGTGGTTCTAAATCCCCTTGCCACCTTGTCATCAGTCTGTCTATGCACTCTCATGTAAAAATCCCTCTCTTTCGGAATAGCAGCACATAAAGAACATTGATAATTTTCAAAGGGTTCACCTTTAAGACTGACCCTCTTGCATTTCTTATGCCTAAACGAGCCACTAATCTCTATTAAACCCTGCCCGACTACAAATGTACACTACAACCCCAACATTTGGTCCACGGCTGAAAACAACAGTAAAAACAAAATACGCATTGTCTTTTTGAAGATTTGAAAAAAACCTACACGTATATGGGGGTGTGGTTTTCCAAGGATCTGCTGTAGTTTTTCTTAAGGATACGTAGTTTTTTTTTTTAAAGAATGGGTGGTTTCTAAAGGAGGTGTAGTCTCTTTTTTAAGGATGTGTTGTTTTCTCAGGCGGTATGGTTTTTTGAAGGGATGTTTTTTTTCAGGTGTTGTTTTTTAAGGTAGTTTTTTTTTGAGGTGTGGTTTTTTAAGGTTTTCTAATATTTCATGTATGATCAAGTTGTCCACATGCCATTACTGCCACAAAATGGCAGCATACAAAAGTTATATATGTTTGACACACTTCACTAGCATTTGACTTCATACATGTGTTGTGTGAGCTTGTAGAGCGTGAAAATTGAAGACATCCATCGCAACTTGTAGAAGTTGATATGAAGAACCAAAAATGGATAGTTTGGCATCATATAGGCATTTCTTGAAGGACATTTGATCACCTAAGCATCTTGAACACTTGAAGTCAAAGGTTGAAGACCCAAAAGTTAATTGAAAGACTGCTCTAAATTCAATTTCTCTCTCTAAAGTAACAAAGAGAGAGAGAGGAAGTATACCTTTCAACATGCCATCCGGGCTCCAACATGCCAAGGTGGCTCAAACATACCACGCTGGCCTCCAACATGCCACCTAGGCTCCAACATGCCAAGGTGGCTCCAACATTCCACCTAGGCTCGAATATGCCAAGGTGGCTCAAACATGCCACCTAGGCTCCAACATGCCAAGGTGGCTCAAGCATGCCAAGGTGGGCTCCAGCATGCAACCTAGGCTCCAACATGCCAAGGTGGCACAAACATGTCATGTGGTCTCCAACATGCCACCTAGGCTCCAACATGCCAAGGTGGCTCCAACATGCCATCTAGCCTCCCATGCAGTGGGTGGCTCCAACATGCCACCTAGGCTCAAACATGCCAAGGTGGCTCAAATATGCCATCACGCTCCATGGCTCAAACATGCCAAAGGGCTCCAACGTGCCACCCTAGGGCTCCAACGCTGCCAAGGTGGCTCGAACAGGCCATCACCGGGCTCCAACATTCCACCTAGGCTCGAACATGCCAAGGTGGCTCAAACATGCCACCAAGGCTCCAACATGCCACCTAGGCTCCAACATGCCAAGGTGGCTCAAACATGCCAAGGTGGGCTCCAACATGCCCGTGGGTTCCAACATGCCACCTAGGCTCCAACATGACAAGGGGTCTCAAACATGCCACGCCGTCTCCAACATGCCACCTAGGCTCCAACATGACAAGGTGTCTCAAACATGCCACCTAGGCTCCAACATGCCAAGGTGGCTCCAACATTCCACCTAGGCTCCATCATGCCAAGATGGCTCAGACATGCCATCTAGGCTCCAATATGCCAAGGTGGCTCAAACATGCCACGGGGGCTCCAACATGCCACCTAGGCTCAAACATGCCAAGGTGGCTCAAACATGCCAAGGTGGCTCCAACATTCCACCTAGGCTCAAACATGCCAAGGTGGCTCAAACATGCCACCAACATGCCACCTAGGCTCCAACATGCCACGTGGACTCCAACATGCCAAGTTGGCTCAAACATGCCACCTAGGCTTAAACATGCCAAGGTGACTCCAACATGACACGCAAGCTCCAACATGCCATCTAGGCTCCAACATGCCAAGGCGGCTCAGGCATGCCACCTAGGCTCAAGCATGCCACCTAGGCACCCGAAGTGGTGACATGGCATGCCAAATAAGCAAGGTCAAGTTTTGACTAGGCCAAAAATGAAAAGATGTCCATCTTTGGTCTTTTCATTAGGTGATGTTGGCAAATTTTAGATGACATGGCTAGATGATATGGTGACATGGATATGATGACTAGGACTTTATGCAAGAAATATGATAACCTTTGAAATTTATGTAGAGGAGTTTGGTTGCGTAGAAAACCAAGTGTTTTGTCGTTCGGGCAGTACAAAGACTCTGGAATGGAGATTCGACTTCGTCATGTCGTCCGGAATGGTGAAATTACTCCAGGGACCAAGTTACATGGTCATTTTGGGCAACGAAAGAAACATGAACCCTCTACATAGCGGTGTTCCACAGCCACCTCCTAGGCCAATTGACTACGAACGTGTTGGACATGAGCTACTTTGGTGCTTCTTGGAGAAGGGGTGGTCTTCTGCCCACGAAACTTGGTCCCCATGGTAAAGTCGACATTTTGAGTCCATTAACAGAGTCAGTTCATAGTTTTGGAGTGGGAGAGTTGCCCGTCCGTGGCCAGGGACCTGCAGGAGAGGACTTTTGGGGCAAACTGCTTCCGAAAGGTTTTAAGGGTCCGTATTCTGGCATCAACACCCTCCCTCTACGTGATGACATTGTGCAAGATCCTGGTCGAATCCGGTAGGATACGACCTCCAAAATGTAAACCCCAGTGTTGCTAGGTTATTGAAAAGTTTGGCGTTATGGAGGTCGAGTTTTAGTCGGTTGCACTTGGGACATGGTCGAGAAGCTGAAGCTGAAGCTGAAAATATGAAGCAATAGGAACTGAGGGAATGGGATTTGGGTTTAGCTTCCTCCCAATGAAGCAATTAGAAGTCAAGAGCGCCTTTTGCGGTAGCAAAATTGTTTGGGATCATTCGGAATGGCCAATAGATCCAAACTCTGTTATTTCAGTTGCCATGGCTCCGAATGTGCATTTAACAAAGGTGCACCTAGCTATCCAAGAAAACGACCATGTTTTGGCCTCCGAAACGTAAACCTTACAATAACCTAGCAACACATTGGGGTTTACGTTTGGTGGCCAAACGTAGTCATTTTCTTGGATAGCTAGGTGCACCTTTGCTAAACGCACATGCGGAGCCATGGCAACTGAAATAACAGAGTTTGGATCTATTGGCCATCCTGAATGATCCCAAACAATTTTGCTACTGCAAAAGGCGCTCTTGAATTCTAATTGCCACACTGGGAGGAGGATAACTTCAAACCCCATTCCCTCAGTTCCTATTGCTTCATATTTTTTGCTTCAGCTTCTCGACCATGTCCCAAGTGCAACCGACTAAAACTCGACCTCCATAACGCAAACTTTTCAATAACCTAGCAACACACAGGGTTTACATTTCGGAGGCCGTATCCTACTCAGATTCGACCAGGATCCACGTAGAGGGAGGGTGTTGATGCCAGAAGAACCTTAAGGACAGAACCTTAAAACCTTCCGGAAGCAGTTTGCCCCAAAAGTCCTCTCCCAAAGAACCCTGGCCACGGTAGGGCAACTTTTCCACTCCGGAACTGTGAACTGACTCTGCCAATAGACTCAAAACATTGACATTACCCTGGAGACCAAGTTTCGTGGGCAGAAGACTACCCCTTTTCCAAGAAGCGCCAAAGTAGCTCATGTCTAACATGTTCGTAGTCAATTGGTCTAAGAGGTGGCCGCAATCGCCATGTAGAGGGTTTGTGTTTCTTTCGCACTCAAAAATGACCGTGTAACTTGGTCCCTAGGGTAATTTCGCCGTTCCGGATGGCATGGCGAAGTCGAATCTCCATTCCGGAGCCTTTGTACTGCCCGAATGACAAAACATTTGGTTTTCTACGCGGTTAACCCGCAAGACGCTTCGTGGATCTTGGATTTTTTTGAGCCTGCTCGAAGCAGGTTACTTGAATGGCAGATTCAACGGTCGGATAGGAAAATTGAGCTCCCAAGAGGAGGGGGGGAGGGAGGGGAAGAGGGCATTGGCATTTGCCCTCCCGCAGGAGCTGCAACACAAAAAGGTCGCCTCCTCGATAACCTTTCTGAGGTCCATCTTTTGGAGTCTGGCCTCTCGCCTCTGGTGAGGAAGCCGCGCAAAGTCCTGGCCTGGTTCGATTTGGGGAAGGTGTTAGCGCTTTAAGTTCTTCAAGATCCCTCTATTCTATCCCTTGCCAAACTCCTCTACCAAAAATTTCAAAGGTTATCATATTTCTTGCATAAAGTCCTAGTCATCATATCCATGTCACCATCGTCTAGCCATGTCACCCAAAATTTGCCAACATCACCCAATGAAAAGACCAAAGATGGACATCTTTTCATTTTTGGCCTAGTCAAAACTTGACCTTGCTTACTTGGCATGCCATGTCACCACTTGGAGTGCCCAGGTGGCATAGGTGGCATATTGGTCAATAAGTCAAGAACAAGTAAAATAATCACCCTTTTGGTAACAAAAATTGCTCTAAGTTCTTGATGTTCTCTTTGCCAAATTCCTTATACCAAAAATACTTGCTTTGTCCATTTGTTGCAAAAATGCCTAGTCATTGTCATGTCCAAATCATGCAGATCTTGCCATGTCACCAAAATTTTGCCACATCACCCATGGAAAACCAAAGTTGCACATTTTTTTATTTATTTTTGGCCTAGTTAAAAGTTGGCCTTGCTTACTTGGCATGACTTGTCGCCACTGATGTGCCACATCATCATGTGCATGTCTACTTTTGCAAATTTCAAATTTCCTCACTCATTTCGTGAAGATTGCAAAAAATATCCTTTGCCTATCATGATGCCAACTTTTCCATGTCATTAACCATGTTTTCAGCAAATCGATTGTTCCATAAAGTTCATACTTACTGATATTACCCCATGGGACTGAGTTTCACGACAATCTGATTCACTGGCATCTCTACTTTTTTGGTCTAGAAAGGTCTAGTCATATTCCACCAAAAGTGCCTAAAATGCTTAACCATCATATGACATGGCACATCATCCAAAAAATGCCATGTCACCATATTGAATGATGCTTCTTCTAAAGCAAATTCTTCATTTTTCCATCCATCTATATTTTTCCACATCATAACTCATTTTTGCCACCTCACTGCTCATCTTGGCCACCTCACTATTGTTCTAATAGAAACTCGATTGCTCTTAGCTAGTTAGAACCTAATAGGATATGGAGGTGGGGTGACCCCACTGCACACATATCCTGCATTGAATCACATGCAGAAGCCCTATTTGTATAAGTGAAATCTAGTGCACCTCAATTTCGCCAAATACCCCCCTCTGGGCAATCTAGAATATGGAGCACAGAATCCGACTCTTTGGTGCACGACATATCAAATCGGTGCAATACTGAGAAACATTAGAAGTTACAAGAGCGTTTGACTAAATATGAGGTATGCAATTTGGTTCCTATGCCCTTTTATTTAAAGAAAGGTGGTTTTTTTCAGTGTGAAGAAATATTTAACGGTTTCCGTTATGTTAACTCTTAACATAACGGCATGACAATCCACGTGAAGTAATATTTAACAATTTTCCTTATATTAAGTTTTAACCTAACGGCGTGATAGTCTGTGTGAGGCAATATTTAACGGTTTCTGTTATATTAATTTTTAATCTAACGACGAGTGTGAAGTGAGATCTTTATGTTATGTTACCCTAACATAAAGGACATTCCGTTATGTTAGGTATAACAACCCGTAATATTAAAGGTTGTGTAAATTAGTTCAGTTTGTGAAGGCTTTTTCTATTTTTGTTTATAACAATGCCTGGCTACCTTGTAGAATAAACATTTAGGAGGCTAGAATTTTCTCAAATGCTAAACCGACATCATGCATTCCATCTAGTGAAGGAGGTTGAACAAAATTAACCTCCTTTATAGATGCCCCACAAAATTAGAGCATTTAACCTAGTTTAAAATTAGCATCCGGGTGGAGGTTGTTTTATCAAGCATTTGAAATTGGTAAATAATTACCTCCATTCAACATTCAACGGCTGAGATGACTGGTTTATTGAGATGACTGGTTTAGATGATGATCCATGTCCTGTCATCCGATTGGCCCAAAATTAACAGCCCGGATTTGATCCCTGCATTGAGTTTTTCCCTCCTTTCTCGCTTCTGATCTCTATTTTCAAAGGCGGTTGTATGATCCGGAATGCGCATGATCCGGCTTCTAAAAATATTTTCAAAGACAAAGCTCTCTTAACACGGATGTATGATCCGCCTTTAAAGGTGGTTCGATCCGCTTAGAGGGGCTTGCTTTACGTGTGAGGTTTGTGTTCAACAGTATTTCGAATTCGACCATGATAGAAAGATCTAAACCTCTACTTCCATATTCTTATCTGCACAGGAGAATAGGAAGAAATATTTAGGGTTTCAAGCACTTAGGGCGGATGCGACGGTCGCCAGTTGCTCTGCAGAGATCTCTGGTTAAAGTGCGTGGTTGGAAGAGCAGCTTAGTTGCTGCATGTTGCAGGGCGTCTTAGGGCCTTTTGTAATAGCGATATTGTTGCTCAAGATCCGGCCTCTGATTCCTAAAGGATTATCTGTTAGTTCTTGCCATGGTTAGGGATTGGGTACCTTCAACAGCACGCCAACTCTGTACAGAAGCCAGAAGGCAAGTTCAATGGGCATAGCTATCTAGGTATTTCTTTATTTCTGCTAAAGGACTTAATGAAGGATTCACGAAAATAATTACGTCTACAAGTCATTTTCCACTGATATGCAAGCTTGATTACTTGTGGTTCTGCTGCAGGTGTGACTATTGCATAACTGGAGCTTTCAGGAAGTGGAAATGGAGTAAGTATCCGTCAGATCACATGCCCAAAGGCTAAGAGATTCGAATTTGTTGGCTTCATCTTGTCTCCAAAATACAAGAATTGGAGCATACAAGAACGATTTTGTTATCTGGACACCAAATATCCAGTTGAAATACAAGAATTATCTCCAAAATACAAGAATTGGAAAATGGTTTTGTTTTCTAGTTTTGTTGGGCTGTTATTAACATTTGACGAAATAGATTGTAATATCAGATACATTGAAAATATCTATTTGTGTTTTTCAATGGTTTTATGGCATGTATTTTATTGGTATCCAATGGCTCAGTAATAATAGAACTTAGAAACAAGCACTACTTAAATTCATACTCTCGAAAACAACGTGACTTATATTGAAAATAAACAATGTCTAGTTACACTAGAAACAACACTAAAAAAAAACAACACAAAAAGACCATGAAGACCATGCATTGTTTATAGGTGAATACCACACTTGAAACCATGTTGTTTTTACTGAAAAACAAACGTTGTTTTTCTCTAAACCACACATAGAATTTACAGGTTGTTTTACACGGTGAAAACTACACATAAAAACTATGTGTTGTTTTTTTTTTCCAAAAACCACGCATAAAAACTACACGTCTTTTATGTCTAAAAAACAACACTAAAAAACTACACGTGTTTTCTAGCATTTTCGGAACATTACTATGGGTGGTGTTTAAGTGTTGTTTTTTTGCAAAAAAGACAGCAAAAAACTACACATAGAGCAGATTTTGGGGTTAGTGTGGTATGCTGCAATGCAGGTTCACAATACCAATGTGTCCCTTCTTTCAGCTCATGCAGAAAGGGTCTTAAATCCTTAACTTTATCTCCATACCTATATTTGTTCTGCCAATAGCCCCAGCATAGTAGAGCCAAGGACGTTTCTGTTACCGAAATACGACAATGAAACCCTAGATACCCTACAAACTTAAAATACAAACCACTTATGAAGCCACTAAGAGTACTCACGTGAACTGTTACTTGATGAAGCTTGGCTGCTCGAGCTTGGAGGAGGGCACGGAGGATTTGCTGCTCATGTCAAAATCAGTCCGAATCAGCTGAGATTATTCAACATTATAGCAGCTAAAACGTAAAACGTGAACACTACTTCTAACAAATAAAATAGAGGTTACCTCTTGCAAAAAAAGAATGCAATTTTCCTTGTCATGGTCCGCTTCAGCCCATTTCTTCTACCCCGCCACCTCTTCTTTGCTTGGTCACTTGACTCCTTACACTATTCATGACAAAGATGCACGTGTCTCTTAGATAGAATATGATCTTTCATGTGGCCATTAAGACATCCAGTTCTTGGAAACAGTTCGAGAAGCCTTTCACACATGGCACAAACAACACGAATGTCATCAAGTTTAGCATATCCACCAACGCTGCTCTCATAAAGCTTGAACACAACATCAAAAATTCTAGTTTCTTCTTGAAACTTTGCAATGGCAGCAGCTAATGTACTTTCTACTAGAGTTTGATTCTCCTTGCAAATGTCCAGCTCCTCCTCAACATTGCAAGGCTGATCCTCCTTCTCCACACCCTGCTCTCCCTTCTCCTCACACTTGAGGTTACGCTCGTAATTATCGGCATGACCCTTGGACTTCAAGTGGCTGCGTTCAAAGTTACACAAGGTGTCATCTCCACCTTTACCATAACGTTTCTCACATTCAAGACACCAAATAGCAAATACTGGTTTACCATGGGCATCATAAGAACACAATTCAAACCTGTCTTTTCGATTCTTTCGCTGCAGCTTTGAACTTAACTTCTTCAAAGCAACTTGCCATTTGGCAACATCAAACCTTGTTGCTAACTTGGATAGCAACCTATTCTTTGAAAAAATCAAATCTGATACATCATCTAAAAAGGCGGTATCTTCAACGAGAACAAGTTCATCATCATGATTTACCTCTTCATTGGTCTGCTCCTCTATGACAGTCTGGTCTACCATCTCAAATTGGAGATTTTGAGATGAAATGCTCTCAACAACAGTCCTCTGCCTTTTTTGTGCAGGCTCTCCAACCACCTTGATAGTAACCTCGTCACCACAAACCTTAAACCTTACCTCCTGCCTTGACGTGAAGGCCACTTCCCTATCTCCAAGAACTACAAATTCTTTCTCATCCTCCAGTAGCCCGTCCTGTCTTATTTCATTGCGGACATCCAAGTAAGTGCATTCTTGGGACACCATCACGAGGCCAAGGTCAGCCACGATTCCACAACCTTCATTCACCTTAACAACTATCGTCCTTTCCATTTTCTTCAACCTGACACAAGCAAAGAAACAGCAAAGTAATATTAGAGAGCTGCTTGTGAATGTATAGCGTTACCAACATGCATGCACAAAACTGATCTTAACAGACCTTACTTAGATGCAAAAACCCTCTAAAAACCAGATTTCCACCACGGATCTCACGAATGGAGGCGAAATGGAGAAAGGGGAAGCTTGGCTGCAAAAAAAAAAGCATCAACAATGCAAATGGACTTTAAAATCAAATGCATCGACAATGGTTTATCTTTGCTTTCGTCTAACTACTTCCTAATCCGTTCATGACTAAACTCATGCTAGATTTTTTTATGTGGCGGGGACGAAAAAAACTTCAAAACATTACCTCCCGAAACACCAAATCCTAAAACGTTTTTCGGCATGTGCGCCGGATTCAAACCCCTAAAACGTACTCTTACGGCTCAGCAGCTCCAAGAAATCCATCCCCGGACCGTGGAAAATGCATACATCTGGGCGCCAAAACGTATGAGCGCCCGCATGTATACGTACTATTTTTTTTCCGAAAAAACCCCTCTCCCGTCCACGCACATGTATTCTACGGAATACATACGTGAACCCCCCGGGAATAGGATGGGACATTCGGAAGCTAGATGTTTTTCTAAACCATGTCAAAAATGTGGAAAACGAGGACATTTTGGGAGAGAGTTCCCAGTGTGTTCATTTTGTAAAGAAGTTGGACACTTGGATGATAGATACTTGGTGAAGGAGTACCTCTCCAAGCAAGATCAAGATAAGAGTGCCAAAAAGGAGGAGGCAAGCACACCTTTCTGCCTGGTAGAAATTGATGAAGAAGGAGAGCAAGTCCTTGTAGTTCAAACTAGGGCACAACATGTAAAAGAATCTCCAAGAGTCATTGTTGCAACTCACAAAGCCAAACTGAATAATTGTGAAATAGAGCAGTTGTTAAAGAATGCGAGGGTCAACATAGATTGGTGACATTACTCAAAGTAGCTCCAAAGTACAGGGAACAACTCTTCAAGCTTGTGGAGGAAGATCAAGAATATTGTGCCACGGACCTTGTATCATCCAAAACAGATGTTGACCCAGGTATTTTCATGTGTGAAGCTGTGCTTAATGACATTGCCTTGAAAAATGTATTTTTAGACGGAGGTTCAGGGCTGAATGTTATGCCCTTACACATCATGCATAAACTTAAGATGCAGATTGACGCCCCTACCACACTCATTGCTGAAGTCTTTTGTAAATCATAAAGTTAAGCCCGTAGGAATGATCACTAACATAAATATTAATGTGGGAGGGGTACGTGCCATCACGGACTTTGTGGTGGTGTCCTTTGGTTCAGAAAGCTGCGGTAGTTTGTATGACCTGATCTTGGGGAGGAAATGGATGCGTGCAATCGATGCCAGGCCAGTTTGGTCTCAGGGGACTTGTACTATAACAGATGCACAAATAGGACAGTGTTATACAATAGAGAAGGGGCAGGAATTGGCCCGTCATGTGGAGAAGAGCTCATGTTCATGAAGGCAGAAGACTTGTTGCAATCTAGGGGCATGGGACTTCGAGAAATAGACAGTCTCGACGCAGCCTTAACAACTGACCATGAAGACAATATAGGGACATTGTGGGTTGATGATGAGAACAAAACTGTCGTCTTAGGGGGTCTCAGAATAAGTGCTCATGAGGCCATTATCTCAACACAACAAAACTGCCAGTTTATAGTTTGATGGTGGGATTTCAAAAAGGGCTCAAGTCGCAGCTGCTGGGGCAGTTCTTAAGGACTCATGTAAAAGAATAGTGGCCCGATCAGGAAAAAATGTCCCTGCAGTAACTTCAAATGTGGCAAAATATGAGGCTCTCCTCATGGGTCTTAATCAAGCAATGGATTTGGGATTTAAGCAGCTGCATATTTTTGGAGACTCCATGTTAGTCTGTAAGCAATTGACAGGCGAATTTCAGGCCAAGCATGAGGATATGTGCAGATACAAAAATCTAGCATTGGAGAAATTGAAATATTTTGGACAGTGGAGCCAAGGGGGGTTCACATAGTTTTGGCCGTACAAACCATATGAGTGACCCGAAAGGGTTTGTTTTCCCCTTAAACCGTACATTTACTCGTACCTAGGGGTAACTTTTTGGGGGTTTTAGGGTGATTTTGGCACTGTATGTGGCTGGAAAGGGGGTTTTTGAAAAAATTCAAACACGTATACAAGGGGGTTTTTGTCGGCCCCTTGCACGCAGGTGGCATACCCCCTATATAATAGGTGCACCCCCCGGGAGTGGAGCATACAACACATCCCTAGAGGAGACAATATGGAGGCTGATTTGGTCTGTAGAGAGACCTTATTGGATTACCTGAAAGAACAGTCCATAGCAGAGGAAGATCTTCCGGAAGATGCCTTAAGACACATGCACCCTATTTTGGTGATAGACACTAGCAAAGAAACAAATGTGTAGCAAATTTTAGTAACAAAAAATGGGAAGGCATCTATCCTGATGCTTGGCCCAAACTACGGAAACGAGCTTTTCATCTCGCATGTGGCTGGCTTTTATGGTCAATCTGGAAGAGAAGGAGGTTGTTTATCTTTAAGGGCGTAGATACTGCAGATGAGATTGTTCTTCAGTGGGCGCAAAATAAAATTGTTATGGCTTACAATTGTTCTTCTCTTGATCAAGAGAAGAAAGTATTGATCTGGCATACTTATCTTCAGATTCATTCTTTTGCATAGGCAGGTGGTTGTGCTCAGTTGGATCGGTTTGTCTACTGGGGTTATAACTCTGTCTTGGCATTTTATGTTGCTCTAGTTCTTACTTGGTGAATAAAGCTTGTCGTCCTTCAAAAAAAAAAAAAAGGGGAGGCAAGACAAGTGGCAGTTGGGATGAACATCGAGCAGAGAGACCTACAAATTCTACAAAAGACACTCCAAGAGATGTCAGACATATTCGCCTGGGATTATGATGAGCTGAAGGGTATACCAACGCATGTCTGTGAGTTTGAGATTAAATTGAAACCAGGGGTAACTCCAATGGTGCAAAAAATGAGAAGAATAAACCCAACCTTATTGCCCTTGATTCAAGCTGAAATAGAAAAGACGTTGGCTGCTGGCCTTATTTCAGAAATAATAAATCCCACTTGGGTTTCATGCATTGTACCTGTAAACAAGAAAAATGGAAGTTTAAGGATTTGTATAGATTATCAAGAACTCAACAAGGCAACCCTCAAGGATTTTTATCCGTTACTCTTTCTCGAAGAGGTTTTGCATGCTGTAGCAGGTAACTAGTATTATTCTTTCCTGGATGGATTTTCGGGCTTTAATCAAATCAGTGTGAAGGTGGATGACCAACCGAAAACAGCTTTTATTATGCCTTGGGGGACATTTTCTATGAAAAGAATGCCCTTTGGGCTTATGAATGCACCTTCGACATTCCAAAGGACAATGGACACAGTGTTCAGAACCATGCCTTCCAAGAATTTCAGAATATTTCTTGACGATTTGTGTTTGGCAACTACAAGAGGGGATCATCTCAACATGATCAGGCAATTGTGCCTTCTGTGCAGGGACTTTAGCGTGTGTTTTAATCCTAAGAAATGTATTTTTTGGGCCCAAAAGGGGTTGTTGCTTGGCCACGAAGTTTCAGCGGGGGGAATTTAGGTGGCAGACGACAAGGTAGCAGCTATCCAGAAGCTTTCACCACCAAGCAATCTGAAGGAAGTGAAACGTTTGATAGGTATGATGAGCTTCCTGAGGTTGCATGTTCCTAATTTTGCACACACGAGTAGGGCACGTAGAGGAAGGCAAGAGCAAATATGTCTCCATTTTCTGGACCCCAAAATGTCAAGAAGGTTTTGAAAGTGTTATTGCAATTCTTAGCCGGGAACCGGCCTTAGGTTCTCCAAATATTGAAGAAGAATTCCATGTCTATATCACGGTCACCGTTAAAGCTATAGGTATAGCTTTAATACAAGGCAAAAGGGCAATTGCTTATTCTGGAAAACAATGGACCAGCACAAAAGAAAAATATCCCAATTATGAGAAATATGCAGCAGGGTTGATACTTTTAATGGACAAGTATGGCTATTTGTTCTACAATCAAAAGGTCATTGTCTATATGAAACACAATCCTATCAAAATTTTGTTCAATAAGGGAGAGAAAAAGGATAAACTTTACAGGTGGGCAGTCAAGCTATCAAGGTTTGACCTGCAAGTGGAAACTTTTGATGGTAAGCGAGATCCCAGCCTATACTTGCCTTATGCCTTTTTTTCTCACGATATCACTGCAGAGGAGGGCGTCCATAAGATAGATTTGAATTTCATAGTGGCAGAAAGCACTTGGATGGCACCACTGCAAAAGTTTTTGCAACATCAAATACTGCTAGAGGGTTTGACCAAGAGTGCAGTTAGGAGATTCAAGGGAGAATGTTCAGGGTTTGCCATGTTGGGTGATGTCTTATGCAAGAAGGATAGAAATGGTATGTATCTCAGATGCCTAGATGAAGAAGAACAGGAGCTGGTGATGCAGGATTGTCACGAAGCCATCTGCGGAGGGCACTTTTTAGCAGATACCACAGCAAAGAAAATACTGTGCACAGGATACTATTGGTCTACCATGTTTAGAGACTGCCATGAGCGCATTAAGCGGTGTCAGAAATGCCAATTGCATGGAAAAAGGGTCTTACAGCCAGAGTTAGTGAAGGGAATCATTTCACCTGGACCGTTTCAATGTTGGGGATTGGACTTCATAGGGATGATAGAGCCACCATCATCTGGGCAACATGCTTACATTCTTGCAGCAACAGATCTCTTCACCAAATGGGTGGAAGCTGTACCATTAAGGGAAGCGACTGCTGTAAGTACTACTTCCTTCATATTTACTCACATTTGTATCAGGTTTGGAGTGCCTCAAAAGCTTCTATCAGATAGAGGTAGCCAGTTTATGAATGATACCATGCAAGCATTGACCAGGCCAACTCAAAATCAGGCACACCAAGAGTTCGTCTTACTACCCCCAGGGTAATGGGCAGGCAGAGTCGTCCAACAAGGTTTTGAAAAGCATCCTCAAAACAACAGTCAACGCATCCCAACTTGATGGCATCTGCAACTATCCAATGCTCTTTGGCATTTAGAACTACCCAAAAAACAGCTACAAGGCATAGTCCATTTGAATTAGTTTATGGGATCGAAGCCACTCTTCCAGTTCATATTGAAATTCCAGCTCTCAAGCTAATATGTCAGCAGTCCTTATCAGCAACAAAAGCAGTGGAAGATCGATTGATGATGTTGGAGTCATTAGACGAAGACAGGGCTCAAGCACTTGAGCAAATCACGGTACAAAAAAAAAAAAAGGAGGCCACATTCTCGAGATTGCCAATTTCACATGGAAAACGAACATGAATTGAATTTGTGAATAGAATTACGTGGCTTGACTTTGACATTCCATTCCATGCTTCCACAACTTCTCAGAGCCCCATCTGTGTGACTTGGCATTATACATACTTGAGGTTATGGATGAGCGTCTTCAATTATTGAGCTCTTAGTAGTCATCATCATCTACTTATATTTTCTTCTTGCTTGTCCAATATCATCATTACTGCAAAGGTTTTTCCCTTGAAACCTTTCGATGTAGGGGTTTTATAATCCTAGTAGTAATGATTGTGCTATTGTATGGGTCTTCAAGGACGTTAAAAAATCTATTCTATTCTATTCTATTCTCTTCTTTCATTTACCTCTTTCTCTTCCAATTCAATACTTGTCAACATAATTTTCCACTCAACCCTTTGCCCAAGCGTGTGCAAATGCCCTTTTCCCCTTTCCCTCCCCCCCCCCTCTCCCAGAAGGTTGAAAAAAGGTTTAATCAAAAGTACATATCTCATCTAGTTGTGTAAGCACAGGAAAATATTCCCGAGACATGAGCCTGAAGTGCTAGGTAATTATTCCAGTATCGGAGACCAATGAAGAATTAATTTGAAGATACTAAACCCAAATACGGTCTCTCACTTCATGCTCAAGGAACGAAGAACTTAGTCTGGACTAGAGCAATAACACCATGAGGAAATGAGTAAAAGCTTTGAAAAATGTGGAGCCTATGTTGCTGCCACAGGAGCCAACCAAACCCAAGATGAAGTGCCTTCTGCCTAGCTCAAGCCCATGCATTTGGGTAGAATGCCAAGAGGATGCATTAGCTATTCAGTCTACTGTTAAATAAACCTGTAGCTAGGACCATGCTGGTTGAACTTCTGGATAAGTAAAATGATATTGCACAAGTGTTTCAACATCTAAGAGGCAAAGTCAGCATACTATAGAGATCTAAAGTATAAAAACTTTAGGATAGAACAACTTATCCCAAAACCAGCGCCATGTACGAGCCTACATGGGTTTTGGGATCTGCAATTCCAACCATTTGGCAATGGGAGTGTGACGCTCCCAGAATCTATACGATGCTTCCATCGTATAAATAAGGGGAATTCCCCTCCCGTGGCAACTCCATCACTATGGAAAGGCCCTCCGTCTAACTCAGACTACTTTGGATGGCTAAGTGTCCGGGTGAAGAACACAGAGGTGTCAATCGTCCCACGTCCTCTACGGGAGTCCTATACAGCGGAAGCGTACATACATGTTAGCATATAGCAATCATACACAAGTAATATACCATCATGAAGGGTGTCTCATCCATCACCATATAAATAGCAAATACAAGTACAAGATACATAAACAATATACCATGAATAAGGGCTCTACCGGGGCTCAGACTCCAGGGGATCGACTGACAGTCAAGGCCTCAAGATAACAGCAGGCAGAGATATGACATGGCGTTGGCTGGCTTAGAACAATGGCTAGGGTAGTCCATTAATCTGCCCCTCTTGTGCACACTTTGCAGATAGGCTGAAACATGCTATGGCGTGATTGTAGCCTTCCGTCCGATATAATGGTACGGGGCATCCCATGGAGGTGGAATACCTCCTTTGTGAACAACAAGGCGGTATCTAATGCAGTGTTCTGGTCTGACATGGCAAAAAGTGCGCCATTTTGGAAAGCTTGTCGACCACAACCATTAATGCATCAAAGCCCCTTAGGCTGCACGGAAGCCCCACGATAAAATCCATGGTAATAACTTCCCACTTTGCATTAAGAACATTTAAGGGTTGCAATTCTCCTGGGATGCATAACTGTTCCGCCTTTGTTTGCTGACATACCTGACATTGCTTAATGTAGGGGGCAATGTGCTTCTTCATCTTGGCCAAAAATAGCTGGAGTGGATCTTAAAATATGTCTTCATAAATCCCGCATGCCCCGCTATAGGACTGTTATGTGTGTCGTGGAGAATGAGCTTGTGAACTCCTGATGTCTCGGGAACACATAACTTATCCTTGTAATAAAGAAGGCTACATTCTTTTTTATAATAGCGGAAAGCTTCCCTCTCCTTATCTGTTCTGGCTTCCCTGGATAGGCTTTGCCATATTTTCTGAAATTTAGGATAAGTTGGAAGAGTCTGATGTATCTACTTACCAAACTCATTGGGGAGAGTGGAGATCGCATTACAATGCATTCGGGTGACCAACTGGTGCCTGGAAAGTGCATCAGCAACAACATTATACTTGCCCGACTTATAGAGTACTTCAAAATCATAGTCCTTTAGAAATTCTATCCATCGTCACTGTCTAAGATTGAGGTGGGGTTGTGTGAAAATGTATTGGAGACTTTGTTGATCCGTATCCAACTGGAATCGTCTCCCGAGCAAATAATGTCTCCATATACGCAAGGCATGCACCACGGCAAGTAATTCCTGGTATACGTGGGGTATCGCTGCTCGCATCATTCATTTTTCTAGAATCATAGGCAATTACCCTACCTTCTTGCATTAACACTCCACCTGTAGCAATCTTACCGGCGTTAGTGGCAACCCAACTTATCCTTCTAAGGATCTGGCAAGGTAAGAACTGGAGCGGTTGTCAGGGCATCTTTTAATGACTGAAATCTGGCATGGATCTTCTCCTTCCAGTGTGCCATCCAATCCCTAACCTTCTCATGTTTTGTAAGGTCCGTAAGAGGCGCTGCAAGCTTAACGAAGTCCTTAAAAGCACAATTTCATTAAAATGAGAAATTTTGTGCTTCCAATTAGGGACGGAATTTTTTTCTAGTCTATTTCATAACCAATTTTTGAGCAATTATGGCGCCATTATGTGTATTCGTGCATGTGAAGTGCCATTATCTGGCGCCATCATAAACATGGCAGTGCAAAAATTATAGCTAAGAACAAGATTAATTTTTTAACAAGGAAGATTTGTATATCCATCGACACTTAGAGACACGAGCAATATATGAGCTCGATAAACTTATATACAAAAAATATTATTTTTACATTTGAGGTACACATAATTTACAAGTTTTTCTCCGCTGTATCAGACTCCTCAGTGCTAGCAATAGGATTAGATGGCCCAGCACCGTTGATGGGATCAAAATCAAATGCATGGGTAGTGAAGTCAGCTTCATCGAGATTGTCAAGGTCAAACTTAGCTTCTTTAATAGCCTCGTAGTCAACATAAGCAATCTCAGGTGATTTAGGTGCTTGGCTTGTTTCTGCATGTTCCTCAACTCCACCTTCAATAACACCTTCATGCTGGGATACAAGGATTGCAGCCAGGATAGGATTGAGCATGCGGTCTAGCCTACCAAGAATCCTCTTCAGGCACTGTTGTTTGACCTGATCAAGTTCGAACACGATGCAAAACCTTTTATGAATCAACCCAGCTCTGCCAAAAGCACCACAAGAGAAATAGTCGAACACTCCTGTACCTGGCTGTACCAGCTTATGCACGAGGTAGGAACAGGTTGCAGGACCCAGCTGACTTCTCATTATGATTTCTCCGGATAAGCCTTGCCAAGTGTACCTGAATCTGCTGCGAAAGAGTTTTTCAATCATGGCCTCACTCTCTCTATCTGCCTCTTCTTTAGTATGAGTAGAAACTGGTGGAAGATGTTGTGGGTGATCGACATAGGAAAACTTGAGGTCAATCTCTTCGACAACAGTCAAAGCAGAAGACTAGATCTTGGTGGCATAGACAAATGCATGCGGTTCCAGCACCTTTGTTGGTGCCGGATTCTTGTCCCCATCCTCGGACATGCCAATATAAACTCTGGATCTAGAGTCCAGGTTATTCAACATTGAGGAGACAACAAAATCGTGTTCTGGACGTGTGAAGCAAACTGTCCAAAAAGATTCAGCAGTCGTGTTCTTGACGGCAGTGTCAAAGAACTTGGACAATGTCGATTGGTCCCACATTGGAGTTAGACTCCCTGTATCCAGAACAATCAAAGAGGCTGGCACAGGAGTGCATGTGATCTACCTTCTGCTATCAGTGAGCTCAACCTCGTAGCGGAAGTCTTCAGTATCATCCCTCTGCATAACTTATTTCTTATGATACTTGCCAAGGCTGGAGGTATGTTTCCAAAAATTCCCTCCTTGGAAATGCCATCGTTGACCCATTTGTTATGCAGTGTTCCTATGGCTTTTAAGCTGTCATCGTCAAAGCCTGGCACAGTGGAACAGAAGTCTTCATAGGAGGTGAACTGTCTTGGGAAGTTTTCCTTGACATACTCAAAAATTTCCTTCTTCAAGAACATTAATGTCTTGAGAGTTCTAGCCCTCTGCTCACCTGTGTAATCAGTGGAAACCTTAGCGTATACCTTCTCATCAAGCACCTCCTGGAATAAGACCCTACAATCCTCATAATGCATGCCTCTGAGGCACCGCAGATAAGTCTGACTGAAGTAGTCACTATCCTTGGCCCAGGTACAGACTATAAGCTGCCCTTTGTTGTCCTTGAGCTTGTCAGTTTTCCATTGGTCCCACAGTTGAAAGATATCCTTTGACATGAAGACCCACCAGTTGAAGTCTTTGGGCTGCTTACAACGCATGGTAACTTCTGCTAGAGCCAGGTGCCATAGCGCCATTTCAAAGGTAAAATTTAAAACTCATTATGTACTGAAGCCGACGAAACCACAAATGGTGCCACATCGTCATTTGAAGGGAAATGGCAGAATCCTAACCTATAGTCAAGACTACTGCACGTGAAATGGCACTGCGGCGCCATTTGATATGAAAAGGCGCCACTGCACCATTTGATTTAAAGACACAAACCAAAACAACCAACAGTACTTGAAATGGTGCCGCAGTGCCATTTGATGTAAATATCATACATACCTTATAAGGTTCCGATCGCGTCTGCCCACGACCCGATGGACCAGGCTTGCCACAAAGTGCGTACTGGTGCCTCAGGTGGGTGATCTTGTCAGTGAAAGGTTCTTTGAAGATAGTCTTCGCCGCAATGTGGGCCAAGGCCGAGCGGCATTAACGCGGTCCTGCCGGCGGCCATAACTCGCGTCCTTTCCAATACCGCCCACGGTCTTCAGCTTCTCCTTATAGGCACTTTTAGACTTTCCTGCCGTGTACTTCCGCCTCCGTTTAAAAACAAGGGTTTTAGTCTGGTTGGCACTGCTGTGTATTCTGCTCTTCATTTTGCTGGATCTGCTGCTGATCTTCATTTTGCTTGGCAAGCTCCTCTGCTCGTTGTTGCACCGCCCGTTCAAGCTCTTGTTGTGCAGCGTGAGCAGTTGCCATACACTCTTCCACCTCAGCGAGGCAACGGGTGGTGAGTCTTCTCAAAAACTCAGCCTTATATCTATCCGGCCTAGCCTGCATATCCAGCTGGATGGCTATCATGATGTCCAGAGTAAGATGGTCAGGTATGTCGCCCCAAATAAACTCTGAGACGCATCGTCAAATTGATAGGGGGGATGTTAAATGGGTCCCCAGCAATTTTGGCTTGGCCATCTCCCAGGTAGGTATACTCCCTACCCTAGGCCTTCGGATCTCCCCTCTTTATTTCCCGCGCATCATCACCCCAGGCTAGTCCCATGATCCTTTCGGCCTCTGCCCGGATGGCCTCATCTTCGGCAACCTCCACACATGAAGGAGGGTAAAACTTGACCAGCATCAAGATCTAGTCGGGTTGTTCCACCAAAGTGTATGGCTCCCTCAAGGCATTCAACTTTAGAAGGAAACACTCCAACAAGTGAAAGATAGGGTAGGGCACCCTATGTCTGGTGGCGAACTGCTGAACTCATTGAGAAGGAGGTCGACCTTTCTGAGTCGTCGGCAAGCTGCTCTCCAAGCTCGGCAAAGACCTGGTGGACGCTGAGGTTACAGTAATACACAAAACCGCAGGTATGAGCCATGTTCATTGGTAGGAGAAGGTTCAAAAGGGGGTGTCATTATGGCGGCAGTGGCGGCGGCCAAGCACGAGGTTATGGGGAAGCAAGCTCTTCTCTGGCGGCTATGGCAGACGGGCGAGGCGACGAACACAAACAGACGAGATGGGAACGAAGAAAATAAACGTCACTTTTTTTAAAGTTCAATTTTTTTTTTCAATTATTTTTTTTAAATAAATTTTCTATACGGCGATGGTACTTGCATTTTTTTACACACGTTTTTATACGGTGGCGTGATGGAAAAAATACGTGTTTCTTTTCAAGTTCTGAGTCGATGTTTTGCTGATCACGCCCCTTTTGAGCCTGAGGCCATTTGAGGTCGTTTTGATGCCAGCTACCTATGCTCCTTAGTCAATTGAGCCATTCCCAATACGTTGATGCACAAATCGCATCCATCCGAGTTACCTAGAAAATGTTATGGCCCTTGGAAATAAAAGACCTCCTTTCCTCTAAGAACTTAACATGCTTAACTATAATAACTTACACCTTCATACCTAACTAATTTAATCCTCTCATAACTAGGCCAACACACATATTAGCTATGGAATTGGGGTAGTTTAACCTAAGTCAAGATTCCCTATAACTAAGTAACCTAACGAGTTAAACTATGGCTAGCGCAATGATTTGGTCTACCAAAATCATGCTCTGATACCACTATGACGCTCCCAAAATCTATACGATGCTCCCATCGTACAGATACAGGGAATCCCCCTCCCGTGGCAACTACATCACCATGGAAAGGCCCTTCGTCTAACTCGGACCACTTGGGATGGCCAAGTGTCCGGGTGAGGAACACGGAGGTATCATTCGTCCCACGTCCTCTATGGGAGTCCTATATAGCGGAAGCATACGTATATGTTAACACATAGCAAACATACACAAATAATATATCACCACAAAGGGTGGTCCATCCATCATCATATAAATAGCAAATTCAAGTACAAGATACATAAACAATATACCATGAATAAGGGCTCTACCCCGGGCTCGGACTCCAGGGGATCGACTGGCGGTCAAGGCCTCAAGATAACAGCAGACAGAGATATAACGTGGCATTGTATGGCATAGAACAATGGCTAGGGTAGTCCACTCCATCCGTCGGATAGGATGAAACATGCTATGGCGTGATTGTAACCTTCCGGGGATGCAATCTCATGGAATCACTCTATGAGACTACTCTGGGTTACATCGTCACGGTCCAATGAGGCAGGTTAGGGAGGCGTCCCCTTCCCGGGCACAATGGATTCCTGGGTGTGCTAGAGGATACATGCCACCTCAGTGCACACGCATCCGTACCCGACTTTAACCCCCCAAAATCCATGGGCCGCCTCGGCACACCCATCGAGCCCAGGACGTCCATATAGGCATATTTTCTGTGACCCAGGAGGTGTCAGACCCATACCTGGCCCCAACGCAAGGACCGACTATAAGCCTAACACACTGTAGGAGCTCCAGTAGTTGCACTCAGCAAGGCTCCACCCCTGCTTCACCACGGTACCTGTTGTCTGGTGCTCAATCACATTATAGCTTGCGCAACCAGGTGGGATCTTGTGCACAGGTCGCAATTACTGGGTCTTAAGGGTTCTAGCTAGAGGCATATCTACTTCTAGGAAGCTTTCAGGTCTCTACCCACCCTTAACCCCAGACACATACATGAGAAACAGAAAGAGAGAACATAACCATAAGCAAAGTATCCATCATCATTTTAACAGTAATCATAGAAGAATTAACCATCCATCTATTTATACAAGGGTTAGTTGAAGCACAAGCTATCTAGGGACTAACCAGCCTCTTGGCTGGAACCGTTATCACGAAAGGCCTCCATTCTTCTGGTCTAATTGCAGTGGCTAGTAGCTCCTCCTTCCTCCAACTCTTCCCAAATCGATTTGGGGCAGAATTGGAGGTAGGGATCCAATTTGAACCCCAAGGTTAGCAAGTTCCTCCTGGCCAATCGGTTTGGGCCAGGTGGCTTCTTCTAATTAGATAATATTACTAATTAATGAGATTAATTAGTCTAATTAGGTTATTTAATTTACTAATAACTTAGCATAGCTAATAAAAGCCCTTTCAAGTTAACCCAGATTAACCCCTAGTGATCCATAAGGGTCTACCTATACCCTGGTGATGTGTCATAGTGTCACTGGAACTAAAAATAGATGCTATATGGAGCTGCTTGCCTTTGTAAATATCCTCATGATAACCCAAAGGTAATTCTGTCCATGACAACGACCTCCACTATAAAAGGCAAATTCTATGCTACCTTATATAAACTTATACTAACGTGAGAGTATAATATTTTTTTTTTTTTTTTTTTTTTTGAAACTCAGGCTACGATAAGAGGCAGTCACCTTCATACTATGCTTGAATCGATAGGACGATATCTGTTAGAACCCATTGCCTTTGTGTAAGAGGATGAACCTATGCAACAAGTGGAGAAGCTGAGAGGTCTGACAACAATGACACCTACCACCATGGAATTTTATTAGGGTATAGATAGAAGGACACAGCCAAAATGGGGCCAGAATAAATATCTGACTGCATCGTACATTGCCAATAATCCTCATAGGAAAACAAAAACATTTGGAAAAGGCTCGAGGGTGAAATAGTGTCCAAGAAGGAACTGGTTTGACTACTTTTTTGCCTGGGGGGATACAATGACCCAGAGATTGTTTGAGAAGGTGTAGATCAAAGAGACATCCTCACCATTCAGGAGCCTCCAAATGAATTTTGTATTGAGGACCTTACTCTGTATTAAGGAATCTATTATACCAATGCCACCTGTCCACTTGGGCAATGAGCTCATGTACTTTGACCTGTGGGGCTAGCAGCAAAGACTAATGTACAGATTTATGTATTTGCCCTTGATATCTCTGTGTTCCCTTTCATAAGACCTATCTATTTCATGTGTTTATATGGTCGATTACAAAACATATTATCCTTCATTGTATACCATTTCGAGTATCCATAAATCATAGAACATAGAGGTATAGTCAGTTCTAACTCGAAAGCTATACATAAAATATTAAACATGGAAAAAAGGATATTGCCCGTATTAATTAGACATTTTGCATTTTGCATGAAAGCAAAATGTTACAAGATCCCATAAATTGTTCCTATAATTCCAGCTACCAAGTGAATTAGATGTTATTTTTCTCAAATAAATGCTCGTGCATCTATTTTAATAAAAGAAAATGATTCAGTTGTGATGATTTCTCCTAGCAAACTTGACTAAATCTTCAGAAAATGAAACCAGATTTTGCACCATTGCCTTCGAAAAAAGTAGGTGGATTTGATATAGAAGCCATCCACCTATGCTTTGGAAGATGGAGGCATTCATATGACATGTCTTAGATGGAGATGCATAGTATAGTTTTAGGTTATCTTAGCATCTTTGGTATGCGCAAGTGAAACTTCCCACTTAACAATTACACGTGTTTGATATATCTGTCCGTAATCATTTGGGTCTACAATATAGTCTTATATCTATCCATAATTTTTTGGGTCTCTTGTATGGTCCCCTTGTCAATAATTTTTTGAAATATTTATATGGAAATTAATTCATCAAACTTGCTTTGTCCATTTCACGCCTTCCAATTCTCAAAGGATGGTTGCATTTAGAGGTAAATATATATGCTTCTTGTCTTGCTCCTTGAAATTGGCATGCCTCTTAAAAGGCGGTACTTGGATTGCAAATAGCTCTAAGGAAAATTTAGTTTATAGAGAGAATGGTGTTGCCATATCCTATAGCTAGACTAGCCATGTCCCATAGCTAGACTAGCAAAGAGAGTCTCAGTCTACTAATGACTGTGGTGTGCATAGAGCCATGGCATTGGGATTTATTATTAGATAAGTCATAATTGTCTTAACTCATGGGAAAGGGACATGGCAAAGCTACACCAATAGTTTATAGACACTTTGTTAAACACTTTGCATAGGCTTTTCGTGGGTAGCTTTTTGTGAGCATCAAATGGTGGATGCTATGATGAGTACGGTGACACCCTTTGTTAAACACCTTCCAATAGCTTTTTGTGAGGTAGTCTTTTTGGGAGCATCAAATGGTGGATGCAATGATAAGTACGGTGAATTCATACTCTTACCAAGATCCTACTACTAACATATAAGGCACCATTGCATAATTTGAGTTCATTTTGTGTACAGTGTTCTAATTCAATAGGCTGGTTTTCAATCGGAAAAACCTTCTTTACTCAGAGTTCCTACTGCTAAGCCTCCCTCGCCTAGCATACTTCAGCTACAAACGCAGATAATGGACAATCTTTTGCAATAATGAATGATAGATTTGATGGAGGGCTCATAAAGAAGACACTTCACATCATGCAGCCACAACCCACCTAGAATGAATCCTTAGTCACATATGTTCAAAGGAATATCTTCTCTGTTCCAGATTTGATGTTTCAGTAGGGATCATATTGCGATAATAATTTCCATTTGACAGTGTATAATAGATGGATTTCCATTCAGAACTTTTGTTGATGTTTTACAAATCAGATCTCTGGTAGAGACCAGATGGTGATAGTAAATTCGATATAATTTACAAGCAATAAATACGTATTTGCAGTGTATATTTACTTCTCAGCAGTACCATGCCCATGGATAAAACGTGCACTGTGTTCTGTATAAACATGTGTTTCTTTTGCTAGTCTGAAAGCAGATTTATCAATGGCTCAGATTAAAACATCTTGTGTAAGAAAAGAGTCTGGGAAATTAGCTACTTACGATAATCGAACAACTTTGTTAAGGGCAGTTGAAGCAACCAGACCCAGCCCATCTAAGAACCTGAGCTCCCCAAGGATTCGTTGCTTTATCTTTATGTCAATTTCCTCAGAGGTGAGCTTTGGAATTGGATGATCAGAAGCCTATCAAAATGCATCAATTCTTGGGTCATACATAACATAGCCATGTTTAAATGACCAATATTCTTAGAAGCATATCTTACCATGACCCAGCCCCATGTGTCTGCATATGATGGTACATGGGTTGCATAAGCAACCACATCTGCTCAAGCATATTGCCAGGTTTGAAATCAGTCACTTTTCAGGAAATAAACGCAGACAACATAGTTCTGCTTGCATTTCTCAGATTTTGAAATAGAATGGACAAAGAGGCTCACATTTGAATACTTGTCTTAAAGTATTATAAATGGATGTGTAGACTTCCCTATGTGACAGAATGCCAGCAGGACCAGCCTGAATATCAAAACATGTTAATAGTGTAAGGTTTTTTATTGATTGGTCTAAAAGTTTTATCTAAAAATCAATGTACTTTTTGTGTTCAAGGAAAATAAGAACCTGTGTTACTAGAATCCCCCCAACATTGAGTCTTGGTTTCACTATTTTTTCATAAAACAGCTCTGTGTAGAGCTTGTAGCAGGGTCCTCCTTCCACAGGATCAGCCAGATCTCCAATGATGACATCAAACTTCTCTTTTCGCTTCTCAAGCTCAATCCTGTAAAATGGCTCACATATATCCAAAGCCAGAAGGTAAATTATAAGCACAAGACCACGAAAGCCTATATTTCTCATATGTTAACCACATACCTGGCATCATTTATTACTAGTTCCAACCGGGGGCTCTGAAAAGCTTCTCGATTGTCAGAAAGATGAGCACGACAGAAATCAACCACCTCCTGAATCAAACGTGCAAAAGTTAAAAAAGGAAAAATTACTTCCAACTGTAGCAACATGTTAAGTCAACTAGAGGTGTGATTTAAAGTAACAAGTTAGGTGGCACCTTGTCTATGTCACACATAACTACTTTCTTAATACTCTTGTGCTTCAATGCTTCACGGGCTGTTGAACCTTCTCCTCCTCCCATGATGAACACATTCTGAGGACTGTTGATCAGAAAAAATTTGTACCAGTTAGTTTAATTATAGATGAACTGTTGAAACTAAATTCTGAAGGGCATGCCTTGAATGGTATAGCAGGGCAGGATGCACAAGTATTTCATGATAAACAAATTCATCAGCCTCTGCACTTTGTAGTTTTCCATCCAGAACCAATACCTACAAAACCAGTTTTAGAAAAAACTTTCTATCATTTGACCACAGTTAAATAAAACGTACTGTAAATCCAAATAATAAGTACCTTCCCAAAAGGCCCAGTCTCAGTCAGTGCAATATCTTGATATTCGCTGACACCAGTGTGTAAAACCCTATATTATATAAAAATACTTTGTTCAGCATAATATAAACTCTGCAAACTATGAAATCAGACATGCAGAAAAAATATAGAGCACTACATGCGCGTGGATCATTACTTGGAGATGGTGAAAACCCAACGCAGATCTTCTTGTATTTCCTCTTCAAACCATATATTCGTGGATCGGGCAGGCGCAGGAGATCGATTACTGCTTGCTTTTGTGCCATTGCAATGCTCTAGCTTGCCGTTGTTGGCATGTAATTCAACCTTGCCATTACAAGATATATTTTCTTTGTTTGCTGCAGCTTTCACTTCAAGGCGGTCTCCTCCCATTTCTGTTTCTTTCAAATGAGCTTGCTGTTCCTTCCCCCGACCGGACCGCAAATATGAATAAAGAAGCCGTGCTTTGGGGCCGATAAACCGGCGATGGATGGTTCCAAGACCTGAGAATCATCAAACAAAATGGAAATTGTAAAATCACTCCTCGATCCAACAAAGAAATGAAGAAACACATTGCCTAATACACCGTCCAACATGACAGATTCGAATCGGAAAGAAAAAACTATATCAGCCAAAGCTTAGCTCCATTCATAATTCTAAGCCATGCCCAGAAACTCAAGAGAAATAACAGAGCTATATATAAAACAGAAAACCCAAAAAGCAAACTGAGAGCTTACTAGAATGCATTGTTCACTAAAATTGCAGCTTGAAAAAATTAACAAATCTAAAAGATGGGTTTGCAAAGCAAGAAAAAATAGATGACTTGGGATAGAAAGGAGACCTGAATTAGGAGGAAAAAAGGGCTAGAAGATTGAAAATTGAAAATGAAGAGGAAGAAGAATGGAGAAATACAGGAAAGGGAGTGGCATTAAATAGGAGGCACCGGAAGCATCAAGCACCACAGGAAAAGAAGAGGTGGTAATGGCAGCTCTCCATCCGCCATCGCTAAAGCACAAAGGAATAATAAAAAACAATAAATTAAACTACAATTAATTACTATTTTTTAAATAAGAAATATGAAATACCATTTAATCCCCATTTCGGGAAAGAAATACGACTCCAAAAAAACAGCGTAGTCAAGCACGCGTGCCTTAAATGGCAGCGTGCGTATCCCGCACGCGCCGTATTTATCCGACGGTTGATATTTATGGCACGTGCACGGGCTATATGACGTGGCAAATCATGGCACGTTCGTTAGACTTTTGAGACCTTTAGAACTCCAATTTGGTGGATACCAGGACCCACGATAAACCACACATTGTTTGATATTTCTAGTGGTGATATTGACAACAATGGATCTATGTAGAGCGACATTTTTGGTCCATGTATTCCGGGTCATCGACATTCGTGACGCAATCCCTGTTGGATGCCAATAAATAATCATCTGTATTGTATCTGCTACAATGAAAACTTCTGATCTCTAAGTCTCACCACTTAACTACAAGTTAAACCTTTTGAATTGATCAGATGACCACCTCGTAAGCTTTGTAACTTCATGATCTAAATTGCATGCACCAACTGATTAGGAGTAAGGCATTAGTATTAAGGCAGAAGATACATCTGCCCTCCATGTTGCATCATGACCAAATCTCAAACCTTGGTGATTCCAGAGATTGAATCACCAAATGCAAGGATATGACCATGACACTATTCCATTTTTTAACCTTTTGTTCAAGAAATAGCATACAAGATCCAACAAGTATCCTTTAATGAAGCCCAAGAGATATTTCCAAATTCAATCATAATGACAATTGGCATACAATTGTGAAATTTGTGGTCCTTCAGACGCAAAACAAGACAATGAGAGGTTGTTTTGGTCGGTGGAGAACATGAACTTTTTGTAGCAGTGATATTGACAACAAAGGGCTTAGGTAGAGCAAACATTTTGGTCCATGTATTCGGGGTCGTCGACAATCGTAAAGCAATTTGAATGCCGACAAATAATTATCTGCATTGTATCTGCTACACAGAAAACTTTTGATCTTTCGCTTGTATGAAAGTCTCACCACTTAACAACATATTTTTTGAGTTAAACCTTAAGAATTGGCAGTTGATCAAGAAGATCAGATGACCACCTCTTAAGTTTTGTAACTTCCTAATCCAAATTGCATGCACGAGCTAGGTCACAACTACTTGGAATGTTGTCTCTTGGCCGAATCTTGTACGGGATTCAAAGAGATTGAATCACCAAACGGCTAGGATATGGCCATGACACTGTTCCATTTACTAACCTTTATTCAAACAAATAGCACACAAGATGTCCACCAAGTATAACCATTGAGAAAAGTATCTTAAGTAAAAGGTGCTTTCAAACTTAACCAAAATGACAATTGACATAAAATTATTCAATTTGTGGTCCTTCGAGACGCAAATAAAAGGTTGTTTTGGTCTGTGGAGAACATGAAATTTTTTGTTTGCCACATTCTTTAATGTTGTTTTTTGATTGAGTAATGTGAAATGGCAAAGCTAAATTACTTAACTGTGTGCGCTATCTTGTTAAAAACATTTAGAAGGACTAGGGATATTTTCCACATTTAGCTACTAATTCCTTTCGTGTATATGAGTAAGGTAATTGAGGGAGGAGCGTCGCAAAGTGGAGGTCGGGAGCAGGGTCTCCCTCTGTTGTAGAATGGAGGATCAATTACCTTGCTTCTCCAATATGATAATTGGTCCTTAACACCCTGCTCCGAGAGTTTTGGGTCGTCCGATCGCCATTAGCATTAATCTGGGTCGCATTTAATAAAACTTAAGGGTTTATTCTATTCTATGAAACAGGGTTTGCTTATAGTGTGTTATGGCTCTAGTAAGGCATTGGCCGAGATTGCATCTCAAGCATTGAATCTCTATAAACTCGAGGAGTTGGGTGTTAAGGTAACTGGAGAGGGATCGACACATGGCAAATTATGAATAAACATAGGTGAAAGCAGAATGTTGAGGCAAACTTCCATTATGCAAAGGATCGGTGGAGCAACATAAAGCATTCCACGGACCAATTACCATATCATTGCACGTAAAGTTTGAGTAGGAGAAATTCTGCCCCCATAGCGAATCCTAACACGACACGTAGGCAAAGTTCTGAACCTGAATGCCACTAGTCTTCCTGCTCCAAATTTTTACTTGCATTTTGGCAGTTCTGGCAATTTTTATTTGCATTCTTGCCTTTTTACCCATATTTTAGCCGTCTTTTACCTGCAAATTCACAGAATTACCCTATTCAAAACTTCATGTAACAATAATTTCATTTTAATTTCAATTCTACTGTGTCAGGCATGCCTCCATGCGGATGCACCTCGACAAGCCGTCCACAACAAAATTGGAACTAGAATGAAATTCTTGTATACTTAAAGTCAAATACAATGCATTCCATCCTTTGATAGCAAAGTGCTTGTACGCTTGGTACGCTTTGATAGCAAAGTGTTGTACGCTTGGTCCTTTGCCTTTGTTCTAGCAAGTAGCAACATATAGATGAAGGGGAAAATGTCCTTCTCTAAGAACAAATCATTGAGTTGCTCTTTCTTGCATATGGGACCCTATTGAATGTAAACATGTAATCGCCATAAAGATTGGGAGAAGATATATGTTAAAAAGCATTTACACAGTACTAAAGAATTTTACAATCATGAAAAGATACGATGGAGAGAATTTTCTTTTCCTATTATGGTATGGCCGTATGGCTCCTTATTCCGATAGTTCTGGCAGATTTTACTTGTATTCTTATCTTTTACCGGCTTTTTAATTGTTTTTACCTGCATATTACATCCAAAGCTTCACTAGCAATAATTTCATTCTAGTTTCAATTCTGCTGCGTCAGATATGCCTTCGCATTGATGCGCATTGGCAACCCTTCCACAATAGAATTGAAACTAGAATGAAATTCTTGTATAAGGTCAAATACAGCGCATCCCATCCTTTGATAGCAAAGTGTTTGTACGCTTGAACGCTTACGCTTTGATATCAAAGTTTGTACGCTTGGTTTTTTGTCTTTGTTCTAGCAAGTAGCATCACTTAGATGAAGGGGAAAATATCCTTCTCAAAGGACAAAACATTCAGTTGTTCCTTCTTGCATTATGGGACCCTATTGAATGTAAACATATAATCACCATCAAGATTGGAAGAAGATATATGTTAAAAAGCATTTATGCATTACTAAAGAATTTTATAATTATAATAAAAAGATACGATGGAGAGAGTCTTCTTTTCCTATCATGGTATGGCAGCAATATCTATCACATGTTCATATTAACATGTAATTCGTCGGCTGGCCGCCTTTTCTCAGAATCCTTCCACACTTCTTGACGTGTTTATTCTATCGGATAAGGTCAGCAAGACATTTTTCATCTCTACATCATTGAAATCGGAGGTTGGAAGCATTGACGCAACTTGATTGTGGTGTAAATGCTTGCTTTATGGATAGTGCGTTCACCAGTAAGCACGCCATCCCTAGAAGCCAGGTTGAGCATCCCAGTTCTGTCGAAGTGATTGATGGATGGGAGGTCTCCTCGGGTGCAGTCACAGAATGTACTGAGCCTCTTTAGGTTTTGTTCGAGGGAGTTTCTTGTAGCATTTCCTTCTATCTCATCGCTAGCCCATATGCACCAGTAGTCTTGGGTCTATCCTGGCTCGAGCTACATAACCCACAGATTTATTGACGTACTAGATCATTTTGACTTGCTGGTTGTAGCTCTAGTTCCAGTAAATCTGCAGTTCAGGCCTCTGCATCAACATCAACTTCAGTCCGTGCAGTATCGTGGGCTCTAGATTTCGTCCTTGCTGTTCTTGCTTCTGCGCCATGTTCTAATTCGACTCTTGTCTCTGCTCCAATTTATGCCCCAGATTCTGACCATGCTCTCGATCATGTTCTAGCTCCAGTTCTTGTTCAAGTTCCTGCTCCTGTCCCAGTTCTAGTTCCAGCTCCTGCTCCTGCTCCTGCTCCTGTAGAGGCTTCTTCATGCCCTAAGTTTTGTATCTCGAAGATTTCACTTCACGAGTTTATTAAATTTGGAAGGCAAAATTCAAGTTCAGTATTTACAATCCAGGTTCATCCATCGGCACCAATGCTCCTAGATAAATCTGGAAGTCTGCCCCAATGCTCCCAGATAAATATGGCGAATTCTCTGATGTTTTTGACAAAGTCAAGGCCAGCAAGCTTCCAGAGCATCATCCATACGATTGTCCCATTGATTTGCAGCCCGACACAATGCCACCACATGGTCCGATATATGGTCTATCTCCCGCTGAGTTGAAGGTTTTGCGGGATTATATTGAAGAGATTTTAGCCACTGGCTTCATTCGACATTCTCAGTCCCCTGCTGGAGCACCTATCTTCTTCGTAAAAAGAAAGGATGATTCTCTGCATCTGGTCGTTGATTATCGTGGCCTCAATAAAATCACAGTGCCAAATTGATATCCATTTCCTCTGATCGCAGGGTTGTTTGAGCGACTCCAAAGCGCACGTTATTTTATGAAGATTGATCTTCGGGGTGCCTACAATCTTATCCAGATCCGGGGTGATGAGTGAAAAAGCAGCTTTTCGTACTCGCTATGACTATTTTGAGTACACAGTTACGCCGTTTGGGCTTACCAATGCTCCAGCAGTATTCCAGCACATGGCCAATGATGCCTTCTGGGAGTTCTACTTTTGTCATCATCTATTTGGATGATATTCTTATTTATTCTAAGACTTTTGAAGAACATGAGAGGCATGTCCAACAGGTCCTTCAGAAGCTTTGTGAGCACGGGTTATATGCTAAATTTGAGAAGTGTCAGTTCGAACAGGATAATGTGGAGTTCCTTGGCTATCATATCACTCCACATGGAGTCTCTATGGACCCCGAAAAGGTCAGCACTATTCTAGAGTGGCAAACACCTTCAACCGTTTGAGATGTTCACTATTTGATTTGGTTTGCCAATTTCTATCGGCGTTTCATTCGGGATTATTCGAAGATTGCTCTTCCTTTGACACACCCCACAGTTAAGGACGTACCATTTGAATGGAATATGGAAGCGGAATCTGCTTTTGTTACACTGAAGCATGCTTTCACCACGACACCAGTTCTTGCTCATGCAGATCCTTTGCGGTCATGTTTGTCGAAGCAGATGCTTTTGATTTTGCTCTTGGTTGTGATGCTCCCAGAACATATACGACGCTCGGGCGTATACATACGGGGACTTTCCCCTCCCATGGCAACCATCTCGCCATGAGCAGGGCCCTCCATCTAACTCGGGCCATCCATGGAAAGATGCTCGAGTGAAGGACACAGAGGGGTCATTCGGCCCACGCCTTCAATGGGGCTCCTATGTCGCGAAAGCGTGAATACAAGGTTAGCATACAACATAATCATATCATAACTACCACCACGAAGGGTGGCACATCCATCCAACTGATAATAACAGAGAAGATACATTTAATACTAGAGAAAACACCCCAGACCCATGGTTCTACCCCGGCTCAGACTCCAGTGAGGATCGACTGACGGCTAGGTCTCAAGAGATCAGCAGACCTAGACACAGACTGGCTGGCATAGAACATCGGCTAGGGTTGTCTACTCCATCCGCCCCTCCTGTGCACACTTTGCAGATGAGTCGAATCATGCTATGGCATCACTATAGCCTTCCTGGAGACCTTGGACTCAAGGTATCACCCTTCCGAGCCTACTCCTGGGTTTCATGAAGACCTGTCCCGGATGAGGCAGGCTGGGAAGCGCCCCCTTCCGGGATCACAACGGTTCCATGGGTGAGCTAGAGAATAGGTGCCGCATCAACGACCCCGCATCCGTGCAGGCTTACTCCCCCTAAATCTACACAAAGTCACAGGTGCCCCATACAAAGTCACACCTCTGCACCCCTGGAGTGTCAGACCCATACCCGCCCCTCGGCGTGGACCGGCTATCGTGCCTAGCCCACTTTGTAGGAGTCCCAGGAGCCTTGTATGTTCATGCAAGATCCCACCCCCACTTTACCACTGCGTCCCTTCTCTAGTGCTAAGCAGTTCCATAGCATCCACGACTCGGTGGTCTCTTGTGCACATGCCGCATTTATTGGGAACTAAGGGAACTACTAGGAGCATACTAAGAGCATAAGGCACAGAGGTCTCTACCCCCCCTTTAATCCCTGATTTATGAAAGGCTAACAGAGATACTATCATAGATTCATCCATACATCCATAACAAAACATAATCCATAATTGAAATGTAATCCTAAGTACCAAAGAAGGGTTAATCTTAACAAAGATAACCAGAGAAGACTAACTAAGGCGCTATCCTAGAAGCTCAAGCTAGACTACCCACTAACCCGAGTTTCTGCTAGATCCGTTATCATGGGGCACTTCCATCTTTCAGCAACTTGGGTGTTCAGCAACAGCTTGGGCGTCAACAACAACTTGGGCGCTTAGCAACAACTGGGGCGCTCCACAGCTCCTCCTCCTGGCTCGATTATGAGCCAAATGGGGTAGGGATCCAACTTGATGCCCCAAGTTAGCATTCCCATGCTGGCCAATCGAGTTTGGCCAAGTGGCGCCTTCCTAATTAATCAATTAACTTAATTGAGTCAATTAGATACTATTTCCTTAATTATAGGTAATTATCCTTTAATAATTAATTTAGCATAGCTAAATTAATCCCTTTTAAGTCAACTCCCTAGGTTAAAATACCCCATGGTGGCGTACCTTATTGTGTGACGTGTCAGTATATTTATACGTATACCGTATAAATACGTGGAACGTCACATTCTCCTCCCCCCCCCTAGAAATAATGATGTCCTCAGCATTGGAGTTAGTTACACAAATGACGGTTAATGGAAGGAACTGAAATAGAAGAAAGTATACACAAGAAAGGAAGGTAATTCCTTATTTCCGAAGGTAATAACATTAAAGTTTAAAACATATAATAGTTTAAGCACCAAGGTGCATTTCACATACTTATGATAAAAAGGTTTAAGGACCGAAGTCCGATATCAACATCACAGTGACAAAAAAAAGTAACACATGTAGACAAAATAAAACTGGAGAAGTGGCGCCATCAGCAACCCTCTATACATGGGCAGGTCACGTACTGCTCACTGGCCTGCACATGTCAATAGATTAGTATATATAGATAATATAAGTAGGTTGTGGTTGAAGGGACCACCCCCTATAAGAATAAAAGGAAAACCTAGCTACAAGGGAACCTATCATGCCTATGGTTCGCAATCCATTGCAGCGTAAGGAATGGCCAAGTTCCTATTGTAGCCGAGATGAACGCGGCCTATGAACTATATGCTTGCCAAGCAGTTCGCAGTCATGCCAACATTGACAATACACCACGTCCTAGAGAACACGAAGGTGATCTCATCATCGGTAACTATTGTTAACCACGATGCATCTACCCCTCTACTGCAGGATTCGCGGCGAATCTAGCCTTCAAGCTTACCGCCGGGTGCGGGGTTGATAGCATCGTTGATGGTGCGGCCCTGAGATTCCCGCATGAAGTCCCGATAGTGCTTCTCAAGGTCTATCTTCATCACCCACGTAGCATCCTCAACTGGCAAGTGTTTCCACTTAACCAAATACTGCAGCATTTGACTCCTTCTGGTCTGCTTATAGGCTCGATCAAGAAGAGCTTCAGACACTATCTCTAGATGCTCTTCTGTCATTTCAAGAAGGGTGGATGTATCCAAGATCTCCTTTGGATCTGGGGTGTGTTGTTTCAGAAGACTCACGTGAAAAACCTTGTGGATCTTCAAGTGGGGTGGCAAATCCAAACGATATGCATGTTCTCCAACACGTTCAATGATCTTGAACGGCTCAGCCCATCTGGGTGCCAGCTTCTTGCAGTTGCCAATCTTAAGCTTGGCTTGTTTGACCTTAATCTTGAGCCAAACCGATTCATCCACCTGGAAGACTCGTGGGGTCCTGTGCTTATCTGCAACACTCTTTTGACGACTACGTGCAGCCACTAAGTAACCACGAACTTCTTCAACCAAAGCTTGCATTTCCAAGAGGAGTTGTTGAGAAACCTCCACCTTAGAAACGGGATTATGCCATGTGTCTGGAGTAAGGCATTGATAACTATAATTTATCATGAAGGGAGACATTCTAGAAGACTCCTGTTTCATGCTATTATAGGCAAACTCGACCAAATAAATATAGACAGCCCATTGTGATTGCTTACTCCACACATAACTTCGTAGCATATCCTTTATAATGCGATTGGTACGCTCTGTCTGACCGTCCGTCTGAGGATGATATGCCGTACTCATAGCAAGCTTGGTTTGAATGGTGGCAAAGAAATCTTTCCAGAATGCACTTACGAATTTGGGATCCCTGTCGGATACAATAACTCATGGCATTCCATGCAATCTGAAGACCTCCTTTGTAAACAGCAAAGCGGTATCGAAGGTTGTATCCGTGGTACGACATGGCAAGAAATGAGCCATTTTCGACAATTTGTCGACCACTACCATCAATGCATCATATCCTTGGCCCACAATGAAATCCATGGTTATTACTTCCCATTTGGCATTGGACACATCCAGAGGTTGCAACTCTCCTGGAATCCTTAGTTGCTCAGCCTTGGTTTGCTGACACACCTGACACTGCTTAATATACCGGGCAATGTCCTTCTTCATAGAAGGCCAAAAATAACTGGAGCGGATCTTGAAGTAGGTCTTCATAAAACCTGCATGTCCAGCTATCGGGCTGTTGTGTGTATCATGGAGAATAAGCTTACGTACTCCTGAAGTCTCATGTACACACAACTTGTCTTTGTGATATAACAAATTGCCCTCTTTCTTATACGAACGGAAAGCTTCACGTTCTTTATCTGTGTGTGCCTCCTTAGCCAAACTATCCCACACATCACGGAACTCTGGATCCGTGGCCAAGGTCTGCTCTATCTGTTTTCCGAACTCACTGGTGAGTGTGGAAATCGCGTTACAATGGGTTCGGGTTAACAAGGGATGGCGTGACAACGCATCTGCAACCACATTGTGTTTCCCAGGATTATACATAATCTCAAAATCATACTCCTCCAGAAACTCCATTCATCTCCTTTGACGGAGGTTGAGATTCGGCTGGGTTGATAGATAACGGAGACTCTGATGATCTGTATCAAGCTGGAATCTTCTACCAAGAAGGTAGTGTCTCCATATACGCAGAGCGCGGACAACAGCCAACAACTCCTGATCATGGGTAGGGTATCGCTGTTCAGTTTCGTTCATTTTCTTTGAATCATAGGCAATAACCCTCCCCTCCTGCATTAGGACCGCACCGGTAGCAATCTTACTGGCATCCGTTGCTACTAGTTTATCCTTTTCGGGGTCCGGCAATGTGAGGACTGGTGCCGATGTCAAAGCATCCTTAAGCTTCTGAAAACTTCCCTGGACTTTTGCTTTCCAATGCTCAATCCAATCCCTCACTTTCTCATGCTTTGTAAGATCGGTAAGAGATGCTGCAATCTTTGCAAAATCCTTAACAAACTTACGGTAATATCCTGCCAATCCCAAGAAGCTTCGGACCTCTTAAACATTACCTGGAATGGGCCAATCCTTGACTGCCTCTATCTTTGCTGGATCTGTAGCAATTCCCTCTGCTGAAATGACATGTCCCAAATAATCCACCTTCAGAGTGGCAAACTTGCACTTAGAGAACTTGGCAAAGAGTTGGTGACTTCTTAGCTTTTGTAGGGCCAACCGAAGATATTTCTCATGCTCCTCCAGGGTCTTACTATAGATGAAAATGTCGTCAAAGAAAATAACAACAAAGTCATCCAAGTATTGTCGGAAGACATCATTCAACCGCATAAAAGTTGTGAGGGCATTAGTTAATCCAAAAGGCATAACGGTAAAGTCATAATGCCCATATCTAGTGTGAAAAGCAGACTTATGGATATCCTCCTCTTTAATTCTTATTTGGTGATATCCGGAGCGTAAGTCAATCTTTGAGAAGTACCTGGCCCCTTGTAACTGGTCCATAAGATCGTCTGCTCTAGGCAAAGCATAGCGATTCTTGATCGTATGCTTGTTAAGTTGCCTATAATCAATGCACATCCTGAGGGAGCCATCCTTCTTCTTAACAAAAAGGATAGGAGCGCCAAAAGGCGAAACACTAGGACGAATGAAACCTAGGTTTAGTAACTCCTGAAGTTGCTTCTTAAGCTCTGCCAATTCAGGGGGACTCATACGGTATGGGGCCTTACTGGTAGGCTTAGTACCTGGTTCCAAAGCTATCTCACATTCTACCCCTCTGAACGGAGGAAGTTTCTGGATCTCGTCTGGAAAGAGATCGCTAAATTCCCTGAGAAGATCAGCAATGCCCTCTGACAAAGCATCAACTACTTGCTTCTGTTTGGCATCTGACTCAATGGAGGCAAGTCTGATGACGCAAAGTAGCTTAACCTTGCGTATAGCCTTATTTAACTGCCTGATGGACATAGACTGCATAATGGGGTTTAAAGGATCACCTTTAATAGTTACGCGGGCTCCATTAGCTGCGTTGAAGGTAACCTCCCGTTTTTCGCAGTCTATATTGGCTTTTGCAGATGCCAAGAATTCCATGCCGACAATCAGATCATATTTGCCGATATCCATTAACTCGGCACCCAATGCAACTGGTGCACCCGGCAGCTGCATTTCAAGGTTAATGCGACGGCCATGAGTATGTCTGATTTTACCACTGGCTAAAGTGACAAGTTTTGGTCGGGACCTCAAAGTCTCAAGCTGCAATACCTGGGCCATTCTAGAGGAAGCAAAATTATGTGTACTTCCCGTATCCATAAGAATTATGAAAGGCTTACTGTCTACTTGACCTATAGTAGAAATAACGGCAGGCTGGCTTTCAGCATTGCCGGTTTCTATGGCTGCAAGGATATGGGACGCACCGTGAATATACTCGGGAGCCTCCTCCTCGACAGGTAGTGTAGACTCAAGATCGTCCCAATCAAGGTCGGCCATGGCCAGCTGGACAGTCTGTGTGACATAAGGGCAATTCTGCATGAAGTGCCCGGGCCGCATACACCTGCAACATGCCTTATCTCTACGGAGCTGCTCTCGGGCCTCTTTGGGAATAGACTGTAAGAGGCTCCGAACTTCCTTACCGGCATTGTTCGGCTTGTCGGGCATGCTGAAGGTGACTTTCTTTTCCTGGCGGCCGTAAGAGTTCTGCTGAGAGGGCCCCGGACTTGGTGAGCGGGGCTTGTAAGGTGTGTACGGGCGCGGCTGGGAGTAAGAGGCATGACGTTGGTACTGGTTTCTTGGTGTTTCCTCTTCAAGGCTCAATGCCTTAGCCTCAGCCTCTGCAACTGACTTCGGATCTATGGCCTTAACCATTCGTTTAAATGAGGGGGCCAACCCTTCAATATAGCCCTCCACCGCCCTCTTCTCATTCATACCAGGGACATACAGCCTCAAGCGCATGAATTCATCTGTGTAGGCCTGAACTGACATACCCTTCTGCTCCAACCTGTAAAAAGTCTGAATCTGTTGGCATTTGTGCGCACGGGGCACATAATGCGACTTAAAAGCTTTGGCAAACTTTTTGAACTTGCATCTGCTTCTGTCCAGATGCTTGGCTCTAGCATAGCCCTTCCACCAAATATGAGTGGCCCCTGTAAGGTTTGTAGTGGCAACTTTTCCTGTATCTTTCTCTGTCATGCCATAGGATTTCCCAAACTCCTTCATCTCGTCCACCAGGACTCTGCATTCAGCCCGCCTCTAGATTTCCTATCAAACTGGGCCAATTTCCTGTTTTTCCATATACTGGTTATGGCCGTATCAACCGTCTTACGGTACTCCTTGGCCCAGAGCTTTGCATGGTCACCAGATGATATAGACGACTCTGAGGACCCAGAAGTGGCTGATTATGAGGATGCGGCACTATCCGTAGACGAGCTTCGACGATGTTTGGAACGGTGCCTCCTTTGTGCGGGTACAGGGCTTGGTTCCGGTGCAGGTGGCTGCTGTGGTGGTGGACTTGATGGTAACGGAGGTAACTCCGGTCCGTCCTCCTGCATGTGCTGTGGTGGGTTGGCATTTAACACATAAGCCTGGAGCTCTACTAGCTGCCGCTTCATCAACATGAGTTCCTGCTCAGGTGTTAATCTGCTAGTATTCGAGGGTGTCTGCCATGAGGCATTACGTGCACCGTCTATATTGACCATAAGAAGGTATAAGGAGAATTATTGTGATACCACGTGTCACAAAGAAGATCATTTTAAGTAGTGCTAGAAAATAATAATGAAGACAATACAAGAGAATGGAAGAAAAGTCAAAGTAGCAGTTACATTGGAGATATATCTTTAACAAAACTTAAGGTTATACAGTACAGAGGTAGTGATTATACCTTGGGCAATTCTTTAACAACTCATACTTAAGCATAAAAAGAAACTGGGGAAGTCAGGCCTAGGGCTGTGCAAAAGGGTACAGGATAGAGTAACGGACGCTCTCCCGTACTGCCCTTACTACCTTGTAGCGAGCCCATGCCTGGATGATAACGTACTGGTAATCTAATGTAGGACTTATGATGAGTAGGCTAAAAAGATCTCTTAACGCATAAAAGATCTGCCATAAATGGTCATTGGCGTCGGCATAAGCTTCATGCTTTGTCATTTCCCAGTAATCCCATGTACGACGAAGAGTTTGTTGAAGATGCTCAAAGGCGCGCTCACGGAGAATATTGACTATTTCCAAGCCTCTAGTTGAATCATAGGGCTCTCCGGCTTTTACGGGTTCCCCTGCTTCGTACTCATCATCCCGATCCGGATACTCCCCATACCGTTGGCCATAATCTTGGTCAGGAGGTCCCTGATCGTCCCTTCATAATTCATTGGTTATTCTGTCCTCGATTTCCTCGAGCTCATCGTCTGTAAGACGGCAAGAATGAATATAGAATATCGAACAATTTCTTATACTCTAAAAGAGACAAACAAGTATCATAGGGACACAATTGAATCGTAGCCAACGATACAATAATTATAAAGCACAAGAAAATAGCACATATATTATATGATGGCTTAGAAAATGCCAATCAAAGATTACATCTATATGCAATACAAAAATATAGATTTGAAAAAAAAAATATCTAAGGACTAATTTCCTCCTCATCGTCCATAGGCTGAGGAGGTGGTCGGTAGCGCATCAAAATGGTGCTGGGGCTAGCAGAGAGGGCGGCTCGAGCTGCTGCCTCTGGTGGCAAGCAAGTGGCCAAGGGTGCCGCCACAAGGAGTCACATATTAGCGCAGCCCGCCACGTCCCCCAATTCCAAGGTGGATATTGCACGAAGTGCCCACCAAGATGCTTCCGAAGAAGGCCCCAAGTTCTTGGAGAAGAACAGGACCTCTCCTTGCTGGAAAGCTGAAAGGAAGAATTGGGTCAAATGGTTGCCCATTGCCCTAATTTGGGGATCCTGTTGGGAACATGTTAATCAAATAAAAGACTATGGTTTTGTTAATAATAAAAATATGGAGCTTTTCGAAATATATGAATTTTTCTGTTCTGTAACCTGGCGGACGATTAGGGCAGTGAACACGGTGAAGCAGTGATAGAGCCGGATTTTGGTTCAGGGGAGCCGAAGTGGCTGGAGCAGGCCTGTGGGGCCGATTTGCCTGGAGCGGGAGCCGGAGTTGCTTCTGTTGTCTGTAGCATCAGAGGGAGTCTTGCAAGCAGAGCTGCTGGAGCTGATTGTAGGAGGCTGAGTATCGGAATTATACTTGGGTTCAAATCCCAGCCTCAAGACATCATAAATAACAGTGGTATCAGAGTTAAAGGATGGACACTAGATTTGGAGCATCGTTGCTGAATACTGTGGATGTCTTTAAAGGTGAAGGAGGGTTTCAAATCTGGAAAGAGACAATTCGGGAGATCTTGATGTTTGAAGGGCTTTGGGACATAGTAGACCCATCTGTAACACCTACTGCTGAGCTGAAGACTGCTGTAAAAACTGAGGTTGAAGCTGGTAGCAGTAAAGATGATGCTGCTGCTAAATCGGATGCTCTCAAGATACTTCAAGCCAAGGGCATCATTATGTGCAAGGTAAGTCCTGGAATTTTATTAAAAATCAGAGGGCTTAGTCCTAGGGAGATGTGGAAATACATGTTAAATCAATATGAGAGGAAGTCATCTTCACAGATAGATGTGCTAGAGTCCGAGTTAAGGAAATTGAAATATGATGGTCAAATCAGCATTGGTGATTTGTTTCAGAGATTTGATAGTTTGTGCGCAGACCTTGAGGTTGCCGGTGCAGGGTTATCCAGGGAGGCACACATAAATAATGTAGCTAAGATGTTTTCAGATATGGAGAATCTCTCTACTTTAATCAGACAGGTGGCAAAAGACCGAGATCATGCAGAGAGAATGGCTCATACTGAACTTGAGCAAAGGAAAGTTATGCAAGGTGAAATAGGTGAGTCCTCTGAAATACTTGTTGTTAAAAAAGGAAAGGGAAAGTTTCAAGATAGTACGGAGAATAGATCACCTGCTGGAGCTTGCTTTAAATGTGGACAATATGGGCATTTTAAGTCAAATTGTCCAAAGATTGGAAAGACTGAGGTTAGAACTGATGTAACTTGTTACAATTGTGGAGGCTATGGTCATTTTTCTGCTGCTTGCTCAAGTCCTAAAAACACAAACAGGGGTAGAAGAGGAAGAGCAAGTTTTAGGGGAAGAGGCAGAAGAGGTGGAGCATCGGCCTTGAATGTGGGAGCTGAAGAAATTGGAACTCTTGATACTACAGAAGATGAAGAGGATGAGGTAATTCCAATTGCATGTTCTTCCTTTGTGCCAAAAGTAGACACTGATGAAAATACCTTGGTTATAGATAGTGGAGCTGAAGCAACAGTCTTGAAAGCTTCAGGCTTGTTAACTGAGCAGGAGGATACGGCTAAAACTTCGCATGTGAAGCTGGGAGATGGAAGGGAGCAAAAAGTCTTGAAAAAGGGAATTTTGCAGTTGTACAATTTGGAGGGCTGGCCAGTGACTTTAAAAAATGTTTTGTGTGTACCTGGGCTTGTAAAGAACTTAGTTTCGGTTTCTCAGTTGGTAGATTTGGATTTTGAGGTGCATTTTGATAAACATGTATGTAAAATTTTGAAGAATAATAAAGTTCATTTCTTGGCAAAGCGCGTTGGGAAATTATTTGTGCTGAATGATGCTTATTCTCCACATTTGTTTAGTATTGTTGCAAAACCACTAGATGTTGTCAGAATGTGGCATGAAAGGCTTGGGGATGCAAGCCTAAAATATATGAAGCAGTTGTATAAGCTTGGCCTGATAAAAGAAAAGGAAATACATGATGCAAAAGGGTTGTTGTGTCCAGGATGTATGTTTGGCAAACAGTCAAGACTTCCTTTTAAGAAACATGGAGCAAGAGCTAATGAGAAATTGGAACTTGTTCATTCGGATCTGTGCGGACCCCTAAACATTACTGGCAGAACAGGTAAGAGATACTTCGTGACATTTATTGATGATCATTCTAGAATGACAAAACTGTATCTCTTAAGGAAGAAAAGTGAAACACTACAAGCATTCAAAATGTTTGTAGCTGAATGTGAAAGGGAAACAGGAAATCAGATTGTTTGTTTAAGAAGTGATAGAGGAGGAGAGTATATGGCCAAAATATTTGAATCCTTTTGTAAACAGGCAGGGATTAAAAGACAGTTAACATGTAGAGCAACACCACAACAAAATGGTGTTGCAGAACGTAAAAACAGGACCTTATTGAATGCTACAAGGTCGATGTTAAAACAAGCAGGCTTACCAAAATTTCTATGGGAGGAAGCTCTTAAGACTGATGTGTTTATTCAAAACAGGATACCTTCAGTAAGTTTGCTTGGCAAAACACCTAAAAATGTGTGGGATCAAGGTCATGTTGAAAATGTATACTCCTTACTGAAGGTATATGGATGTATGGCATATACTCATATACCTGATGAAGACAGACAAAAATTGGATGATAAGTCCCTTATCACCTTTCTTGTAGGATATGATCTTGAAAGCAAGGGATACAGATTATATGATCCACAAACAAGGAAGGTTATAATAAGTAGGGACGTGGTGTTTGATGAAAACATTCTATACAGAGATTTCCTAAAAGCAAATAAATGTAAATCTTCTAGTGACAAGTCTGTTGTACAGGGATCGGATTTTACAAGAATTAAAGTTCACTATGATGACTATGATTCTGATAGTGATGGAAGTGAGTGGCATGATGATGGGGTAACGAAGCCCGCTATTGTGAAGGCTAATGATGGTGGAACAATTTTCGAAAGTGACAGAGTAACAGAACATGAAATTGTATCAGAACAAGCAGAACAAGTGCACGCGGAAGAAGTACAACGTGATAGACCAAGGAAAAGGAGAACACATGCGGAGATACTTAGAGAGGAGGCACAGTCACATGTGGATTTGAGCAGATACGGGAGATTTGATATCAGTGGAAAAAGTAGACGATTACACAGTGATGATACACCAGAAATCATGAATATATTAAACTCTGAGTTGCCAACAGGTTATGACGATGCTGTAAGTGGTGATGATGCAGAATTCTGGACGCGTGCGATGGTTGATGAGATGAATTCGTTTAAGGCCACAGGTACCTATGAGCTTGTCAATAAACCTCTCAATAAAAATATCGTTGGAAATAAATGGGTTTACAGAATTAAAACAGGAGTTGATGGAGAAAAGAAGTATAAAGCAAGACTTGTGGCACAAGGGTTTTCACAAATGAAGGGTGTGGATTATGACGAGACGTTCTCCCCGTTAGTGAAAATTACAAGTATCAGGCTGTTACTAGCATTAGCAAATGCTAGAGACTTAGATGTGCATCACATGGATGTTAAAACGGCTTTCTTGAATGCTGATCTTCATGAAGAAATTTATATGAAACAAGCACCTGGCTTTGAGGAAGGATCAAATAAAGTATGGAGATTGAAAAAGGCAGTATATGGTCTAAGACAGTCTCCAAGGCAGTGATATCAATGCATAGATAAATTTCTGAAGCAACAAGGTTTCAGAAAATTGGATACTAATGGGAATATTTATCTATACAAAAATAACAGTGGCTACTGTCTGATAGCTCTGTACGTGGATGACTGTATTATGGTATCCAATAATATGGAGTGCTTATATTGTTGTAAACAAATTCTTAAAGGGAAGTTTCAGATGACAGATTTGGGTGAACTTAAGAGTTTCTTAGGAATGGAAGTCTCTAGAAACAGGACAGCAAAGACACTTACTTTGACACAGGCAAAAAACATACAAGGAATGTTGAAAAGGTTCAAAATGGAAAGTTGTAAGGTTGTAAGCACTCCAATTGTCCCAGGACAAAAATTATCTAGCAGCATAAGACCTCAAATAGAAGCGGAGTATAGAGATATGGAAGACGTGCCATACAGAGAATTAGTGGGATGTCTTTTATACATCGCTAATTGCACTAGACCTGACATATCGTTTGTGGTCAATTTGCTAATGAGGTTTGGGAATAATCCTGGCAGGTGTCACTGGGCGATAGCCAAGTGTGTTCTACGATATTTGAAAGGTACTCTAGATCTTGGCATTCAATATAAAAATGATAATATGATTTTAAAAGCATTCGCAGATTCAGATTGGGGAGGAGATTTAGATACAAGAAGATCCACTTCGGGTTTTGCTATGTGCTTAGGTGGAAGCTTAATTTCATGGAAATGTAAGAAACAAGAATCTATTGCCTTATCAACAGCAGAAGCAGAATATGCAGCTTGCACATTAGCTGCTAAGGAGATTATCTGGCTTAGAAAATTATTACAGGAACTAGATGTGCCACAAAGAAATCCTACAGAGCTACAATGTGACAATATGAGTTGTATTCAGATGTGTAAGAATCCTGTTCTTCATGAAAGGACGAAACACATTGAAATGCATATGCATTTTCTAAGAGATATGGTGGAAAAAAAACAAATAAATGTCCAGTATGTTACTACAGATCATCAGCTTGCAGATATTCTTACAAAGCCTTTAAGAGGAAGTAGATTTGAAGATCTCAGATACAAACTTGGTATTGATAAAGGAGATATTTTGATTAAATCATGAGGAAGGGATGTTGGGAACATGGGTCATGGTTTAATCAAATAAAAGACTATGGTTTTGTTAATAATAAAAATATGGAGCTTTTCGAAATATATGAATTTTTCTGTTCTGTAACCTGGCGGACGATTAGGGCAGTGAACACGGTGAAGCAGTGATAGAGCCGGATTTTGGTTCAGGGGAGCCGAAGTGGCTGGAGCAGGCCTGTGGGGCCGATTTGCCTGGAGCGGGAGCCGGAGTTGCTTCTGTTGTCTGTAGCATCAGAGGGAGTCTTGCAAGCAGAGCTGCTGGAGCTGATTGTAGGAGGCTGAGTATTGGAATTAAACTTGGGTTCAAATCCCAGCCTCAAGACATCATAAATAACAGATCCCTGGAGGTCTCCGCTTCCTTTTCCAAGTTAACGGGGATCTTCTCTTGCTCTGCTTCTTCCTTATCATCCCTAAGGCTCACCTTAGTGTCCCAAAGGTCTTCCTCTTCTTGATCCACCCCTCCCATGGTGATCTGCAATGGCTGATCTGCAGGAGGAGGCCGCATGTGAGCGGCAAACTGCTCCTCCGGAGGCTGGGGTGTATCAGTCAATAGGAACTGCCGAAGAGACAAAAGGGTCTCAACGGGCTCTAGCTCTTCTGGCCGATATACCAACAAGTTCTCGACTTGTGGCAGATGCACAACCGGTGTCGTAAAGTCGAGGAAGTCATCCTGGCAGTACTCGGCAAGATCATAGAGGACCTCTATCTTACGGCGACCCCGCATGTCAGCAATGACGCGGTAAGCCCACATGATGTCCTCTAGAATCAGGTACTCTTGGTTGTTCAAGAGCACGGTAGGGAGGAGGTTTAGCCCTTCGAGCTTGAGGGCTTTATCTTCGCCTGCCGGTGCTTCGGTGGCTAGCTCCCTCCACCGTGCAAAGTCCTGCTCGTCAACGACTTGATCGTCTTCCGGGTCAGGAGGTACTCTCGGCAGGTATCTGCTCATCCTCAATATACTGGTCCATAATGATGGCCAGTGCAAATCGGGCCTCAAAACAGACTTCCCGATCTATAGTAACAATGGGGAGGTCGATCCCTCGCCTCCTTATGCCCTTGATGACATTCCGGCCATGCTCATCACCTCCTAGCATCTCGAGCAAGGTGTGGAAGTCGAGGTAGAGCTGTGAGTCGTCTTCATTAAAGACGCAAGCAGGCACAATCTCCTCACAGTAGAATTGAAGGAAGGCAGCGTAGTCGGGGTGCGCCTGCATATTGCTGATGAGGTCCACTTGCTGGAGCAGATGGGGATGGATAAGATCAAAGGGAACCGTGGGGTCCCAGTGTTCGCCATCCAGGTACCACTGCTGTAGCATTGGGCGAGCCATGAGGAAGAAGGCGCAAGAAAGGAAGAGACGAACCCTAGAAGCAAAAACGAAAATGAAACCCTAATGGGCCAAAAAAGTGACTTTATACTTTTCGGCACGCTTTCCTAGGTTATTAAAAAAATTATTATTTATTTAATAATTTAGACTTAGGTACACACCAAGTGGCGGAAAGAGACACTTTTATATTTATAGCTTCACAAAAAGAGTATTTTACATAGATAGATCTACAAAATTTTACAACAAAACAAAGAAGGTCCCATAGTCACCGAAACTCCCCTCGGATCCTTCTTGCGAGCTGGATATCCTTGGGCATTATGGTAACCCACTTTGCATGGATGGCGCAGAGGTTGGCGTCACTCAAAATCTCTATGAGGTAAGCCTTGGCAGCCTCCTGGAGTGCGAGGATAGCAAAGGCCTGAAACCTCAGATCGGTCTTAAATTCTTGGGCAATCTCCCGGACAAGTCGCTAAAAAGGTAGCCGACGTATCAATGGCTCAGTAGTCTTCTGATACTTACGTATCTCGCGAAGAGCTACTGTGCCCAGTCGGAACCTATGGGGCTTCCTTTTGGCTTGACAGTTGCCTGGAGCAATCGCAAGGACTTCCCGCCGGTCGAGGGATGTTTCGCCCGCTGCACAATCTGTTCCCGACACTGAGCCGACGTGTTCTTTCCAATTTGGGCATCCTTCTGAAGCCGGGTCTTGTAATTGACGCCCCCCCGTGTGGGCTTCGTATGCTTCCTCTTCCTATTACCCCACCGCTCCTCCTTATCTGGGACAACAGGATTCTGATCTCCTTCCTGGCTCACATGCTGATCCTCTTGCTGCTCGACATTCTAAACCCCGCCCTGCTGCGTTTGGGCATCCTCCGCTGCCTTACGGAGCCTCTCTCTCTCAGCATCCCGGGCTTCCTTGTCCTGGCGCACTTGTATCCGCCTGGCAATCTCCGTATGGTACCGGTCCGGGTAAGCTCGCATGTCAGCTTGCACGACGTCTATGCGGTCTTGTGTGAAGCTAGGTAGTGCATTCTCGAAAATGAAGCTATTTGACTCAGCATTCCAATGGAACGGAGGAAGGTTGTAGTGGTCCATGCAGATAAGCACATGGCCTCTACCAAGGTAGTAAAAATGGTTGGCACGCACTTCTGGGAGGCCACTAGCTATTTGCTGGAGGTCTTCTAACCTAGCCAGGTGCATAATTCTTTGGGCCTCAGTTCTAATGAGGTCATCGGGATCTTCCTCATGGTTAGGCGAGGGGTAAAACTTGGTGAAGGCAAAAGCTCGGTCTGGCTGCTCCATGATAGTGTAGGGTTGGTTAGCAGCATTTAACTTCAAAGCATGATTTCATTAATTGGATAAAATAACGCAATTTTGAGAATTTTGAGCACACCTTATTTGCTCAAGCACGAATACTTTCACCTAGTACTCGAGCCCAACAAACATGAGGTAATTAACATACACATATACATACAAATTTTGTGTTATACTTGTACGTGTACATGACACTCGTATAAGCTCAATAATGGCCCTACATTGTATGCCAATAATTCACATCAATAAGTTTACTTCACTATAAAAACGGCTTCACGAGGGGGTAGAGGCCATTCATCTTCCATGGCTTCCTCGATGCCTCGTCCAGAGCACATCCGCTCTTTCAAGTGTTACTTGAGCTACAACGATCTCGGCGAATGCGCTAGAAATGGCGTTAAGCTTGATCCATGGCTCTTATCTAAAGCTGATGGACCTGCTAGTGCTTGCAGGAAGCTCACTTTCAGCGTTAAGTCCATATTTATGGCTTCACGATCGGGGAGATCTATGAGCTGAATGGCATCACGAGCTTTGATGTTGATGACGAGTGAATCTGCACCTGCTAATAATGTAATAATGACATGGGTACCTAATAACTAAGTAAGGATGTAATAGCATTCTGATTAAGGATGTAATATCACGTACCTTAACTGAGTATATTGTAACGATGTGCTATCCCACCTCCACTTATTCTGCAAGCTGTCATTGAATTCAATCATAGCTAAATTCGTCAAGCAAACATGTTTTGAAACATACGCATATTAGTATGAAATAAGTATTATTCTTGTACGTATACAACAGTCTGATACACGTTCAGACTTTTGGTGGTGTAGTATACCCCAATAACTCACCTCAATCATTCCACTTCACTATAAAGGCTTCTCACTTCGGGGCTTAATTTCATTCATCCCCCATGGATTTTTCGCCTTCTTCAGTTCACCACATTGAGGCGATCAAGTGCTCAATGAGCCACTCAGATCTTGTTGGTTGCCTGGCAGACATCTTCTTCTTGATCCCTACCTGCGAAGAAAAGCTTTGGGCGCTGAGATTCATTGCCCTGCGTCAATTCGTGTTACGATCGATCTGATCTGGCTTCCTGAGCGAATGAGCTATGAAATATCAGGGATCACTACTACAGATCCTGAAGATGAATGAATCACCTGTTTAGCATTGTATAGTGTAAGAGCTATGTAAGGAAATAATACCACAATGAATATTGTTTGATGTATCATACCTGAATGTAGTGTAAGGGTGTGCTACTCGACTTCCAGTATATCTGCAAGCAGTTCCTAATTTCAACCATACCTGAATTACTCAAGCACATGTTTTAAAAGCATACATATATCCATACGAAAGATGTATTATACTTGTATTTATACAACGGTCTAATACACGAGCAATAATGGCGCCGAAGTCAAGCCCAATAATTCACCTCAATCATTCTACTTCACTATAAAAGCTTCTCACTTCGGGGCTAAAGTTCACTCTTCTCCCATGGATTTTTAAGCCATCATCGGTTCACCACATCGAGGCGATCAAGTGCTCAATGAGCCACTCGATCTTGTTGGTTGCCTAGACAGGGCATCTTCTTCTTGATCCCTACCGCTAAGAAAAGCTTTGGGCCGAGATTCGTTGCCTAGCGTCAATTAGTGTAATGATCCATCTGATTTGGCTTCTGGCGAATGAGCTATGAGATATCGGGGATCACTACTACAGATCCACAAGATGAATGAATCACACATTTAGCATTGTATAGTGTAAGAGCTCTTGTGTTGAGATGGAAAACGCAGAGGCGTAACAAATAATAACTAGTCTATTGTAACTTTCATGTTATGAATGATATAGTAATTATGTAAAAGAGCATTGCATACCTCAAGAGTTCTCATCATCGTCCTTAGCTTCTTTAGCCACTAATTCTTGCAACCTGGCCAGCCCTAACACTCTTTGGGGATCACCACTTGACAATGGCCTGGTCTCTACGGCCCAACCATAGTCTATTGTTTTCAAAGGTTGGTAGCGTGGCGGGTCATTAGGATTGGGTCTCAATTCTTGCTCCAAAGAATCCCTATCTTGCATTGCATATGAGGTTCCCTTTAAGGCAATAGGTTCAAACCAAAGAGACAAACACCTCTTAAGTAATGTGGGAGATTAGGGTCCTCTATTGGGTCCTCTTCGGCAAAACCCATCCATGTCGGGCGGTTATCATGTGGTGCGATTAGCAAGAGCATTTCCTTCTTGACATCTTGGTAGAGTCGAATATTTCAAGCTGGGTTCTTGGGGTCTACAGAAAGGCCCAACGTAATGAGATGCTTCAATGTGCTCATCCACAAACACTCTTTGGGTTCTTCCAATGCACTTTGCACAGTCTTTGGGCGAGAAATCCTGAATGAGAGCTCTCTGGGGCTGCACGTCACCAAGCACTTCAAACAAGGTGGACCAAGTAGTCAATAACTTCATTCATATATGTGTTGGACCATGACTTATCGCCCGCTCTAGAAATAGCTGCCCAATTGCATCATGTACTTGGCAATAGAAGCTCTTAATGCACCTATATCTTTCAAGCTCCCATATAGGCTGCGGGGACCTTAGGTGACCCTCTCGGAATCATAGGTAAACCTTGGGCATCCTCCTTCCACATTCTGATTCCCTTTTCAGGGGAGCCACTCCCTATGCCCTGCCTCATCTTGTAGAACATTAGTGGCCATCCATCCTTCATGCAAAACTTGAAGAGTAGAGGTTCCAAGTGACCACATAAACGGTCCTTCTTATCGGGGGATAAAACCTTTCACGAATTCCTTCCAATCGGGAACCTCTCTGTCACAAGGTAAAGGCGAAGGAGCCTTTGAACTACTTGCTTTGAAAGAGTTGCATAAGCTCAGGAATAGTCAATGCATCGATCTTCTCATTAGAGTAGAGTAGTTTCCAAATAGGGCATCTATGTCATCGTGGGTGTGTCCAACCATCATGAATCCCAAATGCACTTGATCAAATACACCTAACCAAACCAAGTATGACAAGTAAGAGAAAAGATATCTATTCTTATTCCGACTGAGCAATTATCTAGTCTGCAAGTAAAGCCTCCTAGGCAACTTGTTTGCTACCATGGGGCCTTTGATAGGAGGCATAAAATCATTTCTACTGCCATTCATCATTTTTGTCCCGAGGTTATCGTGTTTTAAAATTGCTTTCACCCCCACTTTCGGACGATCGGTATCTCTCAAATGTCCCCAATTATCCTCGATTTATTCTCCGGTGTCTTCAAGGTATGATTCAAGGATCCCACATGAAAATTAGAATCATCGGGGCCGAGGTCCGGTGAGAAGTGGCCCAAGGCACCTATACCATGGCCGTGCATGAGAGCACACCAGTAACACCCGACCTTGATCGTTCACCCCTCCATACGAGACTTTGCTAGCTTCTCTAGGCGAGGGACCATGGTCTTATTCTGATCCATCTTATCATGTATAATGGTTAAAAGCGTGCTCGGGAGATCTATCGCGACAAAGCTCTCGGGGACCCGATAAAGGCTCCCTGCAAGAAATCTGGGCCGTCATATGTGATTTTCTCTCTATTGCAAGTACCCTTCTTTTTCGTTTGGATCTCTGGTCTTAGCAAGCTTTTCCTTTATGACAATACGGGTGTTACACTTGGAAAATGCTATCCTCTTAGCTATTGATACCTCGAATGATTCTCTTTCCAAGCGATTTAAATGACGAAGGAGAAATATGCTTGCCCTTTGTCATCTCTCGAACGGAAATATCTACTTCTTGGTGTATATCCTTCTTAGTCAAGGCCTAAGGTAGCCTCTTAACATTTTGTTCATACCCTCGCTCGTAATTTTCGGCGGTGTGGCATCGTCTCTGCGTTTTCATCTATGAACATAGATAGCCACGGCATTACCGACCAAAGTATGAGACCTTGGCTTCTTAGACCCGGTATTTCCGTGCTCGGCAATTACGTGGCCATCATTGAAGAGCTTCTTCCACTTGTAAAAGTGGAAATGGGAATGCCATAGGCTTTATGCCATGCTTTCACGCACACTTTGTTTGTTATTCAACATCGGTTTGCGGACTACACCATTTTCGAGCAAAGATCTAGCATGTTAAATGCAAAAGTTGTCGCGCTCAGGGACTTCATGTTCCATAAAAGGTTCTCATGCAAGCTATCTCACGGGATGTAAAATTTGCCTGACATCGTTTCATGCGGCGGTGATGACACGAAGTCTAGAATAGCCTCGGCACTAGTTTTTCTTTCACATTTACTCTGTCTTTGGCGTGTTACGGGTCTCCCATTGACCATCTTTGTAAGGTCTCTTTTTGGTGATGCCAATTTCGGGTCTAATGGAGTAAGGTTCATTCTCCACATCCTTCTCCTTCACACGCAACCACAAGAGTAGAAACCGGAATGTTATCAACGAGCACGAGGGCTATGGGCCATCTCACAAGGTCATGCGGTTGGGGCATTTTACGCACGAACTGGCGGCGCATAGAGATCTTTTTTCGCATTGGAAAAATGTTCATGATAGTAGCGACTATCGAGCCTTCCCCTAACTTCACGTCCGAACCGGGCATGGTTTGGATCGGCAAAAACGATAACACCATAGGCATAAGCCATGTAGCAAAGATTCATGCATGAGTGTGCACGCCTTCTCAACTAACTCATCTCTAGAAAGCCCTTGCACATGATTAAAATCTCATTCTTGGCTAACCCCTCATTCCCTCTGTCACCCCGCCCGGTCTATGCGTTTTATCGACACGGTGGGGTGCATGCTTCCTCATCTATATCAATTTGAGCAGCAATGTCCTTCTTGTACCACAACACAAAAGTCCCCACAGCTTCACCCATTTTTCTATTTCCATTTTGGAATTGGTAGCGATGCTTGTCCATCGGAACATTCACAATTGAAGCGACAACCATACCCTCCGGACAAATCCGGTTGTGATGGCGCGAAATTGTGGACTCTTCCTTCGCCACCTTTTTCCCCGCCAGATATCTGACAAAATTACATCAGCCATCCTGCAAAGAAGAGGTCGTGAATAGCGCGGCCGCGATCCTCGTTAGCAGAAAGCACTGTGATCACAAACCACTAAAAAAAATAGGAACTGAAAAATAAAAAATGCTCGGGACTAGCGCCACCGCGATCTTATCGAGCATGGGTAAGAACGCGGTCGCGCTTTTTGCAAGCATTCACACTAGCTGTTTCGATAAGAACTCGTGCAAATCACATTTCGAGGCTAGCTAGTGGTTTCAACTCAAAGTTATCGATAGCTGGGAGTTCATTGGTCAATAGCAAGTGTAGACGGTTGAAGGTATCGCGACCGCGATCTCGTGGAGCACCAAAGTTAAACGACTGACTTACAGAATAAAGCATTACTCATACCTCACAGAATACGGTGGCGTCAACGTCAACTTGTAGCCGGGGACCCGTCAGAAGCTGTGACGCTCCCTGAATATATACGACACCCAGCCGTATACATACAGGGACTTTCCCCTCCCATGGCAACCAACTTGCCATGAGCAGGGCCCTCCGTTTATTTCGGGCCATCTATGAAATGATGCCCGAAAGAAGGACACGAAGGGGTCATTCGGCCCACGCCTTCAATGGGACTTCTACGTCACGGAAGCATGAATACAAGGGTTAGCACACAGCATAAATCATATATAAATAACCACCACGAAGGGTGGCGCATCCATCCAAATACCAACGGCATAGAATATGCATCTAAACCTAAGAAAACACCCAAACCCCGGGCTCTACCCGGCTTCGGACTCCAATGAGGATCGACCGGTGACCGGGCCTCAAGAGATCAGCGAGGCCAGGAGTCTTGGCATGGCGTTGGCTGGCATAGAACATCGGCTAGGGTTGTCCACTCCATCCGCCCCTCCCCGCACACTTTGCGGATGGGTCAATTCATGCTATGGCCGCTATAGCCTTCCGAGACGCATGGCTTCGGGGTATCACCCTCGAGCCTACTCGAGGTTCATGGCGCTGGTCCGATGAGGCGCGGGGGGAAGCGTCCCTTCGAGAATCCGCGGTGGTTCCATGGGTGAGCTAGAGAATACGTGCGCGCATCAGCGACCCCCATCCGTGCCGACTTACTCACCCTAAATCTACTCAAAGTGCAAGGTGCCCCATACGGGTCACACCTCGACACCAGTGTCGGACCCATACCCGGCCCTCGTGGCCAGGCTATCGCCTAGCCCATTTGTAGGAGTCTCGGGGAGCCTTTTATGTTAGTGCAAGACCCCACCCCCACTTCACCACTGTGTTCCTTGTGCGGTGCTAAGCCGGACCATAGCATCTAGGACCGGTGGGCTCTTGTGCCGCAGGCGCAATTAATGGGATTCTACGGGGCACTATCTAGGAGCATACTACAATACATGGCTCAGAGGTCTCTACCCCGGTAATTCCCCCCATTTGAGTAATACTAGGCAAAGAACTAACAATCCATCCTTTCGAGCAAAACCCGAATCAAATATAAAGAGAACTTACCTTTACAATCAAGGGTTAGTTCCTATGATTGAAACATAGAGAGAACGAGAAACTAACACAACCAAGGCCCAATGGGGCGCTACCTAGAATTCATAACTAAACTACTACCAACCGGTGTTTGGTGGACCCGTTATCGTGGGGTGCTTCCATAGTCTTTGTCTAAGGGTGGCGAAAATGACTAGGGGTTGTTTAGTGATTTTGGTGAGGTCAGCAACAGTCCTTGGCCAAATGCTCCTTGGGCCAGCAACAGTCCTTGGGGCCACCGGCTGCTCCTTGGGCCAAGAACAATCCTTAGGCCAAATGCTCCTTAGGCCAAAGGCCAGCGATCCTTGGGCCCCGGCTGCTCCTTGGGCGCCAGCCTCCTCCTCTCCTCCATCTCCAGCTGCTCCTAATTCGAATTGGGGCACAAAAGCCCTAATTTGGGTGTTCAAAATGGAAACCATGCCTTGCCCAATCGATTTGGGCCAAGTGGCACCCCCTTGTTGGTGCTAATTAACTAATTTAGCTTAATTAGGGTAATTAGGCCATATATTTTATAATTATCCACAATGGATTTATTAACATAGCTAAATAAAACCATTGTGGTCGACGCCCACTTAGCCAATTACCCCCTTATGTCCTAGTGACGTGTCCCGGCGTGCATACGTATACCGTATGAATGCCTGGAACGTCACATTCTCCCCACCTTAAAAATGATGATGTCCTCAGCATCAGGACTACTGTTGTTGCAGGGCAGCACATCATGATCATCGCTTAGGAGTGTTAAAAGTGTTACCACGGCCTCTAATTGCTGCTGTATATTTCACACCATGCTTGGCTTCTGGATTTGACTTGGCAATACTAACAGGCCGACCACACAGCTTCTCTTTGTTCTTGGCAATAGCAGCTGAGAGATGTGATTCGTTTTCAAAATCGACATATGCGAATCCCTGTAAAGAAGAATTAAGTGAGTGACATTTTCTAAGAGCGTATATTCTCATAGCATATAAGACAATCACCCGTGGACCGTCCACTTTTCGCTCTATCACGGGGCATCGCGTATTTCTTTGACACCACCACAAGGATTGAGAAATTCATGCAATTGTTCTTACAGTAACACGAAATCGGCATAGCGGCTGCCGTTTTCAACAATCATAATGAATTACATGCAAATGGAGCATGTAAGAGAGCAAAATAGGAAAACTAGGCAACCTCCGGTGAAGATTTGACACATATCTTTGTGCCTTTCGATCGTGTATCTGGTCTCTGCGGGCTTCTTCACGTTTGATTACTTTTTCTTGATTACTTCTTTTATTTCGTTCACTTGCTTTTGCTCGGTTACTCCTACTCCCAAGCTTAGTTGTGCATTATCATCTCCAACCTTTGCACGCTTTCTTACATCTTTTACATTTCTTGAACCGGGGAATCCTTTTCCTTTTGCGGGACTCCTATCTTTGTCTGCTGAAGCAAGCTTGTCAACTACAGCCACATCGGTTGTGACACTCATCTCTTGAGAACGTTATGGATCTTACTTCAGCCGACCTTGGAGCAACCTACGTAACATTATATTATGGCTTATAAAATGAGGAAACAAGCCGAGAGGCCGAATATATTAAGTTGATTATTACCTTTATCAAAGCACGATCATAGTCTTCCAAAAGACCATAATGACGCTCAAACTGAATCCATAATCCACACATTAACCGCCGGATCAATTGACAACAACATAAGCAAGCTTCCATGAAAAGCCTAAAGTCTAAAGGACCAACATAAAGATCTGATCTAATAAAAGATACCTCGGTACCGGCACCTTCAAGCCGCTGCTAAAACACTGTTTATAAAGGGAACGCACCTCTTTCATATTCCCAAGGGATAGTTCAGTGGATATGTACCCTTGCCATACCTCCGTCATCCATCCCCTGCTCAAAAAAATGCCATTGCTTTTCATTTTATGATTAAACGTTACAAAATGAATATATGCATGTTACCTTTCTTTGACCATATTTTCCCAAACTCCACGAGCAGCTACAATATCCTTTGCCAACCGAGCTTCTAAATCTGCCCAATAACTATGCAGTTGAAGCAAAAAGTTTGTGGAAGTGTCACTGTTTCATCCGTGGTGACGAGCTCACACTCTATCTATGTTAGAAAGCATTCTTTCTATAGATACAGGTAACTGATTATATATTAAAGACAGGTATAGATATAAAGAACTATATTATAATACAGAGTTATTAACCTCGCACTGATTAATAGAAAGTCATTCTAATCATATTAACTTTTGTGTGTATATGTATTATATTCTCCCTTCACTTTACAATTTCGTTTTCCTATTTTGGTACAATTTTAACAACTCATATATTGGTATTGTGAGTGTTTAGATGCCTCTGACATTTATAGTTACCCTTTAATAGAATTATATATTGTACCGTATATTCCATTTTGACCTATATACGTTAACGTTATCTAAGTCTCGTTATTCCCTTAGGAGTTTGTGTAAGACATACATACTTATCCCCTTCTATTATATTTGATTATGTGTTTAATAACTTGCTGATTATCTTTAATGTTTCCACAATCACACTTTCTATCTTTAGCATAGATTACAGTCACATGAGGACACATATTAATTCATTGGTTATGTTTGTATATTTACCAGACGTCCCGATATTCTTATATTTGAATTAGTTATTTATTTTATTGTTATTTTCATAAATTTATCACACATACAGTGCAGTGCACAAATGATGTATACATTCAACGTAATTGGTACCCCCCCGGTCGCTATCCGGCGGTGCTATGGCTATGCAATCGTCTCAGTATCCGCGAAGGCGATTCGCGACTATGGTGTTCACGGGCGAAGCATCGAAAACCATCGCGTGGTCTGCCCTGAGCCTGTTAGATGATGATAACTGAGGAGGTCCCGGGCTCCTACTTGAAGTAGAAGTGCTGAATGTTGGGAATAAGGAGTGTTAAGATATCCCTAATTTGGATGGATACTCGAGAAAATTGGTATGACGATGTTTGGTATCTAAGTGAAATGCTGGACCTAAAAATTACGAGGATTGATGTATGATGTGGCATCTAGGTTGCTATTCAATGTAGAAGGAGACTGGATATAGCACGATATATCTGGTGGAGAAGTGGTTTATGATTATCTACTATAGACCATGTTAAGGAGGTACTATGCCAAGGTGGAAACTGGATTATAAGTACCCAGCTCCTGAGAGGGAAAACACTTTAAAAGTGTAGGTTTGATTCGTGGAACGGTAGAATAATGTGTATGAGGATGTTGATCCATAAATTATGGATTATAAAATTACACATATATTGTGTTTGGTAAAGAGATTGATGTTCCTGAGGTGTGAAACAAAGACGCAAGATTATAGACGACTAAGAAGACCACGTAGGCACGTGAATACACTTAATAACGTTGGTCAAATGCATGATCCTTATGCAGGGTGAAAATTAAAGAAATGGCCGATCCTATGTCACGGGGGTATGTAGACGCCGGGATAAGAGATCGGACAATAGTGTGGGACGTAGTTTTCCCACAAGGTGAAGAGAGCTGAGGTCGAACTGACGAAGGCAAGAATAAGCATTCTGTAAGACTGCTGGAATGGAAGACGAGAATTGCTAGCAAAGGGTGCAACCGTCTGAAAGCTACAAAGTATGTTGGAGCTCGCTGAAGCTTATTCTATGAAGGAAAGTTGACGTTGAACTAATGATACATTAGGAAGGCAAGTAATGTACCCACACGACAAGTGGGAGACAAGAGGTGCTTGAAAGTTGTTGTAAACAATGTTTCAAATATAGAGAGTTTGGAGGGACACTTTGAAGAGACCAAAGCCTGGAGTATGAAGAAGGGAGGCATCCAATGAACATCTCGCCAAGGAGGATGTGCTCTGGACTTGGTATCGTGTGTGCATCCCGAGGAGTAGTTCCCCATTGGTAGATGTGTATTAGGACCATTTACTAGGAACATAGCTAGAAAACGATAGGGTATATACTAGAACTTTTAGTTCACATATATGAATACGGAGGTAATGAAGATAAGAATTCCTATAGTAGACATCAAGTATGGCCACTAGGAACTTAGGGTGGCATGTGCCCCTATGGAATTTATGACTAGAGCGTGAGGACCAAGGCAACCTAAGGATAGAGAGTCTAGAAGGTGTGGTGTGAAATCCACAGCATATATAGGAGAAGCATCTAGGGCTACGTCAACGAATCATATATGAGTCAAGAGTTAGGGTTGGTGCACACATGTTACTATATCTCATAATAACAACGTAGTGGTTTCGGATGTTTGAAGGATTTAGTAGTATTACATACTACACTAGCGAGGATATCAAGGATGTCGATTGTGACATCCAGATGTATGTCATATTAAAAGATAATAGAATATTCGTACAAGGCGAGGGAAATATTACTTGACAAGGTTTACAGAAGGAGCATAATGATATGCTTATATACGAGATATTGGGTTAGGTATGCTTTACCAGAGATAAGCATTCAAGTTATCCGAATGGTTAGAGTTGATTATCTTAGATACGTCGTACTAAGGAAGACGAGAAAAGTTTAAATGAGTGAGAATAGCTAGAGTAAGTCTAGCATATACGGTGATGTTACGTTCAAAAACATCCCGAGGATGGTTGGAACGGTATGGGAATAACCGATAATGAGAGCTTAACTACTCAAAGGTTCTAGATACCAATGTATTAGTTCAATGTTATAAGCTAAGAGCATTTATTTGGTTTTGGGAATGAAAAGATATATAAGAATATCGCGTCCCCTGATGGAAGATAAGAAGGAGTACGATGACTTTGGCGATTATACCTTTAGGGGTAACCAAGAAGAGGGCGTTACATAGGAAATTCCAAGTCCCGATAAAATCAAGGCGAGGTGTATTGATCGAATCGGTTAAGGTTATATAGACCAGTAGTCCATATAATCGAAGAGTTACCCTACACGCGGTGAACAATTCTAGGTACAGAAGTAGAAGCTGGAGGATCCGTTTCCTTGCGGCATAGACCCGTTAGAGATTATGACTTCGAAACTCTTAAGAGGGTAAGGAATTGGATAATCATATGGCGGTTACTAACGAAGATTGAAACATTGGATTTTCCTATTAGAAGACCAGGGGGTTTTAGTGCCTCCGCTTCATTATGAGGGAGCCAAAGACGACAACATTCAAAGGGATCAAAAGTTGAGGTTGACATGCTAACTTAGGATAAATAGGTTAGGTGTGACAAAACATGGCGAAACGCAAATTAACTGAAGGAACCTTTAGAAAAGGCCTTGGACTGTGGTAGAAACCTTTGGAACTATGGCATAATCCCATGGGAAAATTATAGTTTATGTACGGGGTTAAAGTACCATAAGTTTAAATTCATCCCTTTTAGGTCAACCCCTTAGGTTAAGATACTCCACGGTGGCGTACCTTTATTTATTTATACATATACCATATAAATACATGGAACGTCACATTCACCCCCTCTTAGAAAATAATGCTGTCCTCAGCATTGGGGTTAGTTAAACAAATGACGGTTAATCGAAAACTGCAATAGAAGGAAGTATCCTTAAACCTTCTTATGATAAGTATGTTAAATGCACCTTGGTGCTTAAACTCTTCTATGCAGATCCATACATGGGCAAGTCACGTACTGCTTATTGGCCTGCACATGTGAATACATCAGCATGTACAAGTCCAACGTAGAGTTGGCCCCTGCCCATTTGGGAAGTAGGTGGTACAGTCACATCATACATTTCAGCTAAGTTAGAGCAGATCTTTAGTATTGTGGGATAAGGATATATGTTTGTTATGTACATAGCATGGACACATACGATAAACATGCTGGAGAGGTAATCTAGGTGGTGACACTAGGAGAGAAAGACGAGCGTATCCTAAAGTTACTGATGGAGGGTCTGGAGATACGTTCGAAATGTGCAAAGGATGATCAATCCGTTGCATGCTAGGGTATGATGTGGTAGTTTGCACTTGAAGTAAATGTCAACGGCCAATAGAATAAAGCTTAAGGTAGTGGGGTTGAGTAGTACAATAGTACAATTCCAGGATAGGTATCAAATAGGAGTTACATGCTAGAAGTTAAAATGTGTCTTGAATAGACACCTAAAACTAGCTTTCCCACATGATCCATACCGGATCGGCGTGAGGTGACGCCATGGGTTTCATGGAGGTCTCTAACATGGATACAAGTCCGTGTTGTCTCAACATAGATAATTGTAGAAAGGCTCACAAATTACAAGGGAAGCACCTTGTAATTCACGATTTATCTGATTCTCACCCGCTCTTAGGCCATGACTATGGCTTAAATGCGGATGCCAAGTCATTTGGAATGCCAGAACAGCAGCATGACATCATGACAGAGAAATGGAATGAGTAACATTTCCAGGATGTAGGACAATGTTGGATTATAACCACCAATGATAGGTAGGTTTACAATATAAGGGCCATATAATAGTGGCTTAGAAGGCACAAGACGGTTAACGGATACGTAAAGGAGTAATTGGATTGGTGACTCTACTGAATATAGATCACAACTAAAGGATGATTTGTATACGATGTGGCAGACGTAAGGGCCAGGATACTGAAAATCGGCCATAGACGTAGAAAACATATTGACGAAATAAAGGACCCTGATGCATGATATTTAGCAATCTGGATAGAAAGGTTACTATCTAACATGAAGGGTGGTCATTGCTAATAAAAGGTAGACTTGCGGCTTGAAAGGCAGCGAGAGCTGAAAAACTCCTTAAAGATTTGGTGCATGGCTTAGGGAAGAAGACCTCCATGTCCTAAGACAAGATGGTGAATTGAATTCACCAAGGATATTTTTAATAAATAGATAGATAGGTAGATAGCATTTATATGTCATGCCACATTGGCAGCGTCCACGAAGACATATGACGGACCCCCCAGAGACTTGAACACAAGATCTCGTAATAGAGGAGTCCTATCTTGAGGGGTCTTTGGGTGGTACTGTCCTTTGGGACATTCACATAACCCCTTGGAATACGTAAGTTCATTTGTGGAACTTAACGCCATTTGGGGATTAAAGGAATGGTTGGAAATACTTTGCCCCAACCATATTTGGATACCCTAGAAGGAGGTGAGTAATCAACAATGGTTGGGTGGCATTGGATTGTACGGGAGAACAACTCTAAAAAAAAAGGTAGACTGCTGTCACTTTGACAGGCGTGTGGTGCCAATAACTACTCATAGCCATATAGGCGGTGAAGTTTGGCACAAAATGATACCAAGGTTTGTACCCAACAAAAGGACTCATTACGTATTTCAGAGTATGTGCCATGATCTAGGGGAAGTGATCCGTAAAAGGAACAAGACCAATGAGAAGGAATATTGAAGGGTGGTAGGATCAAAGGAATCCAAACCGATGGTCTAGAGGGGTTCTGCATGGCACTCCCTAGTCGGTTGGACGACAAAAGATCCTTTCCCTGAACCGAGGACGAGTCAAGGTTTAGACACTAGAGTGAGGCAACGTTAATTAGAATTATGTTTATAAAACATTACTTATATAACGTCGAATAAGGTCTAATATAAAGCATATGAATGTAGTATGGATTGAATCATGGCAAGGGCCGAAGAAACTGTGTTATGAAGGCATCTACCAAAGGACAATAATAATTAAAGTTATGGATCGAGGAACGCCGATAACTGGACATTATTATCGTCGCCTAAAGAATATCCAAGGATATAACACATGCTTTGCTATTCTAGAGAGTTGCCACCTGTCGTTAATTAAATTCGAATTAGTCCCACCAAGTGAGTTGATGTTATCATAACAAGTTGGCGGACTTGCTAGATTACGTCGTGTCATTTGGTGGGTTTATTCCTAGGGGATACTAGCTTTATATATGGTTAACAGTTATCCGGTTGACTATGGCAGAGAAAGGTCGACTCCCGTGGCCATGGCAAGAGTGCTTACTCCGGCGGCTATGGCGAGAGAGTTTGCCCCGGCGGCTATGGCGAGAGAGCTTGCTCCGGCGGCTATGGCGAGAGAGCTTGCCCTGGCGGAGTTGCTGCCTCCACTTCGTGGGTTTACCAAAGGCACGGCTCTAATTTTAAAATATAGATGCATTATAAATATTAGAAAAAGGATTATATCCCTTCAAGAAAGAAGTTGGCTTATTGGTGAAGGTGTTGGTTTGGGTGCAGAAGGTCAGGGGTTCAAGACCCCATAGTACCCTTTTATATAAAAGTTGCTATCTTGAGAGAAATAGAGTACTATATGTGTATAAGAAATATATGAAACACATATGTTACATTCAAGAGAGAGTTTGGTGTGGTGGTAGGCACCTAGGTTTGGAGTTCGAGGTCATGGGTTCAAATCTGGGTTCAGCGCCATAAAAATATGTATATATAGAAAATAATAAAATTTTTATAATGGGCGGAAATCACGCGTTTTATACGGTCGGGCCGACAGCATTATCTGGCGTTTCTACAAGGTCTGTGAGTCGAAAAAAGCAAAGCGGCCGAGTTGACTTTTCGGGCCCCTCCTTGACCATTTTTCGCCCGACTAACGACCGTCCCTAGGGTATTTGGGGTATGCATTTACGCCTTCATCCCAGCTACCTACAAAAGGTTATAGCCCCTCCAAACTTGGGTCCTCCGATTAAGCCTAACTTTTTAAACCTAACCCGACGCTACTGAGTTAGAGTTTGGCGGTGCTATGATTCCCAACCGTAATCATGGCTCGATACCATCGGTGGCGCTCCCGAATATATACGACACCCCAGATATACATGCGGGGACTTTCCCCCCATGGCAACCAACTTGCCATGAGCGGGCTCCTCCGTCTATTTCGGGCCATCTATGAAATGATGCCCGAAAAGAAGGACACGAAGGGGTCATTCATTGCGCCTTCAATGGGACTTCTACGTCCACGGAAGCATGAATACAAGGGTTAACACACGGCATAAATCATATATAAATAACCACCACGAAGGGTGGCGCATCCATCCAAATACCAACGGCATAGAATATGCATCTAAACCTAAGAAAACACCCAAACCCCAGGCTCTACCCCGGCTCGGACTCCAATGAGGATCGACTGACGGCTGGGCCTCAAGAGATCAGCCGGACCAGTCTTGGCATGGCGTTAGGCTGGCATAGAACATCGGCTAGGGTTGTCCACTCCATCCGCCCCTCCTGTGCACACTTTGCAGATGGGTCAATTCATGCTATGGCTTCGCTATAGCCTTCCGGAGACGCAAGCTCAGGGTATCACCCTCTGAGCCTACTCCGTGTTCATGGCGCTGGTCCGATGAGGCAGGTCGGGAAGCGTCCCCTTCCGGAATCACGGTGGTTCCATGGGTGAGCTAGAGAATACGTGCCGCATCGGCGACCCCCCCGCATCCGTGCAGACTTACTCACCCTAAATCTACTCAAAGTGCAAGGTGCCCCATACGGGTCACACCTCTACACCCGTGGAGTGTCGGATCCATACCCGGCCCTCACGCGGACCGGCTATCAGGCCTAGCCCACCGTAGGAGTCTCGGGAGCCTTTTATGTTAGTGCAAGACCCCACCCCCACTTCACCATCTTGTGTTCCTTGTGCGGTGCTAAGCGGACCATAGCATCTAGGACCCTTGGGGCTCTTGTGCCGCGGGCCGCAATTAATGGGATTCTACTGTATGCTATCTAGGAGCATACTACAATACATGGCTCGGGAGGTCTCTACCCCCTGTAATTCCCCCATTTCAGAGTAATACTAGGCAAAGAACTAACAATCCATCCTTTGAGCAAAACCGTAATCAAATATAAAGAGAACTTACCTTTACAATCAAGGGTTAGTTCCTATGATTGAAACACGAGAGAAACGAGAAACGAACACAACCAAGGCCCAATGGGGGCGCTACCTAGAATTCATAACTAAACTACTACCAACCCGGTGTTTCTACTGACCCGTTATCGTGGGGGTGCTTCCATAGTCTTTGTCTGAAGGGTGGCGACAACGGCTAGGGGTTGTTTAGTGATTTTGGTGAGGTCGACAGCAGTCCTTGGGCGCTCAGGCTGCTCCTTGGCTCAACAAGCGATCCTTGGCTCGGTATTTGCTCCTTGGGCCAACAATCCCTTGGCTCGCCACCTCCTTGGGGCGCCCAGCCAGCTCCTCTCCTCCATCTCCAAATGCTCCTAATTCGAATTGGGGCACAAAAGCCCTAATTTGGGTGTCCAAAATGGAAACCATGCCTTGCCCAATCGATTTGGGCCAAGTGGCACCCCCTTGTTGGTGCTAATTAACTAATTTAGCTTAATTAGGGTAATTAGGCTATATACTTTATAATTATCCACAATGGATTTATTAACATAGCTAAATAAAACCATTGTGGTCGACGCCCACTTAGCCAATTACCCCCTTATGTCCTAGTGACGTGTCCCGGCGTGCATACATATACTGTATGAATGCCTGGAACGTCACAGAAGCTGCAGTGTCATAAAAACAGTGTTTAGTTTCATCCACATGGAGAAAGAAAGCATATACCTGAAACACGTTTACATTGTATAATAAACACACCAGAGTGCACAGTTTTGCTTAGAACATCTATTTTTACATAGTTGCAACAAAGTATCAGGAGGTATCTTATCAATCCATGCAATACATAGTGATGTTAGTCACGAGACTTCGGAGGTTGTAGTTATAATTGAAATTGATTGCAACATAGGCGTTGAGTTCACTTGATTGAGGGATATGCATCGAGAATAGGCCTTTTACCTGCGCCAAAACCACGAATTCGATGCGATTCTGCGAATTGAATGTGTAGTGGCGGATTACAAGCGGTTATCGGCGCCCTCGTCGGCGCCTTCAATGGATCTCGAATTCTGCGACAAATCCTTGCCGAACTTGGCCCGGCTTTTAGGCGGCAGTTTCTCGAAGATCTTACAAAACAATGAAATTTGAATTGGCTTTTCTGCTTTCTCGAATTGGTTTGTTCTCGATTTCAAATTCTACACCATCCTTTGTCCGGGTCCAGAAACGGTTTTTTTGGGGCATTTATGGTCGCATAATGTGTCAGTCCAAAATTACGCCCGAATTTGAACGCTGACGTCAAGTGGATAAGGACCTTTCGTGCGGATTACTTGCCCGGACGGGTATATTCGCCGCGACCGCATTTATGTCGGGGAATAAATACGGCGGCCCGCCCGGTAATTATGCCGGCTGTCGACGCCATTATGGCCCGCACGTTTTTTTTCCGCCGCAATTATGAGGGGGCAATTAATTTCAGCGGTAGCGTTCTATAAATTGAAACTTCAAACCTTTAAAAACAAATTTCGACTCAGCGATTTCGTTCAGCCCTAAGCGCCTTTGCCCCTCCGAAATTCTCGAGCCACTCCAAAAAAGACTTCGTATTTGAACTCAACCCGGTACCAGCGATCCCATGACACCTAAGGACTCCCTCGAGAGAAGGTATTTTCTAACATTTCATTTCAAAGAAGATCGCGGCCGCGATCTTGCCTACTCAAACTTCTATTGTTTTCATAAGTATAGGCTGCTTTCGGCAAGATCGCGACAGCGGTCTTGCTTTGATAGGTTTTGTAATTTCTAGGCAATGCCGGTCTTCATAAGTGTAGGCTGCTCAACAAGATCGCGGCAGGTCTTGCTTGATAGGTTTTGTAATTTCTAGGCAGGGTCTTCATAAGTGTAGTTGCTCAACAAGATCGCTGGTAGCGGTCCGGCCGAAAGTATAGATTTTCTTTCTTTATATGTTTCATGAGTACTAGTGTGATGCGTCATTAGGTTCAGCGACCGCAATGTTTTTTGTCGTGCTTAAGTGCTACACAACGTCGCGGCCGCGATAGTGTGGAGTTCTATTTTAGCTGCTCGGCAGGATCGCGGTCGCGTTTCTCTACAGTAGTTTATACCTTTTCCTTGCACCACATTATGCAGCCTACCAGGCACTCACCACAGGCTTTTGTTTACGAGACTTGCTCTCTTCCGAGGATCGGATGTCGAGCCCGTCCGGTATTATAACCCCTTCCAATGAAAGGAAATGGTGTATTGAGATTGCCGCAGGGCTATACCGCACATTAAGGGTGATCACGAAAAGGACACTGTACTGTTTTTCGCGGACCGAAAAAAGGCGAGGGCGTTGAACAAGTTGGCATAGTGGTGGCAATGTGGGAAGGCACGAAGAACAATGTGCAAGATGCTATCATATGCAGCATTGAGGACACACAAGCATTGCAGTTTCTGGAGTACATTTTGAAATGGCGCAATTATGACCCGTCTATGATGACGACCCGACAAAATGAACAAGCCAGCCACAGGGAAAAACATCCCCACGTCAGCTAAGGGTTATGGCTGGTTGTTGCCATCCTATGAATCTCTCTCTTTGTCAGGTATAAAGGGAAACAGAGACATATTGCTCGGGTTCTCGGCATGCGAAAATGGTTTATCTACGACAAGAAGCTCCGAAGCCGTGCCTTGAAAGCGATTCGGGCGAAAGATGCCCTCCGTGATGGACACTAATTGGCTAAGAGCCGTGGCCAAGAAAAAAGAGTGTGAAGCCTATTGCTGCTTTGGGAGAGACATCAGGCACCAAAAGAAATTGCTCAAGAACCACAATCCACGATAAACCCCTCCTTATTGTTAACCCTACTCTTCCTATTGCTATGAAGGCCCCAGATAGCAGTACATCTGGTGGATTTATTCCAAAAAAACTCCCTCCTTTCAGAATTAGCCTTAAGAATCTGACACCTAATGAAGATAGCCCGCAGCCCAGCAGTTCTCAAACCCCCGATTCACGAATGCCTCCTCTACACTAGCATTGACATGGCCCCACGCACCTTTGCCATTCGGTCGAGTTGAAGTTCAATCCAGAAGAGGAACGCAAGATGGCGAGCAAACCACTCGAAGCTTGAGCAGGTTCAAAGGTTCTACCCCTTAGGGGTTAATTGGTTTACAAAGATTTCTATTTTTGATTGTGAACTGCACCGGCAAACTTGACACCTGAGAATGCGGTCAAATGACCATGTTCAAACTCGGTTAAAAGCTTCAAGACATACCCCACGAGAGGTCCTCACCCTCACCGGCGTCGTTCCGTTTGACCCTATTACCGGGTAACTAATTCTTTATCTTTTGGACACTTTCGTTATGTAGATTTGACTGACGGTTGTCTATCTTTGGGAGGGGGTGACATAGAGCAATCCGAAGATTTGAAGGGCAAGAAATTTTATATTATTTAAGCAACCACGGTATTTGTTTTGCACAACTCCTTTGTTCGGTCGTCGGGCGAAGTTCGACGACAAAGCGAGAATTTGCCAAAGTATATGCTAGAAGAAGATCGAGGGTGCTCAACGGAAATCTTCTGGACACAAGGAATATATAGAGTTGAGTATTCAATGCAACGGCAATTGCAAACACCGCGGTGTCTGAGAGAGCCACCGATTGAAAAACCGCAACAACCGTCATCAACACAAGGCTTATGGTTTGCCCTCCACAAGGACCTATAGGGACAGCTAAAACTTCAGCTTGGAAGGTATTTATTTGTTTTCTACTCGCCAAGTTCAAAGGCGCGATCTTGATGACCTTGAAATTGCTTCCCGCGGGATTTCCATGAAATTGCAACGACCACCTTGAAAGTGCAGGGAGCTTAAGGATGAAAAACAATTCATTTTATGGATGAGAAGGTTTTCAAGAAGTTAATGGAAGTTGCGGTATGTGGGTGAGTCGTAAACTAAGTGGCGACCATGGTGACTTTCGGACAAACCATCCAAAGACTTCTTTAACAAGACCCGGCTCCGGGTTGCTACGAGGTATGTCGAATCTGAGAGGTGTCACAAATGCTTTCGATGAGATTATAGAAGGCAAGACCTATTTAAAAGGTGCAGCCGGTTTATAGCGGGAGATTTGATTGCAAACAACGGGCAATCGACATCAGAACCCTCACTTTTATGAGGCGAGAAATTTTATCTTATGCCACTAATTTGTTTGCAAAAAAGGATTTCTATAGCTGGGACCTAATTGCTTGGGCTTTTCCCCGATTTGAGTGAACAGAGAATCTTGGATATATCGGATCTTGATCTGAGAATGCGTAAAGGCTAACTATAACAAGGATCATACACTTGGTAACCTACCCGTAGCCTTTACGAGCCCGGTCGGGGAATATTCTAAAGCCGGAGGAGGCTAGAAAAAGAAAGGAAAAGAGAAATATTGTCATAGCGGTGACAAAGGATGGCATCCCTACTTCCTCCCAAGTGTCGAGAAATCGACGACGATATTTATTGACATCAGGGATAAACAAGGTATGGGATTGCAAGAAATACACAGATCTATTTACAAGGATAGCTACCATGACGATTGCCAAAGTTTATCACTTGGTCATTATCATGCTTCGATGAATTTGCCCAATTGCTTGTACGATCGGAAATTCAAATTCGGTGGCTACTACCTATCTTTAGGTTCCTATGAAGAAATGGGATGGGAGAGCAAGCGAAGGGGTGAAAGAACATCGATTACTTTATTAGTCATATGTGCATTAACCGGGAGTGATGTTCGTGTAACACCCGTGCAACCGAGTTGGAGCTTCACCTATCTCCACACCTGGCAAGGCTCCTAAGTCAACACCATTGCCTCCAATGCCGCTAACGGTGTAATGAGGATGCCGACGAAAGATAAAAAAAGAAATATCGGACTCTTTTACAGGCAAACCAAGATTCAAATGGGCGGCAATGGAAGGAGATCTTGTATTGAAATGCCAGTGAAAACCTCCTATGCCTACCATATTGTTGAACAACCGGTGCCGACCGATGGTTGTGTTCGGATTTCTTTTTCTACTGGGGCGGCTTCGTGTTGCTCTTATGCAAGGCAAAAAGAGCGTGGCTTTTGAAAGTTCAGGTAAAGTGTGCTGTTTCCTGAGGGCGTTCTTTGAAACGCTTGATAAAATGGCCAATCCAAGTGCCGATGGGTTTGAGGAAGAGCCGAAAGCAGAGAATGTTGAGCCTGATCCAGCTCAACCCGACATCAGTATCACCCAAAACACAGATCTATCAAAGTTGGATTCCATTTTGGAAAACCTCGATGCTAAGTCCTACGAAGAGAGAATGCAAGAAACAAAGCGCTTGCTTGAAGAGACGGAAAAAGGTATAGAAGCCCTGGAGCCCACTTTTCAAAAATTGAGTGCACTTAATGAGAAGCTTGATGGGTACATGCCTTTCTTGACAGCTGAACATCGGTTTGAATACGGGCGTAGAACACATGGAAGCGAACCAACAAAGACATGGAGATTGACCAAGATGAGGTTCTTGGATCACGGGAGCATCGGAGTAAAGGCAAAGAAGAAGCGAAGCTCTCTCATCCACAGCAGAATGCTACTGCATCGGAGCTACTGCAAAAGGAACTTATAGGCGGGAGCAGTGCAATGGACAGTGAAGAATGGGAGCCTGATTCACATCCGCGGCGATCGAAAGGCCATGGGTGTTGTAGTTCCGAGATCCGCGGGTTATTCAGAGATGGACACAACACAAGCTATGGAATTGGGTAGAGAGCATGTCAATCGCATGGCCAATGAAATGGGTGTGATACCTGATCAAGTATCTGAAACACAATTAGAATAATTATCTCCTTCAATCAGTAATTATGTTGTATATTACTTCCTTCGATGGAAATTTTTGTTTCGGGAACTTTGGTTTTGTCTTTACCCATATCTTTTACCATATGTTTAATGCTAAAAATAATCGCGACCACATCCTCCTCAGTAACAATTATATGGCTTTAAATACTGAATTTTGTGTGATATCCTTGCTCCTCGGTACCTTCTTTTAACACAATGCTCTCATATGGTTTTAATAAAAGGCACATTATTTTGTCTCCTTTCAGCTGCGAAACATCGCGTTAAACTTCTTGCGAGAAGTTTTAACACTCCCTCCTACTACGTTATACTCGCGGTGAACCTTTGCATTAGCAGTAAAAACTATATTTCCGAATAAGACTGAAGCCTTTGCAGAATTTGTGCAAAAAAACGCCAACTTTTACTCAATTGGTAGTAGTTTTTGCACTATATGGCTACCCGCTAACCTATTTCATGCTAAACGAGAATTCCAAATTTCTCTAATTAATGAATTCATGCTTTTCATGAGGAACCGCTCATTGAAGTGAAAAATAGGGAATGGGATGCGACGGTTCTCGGTGAAATGCTTTACAAACAAATCGAGGACCACGTCAATATCACTATGGTCCTCACCTAGGTGGTCTACTTCACACAGAAGAGCTGGTAGACATTTAAGGTCTTTAGGTCAACTGTGAGCTTGAAGTGTGGCATGGCGACGTCTAGTGATGGACAGCAAAAGAGGAAGTAGGGCGCTCAGGCTTAGATAGGTGGCGCTAGCGGGTAGGTGAAGGCGCTAAGGGTTTAGGGTAGTTGCAAGGTGGCAGTAGAGGTCGGCTATGGCGGAAAAGGAGCTCAAGTCCGGCAGCTATGGCAGAGGAAAGTCGTCCCTACAAACACACTTTTCAAAAAGTAACACAAAATTTGAATTTAACTTTTAACTTTTTGTAAAAAGTTTTCAATTTAAAAAAAAAAAAAAAAAAAAAAAAAAAAAAGGACGCGTATTTTTATACGCGGAACCGTATGGGGCGCAACTAGCATTATACACCCTTAACTTCGTGAGAGAAACACCTCATACGATAGCAGCGCCCCTTTTTCTTTTTCGCCTTGCTGTCGCCATTTCGCCCTCGGATAGCATGCTCCCTAGGGTATTTGGGAGATGCCCGATCTATTGGAACCATTTTTGCCTTCATCCGAGCTACCCACAAAAAGTTATAACCTTCCGAATCTTGGGTCCTCCTCTTGCCCTAAACTTCTTAAAGACTTACAATCTATTACATCAACCTAGCACAAAACCAAACATCAAAGAGCTAAACAATCACACTAGCTTAAACTCCCACCTAACTACCGAACTAGCGAGTTAGGGTTTAGTCAGTGCTATGATTTCGGACTACCAAAATCACGGCTCTGATACCACTGTGACGCTCCCAGAACATATACGACGCTCGGGCGTATACATACGGGGACTTTCCCCTCCCATGGCAACCATCTCGCCATGAGCAGGGCCCTCCGTCTAACTCGGGCCATCCATGGAAAGATGCTCGAGTGAAGGACATAGAGGGGTCATTCGGCCCACGCCTTCAATGGGGCTCCTATGTCGCGGAAGCGTGAATACAAGGTTAGCATACAGCATAATCATATTATAACTACCACCACGAAGGGTGGCACATCCGTCCAACTGATAATAACAGAGAAGATACATTTAATACTAGAGAAAACACCCCAGACCCATGGTTCTACCCCGGCTCAGACTCCAGTGAGGATCGACTAACGGCTAGGTCTCAAGAGATCAGCAGACCGAATCTTGGCATGGTGTTGGCTGGCATAGAACATCGGCTAGGGTTGTCCATTCCATCCGCCCCTCCTGTGCACACTTTGCAGATGAGTCGAATCATGCTATGGCATCACTATAGCCTTCCGGAGACGCAGACTCAAGGTATCACCCTTTGAGGCTACTCCAGGTTTCATGAAGACCTGTCCGATGAGGCAGGTCGGGGAAGCGTCCCCTTCCAGGATCACAGCGGTTCCATGGGTGAGCTAGAGAATGCATGCCGCATCAGCGACCCCCGCATCCGTACCCGACTTACTCCCCTAAATCTACACAAAGTACAGGGTGCCCCATACGGGTCACACCTCTGCACCCAGGGAGTGTCAGACCCATACCCGGCCCTCGACGTGACCGGCTATCAGGCCTAGCCCACTGTAGGAGTCCCAGGAGCCTTGTATGTTCATGCAAGATCCCACCCCCACTTCACCACTGCGTCCCTTCTCTGGTGCTAAGCAGTTCCATAGCATCCACGACTCGGTGGTCTCTTGTGCACAGGCCGCATTTATTGGGAACTAAGGGAACTACTAGGAGCATACTAAGAGCATAAGGCACAGAGGTCTCTACCCCCCCTTTAATCCCTGATTTACGAAAGGCTAACAGAGATACTATCATAGATTCATCCATACATCCATAACAAAACATAATCCATAATTGAAATGTAATCCTAAGTACCAAAGAAGGGTTAATCTTAACAAAGATAACCAGAGAAGACTAATTAAGGCGCTATCCTAGAAGCTCAAGCTAGACTACCCACTAACCCGAGTTTCTGCTAGATCCGTTATCATGGGGCACTTCCATCTTTCAGCAACTTGGGTGTTCAGCAACAGCTTGGGCGTCAACAACAACTTGGGCGCTCAGCAACAACTGGGGCGCTCCACAGCTCCTCCGCCTGGCTCGATTATGGGCCAAATGGGGTAGGGATACAACTTGATGCCCCAAGTTAGCATTCCCATGCTGGCCAATCGAGTTTGGCCAAGTGGCGCCTTCCTAATTAATCAATTAACTTAATTGAGTCAATTAGATACTATTTCCTTAATTACAGGTAATTATCCTTCAATAATTAATTTAGCATAGCTAAATTAATCCCTTTTAGGTCAACCCCGTAGGTTAAAATACCCCATGGTGGCGTACCTTATTGTGTGACGTGTCAGTATATTTATACGTATACCGTATAAATACGTGGAACGTCACATTGGTATTATCCTGTCACGGGAGAAGGATGATTACGAATTGTATCCGATCGCCTTTCACTCGTGGAAGTTTCAGGCTGCTGAAACCCATTTATGACAAGGAGTTGTTGGCGATCGTTGATTTTTTCGAGGAGTGGAGATGTCTCATAGAGGGATCTCTTTATAAGGTCACAGTCTATACAGATCATCGAAATCTAGAATATTTTCAGTCTGCTCGAGTGCTGAACTGTTGTGAGGCCCCGTGGCATACTCAAGTACTATCTCGCATTGACTTTATGATCAAGTACCATCCTGGACCCCTCCAAGGGAAGCCAAATGTTTGTCTTGATGCTCCTACCTTGAACCTATGCTAGGGGATCCTGCATTTGATCAGCAATCACAGGTTATTTCATGGCCTGATCGGTTCCAGCTTAAATCACTTTATTCAAGAGGCCTCATGATACAACCTTGTTGGAGTCTGTTCGAGCATCTCTGCCATCCGATCCAGTGGCCGTGACCCACGAGGAGGTGGTAATCACAAGTGAATGTGACCCACGAGTAGGTGGTAATCACAATAGAAAGAGACCCACGAGTAGGTGGGGATCTCGAGTTGAATTGGTCCACGAGTAGATGGCAACTAAGTACTGAATTGGTCCACGAGTAGGTGGCAACCAAGAACTAAATTGGTCCATGAGTAGATGGTAACCAAGAATTAGTGGTCCACGAGTAGGTAGCAGACAGTAGTATATGAAAACCACGAGTAGGTGGTAGACACAAAAACCACGAGTAAGTTGTAACCATGAACCAAGGTGGAAGTCATGATGAGGTGGTAACGATGAGTTGATAATATTTATGATAGGGGAAAAGCCCTTAACAAAATAATAATATTGTCAATGGTTCATAAAAACTATGAAGCTTAATAATGTTCATATTAAAGTTGATATTAACGAGTTCCTGAAAGTTGCGTTCAATGCAAGTGAGATCAATTGCTTTTGAGAAGGGAAGGAATTGATATAGTTTAAGGTTAACATCTAACAATGAGCTCGGGAAGGTGGCCCAATATGATTATGCAATAGGCAAAATCATATATCGCTAGTATATATATCATGGTCGGGAACAAAAGATAAAGGCAAAGACAAAGGCCTTGCTAAAAAAGGCTAAACTCGCAGGGACATCTATAAATAGAACCTAAACTTCAATTGGCAATATCTCTGCCTAGAGATCCCATTTAGGCAAATTTTACTTTTCTGGAACAGGCTCGAGTCTAGCTTCCGAATTGGGGCGGCGCTTCTTCTGATTCATTGGTACAAGGAAGAAACAACAAAAAGAGTGACAAGGGGTCAAAGAGGACTACTAGCTCAAGGAAGGAGCTATAAGAAGATGCTAATTGTCAGATATGCCTTATAGCCTTTATGTTCCAATCGAAATATTGCTAGTTGAGTGGTCCGATTGGGTGGAGAGCTCTTTTTTATAAGGCTTTGGCTACTAATTTGTGTAAAAGTTCTTATGTATGTTCAGGTATTCAAAAAACCTTTAATGCATTGGTTATCACTAGAGGTGCTAGTGCATAACATTTGGTATCAAAGCCAAGGTTCAATTCCTCGAGGCAACATTGGTGTGTTCCACATGCTTGAGGGCAAACATCTCGAGGAGGGCGAGAAATTAATATGGACTATCGGGTATGGGATAAAGCCTCATAGAGGTTGGAGCTCATGACGGATCATGGCAGCATTGGTGTGTTCCATATGCTTGAGGGCAAGCATCTTGAGGAAGGGGAGGAATTGATATGATCTCAAGGGGGGTTCACATAGTTTTGGCCGTACAAACCATGTGAGTGACCCGAAAGGGTTTGTTTTTCCCTTAAACCGTACATATACTCGTACCTAGGGGTAGCTTTTGGGGGTTTTTAGGGTGATTTTGGCACTGTACGTGGCTGGAAAGGGAGTTTCTAAAAAAAATCAAACACGTATACAAGGGGGTTTTTGCCGACCCCTTGCACGCAGGTGGCATATCCCCTATACAATAGGTGCATCCCCTGGGTATGATCTATGGGGTATGGGAGCCCATTGGATAACAATTTCCTTGAAAGGTCCGCCCTTTTGGTGTGTTGGTTATCACTAGAGGTACTAGCGAGTAACACGGTTCCTGCTCAAAACATTTCCTGTCTTGTGTCATTATTTCAATGTCTTGTGACGCAGACCTGTAGGTTAGAAAGACCTAACTTATCCTGTTGCCTCTCGAACTACATTAAGTAGACGCTGTCCTCTAGCTCTTCTATGCAGACCTACATCCCTGCAATATGCTATTTCTTCATAGCCAGTTGCCTTTTGAGCACTTGGGATACCGAGGACTGCAACTCTTCTGCCAGGCATGCAATCCGAGCAGTGTTACTCTCAGCTCTTGCTTGGATTTGCCTCCAGTTCTTTGCCAGTGCCTGATGTGCTACCAAATCATGACCATAAAATTATGCAAATAAATATGTCTTTGCTCACTTAAAAAATGAAGCAAATATAAGCGCAAAACTATAGAGATGAAAATTTCAAACCTAGAATAGAACCGTTTAGTTTGAAAGGTATATTACATCGTCTCTAAGACATGTTTGATATCAAGAAATTGAGGTTGTACCAAGGGATATCCAATTTGCAAGGTGAGAGCGCTCAAATCTTGGCAGTCTTAGTTCTTGGAGCATTATAATGCCAACATTATAAGCTCTAGTTTGGGATATAGCACGTCTCCTTTCTACATGGCCCCTTATTCCCCTCAAGTTCTAGGATAGGATCCTCATAAGATGATTGGAAGAAAGAAAAAGAGAGAGTGAACTTTTGGAGGGTTTTTTGGGGAAGGGTTTAGAGGGTTTTTTTAGTATACAAGTTGTTTATCCAAAATTTGGTTTTGGGGTGGAGAATCTCTCCTTCAACACAAGCTGCAGAAAATATGATGTCAATGCAATGTTAATGCATGTGCATGTATCCAAGCGAACCAAACTTCATTTTGATAGTGATAGATATTCGAAGTTGGGCTTTAGTATAATTCATTAGTGTTGGGTGTGGTCTGGTTTGCTATCACATTCTTCGCTCAATGTAAATCCATGAATAGTGTCCATGTAGTATATGTTTTAAATTAAATAAGTGGAGAAAGTAGAAAAACAATATAGGCCAAGGGCTTGATATACAATAGGCAGGAGGAGCATGCCTCTATTACTTAATATAACAAAAAGCAAATTAGATAGAGAGCTTAAGAGTGGCTTCGATCTATGCATGATATTAGCAGTAGATGTGCCTAGAAACTTGGGAACCTGCTCTATCATTTTAGGTTTGGCACCGCTTCGTTGTAGAAGCATCAAACGAAACGAATGGACTATGTAGAAAGAGATTAACTAATGGGATAAAAGGACCAAATGAAAACCCTATGATAAAAAAAAAAGAAGAAGCAATGCAGAAATACAAAATAGGAAGAAAGGACTGAAAATACAGCAAGGCAGATTGAATCCGCAAGAAACAATGGAAGCCAAGAGGGAAAAAACCAATTGAGGCTATGGGATCATTGATATAAGTAGATCAATGAGGACAAAGTGGACGAACTGTGCTATAGGAATAGAATAAACTAGGCGATTAGTGCAAAGAAGACAAAATTGGATCACTTGCACAAATAGAAGCAAAAGGAAAGATGGCAAAAAGAAGCATGGGGAAAAAAAATCTAGAGTCAATGAGGACCCAATGGATCAAATGAGAATGTTAGAGCCTAAACTCCAACCTCGCAGGAAGGATGAAAAGCTAGTAATCCAAGCTTCAATCTACGAGGTCTATGCATTGCACAACATAAAGACTCACAATCTCCCTAGCCAGATCAAGATAATCTCTCTTTCATATACTGTCTCTCCATTTTCTCTTCCTGCTCAGATAATACTCTCTTCTCACATACCACAATGCATACGTGCATCTCTCCTCCACGCGTGCATGTGCATATATCACTCCAACAATATACGATTTCCTAGACCACCCTAACAGTGGCAACCACAGTGGGAAAATATGCCACTCCACGGTGGAGAACTCACAACAAAATATACTAGTACGGTCCTTGGGACATGTCCCCAAATGACACATTTACACGGATGTTTATAAGAGAAACTTCACCTCCTAAAGACCCAAATAATTGGTACAAACCAAACTGGCATAAAATAATGGTGACGAAATAGACATCTCGGTAACTATGGCAAACTCTAAAAACCTAACAAGTATATTTCCTATTTAATTTAAGCTGGGCGGAAGGGGCCTATAAAAATCTAGATTTCATTCAAAAAAATATAAAGAAACCCACAAATTTTGACAGGGAAATCTGTCAGAAATTCTCGATTTCAACAGGTAGGATGCTAGCGTTCCTAGGAATTCGGCACACACTAATCAACAGAGCAATAAAAGATTAATTTGGCATTATAGAATAGAAAAAAGAAGAGCGAAAAAATATTTGCCAAAAAATCCCTTTCAGAAGCCGAAACTCATGCCCAAAAATGTTCACTGGCATGAGCGAGACCCCCTAAAAAAGCTAAACTCTCAAATTTCATAATGTTGTATCAAATAGCAGGTTTAGGGGAGGGTGACCTTCCTCCGTTAAAAAACTATTATTGGTGTTTTTGGCGCCTGTTATATGCCATTTGTTTTTCTCATTTCGGCCTACAACTGAACCTTCATTCGACCAGCATATTTCCTCTGTCGGACGCTCCAGAAGCAGCTCTAGAAGTGGAATCGATTGAAGAACATGGCTCCGGGCAAGGTAAGGTCACCTTAGCCTATCAAAAACAAGTATTTCGTCTTCCTTCCTTCTTTCTTTTGTAGCATTTTTGAGTTTCTTTATCTTGATAGGACATATAATTTAGGATTTCGTAGCAATTTGAGCTGCTCCATCTAGACAGAGGATATTTAGGAAATCTTTACCTCCCCTTGCTTCCCATCTATTCTTATAAAAGGAAGGAATCAAGATAAAAATTTTGGTTTGCAAGCAGTGTAGCATTTAGACTTGTGCCCCAAACTTCATCCTTGCTTTGCTACTTGTTTGTCGGGAATTGCATGCTTATAGCTGACTGCTGGATCTGAGTACATGCAAAGCAAGATAAATGTTCCGATATGGATTGTAGATACATAGCACAGGTTTTGAGTGGCATCAAGGAGAAAAATAATGTTAGCCAAAGTAACTATCGTTGAGTAGTTGCCTTTTTATTGATCATCAAAGGTAATGTGTTCAAGACAACAAGCATGTAAAGAAGAAGTTGGAAGGTAAGCTTTAGGCTGCTGATGGGGTAGGATCATTATTGCTGCTGGGTGAGTCAAACACACAATGCAAGGATTACACAACGTATGGTGAAATGGTAAGCATACGGTGGTTGCCTAATAACTCCTGGGTCAATTAAGAACAGTATGTATTAAATTTTGTTGTGGATGGGCATGAAGTAGAGGCTCGGTTACATAAAAGAATTAAGGCTTACATGGAAGAATCAAGGCTTGCCGAAACAAGTTATACCAGGGTCTTGGGTGTTAAATTTTGGTATGGATGAGCATGAAGTAGACAGTCAGCTTTATAGAAGAATCAGTGGAATGGTGAGGTTTAATTCTTTGTAGATGTTTTTTTTTTGAGATGGATCGAATCATAAAAGTTAGATATAAAAACAATAAATATGCTTCATAAATGGCTCCACTAATTCATAGCTCCCTATTTTAGCAAATATCTTTGTGTGTGTCTGATAGAGAACGTGCTAAAGGAGATCTTTCATGATCTAGATTGGCATCCTATTTGTTAGCATGCACCTAAAAAAATGCATGATAAGTAAGAATTCGTGCTTTTGCATGATGAATAAGATATGCTTTTTCTTATATTTCAGATTGCCCAAGAAATGACCATTAGTAAAAAGAAAGGCCTCGTAAGAAATGGAAAAAAGAAATCTGTCAGGAAAAGAAAGAGAGGCAGCTGGACAGAAGAACATATGGTTGAGGCTATTAGTAGGATAGAAGATGGTGATATCACAATTGGAGCAGCATCTAGAGAGTACGGAATTCCAAGATCAACTATAAGAGGGTGGCTATATGGCAAGGTTACCCGTAAGAAAGGCCCTGCCCCTCGCATATTGACACTTGAAGAGGAAAATGATATCGTGAGTTGGTGTTTAGAACGGGCGGAGACAGGTCATGGTGTGACATTAGCACTTCTAAAAGAGAGAGTAGCAGAGGTATGCGCTAATAAGCCCACTGCATTCAAGAATGGCACTCCTAGTACCAAGTGGTGGAGAAGCTTTATGAGAAGGCATCCACAACTTTCACTAAGATCTTGTGAGACACTAATTTAGCAAGAGTTAATGCTATTAACAAGAACAATTTGGACTTTTTTTATAATTCTTTAGAGTCTGCAATATCTTTAGTCATATATGGAATTGTGATGAAACCGGAGTTAAAGCGGGCAAGGTTTCAGGGCTGAGAATTATTGCTAGGAAAGGCGCAAGAAATGTATCCGAAACTGTCATGCGAAATCGAGAATGGGTCACCATTTTATGTTGTTGTAATGCTGCAGGCCATTTGCTACCAAGTTTCTATATTTTCAAGGGCAAAAAAATTAGAGCAAATCATATTATGGGTTGCGAGCAAGGAGCATCCATGGCAGTGCAGGAAGAAGCATGGATGACGAAGGACCTCTTCAAGCAATGGGCGAATAATCATTTCGCAAGAAATGTACCGGGTGGAGTGTTATTGGATAACCCACACTTGTTAATTTTGGATGGGCACGCTAGTCATGTTGATTTTGAGGTGATTGAGGCAGCAAGAAATATAGGCTTGCATCTATTTATCCTTCTACCACATACAAGTCACAAGCTTCAGCCTGTAGATGTATCATGCTATAGCCCATTTAAGACAGCATTCAAAAGAATGAGAGGCCAATATATGCTTGTGAATAAGAGAGTTGAACCTAGGAAAGAAGATTTAGCAACAATGATATGGGAGGCTATTCGAGATGCTTTAACACCTCAAAATATCAAGAGCAGTTTTAGGGCCACGGGGATCCATCCATTCGATAAGCTTGTTGTACAAGCTAATGGGAATGTGACACTGGCAGCAAATGGTATAGCCACAAATACTATGGAAGAAACTGGTTTTACCACAAATACTAATTGTGCAGAAACATCTAATGTTGATGTAACAAATGCTATTAATCTCACCACAAATGATCCACATGAAGACCAGTCGACATAGCAGCTAACATCAACTGTGTTCCAACATCTTATGGCTTGTCAAATGCAAACCATTTGCCTACCGTTGGTCTTCCCAAAGGTATGCATGATGAAGGTAGTTCATTTAGCAATGAAGCTAATGCTGATTTGTAACAATAGTTGAACTCATGTTGATTTTGTAAAGGAACTGACATTGATGCAAATGCAAACAATATGTCAACATCTCATATGGCTCAACCAGCGCGTAATATCATTGTAAACATTGCCTCTCCTACCAGCAGTCTTGCTGCCCCTGCAAATGGTTCATTTCCATTGTCAATTACTTTTATTATCAATGAATTTTCGGCCTCAGCATGTGCTAGTAACATTGATCTTGTACCATCCACCTCTGGAGATGCTCTATTGCACCCACAACCTTCACAACCGTCCATCTCTGGAGATGTGCAATTGCAGCCACAACCTGTGCCCCATGTGGCAAAAAGAAGGAAGACATCAGTTAACGTAACAGGGCTTGTAACTTCTGACACATTTGTTGCTGCAGCAGATAAGGAGAGGGCTCGAAAACTTGAAGTAGAAAAGGTAAAGTTGCAAAAAGCCGAGGAGAGGAGAAAAGAGTCAGAAAGGAAAAAAATTGCAAAGGAGATGTTACAAAAAGAAGTATTGAAGAGGAAGGAAGAGCGAGAGGCTAAAAGAAGAGCCACCCAATTGGGTAAACAAATTGGAGCAACGTCAGAAGTTGGCACTGCTCAGAGGACACCATTGCCGTGTGTTCCTTATGATTTGGTGCATGATTTTGTTGTTAATGAGCATACTAATAACAATGAGCGTTATGTGTTAGTAGATGCGAATAGAGGAGCTCCTTCAACAAGGCCTATAACATCAAGGTTTGGTGATCAAATTTGGTCGACATTTATTTCAAGCATACCCAACAGACTCAATGGGAGTCATGGACATGAATTCACATGCGTGGGTCAAATATAATCACCTTACAATGAGGCAAGGGAAAGCAAACAATGCTTAAGGTACTAACACATTCTCTTGTTTATATAATCCCTCATTGGACTCATTCTTTAATATTGTTTTGTGGTGGTTGCAGGGTTTACTTTGCAATTGATTTGATTGTGGAAGAAATTGATAAACACTGTACTTACTATGTGAATACATTTGATTTGAGACTTGTTGTGTCTTTATGTTTTGGCAAGTGTGTTTAAGCGTGTCTTTATGTTTTGTATTAAGTGTGTTTTAAACCACAAGAGCTTGTGCTAGCTGTGCTAAAATTGCCTAGTTTAAACCTAAGCTTGAAGGATCTCTACGACTTTAGTGGTATAAAGGCCCTGAGACAGTGGCCTTGAGACAGTGGCCTTGAGCATTTTCTTGTAACATTTCAAATTCTATATATTTCTACTGGATTTCAGGTTGGAGGTCGATTTACAGGGTTTACACGTCTTTCAAAGGGTCTTGCAGCAATTATTGTTGTAGGATATGGAATGTCCCTGTTGTTTCCATCACCATTGACTTGGCAGTATCTAAACAAGGAACTTTCCTTATAACTGTGGGTTCATTATATATAGAAGATGGACATAAGGTATTATATTAAGCTAAACTCAATGGTTTCTTATTTCTAATTAGGTCAGGTTGTTTTGCTGCCGTTGCGTTGATCTTTGTATCTGAAATTGGCGATGTCAAAATGAATGAAGTATGTTTATCTAGGTGAGTTCTGACAGATTAGTTGCTACATACATTCTTTATTGCGGCTTTGTTGGCAATGCGGCAATCTAGGAGCTTGGTGAGCTTATTTTATTTGTCAAGTTTTGTATTGTTTGGTACTAGAATGTTTTATGTCTCATTATTTTTGTCGTTGTTTCTGTGAGCAAGAATAGGGGACCAATTCTCAGGGTTTGAGTTTAAGAAAAGATCACAAAGTTTTTCTCCCGGATCTCTGGATGTAAAATTGCAAAGACGTTTTGGAGCCTTTGACTGGGTATTTAAGGCGTAAAACTGAAGTTGCTAAGAAGGCAATCCTTTCGAGCAAAATGTTATATCTGATGCTCCTGTTTGTAGTGGTATCAGTCCACATGCTTTGGCTTATAAGCAAGAGGTTCTAGAGAATAGTACTTTTGCGCATACGCTTACAATTGGATATGCAGAACTTAATGGAGCTCAAAAGGTTAGGTGAAAATTATGTAACTATGTGCTAAGAGAAACAGAATGATGAAAAGCTGTTAATGGTTGCATTAACAGAATGAGTAGGTCTATCATTTTGGGTATGTTAATGTGCAGGGACACCATCTGAAAGAGGTGGAGACATGAAGGGTTTCTATATGTATTAAGAGGTTGTTATAAGATTTGCTCAACCTGTTCAATCAGTGAAGGCTGTCTTCTTCAAGATAAAATCAAGTTTATTACTTCGACATTGGGAAAGAGTGAGGCCTTATAATGTTCTGAGGATAATGATTCTTCTTTGGCTATTTTGCTGAACATTCTTATCCAGTTCCTATCGAATTTCATTTATCACCATCCGTTATTCTTTGAATTATTTGTTTTTCCTAGCAAAGGGATTCTTTAATATGTCCATTTTGCAGATGATTAGCAAATTAGTTTTATGTATACATTTTGCAACATGACTTGCAAGTTAGACTTATGTAATTTATATGGAACAGGTGTTGTTGGGATCGTCGACTGCACTTGCTCTCATGACAGTAATTTTAGTCATTATTGGAAGACTCTTTCAGAAGATCCCTGCTCAACTGCAAACAAGTAATAACTGGGCCTGACTGGAAGTGTATGTATATCCTCAGTTGCAGTGCATGCATTAACCATGGTTTATGTGATGAAACAACATTGCCATTGGGTGAATATGCTGCTATTATTTTGCTTATCATTTTTGGAATTCGGGCAATAAAAAAATGCTTGGGATTTGCCTCCATCTGCTGGAGAAGATTCTTCATCTGAATCTGGTGAGCTCAAGGAAGCCGAAGAATTTGTGAGTAAAGTGGTGAGTTTACAACTTTTAAAATTATATGATATTCTGCATCGGAGAGAATACCACAACAAATAAAGATTCTTTTTCCACTGTTGTAGGCTGAGAAGAGGTTATCCACGCCATTTGAAATTCTATCGGAGTCTTTTAGCCTTGTCTTTGTAGCGGTAAGTAACAATGCCTAGCTGCAGGTTGCATATTTGATGCTGTTAATTTGTAAATGTAATAGGAGAATGACAACAGACTCGGTTCAGGTAGTATCAAGAAATTTTTCTGCGTTCTGCGAAGTCTAAGCAGAATGACTCTCAGTAACAAGCTGTTTCAGCTAGGTATATGCCATTTTATTTGCTGATGGGCTGATTTTGTTTTACAGGATTTCTGCTACTATGCTAATGAAACTTTTATGGTAATGCTGCTCAAGTATCCAAGCAATGAGAAGCTATTCATAGTTTGCTTTGCTTTTGCTGAGGTAAGGTGTTCAACAGGCTTCTTTTGGAGAATGAAACAGCAAACTTCTATGTGCATTATCTCATGTACCATCTTCCTTGGCTTTGGCAGGGTCCACTTGCCTGGGCATTAATCATATGGAGATGTAGTCTTGTTTTCAGCTCCATTGACAAAATTATCAGTGTGCTCATACATTTGCTTTCAGGTTCCCTATTGCCATCCCTATTGCTACACTTGGTGAGAGTTGTACCATTTTGCACTTAACGTGAACTGACTATTTTGTATCAGGCCTTGTATTTTTTATTATACGTTGGTGGGATCCTGTTACATTTCCTCTTCATTCACGAGATCAGCTTGGTCCTTGGCACGCATGGCTGTTGTGCAAGAACAACAAATCTTATTGGACATGGCTGTTCACTTTGTTCCATTGGTTGTCTCACATGTTAATGCGGCGGGCTCTATATTTTCTTATTGTAAATGATTTAAAGGCGACAACGATTGCTCAATGATCCGGAGGTTATGACATCATATCGGTGGGTATGCTCTTCAATATGATGTATGTTCATGCCTTTGTATACAAGCAAACACAACATTACACATCTTTATTTCGGCATTCCTTGTTGTCTAGAATGTCCGAATTATCTTTGGAAGTTATTTTATCTGCCTTAGTTTTATGATGCTAGTTCTACTTGATCATTCAAGTCCTAAAAAGTTTATTCTTTGGAGTTGCTTGCGACTAAAGTTTGAAATGTTTGGTTATTGAAACAGGGGGAGCTTTCGGAAAGGCGACAAGAGCCAACAATATCTGGTGGCGTGTTAATGGCCTACTTGGAGACAAAAGGAGGGTTGTTATGTATCCCATCTTCCATGCTTTACTGATAGTTGCGACCATGGCACTCACTGTTCCTATTTTCCAGTCATACCGATTGCACATTTTGTTTGAACTTTTAAAAGTTGCAGCTGCTATATGGAATGGTGGAAATTTCCTGTTTGAAGTAATGCCTCAGCAGGTTGATGCCAAAAAAAGGAAAGCTGTTACAAAGCTCAGCGTTCCTGAATCTAACATTGGTAATGTTGGGGATGTTGGACCTATGCTAGATGTTCCCAAGGAACCCAAGAAGGCATCTCCAACGCCTGCCATGGACTCGTTGGATGGCCACATTATTTGTACATTATGTAAGAAATCAAGCAATATGACATATTCAACAAAATTTGGACTTATTCAGATTTAATAGATAACACTTCAAGAACGCATGTATTGTGTGATTCTTCTTGATTGTTATAATTTTTATAACTTTATCTTTAAATTAAAACTATAATGGTTATCAAAGAATAAACTTGATTTTCAAACTAATTTGTATTTGAATCTATTTAGAATTAGACATTTCAAGAATATAAAAATTTCAATTTTTATTGATTTAACAGATTCAAGATTTAGCAATCATGATAATTAAATGAAATTTGATGGTTTGATAAGCGATTGACTTAAAACTATTATTAGAATTTCACAATTTACAAACTTTTACACTTTTAAAAATACTTTAACGAAGGTTTTAGGTTGAAATTAATTAAATGATATAAAGTTATTGGTTTAATAATAACTATTAAATATTTTTTTTGATGAAATAAAAATATTTAATCAAACATAGACGTAATCATTTAATTAATTTCAATGTAAAACTTTCTTTAAATATTTTTAAAAAAAAATAGCATTTTAATTATATAGGGTTATCTTAGATGAAAATTTAATTCTAAATAGATGAACCAAGAATTAGTTTAGAAAGCAACTTTAAACTTTAGTAAGTATCATATTTTTTATCTGAAGATAAACAGAACAAATTATTAAAATCATAAAAAGCTAAAAATACATTTATTAGATTTGAATAAGTCCAAATTTTGTTAAATATGTCATCAATTCAAATATTTCTGACATGAAACATGGTCTAGATCGAGACACGAATGGTCACACTACAACAATCCATTCCAGCTGAAAATAGTTTAGGACGCCTGTTGTACATAAATGTTGGAAGATGGTTTGCTCTTAAAGGTTCCAATGTAGTCCATTGAAGGTCCCATGTGGTCTATTGAAGGGTAATCAGTGGTCCATTAAAGGGCACTTTGTGGTCCACTGAAGGGTACTGTGGTCTATTGGGGCTGAATTAACCTCCTGACTTAAAACCTTCCTAGCCAACTCCAAATTTATCGAAAAATCTGTTGTGTGGGATTAATTGAAACCTAAGGACTTAAGCTTCAATATGGTATGCTAAAAAGAGGACTTAAAAAAAAAATTTGTCCATCATAATAAAATATGTTTCCGTAAATCCCTGCTCCCTGGAAATTCCTGGAGTTTCCACTACAAGTTTTATTTTGGTAATATTTTGGGTAAGGGTTTCCTGGCGGCGCCGCTTAGAGCGCCGCCACCACACAGTTTCCATACAGTTTCGCTTGTATTCTGCTAATTAGTTGGAGCATGCTGCTATTTTGCTGCCCGCAGACCAGTGATGACTTTAAGGTGTGAAACTTCGTAAAGTTGCTATATTTTATTTCAAATCTGGATTCGATGATTTACTAGGATGCGCACACTAAAAAAACTTCATAAAATCGTCAAAATTTGATAATATTGCATCTCAATTATAGTAGATTCGCCAAATTAATGGACATTTTACAGTAAAAACCTTAATTTTATGGTAAAAGATCTAATTATACTAAATTCGTTTCTATATAAATGTTGGAAAAATAGGAAACAATCGCCACCATTTCTATAGTTTAGAAGCAGCTAGAGGATGATAAAGTCATCACTGCTGCAGACGGACGCTCCGGATTCGACAACAATTCCCGGTCCGGGGCGACTTACCCAATTCCTCCTTGGGATGAGAATCGCCTCCCGTGTCGTAAACCCTTGCTCCTGAAATTCACGGAGTTTCCACTATAAGTTTTTTGGTAATATTTTGGGTAAGGGTTTCTGGCGGGCGTCGCTTAGAGCCCACCACCACCACCAATTCCACAGGTTTAAACTTGTATTACGCTAATTGGGCCTTGAAGAGATGCGTTACTTTCTCATAATTCCATGGCCGATTCTGGTCGTGCTTCTCATGGTAGTTGGAGCATGCTGCTATTTTGCTGCCCGCAGACGGACGCCCCGGATTCAACAACAATTCCCAGATCAGACGGTTACCCAGTTCCTCCTCCGGGACAGGATCTGCCTCCATATGCATACCTTCCCCAGCAAAAGGTTTGAATTTCGATTTCGGCCCTTCTTCCGGCTTGTTCTTGTCGTAGCTTCATAAACCTGATTTTTAGCAGTGCTTAAACTCAGAAACTCAAAACTCAAATCTCCAAAATGTTGCCTCAGAACTCGGGTATCTATCTCAAGAACAAGGGAGCAGAACCTAAAAACTCAAAACTCAAAACTCCAGAATGTTGCCTCAGAAACTCAAAACTCGGGTATCTACCTTAAGAACAAGGGAGCAGAACCTAAAAGAAGAGAAAAAACATTAGTAAGTTTAAACATTGAATCAAAACTCGAAATAAAACTAAATCTTTACCTTACTTCTGTCCAGCGCCTTCACCTAGAACCAAATCGGCCAAATCCTTGAAAAAAGCAAGAACAAAAGATTAGAAAGAAAAAAAAAAATGAAAAACTAGCAAGAAAAGATGCCTAACGTCGCCCCGGCATCCGTGCTTACCACTGCTACAGAAATGGCGCCCAGCGTCAACACCTACGCGAAGATCGCCGAAGTAGACATCTGGACCTCCGCCATCGCGAAACAGAGGAGAGAGAAAAAAAAAGGGGTGCACGGAATTTCCAGGGAGCAGGGGATTATGGCTGGGAGCCGCCCCCTTTTCGGGGTTTCCGGCTGCTCAAAGGTGGCGGTCCCTAGCACATACCCTCCCCAGCAAAAGGTTTGAATTTCGATTTCGGCCCTTCTTCCGGCTTGTTCTTGTCTTAGCTTCATAAACCTGATTTTTAGCAGTGCTTAAACTCAGAAACTCAAAACTCAAATCTCCAGAATGTTGCCTCAGAACTCGGGTATCTACCTCAAGAACAAGGGAGCAGAACCTAAAAACTCAAAACTCCAGAATGTTGCCTCAGAAACTCAAAACTCGGGTATCTACCTCAAGAACAAGGGAGCAGAACCTAAAAGAAGAGAAAAAACATTAGTAAGTTTAAACATTGAATCAAAACTCGAAATAAAACTAAATCTTTACCTTACTTCTGTCCAGCGCCTTCACCTAGAACCAAATCGGCCAAATCCTTGAAAAAAGCAAGAACAAAAGATTAGAAAGAAAAAAAAAGAATGAAAAACTAGCAAGAAAAGACGCCTAACGTCGCCCCGGCATCCGTGCTTACCACTGCTACAGAAATGGCGCCCAACGTCAACACCTACGCGAAGATCGCCGAAGTAGACATCCGGACCTCCGCCATCGCGAAACAGAGGAGAGAGAAAAAAAAAGGGGTGCACGGAATTTCCAGGGAGCAGGGGATTACGGCTGGGAGCCGCCCCCTTTTCGGGGTTTCCGGCTGGAAACCGGCAGCGGCGCCGCCGCTCGCGGGAACGCCATTCGCGGGCGGCGCCGCTACCGGTTTCCAGTCGGAAACCCCTCAAAGGTGGCGGTTCCCTAGCCCTTAAGTGGGCGCTTCACGGACACCCTCCCCTAGTTAAACCAATAGTGGGACTTGTAAGTGCGGGCTGGTTGTTAGAACTCGAACTGACCTATTTCCCCCGCAAGTTCTCTAGTGAAGGAGGAACCTGCTCTATAACCCACACTTAGAATCGCAATCCCAACAACAGACCAATGACGTCAATTTGTAACAGGGTATTCCAAAATGGTTCACCAGAAGTACACCAAACATAGAGACCTCGAATGTGCTAAAAGATTGTTGCTCAGTGGCGGGCTTAGTTTGCAGCCTTCTTTGGTCGATCATCTTATTCGTATATTCGTCTCGTGTGGAAGTTTGGTAGAAGCAAATGAAGCTTTCTACCAGTCTACAAATGCAAGCAGATATACATGGAGTGCGATTATATCTGGGCAGGGCAAGCATAGTCAGGCTGAAATGGCCTATGAGTTATATGACAGGATGTGTTTATCAGGTGCAAGAAGAGACAGATGCGTATACATGGAAGTTCTTAAATCGTTGGCCACAACCTCAGCAATCAACCAGGTGAGAATTATTCATGATGAACTTATCGAAACAGAATTTTTGCCAGAAGATGGTGTCATTGGAAATGTGCTCATTGGTATATATGCAAAATGTGGCAGCCTGAAAGAGGCACACAAAGTCTTTTATAAGTTGCTCAACCCAGATGTTGTATCCTGGAATGTCATAATTTCTGCATATGCCCTGCAAGACCAAGGGATTTCTGCTCTGGAATGCTTTGACAACATGAGGCAGGAGAGAATAGAACCAAACAAGGTTACATTTTTAAGCATTTTAAAAGCATGTGCAATTTCCAAGACCCTGGAACATAGTCGCCACATCCATGAGCAGATAATCGTCACATGTAACCTTGGGTTTGATCTTGTTCTTATGAATACATTAATTGATGCATATGCAAAGTGTGGGAGTTTAAACGAGGCATGCATTGTCTTTGAGAATTTGTTAATTAGAGATATAGTGTCATGGAACATTATGATTTCTGTGTATGCTCAACATGGTTCTTGCCTTTTTGCTCTAGAACTTTTTCATAAGATGCAGGAAGAAGGACTAAGCCCAAATGAAAAGACCTTTTCAAGTGTTTTGAAGGCATGTGGGAGCATGCTGTCTGGACATCAGAGCAGGTACATCCATGAGCACATCATTAGACTGGGCTTCCAAGATAATGTGATTACTGGAAGTATGCTTCTCAATGCTTATGCTGAATCTGGAAATTTGCAAGAAGCATGCTCAGCATTTGACAAGCTTCCAAAACAAAATCTGGCACTATGGAATGCAATGATTTCTGGATATATTTCTCATGGGGATGAGTTTTCTGCTCTTGACTGTTTTGAGGAAATGCCTAAATTGGGGCTAAAGGCAAATGATGTCACATTTTCTAATATCTTGAGATTGTGCGGAAACATTGGAATCATTGAACGGGGCAGGTGCATACATCTGCAGAGCATGGATGTTGAGCTAAAACATAATGTTCACATTGGGAGTGCCCTGGTGGATATGTATGCAAAGTGTGGGAGCTTAATGGAGGCATACAAAACCTTTTTAGAACTTCCTTCCCGTGATGTTGTATGTTGGGGAGCAATGATTGCTGGGTATGCCCAGAATGGTGAAGGCCATCTTTCTTTAAAGTGTTTTGAAAACATGCAGTATGAGGGGATAACACCAAATGAGATTATATTTTCGACTACCTTGTCAGCATGCGGAAATACTGGTGACTTAGAACGTGGCAGGCAAATTCACCAGCAAATCATTGAGGTCCAAGTTGATGCTGCTCTAGGAAGCGCACTTGTTGATATGTATGCCAAATGTGGATGCTTGGAGGAGGCACAGGAGATCTTTGACAATCTGCCCAAAGAAAATGTGATATTATGGAATGCATTAATTGCAGGATATACTCAGCATGGCGAAGGGCAGCTTGCCCTTGAATGTTTTGATAACATGGAAAGTCAAGGACTGAAGCCAGACTCAGTAACATATTCAAGTGTCTTAAAGGCTTGTGGGAGTATTGGGGCCATAGAGCAGGGTAGGCATATTCATAAGCAAGTTATAACTAGATTTCAATCAGATGCTATTTTGGGAAGTGCACTTGTTGACATGTATGCAAAATGTGGGAGCTTGAAAGAAGCACAAAGCGTGTTCAAGCAGTTGCTAAACCCAGATGTGGTGTCTTGGGGTGCACTGATTAGTGGTCATGCACGTTGTGCTGACATTGGCTTGGCTATGCAGTGTTTTGAAGACATGAAAAGGGGATTGATCATGCCATCAGACCTGATTTTCAGTAGCATTCTTGCTGCTTGTGGTCATTCTGGGATGGTGGAGAAAGGCTGGAAGTACCTGAGCTGTATGAGAGAAGATTATGGGATGATACCAAATAAACATCATATTAACTGCATGATTGATATTCTAAGCCGTTCTGGATATTTATCTGAGGCGCAATATTTGCTTCAAACTACCAAGGCAGACATAATTGCATTAACATCCTTGCTTACTGCCTGCAGAACATATGGGAATATAGAATTAGGAAGACAATGTTTTGATAAAGCAGTGGAAGTGGAACCACATCATGCTTCTTCGTATGTGCTCATGTCAGGCATCTACAGTGATGCCTTCCTTTGGACGGATACTGCATATGTTGAAGAGCTTAGGCAAACTGCAGGTGCATGGAAAAAGCCAGCCAAGGCATGGATTGAGATTAACAACAAGGTAACTGAGTTTGTTGTTGGGGACAAGAATCACCCTCAAAGAGAGGACATCTATGCAGTTTTGAAAAAATTGAATAACAAAATGAAGTTAATGGGATACACACCCAAAGTTGATCTTGTAATGCAGCAAAGAACAGACACAGAAAAAGAAGATGCCTTGTGTGGTCACAGCGAAAAACTGGCCATAGCTTTTGGTCTAATTAGTACTCCATCAGGTACAACCATACGGGCAACAAAGAATCTGCGGGTGTGCTTGGATTGTCACAGTACGACCAAGTTAATATCAAAAATTGAAAACCGGGAGATTGTAATAAAGGATCCTTACCGAATGCATCATTTCAAGGATGGCGCATGTGCTTGTGGGGATTACCTCTAGCATTTTTATGCATATTGAAACATATTGAAACAAAGGTTCTAACATGAACATTGATGTATCGGCTGAAGTGGGGTGACGGATCTTGTAAAACCCCTTACCTCTGATAACAAAAGCCCCTTTTCATATGGTAAACCTATATAATACAACAAGTTAAAAGTTTGGGATTTATATTACCAGCTCCCTTTTAACACAATAGCCTCATAGGATTATGTTTGCCCAATTCATTTGGTATTGGGGGAAGGTATTTGGTATTGGGGAAGGTATTTTGGCAATGGTGGGGATTATGATTTCGGTATAGTATTGTATAGAAAAAGATATATTTAGGCCAACTTGAGGAGCTTAATTGGCTTAAGGGGAATTGTTCTAAATTTGGGTGGGTTTTTTAGAGAATATTTCGGTCTGTTTTCAAAGGTCCAAAATTAGAATGCATGTGCAAAGGTGGGCGGCCGGACACGAGGACCTCTGGGCGTGGGCATCTTTGGACTTCGGAGGCGGTAGCGGGCCAAAGTTTCTGGCATATGAATCTGCTCTGTGCGACAAATGGAGTTGAGGTATGCTTTGATTTGGAGCTGAGGAATGCCCGGAAGAATACCCTGAAGCCACTGAAGGCGATTTTCCTTGAACCCACCTTGCCCTGAGGCTGATTTGCCCTGAGGCCACTGAGGCCGATTTGCACGTAAAAATTGGGTGGGGCATTTTCTGCCCCATCTGCCAATGTATGTAAGCCACGTGGCCGGGATTCTTTTCCGGAATTAACGATTCTTAAAGTTCATTTGTTAAGAATCACACTGTTATAACATTCATACACAGTTTCATCCAAAATATTCAACCAATTTTTACACAGATTAAGAAGTCTTTTGCATTGAAAAACATGTGATACAAGACTCTTCAGATCCACTGAACTTCCACTGAACTGCACAAAGCTGCGTAGGCAGGGTATTGGCAAGAAATCTATGAAGCAGCATCCTCCAAGGAAGTGAACCCTCCAAGCAAAACCATAAAAGTAAAAATACACTGTAGAATTAAAACCGAAGGCAAAGAACTGAATAAGAGAGGGTTGTCCTGCCATATGAAGGTCCCATCTCTCAACCTGCCACACAAAGAATGGATCCGGGGGCTGAAACCATATAAACTAGATCACCCGAAGATCCAAAGCTCTATGCATGCGGATCTACCCTGAAAGGTTTGACCATTCGGCCAAAAGCGGCCAGATCACGGGCCTTGGCTCTAACCACGAGACTTCGCCCAAAGCGAGCAAATGAACGATAAAATGACTCTCTGTCGCCTCTCAACAGCTTCCCTTTTCTGTTTTAGATCATTCGATCCTCAATACTAGGGGATCTTGAACCTTATAGCCGGAATTGAACCTGAAAAACACAACCTGCAAGGCAGATTTAACAAAAAAACAAAAGATCAGAAACAGAATAGCAAAAGAACGTGGAAAAATAAAATATTATTACAAGGAGAAAGGCGCACCGCTTGAAAATGCTAAAGAATCTCCGAAAACACTAAAGATCCTCCAAGAATTTCGACAAACTCTGGCGCTCGACTTGAAAATGGCATCAAATGAAAGAGCCAACCAAGGCGGTTCAGAAAATGTAAAGAAAGCGCCGATTGACGCTTGATCACGGCCCCTTAAGCGTCAAGACGACGCCATAGCCGGAAACTCCGCCAGAAAAAAAAGAAATGATGAACAATGAAAATGCCGGTCAGCGTGAAAAATGCCCACGCCAATTTTCCGTTACCATCGAATGTTTAGGTGTCGCGAGTTAGGCGAAAAATTGGCCTCCAATGGCCGCCGTCGGCCTAGGCCTGGGCATCCACCTAAACATTCCTATATACTTGAAAATGTGGGCACCATCACTGAAAATGAGACAGTAAATCTAAAAACTGTCACCGCGCGGGGCAAGGCAATAGAATCGAGGCATAATGTGGGTGTTATTTATATTGCTTTGCTTTCAATGTCTCGAATCCGGGAAGGCGTCTTTAATGCCGCAGGCATGTATTTTATGATTTTTGGGTATTTAATGCGGGGGGAGTTAGGGATGGTTTTTTGATGCTCGGGAAGAAGAGGGCATATGGGTTCGCCGCATTAGGTGGCCGATGGGGTCAAGCTCAGCTATTAGCTCTTGCTGTTAGTCTGAGTATTCATTCCGGCAGTCCATAGCCGGCTTCAATGGCTTTTGCATTCTTTTTATTTTTTGTGGCACCAACCATTGGTCTGTTTTGCACCATTGAAACTTTCGTGGCGGTACCGTGCAAAAAATTATAGGCCCTTGATCTGAGAATATCCCCCATATCAATGGTCCAGAAAACAAGATATAAACATCCCACTAAACAAGATATGTTGGAGGAGGAGGATATAAACATCCCACTAAACAAGATCTGAGAATATCCCCCATATCAATGGTCCAGAAAACAAGATATAAACATCCCACTAAACAAGATATGTTACTCATTAATTAAACAAGATATGTTGGAGGAGGTAGCCTCATAGGACTACCTCCTCCAACACATGTTATACGGAAGAAGTTTAGAATATGGATGGAATTATACTCCTAACACATGTTAAAACCTACTTTGTGTATTCAATATATATTGGAACTAGACTATCACTTGTAATAGAACCTCAATAAACTGGATATGACTTTCAAGCTTACCTCCAGCATGTGTTGGGGCTTCTTTGCGACCTTCAACACATGTTCGAAGTGCAATTATAATAAAATGTAAACATCCCATTACATGTTTGGAGTTTGGAAGCTCAATTGTGTTATCAAACAACTTTATAAGAAAAGAGATAGAGCTTCTATGCTCTATTCAAGCTTACCTTCCCCCTCCTCCAATACAAGTTGGAACCTATACAAGACCTTTAAGGCTATACTTCCAACACATGTCGGAAGTTCTTAAATATATCAAATTTCCTCCAACATATTTTTTTAAGTCAAATAGGATCTGCAGAAGACCTCAATAACAAGGAAGACTTATGTGCTACACTCAAGCTTACCTTCAAATTGCTTTCCAAAAGCTCAACAATTTTATCAAGTCTCTTTTGGACGTAGAATGGGAACTATCCAAGTCCCCAACAAAATGGATAGGACTTATGTGCTCTAGTTAAGCTTACCTCCTCCAACACATGTTGGAAGTAGCACATGACTTATAAAAGACCTTAAAAAGAAGGAACAACACAATAATCCAACACATGTTGGAAATCATCAAATTTCCTCGAACACGTATAGGATCCTTGGTTTGGAAAACCTTTTAAATTTATAAGGATCACGCTCTGCACAAATCAAGGAAATACTGGTTAGAGCAACTTGAGTATTCTTAGAATTTTTTCAATTAATCCCCTCCACAGTGCAAAATGAGTGTGTGCAGAGATTCACAGCAGATATTTCATGGGGAAGCATTTTGTTTAGACCTGTTATAGGGAGCAACCTTATCTACCTCCATCGACACAATGGCAACTAAAAGCCTAGAAGTGAATCACGTAATAGTTTTGTATGGGACGAAAATGTTTTTTAAAACCAGTCGATTTCTTTGTGGAAACTTAGGATAGGATATTGACGATTAATGTTTGAGTTCATTCCTTCAAGTCCATTATTAGTCCTTTCTGTCCAATTTGTATGGTTGCACCTAAATAGATAAAGGATTTTTTTCGAATTGTGTCAATTTTTGCTCCATTTAGTCAGTTCTATGTTTCTTTTTTCGTACTTGCCTTAGAAGTCAATTGTTTTTCCCATTGATCGTAATCTATCTCAGACTATTGTTGTTCAAAGCGGAAACATATTTTTTCCTTTTAAGCTGCAATTACTCAATGACCCTGAGCTGACTCTTACATTCCCTGAGGCATCTACTTTTGTTCAATGCCATAGACCTTGTGCATCCTAACACTTGGCATTTGCATTTATTGCTCGTCATCCCACTCCTATAGCCCCCATATCCATAGATGTCTCCTAGCCACGTGCAGACGGGTTAAAGCATGGTATGGTGTCTCAGGGTATTTTTTAAGTGCCCTATATTTTTATAGGGCCAGAAACAACTGGCTACTGCCCATGTAGAATAAATAACTTGGCGTAGTTTGGCCTGGCGATATTTTGCACCTTCTTGCTAAGATGGCGTAACTGCACTGGTGCACCTATGAAATTTTCATTTTGCTACATTAACAAATCGGCTACGAGCAAATTTGTGTTGGTTAAGATAGGAACATGCTTTGGTAGTGAAAACACGACGTTGGCCACAACCACCTAGACATCTTCCCTAAATAATACATTCAAATTGCTTTGGGTCATAGTCCTTATCATCTGCATATTCATAGCCTTCATCAAGACCCTCAATTTGGCCTATGAAAGTGGACGTAGACGATGATATAGTGATGCGCCGCTTTGTCCTTGATGCCGCAAGTCCCAAGAACTCATTTATTCTCTTTTGTGAAGCTCCCTCCATGCTGCATAAATTTGATGATTGGCATCAACAACTACTTTTGCACATCTGAATAAGTTTGCACAACTGAATAGGGTAAAAACTAACATGAATTGATGAAGCTAAAGCTTTGTAGATGGGAATAGATCTCCACCTCAACCAAATCGTGAATACAAATCGAGAGTGCTCTGCAAATGGCAGTAAAATATAATATTAAAATTATCATCCCATTCATATTCAGAGACTAACATCCCATTTATATTTATATTCACATGAATAACGAAACAATTGCATACGAGAAGAACAGAAAAAACACAGGCTCGACAGGGTAGAATAAATTAAACCTGTATGAAAGAGCAGTTTTTGATGCGAGCTCGGTCAAATTAAGAAATATATATGAAACCCTAATCCTAGAGGACTATAAGTGGCGATTTTTAGATGGACATATGGTCGAGATGTAATATGGCCACCCCCTTACCATTAAAATTTATCTTAGGTTTTAATTGGCTACCTCGATAAATCTTTTCATTCTTGCACTGCGACTCGCATGAAACCAACAAAGCGGGCGCTTTGTTGGTTTCATGCGAGTCGCAGTGCAAGAATGTCGTCGATTCGCGTAGCGAATCCGCATTCTTGCTCAAGACGAGCATGCATGCATTGCATGCGTCGCATGCATGCATCGCATCGCGTTTTGGGCCGTTCGTCGGGTTTAGGCGTTTGCTACTTATTGCGAGTTCTTCATCGGCGTTTCGCCGGCGCTTCCTCTTCTCTGGCGATTACTTTATTCTCTTTAAATTTGTTTCCGAGGCGGGGAGGGGCTTCTTCACCTGGTTTTGTTTGGCGTTGCTTTCCTGCTGTCCTTTTCCGACCTTTAGCCTTCATACCTTAGTCCTCGATCCTAGTTTGTTAAGGAAGTCCTTTGGTATTGGGCGGCTTTGTTGGTTTCATGCGCGGAGTGTAGTGCAAAGAATATCGTCGATTCAGCGTGGCGAATCGGCATTCTTACTCAAGGCGAGCATGCATGCATTGCATGCGTGCATGCATCGTCGTCGCATGCATGCATCGCATGCGTTTTGGGCCGATTACGTCGGGTTGGCGTTTGCTACTTATTGCGAGTTCTTCATCGGCGTTTCATCGGCGCTTCCTCTTCTCTCAGCGATACCTTATTCTCTTTGAACCCACCCTCCCCCCCTCCCCTTCTTTGTTTACTATATTTTGTTCAAGTTACGTTTATCATGTTTTTCCACCCGGTGTGGGTGATGCTATTCTTTGGTATGTTTCTCGTTTGTTGTTGGTGATGTGCAGGTACAGGTTGGCGAGCACCATCCGTTTTGACTTCTCCATGCGCGGGTTTTTGGGAGCGATTCTATGCCTTACGTTTGTCTAAGCTCCTTGCCGAAGGCTTATCACTAGGGTTTTCCTCGAAAACCCGAAAGGCGGGTTTTTAATCCGGTGATAAGCTTTCGGCAGTACATCAACCACTCATCTATTAGCATTGTATTTGTTTTTGGGGTCCAAATGTTATAATTGGATTTTCCCTTTATTTTTCGTGGGTAGTTCGCATGTGTGCGGCTATCCACTGTCCACCATTGTAGAAATCTGCTGAGACTCATTCATCTGCTGAGACTCATTCATCTGCTGAGACGCATGGAGAAGTCAAAACGGATGGCGCTCGCCAACCTGTACCTGCATATCACCAACAACAAACGAGAAACATACCAAAGAATAACATCACCCAGTGGGTGGAAAAAAAGCATCACCCACTGGGTGGAAAAACATGATAAACAGAACTTGTACAAAATATAGTAAACAAAGAAGGGGGGGAGGGTGGGTTCAAAGAGAATAAGGTACTGCTGAGAGAAGAGGAAGCGCCGATGAAACGTCGACGAAGAACTCTGCAATAAGTAGCAAACGCCCAACCTGACGAACGGCCCAAAACGCATGCGATGCATGCATGCGACGCATGCAATGTATGCATGCTCGTCTTGAGCAAGAATGCCGATTCGCTACGCGAATCGACGACATTATTGCACTGCGACTCGCATGAAACCAACAAAGCGCCCGAATACCAAAGGACTTCCTTAACAAACTAGGATCGAGGACGAAGGTCACAGTATGAAGGCTAAAGGCCGAAAAGGACAGCAGGAAAGCAACGCCAAATTGGCCAAACCAGGCGGAAGAAGCCCCTCCCCACCTCGAAACAAATCAAAGAGAATAAGGTATTTGAGAGAAGAGGAAGCTACCGATGAAACGTCGATGAAGAACTCGCAATAAGTAGCAAACGCCCAACCCGACGCGGCCCAAAACGCATGCGATGCATGCATGCGACGCATGCAATGTATGCATGTTCGTCTTGAGCAAGAATGCCGATTCGCTACGCGAATCGACGACACACGTATAAAAAATCGAATTGGCCACACCCTACGCCTAGCCGGATTTAGTAAATATCGAATTGGCTACTAAACGAGTAAAATGTACAAATTCATGTTTTGAACTGGCCACTACCCTTCAGTCAGGGCATGAACGTATCCTACTCTGGCGTAGCCAACCATTTCTGAAAAAATATGAATATGTGGCCAACTGGCCCACCGGGGCCACTAAAAAATACCCTGTGGTGTCTCATGTTAGTTGTCCCCCTGTCCCCCCAAAATTAGTTCAAAAAGTAGCTTCTGCTTTTGTTTGTTATGCTATTTTGACTCCACCGCCTAAATTCAAAAAATCAAAAACTCGGAACAAGAACACTGTGCTTTGCTCGACCTTGATCGCTCAATAGAAGAAATGTTCTTGGTCGATTTGCTCAGATCGAAGAAATGCTCTATTTGCATGGATCGATGTGTTACCCATGTCAAGAAGAAAAATTGTTTAGTGAATTTCTTCCTCGGCAGTTGCCATGCCTATCATAGCTTGTTTTGCCATGGGCCTATCTTTAGTTCCAGATTATTATGTGCAGAGAGCATTCTCTTTACGATGGAATTGATGCAGAAAGACAAAGGGCAAGACTTAGGTTGAAATTATCTGCCAGACTTAGGTTGAAATTATCTGCTAAGCTTTTTCACATTTTTACTAGGGCTTCAAACAACGATATGGCGGCATCACTCAAGCGCCAGATACTTCTTTCTGTCCTTGAAACTTTTCCCTAGAAGTTTTACTCTGGCTATGGCGGTAAGCAACAAGTCTATTCTTTGTTCCACTGATTAAGTTTATTTCTCATCAACTACAAAAGAAGAGGGCATCCGGTTTTTTGGCTGCTCATTTCAAGAAGAGCCTGTCGTTTCCAATTTCTCCTTCACAAGAGTGTAAGAGGCGTAATCTGATCTCGGGACAGCGAACCAGATCTACCATATCCGAGCTACATACCCAAATGTTAGAATGCTCTAGATTTCTCTGCAATGCAAAAGATCTACCATATCCAAGCTACGTACCCAAATGTTAAAATGCTCTAGATTTCTCTGCAATGCAAAAGGATCTGGTGCTCTTGCATTTCAACAGTTTACTTGCTGAATGGAGGTACTATAATCGAAAATCACACAAAAAAAACCACAGGTGCTTACAGACTTTAAAATTTAAGGGAAATTATGCCTTAACCAAGAATAAAATGATTATACTGATATGCATATAACATACGAATAGATGGCATAGCATACAAAATACAAACAAACAAAGAAATGGAGAAAAGTAACAAGTGGTGAAAGGGTGACGGTCTGGATGCTCTATTTTGATGGTGTGCTTCACGCACAAAGCAAGCCGCGTGTCCTCTAAGAGTATTAGAAATATGTTAGCTATTTCTTGAACATTTTGGTTTTAAGTCAATTAAACCCTCTAAATAATAGTTCCTAACAGTTCTAACATTTTGGCATGCAACATTTAAAAGCTATCAAGGTGCAAGCCCTAGAGTCCGCACAAAATAACTAATTAATATTTAACTAACCCAGGCAATAGTTTAGTATATCAGACATTGGCACCTTCGTTTTTTTTTTAAAGTGTAATCACATATTAACACCATCATTTTTAAATAGTATAATCCATTTTTTTCAATTCAACAACAAAAAGCCCCTTGAATGCACGTATAAAAAATAAAAGAGTATGATGTTTGATGCACATATAAAAATAAAAGAGTATGATGAATTAAGTTGCAAAAGCTTACTGCAAATAGTCCTCTTTCTCAACTCATTTTTTTAAGCACAGGGAAGTCAGGGAAGAGAAATGTTCGTGGCGGCCTTGGCCGCTGCGATAAATTTCTTGTATTTTTAAAGATTATATTTCTTAAGATATAGTCAATCTTTAGAATTGCCTACATGTAGCAATATCTAGTTCTTGCCTAGCTATGTATGTTATGGCATTCTTGCCAAGTATATGTCCTAGACATGTACATAAAACGTATAATAATATGCATCAAGATGTTATGGGGGTCCTACGAATAGGATGCGATCAATATGTAGGAGCAAGAGAGAGAAAAAATAAGAGAGTAGGAAAACATCTCTTTTTCTACTCTTGAGGAAATGAGCTGTGCACATTGGTTAGAATACTGTAGAAAAATTTTGTATTATTTTTGTAGGGGTTTGAGTTCCCATATTGGCTAGATGGCCACCATTGGAAAACATAGGGTATTTACAAATATGCCTTCTATCATTTCGCATTATATTTGTTCACCACTATCCATGGGTTCCACATAGCCCATTAATATTAACATGATATCTTATAATACGTTCCACTAGCCCCATTGTATGCGGGTCTTACAAGCTAGATATGAGAATATTAAGATAAGATTCATTGGTTTTGAATAGTCTAGTGCATGAAGGAAGGATACATACATCTTGTCTCAGTTTACTTATTTTTATTTTCTTTGCACGCATCATTTTTGCACCCTCTCCTCATCCGGCAAGAAAGGTGGGTTTTGATTCTTATCACTTACCATCGAATCACGGGCTGCCATGTCAAGAATGAAAACTGGCTTCCATTCTTGGCGTGCTACCTCTGATGTGTTCTTCATCGCTTCTTTGCGACATCGTGGAGCAGAAACAAGTTGAGGATTCTTGTTCTAGAATGGGAGCTGCTGGCGGTAGCCAACTACCATTACAAGCCAAGAATCCTCTTCTTCTTTCTATTCCACATCAATTTCGTGAGTTCCACTACTGAATATGTCACTTTTTAAGATTTATTACACTCGTAATAGAAGTCGTGAATTCCACTACTTGAACGTGTCATTCTAACAATCCATTGCATAATCATAATGAGCTTATATTTGAGCGACAATCCCTTGCACGATCAAAATGGCGTCTTGTATCTCTACGTGTCTTTAAATTCTACACTTAACCATGTCATTTCTAACTCATGTGCACGATCATAATGCATGAGCTTATATTTGAGCGACAATCCCTTGCACGATCAAAATGGCGTCTTGTATCTCTACGTGTCTTTAATTCTACACTTAAACCTGTCATTTCTAATTCATGTGCACGATCATAATGCACTTGATATGTGTGGATATATAAAAAAAATGTGTGGCAAGAACTAGGAGCATGTAGAAGCATCTATCTAGAGTCATTTGATTTTAAGATAATCATTCTAAGCCGTTTTTTTTGTTTTTTGGATTTTATACAAAGGTAATTTTGATCGTGCATAATACAAAACAAAATTACAAAATCCAAAATTACACGTCTGAAATTACCTTTTTTTTTTTTTTTTTTTATGCTTGGATTCGGTTTTGTTTTTTGGATTTTATAAAAATGTAGTTTTGGTCATGCAACATTATATTACAATGTTGCATTATAGGCATAGGATCATTTTATCTGGGTTGAGGGATCCCAGAGGTGTGATCCTGGAGGACGGGATCCCTAGAAGGTGTGATACCCGAGGACGGGATCCTACCTTACTACCCAGTTACTGCACAAAACTGTGGCCCCTTATAGGAAATATCAGAGCTTTTTCATTCAATTGTTTTGGGGATAAGGAATATGGGTTTAGGAATTGTAAATTTTACATCAATATCAAATCTCCTTGGAACCCCCTGTTATTGTGTTACGTATATGAAACGAGAGGTGATCAGAGGCTCCAACATATGGTCTGGGCCGTAGGATCGACGGATCGACTGTGGTAGTCTAGGGTGCACTTCATTTAGAATATATAGCACAATCACAGGGGGTTCCACGGGGATTTGATATGGATATAAAAATTACAATTCTTGAAACCATAGACCATATCCCTAAAACAATTCAATAGGTTGTTAGAAAAAAAAAACACAGACTTAAGATAAAAACATAATCACTTTAGCTCACTAGTTATATTGGCCAAAGTAGTCTTATTGGAACATTGAGTTATTTTAGTAGGGATTCGAGCCCCCGCATTTCATATTCTAAAACTTTAGTCGAAGTATAGAGGCTCGATATTATATCAAAACTTTAGGCGAACTCGTATTTCATATTTTAAAATCATAGGCGCCTCCAAATATAAATGAACATAAGCAAAACGTGAGGTGCCCAGAGGCTCCAACATACAGTCTGGGTGCAGGATCGACGGATCCGACGACTGTAGTAGTCTAAGGTGCACCTCGTTTAGAATATATGGCACAATAACAGAGGGAAATTTGATATGGATGTAAAGATTATAATTCCTGAAACCATTGGCCATATCCCTAAAAAAAATGAATGGGTTGTTAGAAGAAAAAAATATAGATTTAAGATAAAAAATAATTATGTTAGCTCACTGGTTATATTGATCAAAGTAGTCTTATTAAGACATTGAATTATTTTGGTAGAGGTTCAAGCCCCCGTATTTCATAAGCAGCTCATTCCATCAAAGCCTTAGGCAAACTCGTATTTCATATTTCAAAAGCATAGGCGCCCCCAATCATAAATGACCATAATCAAGTGGTGTGGCACTCTAGAATGGGAGGATCCAATGTCCTAGGACGCATCATCCTAACATAATATCTCTTCCATACTAACCTTTAGATATCAAGTGGTCGACTCTTTTCTTTTGGGATGAAGTGGAAGAATATATCTTACCAACAAAACACACTAATACAGCATTATTTGAATATATTTACACAATCAAAACATGTATATGAAGGCATCATAACCCATGTTTACTCAAAGTACAATTCTTTCGGATTGGAGAACCAGATGTAGTAACGGTAGTTCAGCGGGAAGCAAAAAAAATCTAGAGAAGGTTAAATCTCAAAGTAGTAAAGAAGGGTGCCCTTGTTCTAAGGAATTCCATCCCTATGGTGGTAATAAAGGCTACAAAATTTGTCAAATTGCTTGAGAGAAAGGAGAGTGGAAAGGTGAGTCATGAGCTCATCTATAGCCCACATTTGATAACCATGAAAGAGACTAATAGATAGATAGATATCCTTTTTAGCATCTAAGGAGGACGGGTATGAAAGTCCAAAATCTAAAAAATCTAAGAGAGATAAAGATGATATTGCTACTTAGATTATTTAGACATAGTCAATCCAAGTGTTGGAAGGCCAATAGTCTATAATAATTATTGCACTTCCCCTATAGAATGTCGATTTTTTTTGTTGGTGTACTTCCCTCACTTTGCAAAACTCCTTCCTACATTAACACAATTGAGAGGCAAAAGGTCCTCTTGGACCAAAAAGCTGGTTCCTTTAAGGTGGTTCCCATGCTGAAGCATATGTAGTCAACTTAGTGCATCTTGAAATCGAACTACAAGATGCTGATGATGAATAGGTTGTGCATCCTCACCCTAATCGCAAACACATATCCATTAGCAGGCACGTGTATAATATCAGTGGAAAAATACATAGTTCAATAGTTGCATCTATATCTTGATGATCCCCTGCCTTTGTCTTTGCACCCCCTTTATCAATAGAATTAAAACCTTAGTGTCAGACAATGGCGTCCTGAATCCTTTCATCAATATGTAGCAAAATAACAGGGGGTTTCAAGGGGATTTGATATGGATGTAAAAAATAACAATTCCTGAAACCATAAACACAATTGAATGGGTTGTTATTAAAAAAAAAAAAAAGAAGCATATATTCAAGATAAAAATAATCACATTAGTTCACTGGGTATATTGGTTAAAGTAGTTTTATTAGGATATTGAGTTATTTTGGTAGAGGTTCGAGCCCCTGTATTTCATATTAGGCAAAGCCGCATAGAGGTTCGATATTCCCTCAAAACCTCGTATTTCATATTTCAAAATCATAGGCGCCTCCAATCATAAATGATTATAAGTGAAACGAGAGGTGTTCACAAACCCCAACATACGATCTATGTCGTAGGATCGACGAATCCGACGACTGTGGTAGTTCAGGGTGCACCTCGTTTAGAATATATAGAGGAAAATACATAATCTAGAGGAAAATTCATTTTCTAAAGTGCCATCAGTTGATCCTGGGTCGATACTTTCCACTTGAGGTAGTTCCTTCAACTCCCTACAAAGAATATTGAAAAGATTTGTCCACAAATTAAAAAATGTAGAGATTGAAACATTTGAAAAAACTAACAACCATTTGGAATGAGATTTGTCTCCTATTTTGCTCTTCAGAATGTAGGTGGTTTTAATAAACACAAATAAAATAGAGGCTTTCAAGAACCTATTCAATTTGACAACCTTTTATTCTTCATTAGATTGACCAGTTGCCAAATGCTTGATGGTATTTACTAGATGGTTAGATCGTAAAAACCTAAAAATGTTGTTATTATAATCAATCATGCCAGCCTAATGATATCATGAGCCATAGCAAAATAGGAAAAAAGAAGCTCCATATGTGCTTGAAGAAGCTAACGGAGACATTATAGAAAAAGGATGAATTGTTTGGTGGTCTTCACTTTGGTTGATTATAAACACTTAAAAATTAAAAAATGAATCTCTCAAATGAAAAGCTATGTCTATTTATGAGACATGCATGCAATATGACTCTTGGCTTAGTAATGTTTTCGACAAAAACTCTCTAAAAGCTCATAATACATAACGTTTATCCAATGCAGAAATGATCATTTAAAATATATCTATCTGCCAATTGTAGTATAAGCTATCTCTATATTATGTGCATGCAAAGTGGACCATGAAGTTGGACCCCTTGGAATTAATTTTCTGTTATTGCTAGCTAAATACTCGTATTTTGTTATTTTGATGCATACCTAAGAGAAAGTGATATGCTCTTAAGGGGCATGTTGTAAGGTTCCTAACCAACATGCCCTTAAACACCTGGGCAGTCGCTTCTACCCATTTATGTCAGTGTCTCGGGAACGCAACACCAAGATCCACTCGAGCACTTGGATCCGTTACAATCTCTCCCACTAGAGCTATGTTCATTCTCGAGCATAACAAACCATATCTCACACCATCCCATGGTGTCCAAAATCAAATCATGACCTACTGTCCAACAATATTCCGGGTCATATTTGTCTCTGTGGTGGAGACTCAAACTCGAGCCCTACTCTGATACCAAATATAAAGCTCTTAACCGACATACCCTTAACCAACTGGGCAAAACTGTCTAGACGTATATGAATAGTCGCTTCTACACATTTATGTTGGTGTCTCGGGAATGCAACACCAAGATCCACTCAAGTAGTGTCCCACGGGTCCGTTATACATGTTGTTTATATTATGTTTGCATTTTCTTCGTTCAACGTTGGCCACATGTTAAAATATGTTCTACGAGGTTTTCAGTGGAGGGGAACTTGGCTTGATCAGTGAAGAAATGGACGTTTCTTACCTTACCTTGGTTGCTTTCTATACAATTCTGATTCAAGGAAATCAGTTTTGTGCTTAGTCATGCGAGGCATACATGCATAGGTAAGGGTTCAGAATATATACATGTCTTTACGTACAACATATGCAAAGCCTTCACAAAACCATTCGAACTTCTAGGTATTGCAAATACACCTATACCTGCATACTAAAAGAATAAGGGCGCCCAAGGACGATTGCAATCGCATGAAATGCACATCTAACGATCTGAACCTACTGTTGGACGTCTCACGTGACCAAGCACAAAATGATGGGGTAAGGGGGTTTCAAATTTCAATGGTTTATAGTATATAATTTTTATATACTATTGTGTTCAATGGTTTAACATACAATGGGGTGTTTGTATGGAGTTTAAAAAATTTTTAGCTTGAAGTGCAAGGGATATATCCTTGGTTCAAAAAATTCTCCGAAAGCCTTGTAAGTTACTGTGTGGAATTGAAATTTAGCAGTACATCTTAGAAATGGCAAGAAATTTTTTTGGCTAAAATTAACCATTTTCGTACTTTCAAAGCCAGCAAAGCATCCATACCTGTCAAGCATTTCCATCCTGCTGAAACCTATCATTCCCACAATACAAATCCAGAAGAAAGTTTCTCAAGCCCATACACAAAAACAGAAGCCAACAGAACAAGAACATGCAAAGACATCACGGGTTAGCCAAATCTCGGATCCAAGCCAAGAAATAATCCCCAATAACACAACAGGGACGATTAATCTCTTGGAAAAGAGACCCAACGCCTTGCTCGCAAGGGTCTTGCAGGTATTTCGTCGGAAAGAACTGGTCCAGCGGAAGCCAGACAAAGCACCTTGATCCCTTCTTCAGCACTGTACATTCGGCCGGAATCAATAAAAGCAACAGATACGCCTAAGGATGCAAGGCGTTTGGCAAGCCAGAACATTGAATTAGAATGGCCTGGAGAGGGGGCCGGAAACACCAGAACATGAGGTTCCTTCGCCATAGCCATAGCAAAAAAAAGCAACAACCCGAAGCCATGACATATCCATCCGAAATCAGAAAAGAGTGGTCGATCCTCAAGAAAAACCGTTGCCTGCCTCTTGCATAGAACCAACGAAGATGGAGGAAGCAAATCGACACCTATCTAGCCAGGAATAGCAGCATGCGCCATCTGCGGCACGCCCAAGTGAAGCGCAGCCCTCCCGACCACACAAACGCACAGATCCAAACCCTAGATTCCCCTGTTTGGAAGCGTCAGCTTATACTGTATTTACATACGGATACAACACCAAACCATGCAAAATCTTATGTTACAAAACTACGGTTTCTGATTTCGGCAAGATTATATAAGTAGTAGGCGATTATACCCAAAGCATTTCCCAAACCAAGGATATATTGACTATGAAATGCATTGGATTATGGATGCTTAAAAACTATGCGTGGAAATGACTTGTCGAACCTAATGAAATATGAGATTAAGAACAATATCATAAAATTACCGATGGAATCACAACCGAGAGGGGATGGCAACCAGGAGGGGACTGATTCACTCTGCATAGATTGACTTATAAATTCATAAACAATCACGGCAAGAGTAACAGATTAAAAACAACATCCCATATTTTTCAGTACCAATGGTCGGCCGCATATGTGCAGGTTCCACAAAATGCAAGGAATCATTTATCAGCCATTGTAGCACGTGTGTAGCCCAGCCCATAAGGGCCATGCTGACTTAGACATCAATCTCTCATTGGCATGGGTAGTACTTGTCTCTAGTGTTTAAGAGCCTTTCACTGGCTTCCCTAATTGAGTAGTTGTTTCATTAAAAGACGAGCATCATTGAAATACATAGCCAGCTTTCAAAACTTGCTAGATACGGTATTTAGCATATAACGTTTTCATAATCGTGATTATAACATTTCTTCATAGAATAGAAAGTCTAAAAGTGGTACACTGTAAAAATGACGCTAAATGGATAGTTTCTACGTGGATAGTCTTGAAATATTTGATGACAACATGCATTTGCAATTAGGATTGTGCAAGAGTCCTTCTATTCAGCTTTGTCTTTGGGCTGCCTGATATCAAGAATGGCGCCCATTTATAGATCTCGAACTCTGGACCGTCTATCTCATTTCTTTGCTCTAGCATATATTTCATTGCTTCTTGAAGAGCTACTATTATTTCCTTGCCAGCAAGCAGATTGTTATAAAATAGCTTCATCAACACTTTAGTAACTTTATCTTCCACATCCCATAAAGAACATATTACTGTAGGGACTCCTGTCATATGCAGAGACCTACATAGTCCCAGAGTTCCCTCCTGAAAATATTCCCCTAAACCAGTACTGCAACAACTCAATATCACTGCTGTGGCTGCCATTTTTTCCTTGTCTTCTAGGTCATGTCCAGTTAATGTGCCTGTTGTAGATGTGGATCTATGTCCTAACTTCACTAGCACATGTTCATATTCATAAACACGCTTTATAGAGCTTAAATTTAAATTTCTTCCATCCCTATTGCCTCCCAGTGAAAGATGATTTTTTGAATCGTTTCCATCCTCATGTTCTTGTGCAAGAAGTATCTCAGTGTGGTGAATAATAGGGTCAACATCCCCATGGCTAGATATATGTATCCAATCACAGACTGGAAACATCTGAAGGACAGTTTCTCGTGTAGCTTTCTCATTTATTAAGATGTTTACTTTAGGATAGCATCCCTCCAAATATTTTGCAACTAGGTTCGCTTCCTTCTGGCTAAAATCAAGGTCAAGGGTTGGATTTCCCACTACAAGTGCCTCCTGGTTGACTGACGACTTTGATTTCTTGTCCCTAATTTCTTCACATTGATAAAAGAGCCGTAACGATGGACTCGTTCCAACTGCATAGTCTTGAATCAAATATTTATCGCTTTCCGAATCATATAGAGCCCCAAATGGAATCCTTGACAATGCCTACATTTTCCTGTCACATTGATCACATGTATATAATGAAAATATTATGAAAAGTACAGACACTTACGTGAGATGGGACAAATATAATTCTTTTTGGTATTGGTGGAGATACGTTTTCATCCTCTGGTGCATTTTCATCTTCCAATAAATCCTTCCATGGCCTTATTAGGGTATCATAAAGCTCCTCCAAAATGTTACAGAAAACAGTCTGTGACTTCCTGTTTCTGCTAAGATTACTAATTTTGGCTTCTATGTCCTTGTTAATAAGGATCTTTTTGTAAACAAGTTTACGAGTCCCATGCAAGAAGTAGGATGATATAATATTCCGACCTGGTTGCCATGCATATACAATGAAATATGTGTAATTACCTCCAAGTAAACGAACTTTAGTAATCTCTTCCCTTGAACGATCTCGCTCCACCACACCCTCCAATTCCTCTGACAATATCTGTTTACTAACGAAATAAGCCAAGTCACGAGCCCGAACACTTTCACCCCAGATTAGAGCATCCTCTATTAGCCCAAGTGCAGCCATATAGTCCTCCAAGAAGTTACACTGAGAACTGATCTTATCCAAAAATGTAATGCGCCCCCTATTACATGGTATCTGGTCTTCAAGGTCCAGGTATTCAAAAATGGAATCAAATATCTTGCCTAACTGTGCTTCGTTGTGGTACACGAGCCCCATAAGATTGTTAAAAATTGCTTGGTCAATTTTTATTTCTATGGCAGTGGATGAAGGAGAAGCATGGTTTATGGCATAGGTGAATAGCTGATCTACAAACTGGAAATCAGTGGCACTTGATTTATCCCTCTCTTCATCCTGATCTATATGAAATTTGCCGGCGTCAAACTTGAAAAGTCTAAGTGCATAGGCTTGAGCAATCTTTGCAATACAGTGAAATGCCATGGCATAGTAAGTATCGAATGGTTCTTCTGAAGCTAATAGTAGCAATTTACTTGCATACTCCTCTGCCTCTCCAAGCTGATCACGGGATAGGAACATATGACATTTGCTGTGAGCTTCATATTTCTCTAAGAAAATAGAATCTTTCTTCTCAGGCCTCAAAAAAGAAGCTACAGTCCTCCCCATTTCAACATTTCCTTTTATCATATTGGCTTTCAATTGGTTATATTGTGCACATTGAATCAGCAATCTGACCGTACTAGCTTTTCTATAGGAAACTTCATTTTGTTCTGAATCAAGGTATCTTCGAAGAACGTCATTCAAATCATGAGGAATCGGCTGTAAAAGTTCTATAGCTTTGTTGCTAGTTGCAATAGCCCCATTGGTATCATTCGTCATAATCCCAATTGCACCATCACAGACAAGACTTGCAGCCTCCAGAACTACGTTATCAGGAAATTGCCCACATATAACTTCATATTCTTTTCGGATTCTGAATGCTTCCGGAAAATTTGAAAGGTTTGTGTTGGCAATGCAGAGTGCAGTGAAACAGGAGGCAATCCACAAGAGGTGCTCTTCTGCAGGCTCTTTGTTATATAAGATAGTTGCAATTTCTGTCAAATTTTCCCAAAGATCAACAACCTTATTATCTTGTCCATCTCTCCGGGCAATGTCTGCAAGATCTGCAATGGCCATTTGCCGGAGCCTATCACTCTTGGCATTCAAAGCACCTGCTATTAGGTGGCCTTCCGACTCTGCAAACTTGCCATTGTCCCACAGCATCTCTCCAATGAGATACGAAGCCCATGCTTCAGCATCATCTTCGAAACCTATCTCGTTGCACATTCTGGCTAACTGCACCTTGGCTCTTACAGGATCCCACACTTCATAGACTTTCTTCACATATTGCAGTAATTGCCTCATTGCAAGCTCCCCACCAGCTGTATCCCCGGTGGCTAAAGCAATATTCAAGCACTGCAAATTAATTCTAAGGGCATCATGATCCGGCACCATGTTGTCATTACTTTGTTTGATTCCTTGCACTATTTGTAATCTTAATGACTCCAGAAACTCATTCACAGCTTTTGGGAGATGTTCAGTGATCATTAGCTTTACTAGTATATTGTGACAAAAGAAACTTTAGGATGCTTCAAGAATTTGCTCAACAAGAGAGTAAAGCTACCAAGGGTATTGCCAGGGTGCAACCTAGAAGCTGAAAAAGATGCTCCACTTCAAATTTACCAGCTAGCAAAAAGAATTCTTTACTGCAACAAAATACTCTCTGGTAAAATGTCAAACTTCGCAACGTGGGAGTGGTGGGACATATATACCTGGTAAAATGACAAACTTTGCAACGTGAAGTCGGACATATATACCAGAGTGATCGCATTGCCGTCATTCTCATCCTCACGCCAAATTTGTCTGCAACTTTCATCTTGGACTGCCATGGATATGAACAAATTGTTAGAAGAAATGAGAGATTGTCTGAGTGTAGGGGAGGATATTGTCATCATGCGCACTGATATCAACCAGGAAATAGCTAGTCTGCTATCATGCTGTTCATATTTCTTAATAACTGATGTAGAAGACGAAGAAGGAGCTTCAAAAAGCCTGCTGTTTGTTAACGCCATCAATCCAAGCAATAGCGAGGAGCTTCAGAGGGCTTGTCGGGCCAAAAGAAATATCGTGCTTTCAGGCCAAACTTGGGCAACGGATCAGCTACGTTATTTAGGCTATTTACAGGTCAGAGATCTGAAGGCAAGTGAGCCACACGGTGGACCAAAGCTTGATCTCTACGTTGATGGTTATGATAAGGCAGATACAGAAGAAGTTGTATTTCCAGAAACGGAGATTTGCAAGGCAGATTATGTGAAAGCTGAAGCAGCAAGAAAGCAACCCAAGGACTGGCAAGAGTGCTCCTGTTTCCAAATAGACAGTACTAAGTGGAGTACCATGCCCAGGGTTACACTTCCTTCACCATTGCAACATGAACCTACTAGGGTTTATCAGAACATAATCTTCAAGCTCTTGGTGCTGCCTTCAGTGAAACTTGACGGCAACAACCTTAGGGTAAAGCTAGACATCCAAAAGCTCTGTATTGGCATTCTTGGGAGCGATATTCTGAAAGCCGACTGCCTGGGTTTCTTCCCAAATTTTATAAAAGCCTCGTTCAAGCCCAGCTGGGGGAGAGTTCATCCTTCTGTGCCTATTTATGAGCCCACGATGCCTGTTTTCTCAGGTAGTCTTGATAAAAAGAGCAAAGCAGATGAGATTAGTATGAGCGTGAATGCTAAAGTGATCAAATTGGGATTCAAACGAACCTGGCAGCGAGAATGGGAATGTGAAACTCAAAAAGAGGGTGTCAAGATTGTGGAAGATGAAGAAGATGGCAGTGTTGCAGCGTTTGAGTGGGTTCTTCTGAGATGGAAAAATGGTAAACGGTACCGGAATTCGAAATTGTTTCCTGGCATTATTTCGGGTCCCAAGCTTCCTTTCGGCGGCACCGGTCCTACTCTGTCGTATCCCCAGATTCCACAGGTGACGTGGTACGTACCTTCTTGTGAATATGACGTGGCTGCTGATGCGGAGCTTAGTGTCGAAATAGATTTACGTGTTAACTTGTGTCTTTTGTGGTGGAAACGGCTACCTATAATTTCCTTGCCCAAATCCTACGAAGCAAGCTTTGAACATCATGTTGTGATGAACATTAAGCTTCCTTCTTTAACCTCAGCCTAAATTTTACCACAGTCTAATCATATAATAGATAGATAGATAGATGGTATTTTAAAGTCTATGGAAATGGGAAACTTATCTTTTAGATATAATAAACCAATCGCCGTCGTATATGTCCCAAGGATGTTGCCCATGAGCTAAAAAAATTGCTTATGCCTTTGTTTAGTAAGTATAAGCCAATGGTTGTCTTCTAGGTTTCATTATATTTGTGAAAGAAATAAAGAGGAATTGCATTGCTTTTTTGTTTGGGTCCCATAGGCCAATTCGTCTCCGTGGACGCTAAAAATCTATTCTTATTCTTTTATCATTCACGTGGACTAAATGACCCACGAGGGAGAGGTTGCAAGCATGTTTGTTAATATCTTTCATTCCTCAATCGCTTGTAAATAGAGTTGCATCCATGAGGTCTTCTTTTTTCAAATATTTTTAAAATAAAAGATACAATGCTTCAATTTCCTAGGAGCTTCTTGTATTGAAACTAAATATTATTGAATATTGTAGAAACTAATAAACTTTAAGCCCATAAAAGTCTCTCCCATCTAAATAAAGAAGCATAGGATTAAGAGAAAACATATATTGACGAGCCCACTCCAAGATTTATGCACATTGAATGCTCCAAAATCGATAAAGCATTGCATTGTCGCGTATGTGGAGTGATCCTGAACCTGGAACCCAGCCACCAAGACATATGATGTAGAAGCGTCTTCCTGCATCAAAGTGTCTCTAACGCTACAATCTTCACTAAAGTATCAGATCAAGGATAAGCCATTGTCTAATCTATAGCAGCTTTGATTCTCTGCTAGTAAGAGATGTAGGAGGGACGGAACGACAAACAATTTTGATGCTAGCATTGTTAGATTTCACAAGACTTAGAGAGCTCTCTGCTCAAGCACTTGTAGTGATCCATTCCACCTTATAGGCATCTGCGTCATTCTGATGTAATCTTTTGCACAATAAAAAAGGAAAAATTACTTCCACATCACCTTAGTCCCTTCTACTCTAATTCTCACATGAAATAGACAGAAGTTTTTATCAATCCCTATATAGTAACATTCTAAGGTTTCATATATACATGGGTTTAAACCATCGCCATGTCGGAACTCTGTATTTATTACTCGGGATATGCTTAATATGTTCACAAAAAGGTGGTTAATCTGGCCATCTGGTATTAGCGAGGGTGGTTAATCAGACCATCTGGTATGAGTCAGGGTGGTTAATCCGGCCATCCAATATAAGCCAGGCGGTTAATCTAGCCAAATAATGGTTAATCTGGCCAATAAGTGGTTAATCCGGCCTAAAAACCAAGCGTAGAACTGTGCAACAGGACAGAAGCTTTGATCATATGTTCCTTGCTGCTTCATGGGCAGTCTAATCCAGTTAAAAAAGCATCACAAATGCTTTGTCTGCTCCTTTTATGTCAGATTGATGAAGAGATGAAGAGATTTGAAGCAAAACAGATTTGAATTGATCTAAAAATGGGTTAAAATAGCTAGTTTTGGGGATTCAAACTGCACAATCCTTCGTGACTGATATCGGTGCCAGATTAACCACATCAGCAGCTAGATTAACCACATCCCAGGTTATAAATAGGGGCTTTCTTGCCATGTTGATGTTCAGAAGATATTTCTGAAAACACAAAGAAATATAGAAACAAAGTACAAAAGAAACAAACAAGGTGCTGCGCACAGAGGGTTGCCCTCTAGTTTCCTATGGGTAAAGTGGCTTAAATCAAACCATGTGGAATCAAAATTTGTACTTCGAAGCCCCACTATATCTGCCGACTCAACGTTTAGATTAAAGTAGACCCCTACCATGTTCTTAGGGGCCCATCCACAAGTGCCCCTTGATCGAATTGTATATGTAACTGAGTAGTTGAGTGTTATAGAAATGTCTGAACATCTTTTATGTCTTCATTAGTAACATCATGGGACGAGTGGTAGCATATAGGAAAGTCGGGATAGAACAGTAAGCATGCTCGATTATTATAGGCCAAGAAGTAGATTTTTCTGAACATACCTACAATGTGCAGGGATGTGAAGATAAGTTTCCACGGATTTTTGGTCATGAAGCTATAGGGTGAGATGTATCCTATCATCAAAATCACATGGAGTATGCTACTGACCTTGCCGCTGCATTTGCAAGATCGTGGAAAGCATTAGATATGGAGTTTTTAAATTTGAAATTGGGGACATTGTCCTCACAATTTTTTCTGGAGAGTGCAAAAAATGCAAATTCTGCAAGTCTACAAAAACTAATCTTTGTGAAACGCACATGATAGATCCTAATTTGACAGTTATACGCAGTAACCATACGCCTAGATGTTGGTCTGATGGGAAACCTGTCTATCATTTTCTAGGCACATCCACTTTTAGATAATACATTGTGATGAATCAAGGCCAAGTAATACAAGGTGGCAAAGATGCACCTTTGCACAAAATCTACTTGCTCAGTTGTGGAGTACAGGTGAGATCTACAAGCACCATAAAAGAGAAGTTGTTGCATGTGTCTCTAACGCTACAATCTTCACTAAAGTATCAGATCAAGGATAAGCCATTGTCTAATCTATAGCAGCTTTGATTCTCTGCTAGTAAGAGATGTAGGAGGGACGGAACGACAAACAATTTTGATGTTAGCATTGTTAGATTTCACAAGACTTAGAGAGCTCTTTGCTCAAGCACTTGTAGTGATCCATTCTACCTTATAGGCATCTGCATCATTCTGATGTAATCTTTTGCACAATAAGAAAGGAAAAATTGTCTTACACTTCCATACCAGCTTAGTCCCTTCTACTCTAATTCTCACATGAAATAGCCAGAAGTTTTTTGCTTATCAATCCCTATATAGTAACATTCTAAGGTTTCATATATACATGGGTTTAAACCATTGCCATGTCGGAACTCTGTATTTATTACTCGGGATATGCTTAATATGTTCACAAAAAGGTGGTTAATCTGGCCATCTGGTATTAGCGAGGGTGGTTAATCAGATCATCTGGTATGTGTCAGGGTGGTTAATCCGGCCATCCAATATCAGCCAGGCGGTTAATCCAGCCAAATAATGGTTAATCTGGCCAATAAGTGGTTAATCCGGCCTAAAAACCAAGCATAGAACTGTGCAACAGGACAGAAGCTTTGATCAGATGTTCCTTGCTGCTTCATGGGCAGTCTAATCCAGTTTAAAAAGCATCACAAATGCTTTGTCTGCTGTGACGTTCCAGCATAATATACGCCCCGAATACGTATATTATACTGCCACGTCACCCGTACATGTCACGGATGACATGTATTTGCGAGACGTATAGGGTTGCACCTAGGGGGCAAGGGTTGCACCTAGGGGGCAAACAGTGAATGTTGTGCATGTTAAATAAACATACACAATTATAACCCCATGGACCCCATTGCCAAATGGCTAAATCCCATTTGGCCAATGTCTAACCTAACACTAAGGGTTTCTATGAAAGGGCTTTCCCCTTAAACCCTAAACCCTTTCTATCTTTGACATTTAGGGTTTCCTAGAGCTCCTTTTCCTTTCTCGCATTTAGGGTTCTCTTGAGCCATTTCGGCCAAGTCTGGACTCCAATTCGCATTGCTAGGCTCCGAAAAGCCGGATTTGCACAATAAATTATCGATTAGCAACCATCTTCAGCAAGATCAGGAGTATGGACGCCTTCCGGGGATCGGGAGCGGGTCAAGGACCAGGTATCTAGTCATTCTGTTGTGCAAACCCGTCTTTGGGCAAGGCAATAGGCTGGTTTAGTATGTTAGATCAACTCTAGAGGCCTTATAGATCCCGAGATCATAAGCCCTAACTAAGGAACCTAACTCTGTTGTGTAGGTAGATAGATTAGATGATATTCTCTATTTCAGTTCTATGATGTTGGATGTATTTCACTCTGTGACCTCCATGTATTGGGAAGGGGGGGTAGAGACCTAAAGATGTGTAGCAGATGATCCTAGGTAGCACCACTAGCTCCCAATTACATGCGGCCCGTGCACAGGAGCCCGCCTGGTTGTGGGTGGTGGGACTAGACCGGCTGATAAGGAGGAACTTGTCCCTACACAGACTGACCCCTCTGGTGTGTAAGGCCTACCGGGGGTCTATGCAGGCTAGGCTTAATGGCTTGTCACTGCGTGTAGGCAAGGCATGAGCTCGACACTCGTGGGGTGATGCGTCACCTTCCAGTGAGTTCAAGTCGAATAGGAGCAGTGGCTCTCTAGCCGCCTGTGAAGGGCATGGATGCTTCTGGAGGGGAGGTGGCTTCCCTCCTGCCTCATCGGGGCTGGGGAGATGCAACCCAGTAGTAGTAGCCCCTCTGGCTATTCACCCGGCAGGCTACGGTCAGGTCCCAATACTTTTCAACCTACTATGCAAAGTGTGCACGGGAGGGGCGGATGGAGTGGACTACCCTAATCCATGTTTTTATGCCAGCCAAATCCATGTGCCATGAATTCTGTCTGCAATTACTTCTGGAGACCCAAGCCGTCAGTCGAACCCCCTTGAGTCTGAGCCCTGGGTAGGATTTCTCCCTTTCTTTTATTGTTTATGTTGATGTTGCTATCTTGTGATGTTTATGATATGTTCACCCCTCGAGGTGATTGTATTTATATATACTGTTAGTTTGTGCTCATGTTTGTTTATTCGCGCTTCCGCAGATAGGTCGACCCGATGGAAGACGAGTGAATGACACATCCATTCTTCCCTTGCTGGCTCATTCCACTGGGAGTGGAGTCAGGTGGATGGCCCCTGTCAGTGTAGCTGCCAGGGGGAATGCTCCTCCTTCGGATACGATGTGTGCATCGTATAAGGAGTAGGGGACATCACAGTGGTATCAGAGCATGATCTTGGTAGACCAAGGTCGAGCACTGACCATTTTCCTTAGGACTAACAGTAGATTTCCAGTCTTGGGAACAACCTCCCAAGCAAGAACCTCGAAAATTGGGAAATTTTTTTCCCAATTGTAGTGCAGCAATAGGTTAATGCTAAGAGTAGTGATAAGTTTTAGCAAAAACCCAACCTAAATTGTCCAAAAAGAGGTGACCCCTCACAGAGTGTGCCCAGGCAACTTAGGATCATATTCCTAACTGCCTCTCACGCACTGTATGAGTGGTCAAAACTTTGAACCTTCATAACTTGAGTTATACAGCTCCAAATCGCCTGAAATTTGTTGCGTTAGGACCATTAAAGAGTCTAGAATCCATTTATGACCTCAAATTAGGTTAGAAGTATTATATCCCACCTTAAAATAACCAAAATAGCTCAAACCCTAAATTATGTCTTCCAAACTACAGTTTAATTAGAAATAGAAGCAATAGCTTTTAGGGTACAAGGCTACAGCCACAGAAGAGCAAAGGGCATGACATTTGAAGACATCGAAGACCCAGGCGACGTACTGACAACAGAAAGGAGGAGTGTGAAAAGGCAGACCCAAGAGAGGAAGCACTATGGCAAACACCTCTACAAACGAAGCGAGCAGTACAGGGCACAACCGGCCTATCAACAATCTTCATCGAATGGAAGACATACGTTAATCATCTACATGAAGAACCTTCTCGACTATCAAGAACTCGGGTGCAACATCCACGAGCTCTCAGCAGAAAGAAGATTGCTAGTTTTTTGTAAATACAAATTTATGTTTTGATCATGTTAATGTGTAAATCATGCTTAATTAGGGTGTATTATTAAGCTATGCATTTGGAATCAACAAATTGGAGCAAAACTCAGTGTTTTTGACTCAAATGGAGCCCCACCCCTCACAGAGTGCGCCCAGGCCACTTAGGATCGTATTCCTAACTGCCTCTCGCGCACTGTGTGAGTGGTCGACCCCTAAACTGGGCCAAAACTTATCCAAATGAAGCAAACAAGGGCTCATTCCGACCTATCTCGACGAGATATGCAGGATTTCACCCTTAGTTTGCATGTTTGGCATCATCCTCGACCCAAACAGGGCCCCACCCCTCACAGAGTGCGCCCAGGCCACTTAGGATCATATTCCTAACTGCCTCTCGTGCACTGTGTGAGTGGTCACACCAAAATTGCCCCAATTTGTCCACACTTTCCCCAAAGTAGATGAAATTTGTTGCTATAGGATCCTTAGAATGCAGTCTTTAGCATAGTTAGCCTGTGAATTGTACACCTAGACCTTAGAATCATAGATATTTCCCAACTTTGAATTTTCCCAAAATTAGGGTTTTTCCTATAAATAGGACCGCAGGTGTCAATTGCATCCTACATCCTTGCTCCTCACTCCAAGCCGATTTTTCAGGCCCCTAAGGCGCTTCCCCATCTGTCTGTCATCCCCAGCTGCTCATACTCCATGGCAACCACTGCATTTAGGCGATGGTACAATGCCACAGCTCATGTGGACGAGGCCGACATCAACTCTGTTTTCAATGTCTATTAGAAGCAGATCGATGTGGAGGCCACCATCAATGCCACCCCCTTCTACCAAGACATTATATCTGAGTTCCATGCTAAGATAGGACCATCTCTAGTAGAGCTCCCACCTTGCATAGGATACTTTGCACCAAATATGGCCCTCAAGATAGCTCTGTAGGACATACCCAACATAGACAAGTACCTAGAAAATAAGGCCAGCCGGTTACCCAATTACATGTCCATAGCTGTAAATAGGAGGAGATACTCTTCATACACCGCAGATGTAGCAATTTTCCTATCCCATAGAGCCCAAACCCAGATAGGAGAACCATCTGTCCAACCCCTAGATATTGAGCCTATGGCCATGGCAGCAGGTGATGAAGAGCCAATGCTTCTGGAGTACGAGAGGGAAGAGCAGGAGGAAGATGAAGGACATGGGTCGGACAGGAAGGACATCAGTGACGTCGACCCAGCACAGGAGAGGCAACAAGCTAAGGGGGAACTTCAAAGTTTTGAAGAGGGGCTGAGAACTACAAGGACAACTCCACCACTTGGGCTAGGCATCACAAGACTAATCCCGATAATCATCCAAGGAAGCGTGCACGAGCACACGACGACATCAAGAGCCTCCCGAGTGCGCGAGGGGCGGGGGGCTCTGAGATAGACAAGCTCCTACATCTCCTACGCCAACAACCGGACCTTGATGACTTCATCAACCGGGAGACACGGGACTTCCACATCGGCACAAGGGAGGCCCGGGCGCATTACCGCCCGGACATCGACGGACATAGAAGCCTACACCGCATCCCGAGGCGGATGATGGCACAACATGAGTTACCCACAGAGGAGGAGTTCATAGCGATCCACGAGCGGATGGGAATCAGAGGGAAAACAATGAGTGCGCTCCTACCCAGCACCTCGGCAGCAACACCAGTCGAACAGGATAGAGGCAGTATCAACGTAACATCTCCTAAGTTCATGTTCGGTGACTACAGGGAGATGATAGCAGTACCGGTGGACGAATAACCCGGAAGACATAGGGCTGCAATCAGAACCAGAGAGGAGGCGGGGGAGGCAGAGCACGGCAAAGGACGAAGGAGCCGACCTAGCCAACAACCACAGACCACTCAAACGCAACTCAAAGGAGTGATGGCATATGCAATGGAGACGACAACAATTCCAGGCATAGGGGAAGCATCTCACAACGAAGCTTCAAAGACATGCAACAATGCCCGACTGCAACAACCAAGTGATCGTACTCAAGCGATCAATGGCACTACACATCTCCAAACGACACTCCACATGACAGGTAAACACATTAAGGAGGAGCATTTTCAACTCAAGGGTTCACATCGAGCAACGTTCTCCGCAACTTGGGATAACGACCTCAGTGACACGAAGGTCAACTACAGTCACAACACCTTAAGGAACCCCGGAGTCAAGCAGAACGAGGAAGATGCAGCAAAACCAAAGAATCAAACGTGATTGGAGGAAGGAAAATCCTAAAGAAGTATACACAATTAAGCATGTGCTCTTCTATAAATTAGAAAAGTGGATGAATTAAAATCCCAGTATAATTATATATATGTCTATCATAAGTATCAGGTGCTCACACATAGTACAAAACATGAGTTTAGGATCATGTTTTAGGGTTTAGTGTTGCATCAAGAAACTCCATCACTTCGACTGCCAAAGGATGAAGCAAAGAACCACAGGTATAGCCAAGAGCAAGTGTTCGAATGGAAGAACAATTAGAGAGAGACGACCAGAGCCCAAATCAAGCTTCGACTCCAGACACTTCGAGAAGTGGCCACAAGTATAGAAGATCGCTCGTCCATCGCAATATCAAGATGAGAGATAATATCAGTCATGTCAAGATCCTTAGTGCTGCACCATCTAGGTTTTGCACGATGACATCTTCGGATGCAACTCTACCTCTTGTAGCAGCAGCAACACTAATGACATGAGTGTCCTCAACAACAGAAGGAGGAACGACCAGACATCTTCAAAAACTACGACCACGACCTCAAGCCGATAGACGTCGAGGAATTCCTTGGGGCAACTCGACATCAACGAGCCAACTAAGGAGGCAACATCTCGACGACCATAATTCTGCCTTGTATGGTGATGTTTGTAACATGCGTACTAGATGAAGATACACTTAAGAAAGGTGCCACAACAATGGGTTATGCCTATGCTCATTCAACAACTAGGTGATGGCTTCGTCAAGTACTCCTACCAACAATTAGAAGACAAGAAGCCCAACTTATCTCCGATACGAGGGACCTCAACGCCCAAGATAGAAGTATTCGACACCTTAACGACAAGAACAGCCGGGCTATTCAAGAACACGAGCAGGTCTAGGGCAGAAAGTACTTCAACTCAAGGGTCAAGCTACGCAGATATAAGAGTACATCATCCTCGACTGCGAACCAATCACGGAGAAGAGTCATGAGGCTTTACTCGCAAGGAAGATGCACATGTATTGAGGAACAATGGCCATAAACCAAAAGATGAAGGAGTGCTAGTACTTCCACGAGCTCCTTAGATGCAACATGAGGTCCAAAACTGTGGAGCGTGATCAAATGCAACTAGAAGGTACCACAAGACTAGAAGGCAGCATAGCAACGTAGATCGTGATAACGGCTAAGCCATCAAATCGAGGAGATCAAACAGGTAAGATGAGAAGCTCGATGGAGAAGCTCGATGGAGAACCGAGCCAAAGAATCGAAGAATCAGCTAGAAACCTCACCAAGCTACGACACTCGCATGCAACTTTGCGAATCCAAGGATCGACAATTCGAAAGGCAACTGATGAAGAGAACAACTCCTTAATTACGAGTCTAGCCAAAGGAATTGTGCACAACTTCAAGTGGCACCTCCAAAGATCTTCAGACATTGTGAAGGGGAAGCAATTATTGCCCAAGAACAAGATTAAGAAGTAGACCAGAATGCCAAAGCATCAACGACAGTCACATTCTTAGTTAGCATGTGAAGCAGAAGCAAGTTGTGCCGCAGCCGACAGACATTGGAGAGCTCAAACATATCAAAGAGTCTACCAATCGAGTACGAGCTGACGTACACATAAGGGGATATAGATCTTCAACACCTGCGCACTAGGAGGAACATCAACAACAACGCCATGGAGTACATGTGCACCTCGAGGGGACACACCAAGGTAGCCTAATAGCTTTAATAGTATTTGTAATCATAGGAGCGTAAGCTATATGACTTGCATGCGTAATTCCCTTTGTTATTCTCTCTCTCTCTCTTACAGTATAACAGATCAAAGAAAAGAGATGCCGGACAATTGGAAGGCGTGAAGCGAGCAACATCCTCAACATTTGTCTGTCAACATGCTCCAGGACTCGAAGGATGGAGTTGGCACAACAATATCGGATCTAGAGGCATCCTTTAGCCGCCAAGATGTTTCTCAACGAAACCACCTTCAGGCTTTTGGAAAGTAACATAGAAGATTTCAAGTGGTCAACTACGCCATCAAAACCACCAACAATGGGAAGCCTCTAATGAAGAAAGTTGACCTCTACATCGAGGAGGAGCCCGGAGTCTCGAGCAACTCGAAGAACATTACCCTCAAGAAGGCAGCGAGTGGATGAGCTGCGAGCAAGATTGAGGAGCTACGATCATATAGTCGAGTATGAAAGGCTTATGGATGATGACATCCATAATGGGAGTGGAAGGCATTTCTAGATTTTCTCATGAAGGGATTGCCCCAAGTTGAGCTAAGCGTCAACGATTGGGAAGGAAATGCATAGGAGTAACTAAAATTATACATGATTGTTAACAGACATCCAACATATTGAAACCACTTGGTGAGACTGATCACCTCGCTAAGAAGGAATCATTACTAGGATAATTGTTGACCATGTATAAAGCTAGTACCTCCAAGGAATAATCCAATCTAATGAAAAGAAGTAATCTAACAAGTCCAGCCAACTTGTTATGATGACATCAATTCAATTGATAGGAATATTCCAAGAGAGTAAATAACTAAGAAAGGGGGATCTTTAGAATATAAAATTGAATAATACATAAAAGGTATATCTAAAAATAAAAAAGTGCATTAATCACATAGTATTTTGAGGCAAAAAGGAATTGTCATGATAATAAAACCTTGCAATTTAGAATTGTTCTAAATAATTCAATAACTCATCGCTTAGGGATAGATATGTTAAACACGATGGCTGCATCCATCATAGATGATTAAATATGTTAGCTAAGGCTAGTAAATTAATGTGTTAGATAAGAAGCATATAACCTCTTAAGGTAAATAGAATAACTAAGATGTTATGACAACATCAATTAAGGGGATAGGATACATTGAGGTGTAGGACCACTTTCTTATGAAGAAAGTGGGGGCTCAATCTTAGGACTGAACCTACCTACATCTTAGGGGTTGAATTGTCATCAAATTAGTCGACCCTTAGAATAGAGTTCGTTCCGCAAGTAGCCAAAGCACATGGAGCGTAAGATGGATAGATGCTTAATGTCTATGTGTCCTTCAGCATGCAAGACTGACGCGGTAGCGAATCAATGGAAGCAATGCAACGGCCAAGTCGTCTCCAAATTAGTCGACACCGGCTGAATAGAATAGAATAGAATAGAATAGAATAGAATAGAATAGAATAGAATAGAATAGAATAGAATAGAATAGAATAGAATAGAATAGAATAGAATAGTTTTTTTAACGTCCACGGAGACCAATAGGTTATGGGACCCATACAATGGGCTAGTACAATCATTACTACTAGGATTAAAAAACCCCTGCCTCGAAAAGTTTTCAAGGGAAAAACCTTTGCAGTAATGATGATACTAGACAAGTGGAGATAATGACTACTGAGGGCTCAGTAATTGCTGACGTTTATCTAGAACCTCAAGTATGTATAATGCCAAGTCATTCACAGATGGTGCTCTGAGAAGTTGTGGAAGCGTGGAATGGAATGCTAAGGTCAAAAAATGATTCCGGACTATCTCAAAAGCGGGGCAACTTCGAGGAAGTATGGCTTTCATCTTCAATAACCCATGGCGCAACAGCAGGCACATAGTCTAAACTTCTCGCGGCAATTCGGCCGCTCCCATCTACATGTCTCAATTAGCCTTTTTGTGGGATCCCGTGCGAATTGATGCAATAACTAAAGCTTGTTCTGGACAATGAAGCAAGCAAATAAGCTTGGGGCCACAGTGCCAAGGTGGGATTTATGTGTGCATGATAATGACCAGTTTTCACTTGGGCCAAAGTAGCTGCGTCCCATATCTTTTGAGAAAAACAACTATTGAGAGCTCAGGATCAGAACTGGCAAGCATCAGGCAATGCTCTGGTTGCACAGCTTAACGGGCAAACCATGTAGTGCAATGCTCTTTCCAACATCGTTTCAAAACGGCCGAGGAGATTCAGCCATGGCAAGTGCAAGAACAGGATACCTAACATCATCCATGTGGTGCACCTTGCAGATATAGTGGAGATGGCGCTTCATGGCAGAATGTTGAAGAGGCCAAAAACCTGTCTCTTGTAAAAGAATAGCATAGGGCACCGTTGTTTTAACTCCGGGGCTGTAAGTGAGAAAGGACTTTTGCACCCGCTCCAAGCTCTCCCAAGCACTAGCACTAATGGCAGGCCCCCCACACTTGAGCCATACAAGAAAACAGGCTCTACCAAAGCCGAAACAAGTGAGCTTTCCATGGCCAATCATGAATTTCTCTGAAAACAATTGTTTTGCATTGCATAGAGTGCTCTCCATCTAGCGACCACCCGCTTGGTAATACCTGCTTGTTCCCAAAGTGTATTCTTACAGAATTCTACACCAAGATACTTGTAGCTATCGACAACTTCAACTTCGCGGCTATCATAGTGCATAGGGGGAACATTGTGACGAGAAGATTGAACTACCAAAAGCTTGGTCTTTTGGAGATTAACACGAACTGTGTTCTCCGCAAACTGTCGCGAGCATGTAAATGTTCTTTGCATACTAGCGATGGTATGTGCGGTGAAACATCATCGGCATACATAAGTTGCCTAATGATATAGTGTGCCAAATGTGGACCTCCATACGCCATGATTATCAAGCCATTCTTCCAATTGATCAATGTACAAGCCAAAGAGTGTAGGAGATAAAGGGCAACCCTGACGAACTCCAATATTGCTAGTGATTTGAGTACCTGATGCTGGAAATTTAGCAAAAACCCTTTCATAGAGCCGATAAACTGCATTTTGAAGATCTTGTGGAACCCCAAGTGCTTGCAAGCGCTGCCAAAGAAGCTCGCGTGGTACTGTATCAAAAGCAGAAGTAAAATCCACAAAGCATATATAGAGGTCTTGTTTCAAACTTCGACTATGTTCAATAAGCATGCGCAATGTGAAAATATGATCTATTGTAGAATGGTATGGACGAAAAGCACACTTTGTCCTACACCGCGTTACACCAAGATGTTACGCCCATGATGTCAACTGCTTCTCAGTAAGACTGGCTAAGAGCTTTGAAAATATGGAACTTACCATGATCATGCGATAATTGAAGGGTCATGCTTATCACCGCTTTGTAAATTGGTACGACCTTCTTGTGACCCAAGTTTATGGCAAGCCTTCTTGCAAAGCTTGATTTAAAAGAGTAGTGATGATTGGAAGCAATAGCGGACCCCCATTTAAGCAATTACGCTTGCAAACCTTGGAGATCGGGGAGACTTGCCATTAGATAGATGCCGCATCCTTCTTTGACTTCCTCCTCGTGAATTGAAGAATATCACCTACCAAAGGAGGCAAGTAATTAAGGACCCCGGGATGATCATATAAGTGGACCAATCGCTCATCCCATTCTTTGCATAGAAATATGTCCAAGGGTAGGAGGTGGTCGATATAATATTTTGCGCCCGAAAGGTCCGGGGCTCCGCGTAGCGATAATTCAAACATTTGCTTCGATGCTCAAAGCAACAAAGCGTGCCTTCTTCGCGTTTCAAAAGCAGGACTTATAATCTTTGAATGGCATTATGTCGCGTATCTGGCTCAACTATCATTCGCAATTGTTTTTTAAGCTGCTTGCAGTCTTCATCAAACCAGGCATTTCTAGGAAAGGATTTCCTACCAGCATGAGCAACACCAGAAGTGCGTGTACCAAAGCAAGAGACAACAGAAGTAAGCAAAGTATCAGCAAATGCTGCATTACGCTCTTGAAGAGTTGGGTAGTCCAAAATACCTGCAAGTGTAGGAAGGAAGGAAGGAAGGAAGGAAGGAAGGAAGGAAGAAATTTTTAACGTCCACGGAACCCAATCGGGTTATGGGACCAGAACAAACAAAGGGGGCATAAGCCCTAACAGAACAGAGGGCCGAAACCCAAAAAACAGAACATGGGGTCTAAGCCCCGTTACAACACCCAATCAAGGGGCCGAAGCCCAACAATCACAAGGGCTGAAACCCTGGTACAGACAAGGAAAATCAGAGCTATGCGATAATGAAAATAAAAAGAATCAGGGCTATGCGCTCACTGCCCATGGGTCGGAGGGCCACTGATCCCGAATAATAGCCTGCCCCCCTCTATACACTGCCCACTGCTGCCTCAAGCGAGCTTCCCGAACCCGACACAATTCGCCCTTCCGCAGGGGCAGCTGCACTGGAGTAAGATCCTCCTGGACGGAGAATGAGGTGCCCTTCAGGTGATTGCCATGCCGCAGGACATGCAGGCGAGAGATGGCATCCCGAAAGTGTACTAAGAGATGTCGCGGGCGATCAGGCCATACTGCTCCAACTCGAGACGCCGAAATGATGCCTTCAACCTGGATATGCATCTCCCTGGTGAAAAATTGCCGTGCTTCATCTGTACCGGAACAACCACCGTTCTCGGAAATGCCGACTAGACGCAAGGCCAGGGCATGTGGCCTAGCTGCTGGCTTCGGACCTGGCTCAGAGGCAGAGGTGGGCATCGGATCTGGTGTCGAGGCCCCGACCAACCCATCTGGTGCCGTCGAGGTCTGTGTGGACACGTCCACCCTGGCCACAGACGCAGGCCTAGTAGGTGCAGGTGCAGTAGAGCAATCCGAATCCAAATTCTCGGATGTCGGACCTGTGCTTAATCCTGGATGGACAGTACTAGGGCTGGCTGCTCCGTGCCCTACCGACTGGAGCAGCAACTCAAGAAGCTGCACCCATGCCCCAAGTGGCAGCTCAGCAGAGGCCTGAGTGAAAGTAACTGTAGACTGGATCATGTGCATACTGGCCAGCATTCCTGCTGGCAGACACTGAAGCTGAGCATCGATCCTAGCTAGAGCTGCAGCAGAAGATGCATCAGGAGCAGAAGTGGAATGTGCATCTAGGTGTGCCAGGAGGGGATGTTGGGGCCCAAAGAAAGGAGCTGCTTGAAGGTAGGGCGTAATGGTGGAATCATAGGCATCTGTCGAGGCGGACTTGGGAGCCGGGATGAGGTTGTTTGATTTGCGGGTCTCCATAGCCAGGCATTTTATCCGGCGGGTCATGCTGAAACTATAAGGGAGGGCACAAGCTGGTGAAAGCCCAAGCAAAGGCAGGCCAAGGCAAACAAGGGCAGACAACTAAATCTCCGATTCTATGAACCAAAACTATGGAGTAAAACTCAGGGCAAGCACGCCAAAGCAAAGGGTGAGCCGAAGGCAAGGGCAAGTGCATGAACTGACCTGATACAAAGCTTGTTGATCAAACTCAGGGCAGAAATTAGGCTGGCGGATGCTACTATTGGCGGACTGATTGGGATCTGTCTGTTCATAGTCAAAAGATCTAGAATAAGTCAAGCGAATGCGAGGGACAGGAGCAGGAGCCTGGATAGCAATGGGTTGAAGAGGTGGAAGCTACCACTTTAATGACAAATAAAGTGGATAGTGATCAGATTTTATCTCCTCATCTCTATGCCTTGTGCCAATTCGAAAATCTGAAATGAGATCCAAGGCTTGCACTTGGGAAATGACATAATCAACAACACTAGTACCACCACCCTGCCTATCCTGTCTGCATGTAATACCTTTAGAGTGTGGCCATTGCTCTAAGCCATTACAAAGTACCATCTCAAAGACTTCACACAACTGAATGAGCTCCCTTCCAAATGTTGAGACGGGTTTGTTAGCATCAGGCGATGAACGTGGAAAGACTGTATCATTAGCAGACATCCATAAAGGGTCACGAACATCCTCAAGTATGAGTTGAGCAGCTTGCATTTCAGCAGCGCGAGCATTGAAATCACCAAGAAGAATAACATGCCCCAACTGTTTGAATTGAGCAATGTCATCATAAAGATCACCATAGGGATCACTACGAGCGACATCATATTCATCATAAAAAGGTGATGATGTAGGTGGGAAGTAACAGGCACCAACAAAAATGGTACTACTATTGTGGCAATGAAGTTTGATCCACATGTAGCGATTATATCTATCAGCTTTATGAAGCGTGGTATATGGAGCAAGGGCATCCTTGAAATAGCAAGCAACTCCACCGCAACCTCGTTGCCCATGACATTCATTAAATAATGAAAAGAATTGATAGCCTGTAAAATGAGGTAGCCGTTTGGGGAGATGTATTCTAGCCTTAGCGGGTGTGACAACTAAGGTGGGGAGAGGCTTTGCATCTAAGTGTAGATAGAATGCATGATGGAAAAAGTATAATTTTCTTACGCCATGATCCATTGCTTGTATTCGCTCCTAGGAATGAGCTAGTAGCCTAGCTCTTAATTAAATTATTCAGGGTTGTGAACCCCGTATAACTACATAAATTATATAATCTAAGTATACTATTATGCAGGGCATTGATAGTACTCCGTGAGGGCATGTATCATAAGCTTTAATGTCTTGTTGATAAATGATATGTTCATAATAACTGCATAGATAGTTTTGTCTTGTGTAGATATCTTAATATCGAGACAAAGTAAGATAATAATTACATAAAATCTTAGTTAAACCTTCGCAAGGATCTGCCTGAAGGCCACGGGCGCCTCTACTGGCGCCTGGGCGCTGTTTGGTCGTCACGGGTGCCGTGGAAGGATGGCTGGGAGGTGCAAGATGATGGGTGGCGCTGGAAGGAGCTTCCACCGGTGAGGATACACCTCCTCTAAGCGACTTCCATGGGCATTTTCCTGAACGCCGCCTTCCCTGCGCGTCTGCATATTGGCGTTTGGGCCTATTGGATGCGCCGGTTTCCAACTTCAGCGGTGCCCTCAGGGCCACCGCCTTTTTGCAGGTAGCTGCTCTGCGGGTTTAGGGACTTGACCTGTTCCTGGTGGCAGCTCTTATGGTCTAGTGGTTTGATCGAGCTCCTTGATTGGGTCAACACCGGGATCTTTGCACCAAAGATCTACTTGCTCGGTTTTAGCGAGAAGATGGTGATTTAGCCAGCGATCGTAAGCTTGCACCAGTCCTCGACACCCGGTTTGTGAAGAGGTTACGGTTCGGAGGCGTTTGGTGAAGTTCTGTTTGTTGGAGGTATGCTTGTTGCTTCTTGCAATAGCATGGATTTTTGGATATGTAGTCATCCTGGCAACAGTTTTTTCCCTTTTAATCTGGACCATGGTGATTATACTTTATTTTGTTTGTAAGGGCTTCGGTCCATGTTCTGGTTAGGGACTTCGGTCCCGTCTTGTACTTGTGGTCCCATAACCCGATTGGGTTCCGTGGACGTTAAAAATTTCTTCCTTCCTTCCTTCCTTCCAAAGGCATTCAAGTAGTCTATCTTTCCATAAGTATAGCAAATATAAAGTATATACATGTAAGGTTGATATATCACGAACCAAGTAACGAGCGAGAGTCACACGCTCAACACTTGGATCCGATGATATAAACCCTAGCCATATGATAAATAATTAAAATACTTTTCAAAATAAGTATTGCCTCGATAATTGTATGATGACATATCTTAAAGGTCGTAAAGTTATCATATAACAGTTAGTTAAATATACTACTATTGGAAGCGATATATCCAATACTACTATAATGCTAATATAAAAATATTACCGTAAGGTAATTAATATAATTGCATGCATTAAGGGAAGTCCAACAGGATCATGCAGGGGTCCAAGACTGTAAGGTTTATTTAAGATGTTAACGGATGCTAGCCGACATGCAACAGTTGGTGGAGGAAGTACGAAGATATCCTCTAGCAGCAAGAGGCCGGCAGAAGAGCATACCGACAAGCCCTGCATCGGCGGTTACAACATCGGCATCGACAATTGCTGAAGCTCTGCATCGACAATTGCAAGAAGCTTGCTCCAAGCTGCGCTGGACCATTCAGGATAACCAAAAGAATAGGTAACCAATCCTATAAGTTGGACCTGCCAGCACACTTAAAGATCCATAGTGTTTTCCAAGTAAGTCTCCTAAAGAAACACGTTCCTAATCCAGAGGAAGTATTGGAGACACCAAAGTTACTGGAAACAACGGACGATCACCTTGAGATTGTCCCAGAGGTTCTTCTTGTCAGATCCTATAAGAAGACAAGAAGATCTCAACCCTCCAATACCTAGTGAAAGAGACACTTACAAGTGGAAGACGCTACGTGGGCACTACAAATAGATCTTGAGAAGCAGTACCCACAACTCATGGAGCAATGCAAAGGTCGGCTCATCACCGAAGTAGTCGACACCGACCTGATAGGGAGTGGAAGGTAGATTAAAAAGTCTACTTCTGTCCCACGGAAGTAGACGACCTTGAGAGATAAGAGGTCATTCAGGTATGCATTGATAGAAAAGCACCTTTGGTCAATGCCTACTACGGGGAGGACCCTATCCTTCACGCCCAAATACGGGAAGGACACTATCCTCCACGCCTCAGGCAACTAAAGGTGTAGGCATGAGTTGGCATCCTAGGCATGATACGGCGCTGTCTCCACGGCCACGATGGAAGAAACATAATCTTCCTATGCCGGGAGATATGCCTTGCATTCATGTAGTTGTAATTAATGGGTGGTTCCCTAATAACCAACCCTTATAATAATTAAATGTATTCTAGCATAGTGTTGGACCTGCAGGCCAATAGGAGAGTCTACGGGAGGAAGGTCACACTGCGAAGACTGATAGCGAAGACTGATGTAAGCTATAAAAATTTGTGAATAATAACAGATGATAAAGTAAGAGCGTGAAAGACTACCTTACCATAGTATGATATTGAACAAGGATGTGTTATCTACTTACTTAAAAAGTTTTTGCCCTTTCTCTCTCACGCCGGTGTCCCCTTTCCGGCCGCCGGATGTAACGCTTTTTCCGGCGAGTTTCTTCATGTTTCATTTTTTGTGTTATCGTATTCCTTTTCCGGCTGAGGAAGCACTTGGGTTAGGGTTTTCACTATGCTTCCTTCTATTCTGCTCTTTCCAGTTTGCATAACGCATCCCTCTATTGGAGAACTCACGTTTTGGAGCTTGGAGCCGGAGCTTGGAGTTCATTCCAGGGTTTTAATCTCATTTTCTTTCCTCTGCCTCAGCCTCATGCTTGGTTGCATGACTCGATCTGCCGTTGTTTCTATAGGCTGGCAGTTTAAGACTTCACAAGTTCTCAGCATTCGATTTGCTGTTTCTTCAGTATCCTCACTCTCCCTTGGAAAGCCTACAAGGGCAGGCCAAAGTACCCAGCCAGCCAAAATAGGAAGAAAGGCAGGCACCCCAAATCGCATGCATTTCTGGCAATGCTTGAAGACTTCATTAGCTTAACTCTTGCCTTTTTTAGGGTTTCTTGATGCTTGAAGAGCGCGGTTTTGTAGATTTTTGTATCTTGATTTTCAAGGGAGGGATCATTCTCATGGCTCGGCGTATTTTGTGAAACATGTAAGGTCTGTTGAGCTTTGTTGATATTTTCCTGTTTCTCCCTGACCCTAAATACTTCGTTTGAAAGACCCAGTTGTTACATGTCATTCTTTTCATGCTGTGCAGGGGTGGATTCTGCACAAGGGCTCCCAAATTCACTGGCTCTCCAATTTGTAGACGGAAGCTCAGGGAGGCCGTGTAAATGATATTTGACTCTACAAAAAGCCATTAGGCGGGGCCGTGATATTTACAGGTATAAATATTCTCTCTCTGTATCTGGCTTCTGTTTTGTCAGGGAGCTTGATATCCATGCCTACGAAAATGTGACATGCTTTGTTCGTGAACCTTCAAGATACGAAATACATGGATGATCGATTGTATATTCCAGTTTTCTTGCAGTACTAACTGGTGGTTGCTTGCTTCTTCATAAGCAAAACTTCAATATAAGTTGTAAATTTTGCTGAGATGTGTCCATTTTTTTCCAGTAATTTTTTCTTGATTTTCCCCATATTTTGACAAACAATGTTATAAATAAGAGACGCAGGCCCAGAAATTGGATGGCTGTTTTATGGATATCTATTCCAATTTCGGGATTCCTCTCTTAAGCAATATTCCAGGGCTGGCATTCTGCTATGTTTGCTGCATCTCAAAAAAAAAAATGGACAGATTCACCTCCAAAGGTTACCCACATTTTCTCCTCTATTTCTGTCATTCTTTCTTCTTGAAATAGCTTTAGAAATAGATCTGTAGTTGAAGAAGTAGTTTGTAGAATTAGGTCTGTAGGTTAGTTTCAGGGATAGGTACCAGTTTTTGTGCCCATGCCCATTGGACTGATAGATATACTCAGCCACTGTCCATGTTCCCTAAGTATGCGCTATGGTAACAGCCGGCATTGCCAAAGCCCATAGTTGCATGTCATTATAGAAGCAGTCCTGCTTCGTGCAATCATCCTTTTTCTTTTGGCTTCTAAGGCCATTATCTTTTTTTTCTAATTATGTATCTTTTAATGCAATGTGCAGGTGAAATACAATGATCTAAAGGAGTTGGAGATGAGTTTTAGGGACACTTTTAAGGCATTTTCGGATGTGTAGGCTACAAGGATTAGACATGGTCATTTCCAGGTATATATGGTTATTTGCTGAATTTGTTTGAGGTGCATGACATGGTTCTTGACAGCTCAGAATCAACACATTCTATACTACAATTTTTTAATCCTCAAGAGCATGAACAACATTTTTTTACATGCTGAGGCGCCCACATAATTGAAGAGTTTGGATGTTTTTTAGGTGAACATCTGAGGTTTCTTAACTTAGATATCTAATCATTGGATAGCAAATTCGATCTGGATAGCAAATATTGAGTTCAAAATTAAGTTGCACGAGACAAACTAAGTTTTAGCTGAACAAAGTTTAGAGACGTCAAATTTGTATCCTGCTCATTTTGAGTTCATGGCTTTTGTCAATGCCAACAATTTCAGTGAAGCTGAATGTGGAAGACGTGGTTCAAATCTCTCAATTGTCATGTTTTATGACCAGTATATGCCTTCTGATTTTTAGCAATGTATAGCCAATAATTTTAATGTAGCCAAATTGTGAAAGATGGGGTTCGAATCCCGCAATTTCTCATGTTGCTGGACCAGTTTACGCCTTTTGATTGTTCGCATGCATGCAATGTATAGCCTTTTCCGTTATGGGTGTTTAATGCTCACGTTCTTTCTTGCAAATCGTGCTTCGAAACATTGGATGCAGGGATTCTAAAGATGGATTTGATTTAAGATATTTGTCAAGTATATTGGCATAGTCAAATTCCTTGGATAGTCAAATTCTTTGTTCCTCACGCAGAGCAACTTCTAATTCCTTTTGGCTACTCTTGCAGGTAAAATAGGCATTTGCTTTTGCTCTTGGTGTAGGTAGGAACTTTGATTCTACATGGTAGCAAAGGGACTATACCAATAAGTTTATAAAAGAAAATTTTAAGTAATAGATGCAGACTACAATTGGTCCTCTTTATTATTATTACCAGATCCATCTTACTGTTTGTAGGCAATCTGTTTCGCTTTAGTTTTTTTGGTGTACTGTTTCGCTTTAGTTTTTTTGGTGTGGGTTTACAGTTGCAGAAGAAGGGGGTTTTTGCTCAGATTTTGTCCATTTTTTGCAGATTTTAGTAAAGAGTAGGTTTGCTTTTGATTTTGCTGGTTAGGTAGCAATTTCTCTAATTCTTTTCTTGCATGGATTAACCAGAAAATGCTGGATTTTAACCTTTTTAAGTTTGATTGCAGTGGCTCTACCTCCATGGAAGACTCAGCGTAAGCACGCCGGAAGTGTGAATTCTATTCAATCAGGTTTTGTATCCTCTTACAAGGAGCGCCAGATTCTGTATCTAATGTATAAGAGCTATATCTGTTACAAGAGCACCTCCAAAATTTGCATTATGCACTTCCTTTTTATCTCGCAAAAGAGCTGAGGTTTGTTCTCTAACTCTGCTTCCATGTGATTTTTATCCACTAAAATAGTCTTAGTAGTAATGATTATATTTCTTATGTTATTGCATGATCTTCTAATCATGCTGCTATCACCAGATTTTGAGTAGGATGTTCAGATGTTAAGCAACTTCAAACAAGCTACCAACTAAATTGGTTCTGATCCTTGCCTCTTCATGTGATTATTGCTTTACATTAATTTGTTAAGCCTTTTTTCATCTTTATTGCTCACAGAAATCTTGAATAGAAAAGGCAAGATGAAGGCTTTAACGACGTTGTTGGTAGTTATGTCGGCTTTGGTTTTGGTTTGTCTACAAATGCCATGTACTGCTTCCATCAGGTTTAGAAAAACCAACATGCTTGACATAAGTGTTGGCCTATCATCTTAACTTAAAAAGTGTGGTTAGAAAATGTCTAATGCAGGGAACTATTTTGAAGGGAAACAAGCTCACATACTTCATTTTGTAGATGTCATTTGTAGCATACAAAATGGGATATTTGAAAGGAAAAGCGGATACGTAATCAAGCTCTATATGCAAAATCTTAGGCAATGATACGTTTGTCATTGGTGGTGTGGCACCCTAAATCGTGTGTGTTTCTGGCAATGCTTGAAGACTTCAGTAGCTTAACTCTTGCCTTTTTCAGGAAAGCGCGGTTTGGTAGATTTTTGTATCTTGATTTTCAAGGGAGGGATCATTCACAAACAGAGACGTGGCCTTGCGCATTTTCTGAAATATGTAAGGTCCGTTTTGTTGATATGTTTCATGTTTTTCCCTAACCCTAAATACTTCGTTTGAAAGATACATGTCATTCTTTTCATGTCATTCTTTTCGTGTTGTGCAGGGGTGGATTCTATATGAGGGCCCCCAAATTCGTTGGTGCTCAAATCTTTGGAAACAGAAGCTTAGATAGGCCATGTAAATGATATTTGACTCTGCAGAAAGCCATTAGGCAGGGCCGTGATATTTACAGGTATAAATATTCTTTCTCTATATCTGGCTTTGTATCTGGCTTCTGTTTTGTCTGGTTTTCATTTTGCAAGAGAGCTTGATATCCATACCTATAAAAAAGTCACATGCTTTGTTCTTGGACCTTCAAGATACGAAATACATGGAGGATCGATTGTTTATTCCAGTTTCCTTGCAGTACTATCAGTGGTTGCTTGCTTCTTCCCAAGCAAAACTCCAAGATAAGTTGTAAAAAAATCTTATCTGCAGTTTTGCTGACAAACAAGATTAGAAATAAGATACACAGGCCCAGAAATTGGTTGGCTGCATCTGCTTTGCTGGAAATTGGTACCGTATAGTGATGTTAGGGACAAGAGGAATCAGGAGTTGCAGTATCAAATTAGATAGTGGTATCAGGAAAAGAAAGACATGAATGCATGCAATTTTGAGTTCTGTCTTCCATGATTTCTGTATGAAGATATCAACATTTTAATGTTGGAAGTAATTAATTTTAGAGTGATTCTTACATGCCAGGACATTAGCCCGGACATTAGCCCGGCAACGCCGGGCACACGTTTACTAGTGATAAATTAAAATGTTACCTTGAGGTAATTATATTGTAAAATTGTATATATACAAGTCCCTTGTTATTTAAGGTCTGTGCAGAATGAAATGTGTATTGTACGAATAAATTTTCCTTAGATTTATTTTTGGTGGGATTGTTCAAGGTTCCAAATCCGGTATGTTAGTTAGAATGAATATCTACAAATTGCGTTAATATCATATAGGAACAGATCATAATTTAGAGATCTTGGGCACCCTATAAGAACTTTTCTCTTAGAGATGTTCTCATTTTGCCATGAAGATTTCTTTTTTCCGACTCGTTAAAATTTAGTGGACTGAGTTAGTAAAGAGACTTATTTTTGCGCCAAATATTTCACTTTGCATGTAATAGTAATGGATGGTTCTGAATGTAAAGAAGATATCTATAAGGAAGAGTAATTTGATATAATTATCTCGATACAAAAGGGGGCAAATGTTCAAATTACATATGGATTTCCATAAGATATTATTTAATACGGTATCTCATGAGATGCCTGCAATTAATACATTGGTACATGAGATGCCTACATGTTACACTTGAACTTTGAGAAGTATATTTGCAATTCTTGAAATTGTATAATAGTTTGTGATGCTACGAAATAATATTCCAAAACTACACAAAGTGACCCCTACAAACGCGTACACATAGAAAAAACTAGGTGTAGTTAAGAAACAGGAAGATTTATATCTATGACTTATAGTAGACGATTTCCAAAGACATAAAAACAATCCGGAAAGATTTGCCTTTGAAACATGTGAAAGGCACATAGTTGACTAGATGAAGCATTGTGTTCTCTTTCGAATAAGACTTAGCTTGGTGAAGTATTATGGAGATTATTCAATACCCAATAAGATGTTTTATTACATCGTAGAGTTGGCTAATAGAAACTTTGCTATCAAATATGTATCTTCAACAAAGATCACAACTACACATTCTCCATGTAACAATGGCCCTTGTAATATTCTTTTTGTTTCCTATTTTACTATAAACTCGGCCTTGCTAAATTTTGAATGCCTCATTAGGCATAATTGGATATTTTATTTACTCAAGTATCATAGTGCACTAATTGCATATTTTCTTTTTATACAACCATTAGTGTGTTTGTGTATTTTCATAGGATTATGTGTAGTATACATGTCAGCAACGTCATCATTAAATAAGAATCATATAGTTTAAGAACCATATTTATAGTATATTATTTTTTTATATTGAAGCAATCAAATATCCTCCAACGCAATCTAATTAATCTTGCATGGAGATGAACGGAGGTAGACCGATCAGCGGCGGCAAGAAGTTTTCTAATACATGTCGATTATGAACATTTGCTTGTAAGCCCAGTCGTTTTTCACTTGTAGGTTGCTTTAGTAGATTTTTTTTTATCTCTCTGCTATGTACTTCTCATTTTTCTTATTTCCAGGAGCTCCATTATGTTCCTTTGCTTGATTGTTATGTGATAGTTGTAGGACCAAATGGGAAAGAACATCAAGTTTTTGTGGCATCTGCGGGGCCAAAATTGTTTTTTTGGCCAAGGATGGGAAGCTTTCTTGACCGATAATCTTTTTAGTAGATGGTGATGTTATTTTTTTGTGATATCGAAGGATAGCAACAGGATATTTGCAAAGAAGTCGCGATGGCGACAATCGGACCAAAGCCCTTGGAATTTGGCGGTAGAGGATGGAAAAGCACGGCGGGGAAGTTGTTAATCTTTGGACAAAGACATGTAGCCAAAGATCCGTAAGACTCATTAATGTATCGATGATGAACCGGACATTAAGAAACCTTTTAAAGTTCCAATTTGCTCAAACGTATTTATTCATCGAGATTGGTGAGTAAAAAAATTTCCCCTTTGATTAGTTTTCCTTCCCCGAAATTCTTAGCTCTCTATTTTCGTATGGTCGAGATTGAAGGAGGAAGATCGTTGGCGAATGCCTCCAAGGGGTTCTGCAATCCTTGTTCATGGACCAGATGGTATTGACACTAATTTGAAAGCAAAAACCAGTCGATATTGTTTGAGTCATAATTGGGACCCGCTAATCAGCCACTATTCTCTTAAAGTTGGTGATATATTGGAATTCCAAGTCGTAGGCGAGCTTGAATGGACAATGAACATCTATCGTGGTGGAGCACAGCATGACTAGAAGAAGTTCTGAATATGTAATTTTATATAACAGATATTTTGTTGTCTCTGTGAATTTTCCATTTACAACTATTAGCATGACTATATACTAACTGTTCATACTTTGTAATCACAGGAACTAATATATTTTACTACTTATCTTTTTGAAGAAGAGTCTAATTTTCTGTATACCTGCATAATTTTTGATGCAATTTATTTTGGAAATCAATAGAATTATTCAACTGTTGGTGGTCAAAATTTACGGCACATAAAATAGCATAAGCAATCTAAGGTCGAATTTTACTACTGTGTAGGAAACAGAAAGTAGTCTGTGGAGTTTGTCTTCCATGAACTTTGTATGGCGTGCTTCAACAGTCTTCCCAATTTGGTTTTTGCCAAAGTGCAGTTTGTTATATAGGTATTGAAATATAGAAGAAGAAGAAAGGAACACAACCTTCACAAGCATATTGTATTTCATGTAAAGCAAGACAAATTCTACAGGCATATTGTGGTTGCTTGGGTCATTTCTATCATGAGTTCCTATCTCTGTTACATCATTGTCAGAAACACTTTTACCCCATTGCTTTTATTCTATTTTCTTGTGAGAAGTGCCATCTGCAGATCCTCTTTCTTTTGTTTGAATGTGAGAAATCATATCACCCCCTTGTGATTCATTCTTAGGAATGATGTGTTCCTGGATTTTAACATTGGTTTTTAGCAGCATGTGACTGGTAGAATGGCGTCTATTTTCCAGATGCCATATGTATTGTATGTGACTTTCTTTGGTGCTGCTTTTTTTTTATGAAGTAGTTAAGGAACAATTCATTGTTCATCTACCTTTGTGTAGTCCACAAGTGCAATGGTGTTGTTGTCGCTGACATTTGCATGCTGCCCGCCTCTGTATTTCTTGCTTTAAGGTTGTAGATGTTAAAGTGTACAGCTATAATTTTGGAATACTCTTTTTTGTTGAAGGTAAGAATATGGCAGTATATAGTTCTTGATGAGACTCAAGTAGTGAATAGTGCATCAGTGAAAGAAGGATGCCTATAACATTGTTGCAGGAGCGTTAAGAAATGGTTGTTTATCTTTAAGGGCGTAGATACTGCAGATGAGATTGTTCTTCAGTGGGTGCAAAATAAAATTGTTATGGCTTACAATTGTTCTTCTCTTGATCAAGAGAAGAAAGTACTGATCTGGCATACTTACCTTCAGATTCATTCTTTTGCATAGGCCGGTGGTTGTGCTCAGTTGGATCAGTTTGTCCACTGGGGTTATAATCCTGTCTTTGCATTTTATGTTGCTCTAGTTCTTACTTGGTGAATAAAGCTTGTTGTCCTTCAAAAAAAAAAGAAAAAAGAGAGCTGAATTGATCAAAAAATGGGTTAAAATAGCTAATTTTGGGGATTCAAACTCCACAGTTTTTCGTAAGTGATATCGGTGCCAGATTAACTACATCAGCAGCTAGATTAACCACATCCCAGGTTATAAATAGGGGCTTTCTTGCCATGTTGATGTTCAGAAGATATTTCTGAAAACACAAAGAAATATAGAAACAAAGTACAAAAGAAACAAACAAGGAAATAAACAATGTGTCTATCGAGGGCCGCATGCTGCAGGGGCATGAATCCGGTCTCCTGCAACAAGATCTGATATGGAACTGAGGGCTTGACGCCAAGTGCCCGCGTCAAAAATGCCTTCTGGACCTGCTCTAAGTCGTTTCAAGTCGCCAAAGACACCATTGGGCCCCACACCTCGACCCCATACGGAAGAACTAGCTCCACCAGTGCCCGGAACAAATGTGACTGGTGGCCCCAGTCATACAGCTCTGCCCTGTGACTATTGCTTTGCATTGCGTACAGCGCCTTCCAACCTGCGGTCACCCGAACGCGAATGGATGCATCCCAATACATTGAGGACGGAAATTCCAACCCCAGGTACTTGTAGCTGGGTGTGACCTCTACCATCCGCCCCTGATAAGTGAGTGTCGGAGGTGCTGAATGACGTGAGGAGGATATGAGGACCACCTCAGTCTTGGCCAGGTTGACACGCATGTCTATCGCCTGGCAGAATGTGTCCAGGGCATCTAGGTGTGCTTGCATGCCCTCTGGTGTATGGGCCAAGAGGTCCACATCATCCGCATAGATGAGCTGCCGGATGACCTGGTGCAAGAGCTGTATACCGTCCCCCCCATTGGCAGCAAGCCAGGCTTCCAATTGGTCAATGTAAAGTCCAAAGAGTGTGGGTGAGAGAGGACAACCTTGCCTAACTCCAATGCTGCTGGCAAATGACTGTCCTTCCGGTTGCATGCGGCCTGTGCAGCTCTCGTACAGTCAGTACAATGCGTTCTACAGATCCATAGGGAGCCCCAGATGGTGCAATCTCGCCCACAACTTTTCCCGCGGTACTGTGTCGAAAGCTTTTGCAAAGTCCACAAAACAGTAGTACAGGTCCTCCCGACGGTTCCTGCTGTTCTCGACCAGGGCCCTGAGTGTGAAGATGTGATCAATGGTCGAATGTCAGGGTCGGAAGCCTGCTTGGGTAATTGCCCTTACTTCCGCTGCCTCTGCCCATCTGGTTACCTGCTGTTCAAGAATGCCCACACATAGCTTGGCAAACACTGAGCTGACCATGATGGTTTAGTAATTGGCTGGACAGTGTGGGTCCCTGCCTTGTAGATCGGAACAACCCTGCTTGTGGTCCATGACCGGAGAAAACCCTCTTGCAGTGCCCTGTTGAACAGTGCAGCAAGGACGGGCACCATGGGCTGTCCTGCCCACTTGAGCAACTCTGCTTGCAGGCCGTCTAAGTCTGCTGCCTTTCCATTAGCCGGGCGCTGCAGCCCCTCTTCGACATCTTCTTCTGTGATCACCAGCGGTGGGCCATGTTGCGGGGGCACATCTGTTCGTGTTCCCGGGGGATCATAAAGTTATTGTAGGTACTGCTTTCATTGCACCGTCGTGATGTTTCCGCTAGGCTGTACTGGCCTGCAGAGTACCCTGCGCCAGAAAGTTCTCGGGTGGGCGTCTAGTAGGCCGAACATTTCTCCTTGGTGCCTTGCCAGGTACCTTGCCTTTGTTTCCTTAAAGGAAGGCGCGATAATGGCTGGTGGCCTGAGCTCGCGTGTCCTGAACCACGATGAGACGGAGTGCGCGTTTGCATTCCTTACACTCAGCATCAAACCATCTGTTACGCGGAAAGGTTTGGGTAAAGTGGCTTAAATCAAACCATGTGGAATCAAAATTTATAGTCCTTCAGTCTTTATTGAACCAAAAGTCATATACGAGTAAAGATATAAAAGATAAGAATAAAATCTCAGAAGGTAAGTATGAAAATCCATAGAGTGAAGCAACCTGTCGATGCATAAGAGCACACATCCAAAAATTCTTCAAAGATTAAGAGCCTCTTACAAGGGACAAATAAAGAACAATGATGAGGCTTAATCATACTACCTTGAACATATTGTAGAATACCGAGTAGCCCCATCTTGAATCCATGAGCAGTAAATCCACCACAAGAAAAATGCTATTCTTTTGTGAATATGGAAGATAATCAAGTATGAAATAGTGATCTGGTGTCATGGAATACATGCAACACTTGGCAAGTGTAGAACTTCAGATCTCACTTTTGCATAAAAAATTGATGATAACCATGGACTAACGTGCTTTTGAAGCAACTCAAGATCAGATATTAAACATCGAGTGTCGAGTGCCTCTGAATGGAGACATACCTTAAGTAGGTTATTTGCGAATCAAACTTCCTCAATCTTGTATGGTCAGGCCCTTTGCAAATCAAACGTGAATCAAGCCACCGATGCTAACCTGCAAAAGTTGAAGATGAATGCCGAATAGCTACTGCAAGCAGATCCACCATAGCCGAAGCGAAAAAGACTCTAAGGGAGTTGCTTTATATCATATATTTATGTCCCCTCCATGACAACATGTGGGTTGCCTCTAATAATGTATACAAATGGAAGCTTAATTGGAGGCAAAAGAAAATGCAGAGCTTTTGTATATAGAGCAGTTCGCAAATGCCTTAATAGTATTACTTATTTGATTGGGTTGCATCAAACCTTCTGCATTTACTAATCCAACTCATTCTAGATTTCTAAGCTTATTTATGAAAAAGATAGGGATTGAGTAAGCTCTACTTATTGACCTGCTCTATTTGCGTGCACCTCAACAATGTTCTAGCGCATTCCATAGTACCAAATAGCTTATGGAACTCCATGATACTACATTTGTAAGTATTATTTGGTGGAAGCTATTCCCTTGTGCAACAATCTCAACATGAATACTTTGAATGTTGAGGGGATCAATTTTCTACTGTATTTATAATCAGGTGTAAGGTCTACCCATGTAAAACATCTGGAGAAAACCTAGCATATGTCAATAATTTTGAAGTACATTGTTATTATAAAAGTACTAGAAAAAGTGCCCAGCGTTGCTGGGCTTTTTATCGAGCTTAAATTTAAAAATTAACAAACATATAGCAAACCAAGTCCATCAGTGCTATGCTATAGCATTTTTATAGGGGTTTTGTTAGAAAGTACAACCTATATATTTGAGTTTCCTATGCGTTCGTTATAGGTTCTCCACGTTGCATGCTGCTCTAAAAAAGGGGTTCTTGGTTTCTGAAGTAAAATCAAATTTCTATTGCACCCTTCGAGTGCTATTGTCTTGTTTAGAAGGGAATTACCAGCATGTTGTGCATCTTTAAGCGAATCAAGCCTTCAAATCAAAAAACAAAACTACTTAATGTAGGTGAACAAAGGGTTTCATGTGTCTATGTCCAGATGTTGCTAGGGCTTTGCAAGGGTTGTATAGAATGTGATATTGCGTAAGTGATAGTAATTGAAAAGTAAGTAGTGCAAATCGTCTCGAGCATTGGTCGAGCTACATTTATCACTCGCAGTGTGCATGCATCCAAGTATGCCTGTTATACTTTGTTTGGTCTTTTGAGTAGGCACGCTATGATCTTTTTGGTCTGGAAAAGTCGGCTTATATTTTGTAAGCATTTTGGGACATATTAAGGAATACAAACTTTTCTAATGCACCCCTAACAATATAGGATTACAAACTTTTCTTATGCATCCTTAATAATATCGCAGATGTTTTGTGCATTTGTAATCCACAGTGAAATGATTGTGTAATGGAATGATACTTATATTGAAACTAAAATAAAGCACGTTTCGAATGAATGTCAAGTGAAAATATTTTGTGTATATGTAGCTAGTTCATGACTGTGAAGTTAAAGTTATTAGCTTCAAAAACAAATCATTTAAAGGTTATTAGCTTCAAAAACAAATCATCTAAAGCTTAGTAAGGCTATACTTTGATTAATAGAATTCCTTCCATAACAAACCTTTGACTAACTCGGAAGGTGTACCTCCTTATTTTCTAAGAACTTTTCTTGGACTACCCTTTTAAGGCGAGATGATTTTCAAGCTTCTACAAGATCATTTGTAGAATGCAATATTAGTGTGAGTAAGGTGTGCATAGTAGGGTGTGTGTTGAGGTTGAATTCAAGGTGCAAAATTTACCTTGTTTCTTATATAGATATGCGAGACGCCCCATAATCATTTATGTAAAAGGTCATTAAGTGGCATCTTCTTTATTAAAAAGCGATGGCGTTGGTTTCCGTGCAGGGAACGCCGCATGTTACGCCATATGCGGCGTTCCCTCTCCTCTTGCAAAACGCAACAATACTAATTTTGAATTTTCTACTTTTTCTCTACAATCTATCTATGCTTGCCTATCTACGTTCTGGCATTCCGCCTCAAAGCCGCGTCTGTAAGGTAGGATGCCAAAGCATTTCTATCAGCCTATCTATGCTTGCCTATCTACGTTCTGGTGTTCTGCCTCAAAGGAGCATCTGTAAGGTAGGCCAAAGCATTTCTATCTTCTTGCAGAATGATTTCCCTTATCCTTCATCTTTTTATTTTGGTTTTGCAGTGAGAACCATTTTTCATTTCGATTTTGCAGTGGGAGATTGGGCATTATTGTAATATCGGCCCATTACTTCAGATAGATTTGCAGAGGTGATTTTTCTTCCAGATGATTGCTTCCCTTTTTGTACAGATTTTTGAGCTTGAGTTTAGAGTTTCGTCTTCTATCTTCAGGTTCCAGGTTCCAGGTTCCCTCCCTCCCTGCGGGATCAAGTTGCTGAAATTAAATGCACCGTTGAACTAGGGCGCCAGCATTCAATGAGAAAATTTAGAGTGAGAGGAAAAAGTCTGATGGCTACGAAATTTTTGTTCATCTATTCTTGCATTGCATCCGAGAAGATTCTCCTTGGTTTTGGCCTCCATCTCATTTGGCACTCAGCTGGGTCAGACTGGAAATGTGAATAGACATCAATAGAATAGAATAGAATAGAATAGAATAGAATAGAATAGAATAGAATAGAATACAGCAGAAATACCCTCATTTGCTCATTTGTGTTTGAATCAAAGACATATTCCTTCAGAACTAGAACGTGGGCTCAAAATCAAACCCAATCCATCCATTGGTTTGTTGTAGACAGATTAATTTTTACTAAGGGTTTGCTAGCAGATTATCAACAATTAACCGATATTTTCACTGTCTAAATTGCGGACTATTTGATCTTACAGGTACTTACCTTTGAACTTTGCGCATTATAGAGGAGCATATTCTCTAGCTCCTGGCTCTATCATCCAGGTCTGAATTGTTTTTTTTTTCTTTATATGTTGAGATGTGGTTGTGATATGGTCTCATGTGAATCCAGCATGGTAAATGCTTAATGTCTATGAGCGAATTTCAGAGAAATGTACCAAGGCCCAAGTCTATGTAGGATGCTACTGCAACTCTTAAGTTTACTATGCGTGCTAAAAGGCCTATATCATTGTGGGTATTGAGTATCAGTTTATTCATATTTTCAGAGTTTATCTAATTCTGTAGTATCCACAAAGCACATTTTCTCACTATCCAAGGGTTTCCTTGCAGTAAAAATGATCATCCCAGATCATACCTTCTCTAAATCAGTGATAGACCGCTTTACTGGCGTCTCAAATCATACACCCTTAACATAGGTAAGGTTGATTGTTTTCCTTTGTTCCACATGCATTAATAGAAATTCTGCACTAACGGGCATTGCACAAAGTTTTATTTTTCATATGAGGTTTTAAAGAATAGAATAGCACATTGACTTGCTTCATATCTTTTAATGCCTGCAATAAATGTCCAGCTTCTCAAATGGATTGTTTTATGCATTTTTATATTTAGTAGGGAACATCACACCCGGGCAGTGGGAACAGTACTTGCAGCAGCTCTATGACCCACCAGGGACGCGTATGCCCATACCCCCATTGGTTCTCGTGGAGGAGGATGTTGAGGAGGGCCTGCAACGGCTGGCTAATGGGAAAGCAGCTGACCTCGATGGTATGCGTGGCGAGTTACTCAAATGGGCGGGGGCAGCCGCTTGTCTTGGGTCCTCACTACCCCTCTCAACGAGCATTGCGGGAAGGTCTCCCCGACAATGGACCACAGCGGGTTGTTCCCATTCACAAGGCGGGCGACCCACAATTATCCCGCCAAATTCTGCGGACGATCATGGTCGATTCGGTGATTTGCCAAAGCGCTTGGTGGCATTCTCGAAAAGCGGTTGGCCCGCTGGGCGGCGGCCTAGATGTCGCGAGCCCCTCACAGGCGGGCTTTAGACCCCGCCACTCAACGATTGACCATATCTTTACATCAAGGGCGCGATTGAAGACGGCCGGAATCATTCGGCATGACTTGTATTGCTGCTTGTGGACTTCGCGAAGGCTTTTGATACGCGTTCCCGGGAAAAGCTGTGGGCTAGACTGCGTCAACTGGGGCTCCCGCTGCCTGTGCAGAATGCCATATACAGGTTGTATGAGAGTTGTTTTGGCATAGGATGCAGCCGACGGGCCAAGCATTCACCAGTAGTATCGGGGTCCGGCAGGGTTGCCCCCTCTCGCCAACACTTTTTGGCCTCTACATTGTCCGATTAGAGCCACGCCTATCGAGCATGGGGCATACGGCTTTGCACCGTCATCCCGGGCCGGCTCATCTATGCGGACGATGTTGGCCTGCTAGCCCACACCCGAAGCTATGCGGTCTCACACGGATGCCCTAGACACATTTTGTCGCTACTCTGAGACATGCAGCGTGAATCGGCCAAGACCCGGGGTGGTTCTCATATCCTCTTCCGCGTCACCCCATGCCTCCCTGCACTCACATATCGGGGCGGCACTGGACGTCCGCCCACCTACAAGTACCTAGGGGTGGAGTTCCCCTCCTCGCTCTGGCGGGGCGTCTATCCGTTTCTTGGGTGACAAACAGCCGGTGGCGCTTTATGCCATGCGTAACAACAATCACCGTGTGAGCTCTATGATTGGGGCCATCGGTCACATCCGTTCAGGGCCTTGGTCGGGGTCCTTCAGCGGGGGTCGAGGTTTGGGGGCCCGATCGTCTCTTTGGCGACTGGAATGACTTGGCGCAGTGCGAAGGCATTTTGCACGGGCACTTGGGGTGAAACCTTGTCCCCTATCATATTACCAGCTGCAGGAATCGATTCTCGCCCGCCACGGGCAGCCCTGATAGACACATCGTCTATTTTCGTAAAGTGGTTACTATGGGTGATGCTCGGCTCCGCTCCCGGGCTTACACCGTGGCAATGGGTCCGCAACCAGTGGGCCCGTTGGAGGGTAAGAGAGATCGGTGGTTCGCCCGGATGGAACGCGGGGAACAATGTCGCGCAAGCAGTGGACACGGCTGCCGATCGTGACAACTTCATGGAGGAGTACCTAGGCGCTTGTTTCCTTGGCAAGCTCTGGGGACCGCTCTAGAGCAGGTCAAAGCGGCCCATTACAAGGAGCACATCAACCCCGTGTTAGCTTCGGGGCCCACAAAATCTACCGCGTTCCCAGTGCCCCTGAAAAGCGCAAACTCATTGCCTCCATTACCATGCAAGTGCCCACCATCTTCGCTCGAGGCAGGCGGTGGATTGGGGAGCCCGGCCAGACGTGCTTTGTCGGTCTTTGTCAAGCGGGTGCCATTGAGGATGAGCCCTCACACTTTCCGAGTTGCCCAGTTTGGTCGGTCCGGGGCGGATCATCGCTCCCTTAGTGCGGCCGGACTTGCCCTTACATTTGCCGATGAACACACCGTCGGACACGTGCCACGGGTCGTACATTCGGGAGGTCTTGGACTGCGAGGTCACCTTTGCCCCCGCTTGCTGCCCCGATTAGGCACACTCACGGGTGCGGTGCATGATTTGTATATATTTGGGTGTTTACGCATTTTATATGTTACGACAGGTTTGTCGGCCAGGCCGATTCTTTGCCACGATTTTTCCCTCGAAAACCCTTCGGGGCGGGGGTTTTTTAATCCGGGCAGTAATCCGCTTGCTGTATTTTTGTATTGGGTCCCATAGACCGATTGGTCTCCGTGGACGATAAAAGTACTTTCCTTCCTTCCTTCCTTCCTTTCCATAAAAAATTTAACTTCTAGAGTTTTCAAAAATTCTATAAAAACACAAATAAATGTTGCAGTTGCTTCCATGGATTATGTCAAGCCCAACCTCCATGAATTAAGTTTAGGTTTCAGTTTTAATATAGCGATAATGTTTTTCAGCATGTCGGTAAAAGGTTCTTTCTTCAATAGGTTTGTTGCAAAGCAATATCCAGATTGTGAATGAGGTCGTTTGTACGTTAGGACGAAAACTGAACAATAGATGGTTGCATAAGTAAATTCAAACTTGCCATGTCTTATTGTAGAAGGGCCTTTTTTCACAGTAAATAAGCTCATCCCTTGCACTTCAGCCGCATGGCACAGATGATTTGAGTAAGAAGTAGACCTCGCTGGCTAATAATTTGCTCTATACAGAAAAGTTGAAAACAAACAGTTAGTACTAATAATTTCAACACATTTTTTCTTAACATAGCTTCTTAATTTTGCAGATGCAAAGATGCACGAAACATTTAATGTTCCATGGACAACTTGGACTTACATATCATTTGCAGCTCTAAATTGATTCACAACACTCTAAAGCAAGTTTCTAAACTCTTTACGGCAAGGATTATGAGCTCTCGTACATCTTCAAAAGTGGTGTGTGCTGAATGGAACTTTGATCCAGTGTAAAATCAATAAAAAGGTGTTCATTATTCTTGCATTTGCTATTTATTGGAGTAGTGCACTGAATATATGGTCTGTGGAAAGCATGCAGCCTCCGTCTCATGCTTCTGCACATGCATGAAATATTAGATGTCATTCGCATGGTTAATTTATGCCTTAATTAATGGATTTAGACCCATGTCCAACATATACATTATTATTGTTCTCTAAAGGGGTCCTTATCAACATGATAGAATGCACCTATAGAACAAGGTACTGCATTACTCCGGTGAATGGAAGGACCCACATGAAACTTCTCTTATTAGCTTGGAGTATTCACTAAATATTCATAAAATTCATACCCTTGCACTTGCTATTCATTGGAGTGTTGTAGTGTACATATAATCTGTGGAAAGCATACCTCTAATAATCATTGATCTTTATTGGAGATGGCTATGCTGAGTTGCAGCATTGAAGATTGAAGAATGTAAGACTTTAACTATCTAGCACAATATATTCATTTGCTCAAACATGAAATACTATTTGATGTATTGTCCTTGCAGATGAGCAGTGGGTGCCTTGCTCTATTGGGAATGATTTGTGCTTAACAAATGGAATGAATATATGATGACACATGATGGATAATTCTATTTGAATATGTGCTCTCTTACTATGTGCTCTTTATCAAGTTGATGTACGTTCTTATTGCTATACTTTCTTATATTTCTATTGTCGCAGGGTCCAACTTTGCCACTTCCATAATAGACTTCGTCTCTAAAGAGTGCAAAGCAACATCTACAACTGGAGTAAATGGCATTCAATATCTATTTGTCACGTCTTGATTGCTAAAAAGCTGGAAAACCTTCATCTTCTCAAGGTCTCTGCATCACAGTCATTGTTTTTATCAAACAATAGACCTGCTGATGTCACGAAGTACAAGTTTTACAATGGTATAATAATGCAAGTTAACGTATGAAGCTCAATTCCATTTGCACGGGGAGTCAACCTTCAGCCTTGATTAGTAATGCTGCAGTGAAGAAAGCGGCACTTATTCAGAAGTTTAGGACAAATTAGGCCTTGACTATAATGTGCTGCATGAAATTCTTAGTTGAGCCTATGACCAAGATAAAAAAGTGTTTCTACAAGAGTCCTAAGAATAATAAATTTGTTATTTGTTGTTTTGGGTAAAAAATGCCTAAGTCTATGGTTTCTGCAATAGGCGAAGGAAGCCCAAAGTAGAGACCTCTAGCATCTGAAGACCAATCTTGCTTATGGAGATCTACAACAAATGAAAAGATAATTCAGAAAATAAAAGCTTAAAGGCTCCGCTGGACCGCTTAAAAAGCAATGTGGAGAGGGTTGATGAGTACACGAGTACAAGAGTTTGTGTTGTTTATTGTCTTCAGGTTCTGTCATGAAGTTGTTTTGAGTTCTTTCAGTCCAGTTTTGCACAATATTTTGAAGCATCTCTTAATTGCAGATATGGTGCATTTGTAGCGATTTTGTTGTATTTTAAAGGGAAGTGTGAACCAAGATATAGTTACCGAAGTAGATGAATAATATTTTGACAATGTATGACGAATCTATATTTGTATCTTATGTTGTTTTGATATTTATCACTATATCAAGACGTAAAGCATCCAAATCAAATGCAATTATATGGATTGGGAGCAAATAAATTGCTCTAGGCACAATTTATGAATAATTTGCAATGTTGTGGATTTTTTGTTAACTTTTATCATTTCCAAATAAAGATACAAACTCAAGCAATTGTTACACATACGATCAATAGGGACCAAAGTTACTATTTTTTACCACTAATCAAAACAAGGCATTCTTGACTGAGCAATAAAATGGCACAGACATGCGCGCCACGTGATAAAATATTGATGAAGTATAGGCTGGTCTTGCGTGCCATGGTCTTATTCTAATTAGATTTCTTGCATTTTGTGGTACAAATGCAATGTATAAATTCTAAGTAAACTTCTTGGCTAGAGGTTTTACACTCACCACATTATTATTGCCACCAATTAATAACACATGAATGTAGCTTCTTAGATCAGTAGGATACAATTTCTCAAGCTATTTACTAAGAGACATCCCTATTCCTTCTCAACGTTGGAGATAATTGTGATAAATTTCGAAGTGGCACATGTTTTCTATAACTTTAAAAATTACATGTTTCACATTTAACCAACATTCACATGTAGATGCTACGGTATGATGTCCTAAATACCTTTACGTTGATACACAATGTTTGAGGCCATGTATTGTATTATTGGGTTTGGGATAGTCTTACCCTGGTTTGGGGGATCCCGGAGGGAAATGGGATCCCCTCCTCCGGGATCCCCACGCGAGATCCCCTCCTCCGGGATCCCACAGTTAACTGCGCAGTTAACGCCTTACTGCGCAGTTTTTGCTGTTTTTTTTGCCGGATTGGAGCGAGGCCAGTGCAGCGGCGCTCGCCCTGCTTCCTCCTCCGCATCTACCTGATCCCCTTGCCCTCCCGATTCCGACCAGCTACGAACTGATCCCATGCGATTCGGTGCCGGATCGAGGGAGAAAATCCCACAACAAGTTTGCCCCAAAAATCCCTATAAGGGCCAAGATTTTTGCGCAGTAACTGCGCAGTAACCGGGGATCCCGTCCTCCGGGATCACACCTCTTGGGGATCCCGTCCTCCGGTATCACCCCTCCGGGATCCCCGAAACCAGGGTAAGGATATCCCGCGCCGTATTATTGACCCAAGATCTTAAGCTTAAAAATCTTGACGTTACCCAAAAAGGCTCTATGTGCATGAAATGCAAGACACTTAATGCAAAAAGTACATGACACGTAAAAATACATCCGCAAATGCCTAAACCAATGCCCTAAACTATATGATCTTCACTAGCTTCACCCATTATGTTTTTTGTTTTTCCTACCCATTTCGTGCCCTCATGGCTAATGCCTAAACCCCGAACCTTCACACTTGGCATTCCAATACATCTACAAAAATGATTATATATATTATACGTTCTTATTGCACCTATAAACTATATTAGCCACCCATTCTACACGTCCACGATTAATGCCCGGCATCGCCGGGCACACGTTTCTAGTGAAGATTTATATTTTAATAAATCATTTCTAAGCACTTACCATTTCTCAAAGGAAGGAACTAATCAATTTCAATTAGCATGGCCTATATAGAAACTTGGTTTGTTCGTGTTTGGGCATTTAGTGCCCCAAGTGCGCAAAGTTTGATACCCTTTCTTATCTTATCTTAATCTTAACATATATAAGGCAGTTACATTTTCTGTTTGATTGTAATATTTTTTCCCCAAGAATAATTATGGTGGCGACACGTGTATGACTTCTTAAGGTGGCGACACGTGGATGAGACCAATTAAAAAGGAGACTCTGCGACAAAAATTCTCGCCGAGGCTTCTCCAGTTTGCTCTGCCCCATTCCGGCGAGCCTCTGCTCTTGCATATCGCCGCCATAACCCAGGTAACAAAAATTTATGGGTTCTTATGCTGCGTCTCTCTGGCCATGGCGTGGTTCTGGACACTCTCTTAAGTTTGTCCGGGGGAAAAAAATATGGAAGAGGACACGTTGAAATAGGATGAAGTTCAGGTCCGTCGCTGGGGAGCCTGGCAGGTTGCTATAGAGCAACAAAATCGGAAAATCCGTCTACTTCAGTCTGGCATTAGCTAAAGATTTAGAGTTTCTTTTTGCAAGAGTATTCTGATGCATTTTGTCTGCCCTAAAAACAGAGCATAATTATAACATGTTCCCTTTGCCTCCCCAATCTGAGGTATGTTTCCACAAAAACTCGTTGTCTGCTATTATGTATCAATCCTCTGTTTTGTTCTTACATGTTTATTTATGATGGATTGATGCAGTTGGAGCTTTTGCTCAATAGAAGATGGTTCGATGAGGCCAAAGCAGAGAAGAGAGGGGCAGGACATGGCGTCCCCGCCGGCATCTTCCTTCTTCATTTTGAAAGAAAAAATCGCTGGATTTGAGCGCTTAACAGTGGGAGAAGAGGTCGGTGCAAATTTTTGCATGCTGCATGAATTATACAATTGAGTTCAGGTTGAAGGCTGCGATTTTCTTAGCAGCTAAGATTCACTCATCGAGGTTCTAAAGACCTATCGATCCTTTCATTCTTCTTTGTATAGAAAAATTGCCCAGTGCCATGCAGGACGTAAGAAGGTCGCTGGTGGGTTTGATTTATATGGTGGTATACCGTTTGTCTAATGACAATAGAAGAATGGATTCTCCACAGAACTGGCCCAAATATGAATCTGCCTCTAGCAAGAAGACATATAATGCACATGCCCTTCAAGTTCTGAAAGGACTCAGAAGAAACGTTGGTTGCAGAAACCAGGCTGAGGTTCGGCAAGTCTGATTTCCCTGAAACCAGGGAATATATTGAATGCTATACCTGGCCAACATAAGTTGTTCTGGGAACTAGGAAGTCAGAGATGGATGAGGTCGGCATAAGGCATGGATATAAGGCATGGATATACAAGATTCTTTTGACAGGAATTTAAGGTAGACTGCAATTTGACTCATTTATACAAGTTGCTATATTTTCATTATATCTTTGCTTTGTACAGAAGTGGAGATTAAGCTACGTTGGCAAGGTAGAACCATATCACAACGCGAGCTTATTGATGCATTTGTAGGGCGGTTAAAACAAATGCATGAGGAGTATGATGAAGAGGTGACATTGAAAGACGAAGCAGTTATTGCATTTGTGAAGAATGAATCGCAGCCATTCATCAGGCTGCCATTATAGATTAGAATGTTAAGCAGATTAGGGTTACGTTTGGCCAACCGTCATGTCTTTTAGAAGAAGAGTCGTGCATCTGATACATATATCATTGTATTCGTTTTTGTTCATTAATAGAAGTGCTGCCATCCTTATATGAAAACGTCTATATGCTTGTTTATTTTCAGCATTTGGAAACAATATCCAGAAGGAGCTTGGAGTCAAAAGAGCAGGTGTGCCCGCGTTAACATAGCAGGTGTGCCCGCGTTAACATATATAAATGGGATCTATAACCTGTGTAGTTAACTTGATTCCTAGTTGGCCATGCTGGTAGAAAATGTCAGCCTGGTCTGTTAGAGCAGTTATCATAAAGAATTGAAGTAATTTGAATTGATTGTAATTATATGATGTAAACTATGAACTGTCATTTGCATGAATAAATGGATGCCATATTTGTTGGAGCTACTTGGTGTTGCATGCAATTCAGGCAAAAGAATACAGCTAGCAGCGTTTTGAAATGTGTGTACAATGAGTTTTTATGGCATTAACGCTTGTGAAGGTTGTTATACAATACAACCTATCTGTAGGTAGAAATCTCTGATACAATTGATAATGCAAAGAATACGATTCCGACCAGCAGATGGTCATATTTGCAGGCAAACAGTTGAAGATGGTTGTACCCTTCACATAGTGTTGGCAGTCATATGCCTGAGCAGAGAGGCATGCAAGAGGATGGTTGTTTATGCAGCTATTTCTGAGATGTCAGCGCAGAGAAGTTCAATTCTAAAAACAGCGAGAAAAGATTGTTTACCAAGTTGAAGCTGAAGGATCCTATGAGAACCGAGGTAGAATCCAATGCTGGAAGAGAACTTTGGTGGATTGAGATGCTGGATGACTTATTTCTCATTGATATGCTTGTTTTGTTATCTCGTGCTGGTGAAATCAGCCTTGAGTTGTAATTTATGCCATGGATAGTCCATTTGCTTTACTTTTTGCTAAAGCTCTATTTTTTTCGTTATGTCCATATGCTTTAAAAGGACCTTTTGTTAATAATTGGTGTTACAGACCACTGAACATGGATAGTCCATTTGCTTTCTTCCTAATCATTTTGGGCAAATTGGTCTTGCAATTGTCTGATGTATTTCTCCAATTTCGCAGTTCATAAATATTTGTAGACCAAAATGATATCATGCATAAGCCGTTTGAAGGTGCAGTTTCAAGTGAATCTTGTTGGAAAATAAGGGGCCCTGCAATTGCTCTTGCATTCCTAGAGGTTTGTTTGTTTACTAAGCGTTTTAAAATGCAATTTTAATATTAAGCTTATGTGTAACATGTTTTCACATCTTTGGAATATGATTTAAAGGTGTTTTTATTTTTATTTTGCAATACTCATTGGAAGGTAAAAGAGGTTGAGAACACAAGGATTTGAAGAAACAATGAACGCTTGAGACATGACAGATCAGTGATTCGGTAGGAAGGAAATCCAAGGATTAAAAATAGAAGAGCATAATAATAAGCCTTTTCAAACCAGAGATGACAGAGCTCAAAAAATTTGATTCATGAATAGAAATTTGGATCACCCCTGAACCCCTATGCAATGCCATCCATACTGGGCAACTAATTCATCTTAGGAGGAACTTTTACTAGTGGCCAGTGGCCAATGTAAGAAAATAAGTTGGAGCCTAAGATCTCGTAATTCTAAGCATCTGGGATGGCTATAGGCACAAACCAGGGCCTCTATTTCATACTTTCCTTTGGCTGCATTGCGAGGGTAACTTATCAGAGCAACAATTCGAGCAATTCGAAAGGAGGATTTAAAGGCATGGCAGCCCTTCATTATTCTAAGGCTTGGGCAAGCTCCTGTTAAAATGGATATTGTCTCATGTTTTCTTTACGAATGACAGACAACAAATCCATACAGCAAAATTAGCCATTTGGGGCAACGATATTGGATCTCGGCCATTTGGTGCTCATGATGGTGGCAATGTAATGGGGTGTTCACATTACTCTACCCAAGCCTTGCTGTGCAGAATTATTATTATTATTATTATTATTATTATTATTATTATTATTATTTTATTTTATTTTATTTTTTTGCTTTTACAAATGGCTATTACACCATCTATTAATAACTTAGACCTTTAAGATCTTTAAACGACTATATAAGTCTTTTCGGCTATTTAAAGTGTATTGTGCTATAGCAAAGATTATCGTTCTCATCATTAACTTTTTGTTTCAGCAGAGGTCAAATTTGATCTACCACGTTTGAAACATTTCCAATACATTGTGCAGAGCAAAAAATAGTATTGGGCAATATTGCATGATGGACCATCTCCATGATGCATATCATAAATTTGTTCTTACCATATGGAAAGCTATTGGGTTAATGGGTTCATGTTTTATTCATATGCATTTTGAATAACCATTTTGCATAGATATATTGGCAACTTAAGAGGTTAGAATTCTCCATGCTCAAACACAGTTCAATTTTTGTATGTTCGAAACTTAGATTCTTTTGATTTAATACAAAACATTTTTCATGACGAGTCGTTATGGTCAATATTCTTCTATCGTGCGGGCACTGAACACAAGGCAACAAAGTGCAGGTTCAAATTATGCATGTTCTAGCATGTATAGACGAGTTGGGGGAGAGGAACGTTCGCGGCGGCCTTGGCCGCCGCGATAAGTTTCTTGTATATATAAGACATTTTTTTGGGAAGTTTATTTGTAAGTTGCCTTCACGTTAATTTCAGTTGTTATGCCATTACATAATCACGTCTGCTTTTTTTATTAGTATACAATAAACACTCAACTGGCCAGAGCGATGTAATTCCCAAAATATACCACGAATTCACAAAATATATGTTTCTTCAACTTGTATTCCAATAATGAATTAATACATATATAGCCCATAGGATTTGAACCCCTGCCATGGTTCATGTTTAGCCATCATTGCTAAGAGCAAGCTATCACATTGTTAATAGCCTCTCACATTGATTTGTATAGTTATATTTTGTAATGTTATGTTGCATATAGAAAAAGTGCCCAACGTTGCTGGGCTCTTCACTCAGGCCTTAAGTGAAAATATATTAATAGAATAGAATAGAATAGAATATGATTTTATCATCCACGGAGACCAACTGGCCTATGGGACCCAAGTACAAAGAGAGAGCAGCAGGCGTATTACTACCAGGATTAAAAAACCCCCGCCCCGAAGGGTTTTCAGGGGAAAAACCTTAGTAGCAATAAGGATGCTGACATACTACACAGTTATATACATAATCACAAGTACAACCGAGGTTAATGCCGGACGGGGGGGCATAACCGAGTCCCGCGTATCCATTACCTCCCCTGAGGTAATCTCAACAAGCCTACAGAGGCCGTGCTCGGTAGCTCATGCAAGGCCCGGATGGGGCATTAACTAACCGAGCATACCGAGCCCGGATATGCTGGGTAATGGAGACAGGCACGGAGGGCGTGACTTTCATCCTCAATGGCGCCACGCTGACGGACCGGACTCTGTCCTCCGCTGCTCCCCGAATCCATCTCCCCGTCTCAATGCGGAGGTGGTGTGCACTGTCTGCGAATGGAAGCAATCACCCTGCGCTTTTTCATGGGTAGATGGGTGCGCATGTAGTGGTGTGGGCCCTTTGTGAGCATGGGATTAACTGCCGTGTCGATAATTTGCCACCTTGACATGTGACGGGGCCTCTGCATCCCAAAGCTTGGCCATGAAGCAAGCATCCAAGTCTTTGCTTCAAGGCGGTAGCGTTCCTTCGGTGTATGCACCGGTCCACATCTATGTGCCCGCACATTCCATAGCGAAACCACTGGGCTTGCTTGTCTTTCCAAAGAAGCTTTGAGTCGCCAAGGGCCCCATCGCCATTTGCCAAAGCAAGGTTGGGCGGCGGGCTTCATCCATAGCCACCACCTTCCGGAAGTAAATAAGGTGACGTTCAGCCAGCGCAGCCCTCAGAATGGAAGGGAAGCCCGCCTCCCGGAGCAAGATCTGATATGGGACAATGGGATTTCACTCCCAAAGTGCCCGCCAAGAAGGCCTTATGTACCCGCTCTAGATCGCTCCAAGTGGTGAGGGATATCACCGGCCCCCACACTTCCCATAGAGGAGGACCGGTTCAACCAAGGCCACAACAAGTGTGCCCGGTGACCCCATGCATCTGACTACGCCTTGTGATCAAGTTGTTTTGCATTGCATCTGTGGCTTTTTCACCTGCAAAGACCAGAACCCGATGGATGCATCCCAAAGGTGTGGTAGTAGAAAACCTAATGCCCAAATACTTATAAGACTGAGCCACCTCCACTACCCGCCGGGTAAGTGAATGAGGGAAGGCGTGGGTGCCGGGATGATGGTACCAGCAGCACCCTTGTCTTGGCCAAGTTAACTCTCATGTCGCTGAATTGGCGTAAAGTGTCCAAAGCATCCGTGTGGCGTTGCATGTCCTTCCGGGTATATAGCGAGCGGGCAACATCATCGATATATGAGTTGCCGGATTATGTGGTGCATCAACTGAAGGCCTCCCGGTGCTCAGCTAGTCATTCTTCTAGGCTGGTCAATGTACAAGCCGGCGAGCGGGGGATAGAGGGCAGCCACGGGCGCACCCCAATGCTACTAACAACGGGCTCCCCGACAGGTGTGAGACGACCGAGCAAGCCTGCGTATAGTCTATATATAGCATTCTCGCAAGTCGACGGGGTCCCTAGTCAGCCTCAATCGTCCCCACAACTTATCCCGAGGCACCGTGTCAAAAGCCTTTGCGAAATCCACAAAAGCAACAAGATGATTCTGGCGTTGATTCCGCTATCCTCTATGAGTGTTCGCAGAGTGAAGATATGGTCAATAGTAGAATGCCTGGGCGAAGCTTTTGAGTGAGAGCCCTTCTTCTCCATCCTCTCCGCCCAAAGTGTCGGGCCGCCGCCAAGAATCCCAAGCAACTTGGCAAAGACGAACCCGACCATAATGGTAATGCGATAGTTGGTCAATGGGGTCCCCGCTTTGTATATGGGCACAACTCTACCGGTAGTCCAAAGGCGGGGGAAGCCTTCTTCTTGCAATGCCCCGTTGAAGAGTGTTTGAAGAACCGGACCATTGGGGCCCGCCCACTTGAGAAGCTCTCGCGCCTGCATACCATCCAAATCTGCTGCCTTCCCATTAGCGGCGTTGCAGGTCCATTATGACATCCCTTCGCAATGACCCGATTACTAGGCCTTTTGCCTGCATGGAGGTGCGGTGCGGCTTCCCATTGGGTCATCCCGCCGCAAGTATCTCACCCATTGTTCCGGGGTAATATTTCCCCGTAATGCGGGCTTACTCAAGACCTTTCTCCGTAAGGCCCTAGGGTGGCGGTCTAGCGACCAAACATCTCATTGTTGGTGCTCAAGGTACTTGGCTTTCTTGGTCTTGAGGAAGGGAGCGGTATTGACGGACGGTCTCTGGGCGAATGGTGGGTCCAAAGACTTGGCGAAGCCATCGTTTCAGCTCCGACATTCATCATCGAACAAGTTATTAAGGGGGAAGGTGGTTGCAGCCCCCACGTGGATCGCCGAGCGGCCTCTCCCAAAGCATCATCCCCTACCCTTAGAAGGAGCCGGTTCACCGGGCCGTCTGTGTTGAAGTGTGGGGGAGCCGCAAAGACTCCCGGCAGCTCATGCTTAAGCATCCTCGCATAGACCGCCGCATGATCATAATCCGGCCTTGGCCGTGGTACATGGGGTGTTGGGGCAATGGGTGCTCGGTTGGCTGCCAATCTATCTGCAAGAACAGGGGCTGATGGTCGAGTCTACTTCCTCGTCCGGCCACTGTCCCCAACCGGCGAGTGATCAAGTGTAGGCATTGCTTTCGTCTGCCTGCTTACGTAATCCACCACACCGGTGCCGCCCCCACAGTTCTCCCCTCCTACAAGTGAAGCGGCCGGAGGGCGGCCACCTTTGTGCCCCGACCATTGCAAATGACCAGGTCAAAGATCTTGCCCGGCAACAACAAATACCCGGCCATACCGTGTCACACAGGTCATCATCCGACACCCTTGGCCAAACCATCTCTCGGGGGTCCATTTGCAACACATCCTCGGCTAGAGGTGCGAATTTTTGGGATCTGCTCTTGCCCACGTGCGGCGCTTGAGTATTGAGTGATCTTGTAAGATGTCTCAAATGTTGAGTGTACAATTTTACGTAATATATATCAAGCTTACTCTGCAATACTACAAGCATTGTTTCCAAGACTAAAATACTCCAATACAAAGACTACTACAAGCATTGTTTCCAATACTAAAAAGACTCCAATACTCACAAGCATTGTCTCCAATATAATGATCAAAATTTGAGACAAGTACACAAGTAACTACTGACTGTTAAAATGATAAAACAACTAGGTCAAAGCATATTCAACCTTCATATGGCGATCATCAAGGATCATCGGTGAGTAGCCCGATCAAGGAAAATCTGTTAGTGCCGGGAATCGATTCATCTCAAACTTGATGGCTGATCGTGATGATGATCTTTGGAAGGTCGGACCTTTGTCTTCAAGTAGCTCCCAAGTACCATCGGGCCGGACAAAGATAGTACAAACCAGCCAACACATGTTCATCGACATTGAAGGTTCGACCCGGCTATCCTTGACAATTTCCAAGGATATGCCTCGCTTAACACATTTGACCACATAGAAATCTGCATTCTCCTCGATTTCCCTCCTCGGCTGCTACAACAAAGAAAGTTATCACCTTCCTCTATGTTTCCACTAAGCCATTCTCCATCACCTTCAAAAATGCCTCATCGATTTAGGTCTTGATTTACCTTCACCATGAGACTTTTCTCGCTTTAGAGTAACATATTTCCAATTCTTTAACCTCTGCTTGTTCACACAAGATGACCGGTTTCCTTTCAAACGGTTACCCACGAAAACAACTTAAACCTCTATGAGCCACCCTTGTGCTTGATTTGGCCAAGTATGTCGATCTTTGTGTATTTCCTTCGTCCCTTCTACCACCCACAGTCCAGCCCGGTTACGTCCTATCAACATCATCCTTTCCAATGAACCAAAAGTGCACGCAAAAGCCAAAGAACAACTATTGCAGTTCACATACAAGATCTGAGGCACATTACAAAGATTACACGCCAGATAAAAGCGGATAAAAGCACTTTGTGAAGCCGGATGAAAGCACGTTAAAAGCGGATGAATGCGGATGAAAGCATATTACCTCTTGATGTCCCCGTTCTTTGGCACCTTCATTTCCAACTCATAGCGAATTCATTGGCATCAGCACACCCTAAATCTCACTCCATCATACTTGAGCTGCTCTCTAGTGAATGCCCTTTGAGGACTGCCCCTAGCCCATCGTGCTCTCCCCTTACCATGGGCTGTCCCAAAGAAATTCCATATTATTTCCTTCCCTAGCTCGTGGTGATATCTTGGTAGGAAATAGAATGGTCCGGGCAGATTTGAATTGGCTAGAACAACCATCCTGACAAACTATATGCCCGGAGAATTCTACACCATTTGATACTAGCCATGAATTGTGCTTTCTAAGACAAGTGTTGCACAAAAAGAGTGTCATGAATCTTGTCATCACTCAAGTAAAAATGGGTTTCCTTCAATAGCTTTACGATCCCGCAGCTTGTCCATCCTATACGTGATGTGGGCGAGAATTGTTATTTGGTCATTGTGCCAATCTTTGGCTTTGAACCTCCCTTTGTATTTTGATGCTGTAATTCTCAGCAAAATCAATTACAGAAACAATGGTGCCATCTTGGATATTGTCCAAGCACCTCTTGAATTGCATGGCCTGCCACCTAGCCCTGTAATTGTGTGACACGAATATCTTCAACGTGGAACACAGATATGAAATGAAAGCCTTCACTGCCGTTCTCTTGTAAGACAATCTAAGAACTGGCTTTGGTCCTTTCTTTTTTTTCCCCTTGCCATTTGAGGTCTCATCTTGTTTCTTCTTCTCAACTTTCGGTCGTCCCACCACTACCTTGGATTTCTTACTTTTGTTTCCCTTCTTCTCAACTTGTGCATCTTTGGAAACTACTTCAGGGTAGTCAAGGTCCCACCAGCTACCTTGGACTTCTTACTTTGGTTTCCCTTCTTGGTGGCATTAGATCTTTTCTTTCTGCTGCCACCTGGCACTTCCTTGGTAACGCAGGCTGCAACTCCATCAGCTTCTTCTGTCTCCACTGGAATCTGTAACAAGGTCTGTAGCATAAAAAAAAGAAGATCAGCGCAAGTTGAAAGCACAAAAGCGATGGTCGGCGCGATGACAATATCATATATGCTTGACAAACAATAAAGAGAGTATTACCTTTTCAAACGTCTTCCATTCAAGCAAGAACTCGTGATTCTCTCTTTCTCTTGGACATATAGGAAGACTTTTCGTGCCACACTTCTGACATGTCTGCATCAAGCAGTCATGTTTATACCATTCTTCACCCTCGCTCTTGTTGCAAACCCACGACCCTCGAGCTTCGCTGGTTGAGTCATCTCGTGATGTTGGCTGGCGGACACTTCTCACCGGGTCCACGGACCTCGCGGGTGCACTTGCACTCTTCACCATGGAATCCGGTTTTACGACCTTAATGCATTCGGTACCCGCATACTCCAACTTCATATGGTATATGCAACAACGGGTTTCCCTTTACGATACTTTCTTCACATAAATAGGCTTCAACTTCTCGAAAGCCTTTAAGCAAACAGTGGTGTTCGGGATGTCCCTTTTGTATTGTTGATATAGTCTGCGGTGAATGGTGGCCTTTGGTTAGAAATAGCGTAAAAAAGTTTGTATGGAAACTTATACTGTGTGACCTCGTAAGGTGCAAGGGATAAGAAATTCTAAGCCCCGACTCTCCAACGGTGTTCACAACATCTTTCTTGCAAGGAGAGACTCTGCTGTTTTCTTTCCGGGACTGTTATGCTTTGCTTGCAAGGGGGTGAGAGAATCGCACCTCAACCTCTTTTGGAAAGCGGACCACGGACCATTTCCAAGGAAGGCTTCCGATTTCCTTAATCAAAGCCCGATTTGCAATTGTTGACCTCATGCAACCTATCATAAGAAATATTGCACATGTATCAATGAACATATCCCACCAAAGATCACTTCGGCAGATACAAGCACTTGAAAGCATGAAGAAGCACGAGGCATGAAGACAAGAAATAGATGTACCTAACAGCCACGCCATAGTGGAATTGCATCTCGAATTTGTGGAAGAAGCCATCACAAGTGTTGAGGTTACGGCTCTCCAAATATCATGGTTCCTTAGCCTCTTTGTGGCTGCCATTGTTCTGTTTCAAGTTGTTGAGCAAAGACTCCGGCTGCCTTGCACTCCTTTGGATTTGGCAAAAGTCCGTGTTCGAGATTTCCATTTTAGTGGTGATGAACCACCCTCTTCATCACATCAGCCTTGAGTTCTGTGAATGCTTTTTGGTGAGCTTATTGAAGTAATCAACTACTTGCTTGGCTATTTCTTGCCTGCGTCTCATGCTCGGATCCTCCCCGTTCAACCGCCGCTCTTTTCATCTTATTCCTTAATCAGTATTCTCTCTTTTTCTCTCGCATCCAATTTCTTGTAAATTGCGAGAGGAAACTGGATCTTCACGTGATATTTCTGTGTTGGATTGACATCCAACAAATTTGGAACATCTTGTATTGGGATTCATCGGGCCGAAAATCCAATGCTAAACGCTGATTGCCTCGGGGCCCTGTCGAGGGGGAGCCATGAAATTCTGAGAGGGAGGATAATTGAATTGGAGGAGAATTTTCGCGCCCATGGCGAAGTAATCCAATTTGCAACGTACTACCACACCACTTTCGCCGAAAATCCAGCCAAAACCCACAATCATTATCCTAACGGTTCATTCGTGAGGTGGACGTGTTAGTACATGAAGGGCGTAAAAAAATGACGGGCAGTTACGCTTAAAGCACCCCAAATTAAGCAAAAGCAGGGGTGCTTTAAGCGGGCTAAAACCCTGCTATAAGCATGCGTCCGGACGCATGCTTTTGCTACCCACCAGCATACTTTCACCCATATCTTAACATATATAATTGCTTTAGTTTCGACGTCGAGGCACTCATCTGGGCCGTTTATGAAATTTCAAAATAATCTTGACCGTTGCTTAGAATTTTTTTTTTCCTTGCGCGGCTATGGCCGATCTCTATTCCAACTATCGGGCAAGGCAACACGGTGTCGTTCTCATGGATGGCTTGCTTAATCCTAGCTACCTGCCTTTAAATTTTGGAGTTTCTTCTTTGCGGCTTCTGCAGACCCAAAAATCGGCTTGCTCTTCCAATTTTTTGCAGCCATAGCGCTTCCTTGCTTTCGGCCTCGGCTCCGCCGCCCACTTGTGGACGAAGGCGGAGCCTATTTCCCTCCCGCACCATTGTGAAAAATAACTATGGCTGGAAATGCAGCTCTATTTCGTCTTATTGGATTGACAAGCTTGGATATGCGGTAAGAATTGGGCTTCCCCTCCGGCACTGTGTTTTCTTACCGCTGCAATTTTTGAGATAGGGTTCACGTGGTCGGTTTCAAGATGGCGAGAATCATTTGAGCAAATGGGCGACAAACGTGGTGAAACCCGTGAGCACAAGCCCACCGCATAGCCATAGCTGCGATGTATAAAGAGGTTTTAATCGAGACGATTTTCAAAAAATGAGGCGGGTCTCGATTTTCTTTCATTATCAAAGCCTTTACGTGAATTTTGTTTAGTTGGTCAGTAGCAAAGAGGTCACATTTCTGGTATCTATGTGGCGTAATTCTGGCTTTGATATTTTATGGTATGGACCCAAAGCATGATATTGATATCATTGGGCTTGATTACTTTGCAAAAATGAGTCATTTCTCTTCAACGAGCTCTTCTGCGAATTGGTTCTAGCATTTCTTCTTCAGGACCACATTGATGCACCACTCATTCAGTTGTATGACCTGAAATGATGCTCATGACTGAATGTAATAATGGGTTGCAGAGTTTATGAGGTCAATGTATGCTTTGCATGCGGAGCATACTGTAAAATATGAAAGGTAGGATTTTTTTTTTCTCCATTCGATTTTCTTTATATAGTAATGTGCAATTCTTTAATTTCTGAGTTCATGTTTTGCTTGAAATCAGCCCCTATGCATGGAGTCCATTTCAGTTGTTGCAGAATATGGTACTCTTAAGTCTGTGCCAATCTAAGTAAGTTTGGCCACACAAGATGTTAAAGCCCCAAATAGGGTAAGCAGCATATCGTGATTGAGGTGACTTTTCTTTGCTTCCCTGGTGTGAATCTTTTTCTCAAGATTTCTCAAGGTTTTGCGGGCATGTCATCGTCCTCTGCTATGCCATGTTTTTTGAAGCTCTAACAGCCTGCTCAAACAGGAAAAAGTGCCTCTATGGAGGTGGCACTAGGACAATCTAATATGGTTTAGTGCATTTGATACAGAAATCGAAATTTATTAAAATACTCAGTGTATCTTCCAGCTTATCATTTTTGTGTACTAAACAAGGCAGGCATTAGATGAGGTAGGTAGGGTAGTGGAGGAGGCCAAAACAGCTGCTCATCTTGAGATTGAGGCAGCTATAGCGGCAGCAGAAAGAGTACAGGCTGCACTTGATGAGCAAGGACGAGCTGCTGTAGAAATGCAGGTATGATGCAAAGTTCCTCATTCACACAACTAACTTATGAAAACAAGATATAACTGTTATTAAAGTATTCGATGGAAAATATTGGAAAGGTTAGCTATTCGACTTTCCAAAGAAGAAAGACTTGCATGGTTCTATGTTAAGTTGCATGGAAGTTCTATGTTAAGTTCTATGTTAAGTTGCAAAAACTGGGATACAATTTATAAACTCTGAAATTCTGAGTATCTTTTAAAGGGCTCCTAATGCTTTTTGATGTTTAATTGTTGATGTTTAATTGTCACCAAAATCTTATAACTCATTAACTGAGATGGGTTGGACAACCATCAATTCTCATTGCCACTGGATGACTGTCATTTGTACAGGAGCTTGAACACCTTCGATTGGAAATTCAAGAAGCCCGCCGAATAAGAATGTTACATGAGCCCAGTAAGGTATCCATCTGGCCATCATTTTGTAGTAAGCAATATGGATTTTTGTTTCTACAAGTACATAGGATAGTAAACTGACTTTGTATAAGGGCACATTCTACCACTTTGTATACTAGAAATTTCCATTTCTTTCTAGAATGATTTAGCTGAACTTAACATGTGTTGAATGATATAGGTTATGGACATGGAATTCCAAATTGAAGGACTACGGCAACAATTAGAAGAGAAAACACGGGAGCCAGTTTGTTCCTAGGAATAATTAGACCCAACTTACCTTAATTATGCAAGAGTTCTTACTCAAAACCGTGAACCCAGTTCAATTTCTCATGGGCCTTTCAAACTCCTTCCTATGATTTTTATCCCTTTTACTTCCTAAATATTTTGCTGCAATGTCTGTCTTCAATACCTTCATCGTTTAATGGGTAGTGGAATTCTTAGATGGTCATGCTCACTTGCAAAAATTGTTTAAAGCTATATAAGCCACCGATTATCCAAACACATGAAAAAATACACAGTGACATGAGTAACTGAAAGACTAAAAAATTATCACGGAGATTTCCTCTGTTATCTTAGGAGCAAGCAAAAAAGGCCTTTTGGGCGGTTTCCGCCACAAAGAAAAGTTACAAACAAAAGCCAAATATTATTTGTTTGCTCATTCGAAAAAATATAGGCATTTTCATGGCAACATGGGCCATGGTTACTACGCCACAAAGTCCTTAAAAGAGAATCGGTCCTTTCATCTAATCAAAGGTTTTCTATATTTTCATTTTGCTAAAAAGTCATCATAGATAATATAATATTTTTGAAGGCATGAAAAAGCATTTAATGTGCCATAAATTTGAGTATACATCTAAAAATAGTAATCCAAGTTGCATATTTGCCTTTTCTTCACAAGTGTAGCTCGCAAGTGTAGTAACAGATTCCAGATTCCAGGAAGAGTGATGTACTTTTTTAGCTCTTTATCTCGGAAATAATCAGGGAAGCTATCCATGCTTCTGCATTTGGCACACAAACCATTTTTTCCCCGCTCAAATTCCAAATTTAAATGTTTCATGTCCACCTCCAACCAAGGGCCAAAAGATTCGATGTTTTAGTGCAACCAGAGACATGCTTGATTTAGACATGCTTGATTTGGACATTAGACATCCTAATGAGGAAGAATCCTTGATTTAGACATGCTTTATTTGGACACTAGACATCCTAATGAGGAAGAATCGAATGCATGCACGAAAGCAATCGGAATAAATATGAGATAAACCCAGAGGTTAAGGGAATATTCATGTTGCTCAACTTGGAATAATGAATAGAGTGAACTCTCATAAGCTATCAAATGTATTGACTATGCGCCTATACACCTTCCCTATGCAATCACAATACAAGAAATTTATCGCGGCGGCCAAGGCCGCCGCGAACATTTCTCTTCCCAACCGACTCATTACTGGTTTGAATTGTAGTAATTAGGCCTAACATAAGTAAGTATGGATGTTCGAAATCCATTCTAATTTGAGCGATTGCAAAGATTAACTAGGCACTTTTAAATTAATTGTTCTCTATGTTAGCTAATGTTTTATATGCCAGTTGTTGGGGGCATGAGTTTAGGAGTATGTTGTGCAAGACCATAGGTTGCCTCACCCAGACATAGGTCAAAATGTAATGCCATCAAAAAGTTGTATATCAAATTTATAAGTTCAATATATTATCACCTAATATGCTCTTAGAATTTTTTTTAAAACTTGCCGGAGTGGCTTGTCCTGAATCGAAGTTATCAGAGTTGCTACTCATTTGATAAAAAGGGAATCAACTTCGTTAATGATAACCTAATTATTGATCTACCCAGAAATAAGCCATTCAAGGAGGTAATGTCCAAGGCACTCAAGTTGATGTTTCTATGGATCACTCTCAAAGTGAACAGAATCCACAACATGTGAATGCTGAGGAGCAAGGGGGATTAACATCTAACAATGTATTGAGTTAGAAATTCGGTTGTGAAATTGCAATGACTAATGAAAATATGCCTTTAGTATAGACTTAAAACAATGAGGCCCAAAACCTGAACCTAAATAGTAATGCCTCCCCTGGTGATCACTTTTGAAATCCTTCTATTCATTTTGATGTATCTGGCAAATGCTTATGGGAGCGTAATAATGTGATATTATTGAGCATAAAAATGTTGTTCATGATAAGTATCATTGGCAAATGTCTGCTAGGCTATCTGAAGGTTTAATAAGTAGGTCCTGCTCGCAAAATTGAGCAACCAGAATTGAGCTCAACCTAGATGCTCTTGCAAACCAGAATTGAGCTCAACCTAGATGCTATTGTGCAAGCTATTGTACCAGTTTCGGCATTAAGCAACCCCAAACCAGCTGATGTATCTTGAAATTCTTCACTCATATCTAGGACTTGCAGGGGAGGCTTCCTTAACTCCACACGTTTTTAATCAAGGATTCCGCTGAGATAGCCCTCTAGGAAAGAAGGGCGCCAAAGCCAGAGGTGCGTGGTCTTGGCAGATTGGTAGAAGAAAACGAAGCTAATTTAGGGGAGTCTCTGAACCAGAAAGTGTTAAGTTAAACTCTCTGAATCAAATAAATTTGAACCACTATGAAATAACAAACAGAATCAGTAGGCTATCCTACTAAGTTTTTGCGAGCATATTCAAGGTGATCTGCAAGTCCAGACTCCGGAGTCCCAAGCTTGATAGATTTTACCCTATATCGAATAAACAAAGAAATAATAGGGCAAGAAACGAACCTAATTTAGGGGAGTCTAGGCTAAGGCAGACTCGTCAGGCACCAACGGAACATGCACATATGGATTCAATTCTTAGTTTAGTTGTTATTTTTTTCTTAATATTTCTATCTCAACTTTTTACATGAACGAAGCATATATATTAGTTATTGATGCATAACATGGCAGATCCGGCCACTTGGTACAGATGCAGAATAACCGATTTTGCGCACCGGATCTCACAATGGAGCCCATCTCAAAAATTGAAAGCTTCAGAGCAGTCGCTTTCCAGAGTAGTAGATCTGAGCAGTGGAAATGGGGCAGCCGAAAACCTGTACAGAACATTTTGGAACCACAAGCACATATAGATTTGAATGCGGCCACTGTCAGATGTGCCCAGAATGTTTCCTGAATAAACATTCTCGTTACGTGGAAGCAATTTGGGTCGCGGTCTGCCTTCAGAATGAGATGTAAACGCCTCATAAGGCAAGTAAATCAGCTTCAAAACGCAAATAATTCAAGAATCAGCCTCGGAATGCAAGTAAAGTCAAGAATAGGCTTCAGAATGCCAGTAAATTCAAGAATGGGTTGCATGCAAGAATCAGACTGTCGCTGTTGATCTGGATATCATTCACCAGAGTTAGCATTATAATGGTAGAAACAGGAAAAATCCCTAAACAAAAGCCGCTCTTGCATGAAAGCCTGCATCTGGTCGACGGAATCAGACACACGACGCGTGAACAGAAATTTTTCATTTTCACTCGATAGAAAATAAAATGTCCGGGAAAAACAATCGTGACTTTAGAAGTCATGGCTTGCTGCCACGTGGGCGTCCCTATCGGAGATAATTGATTATATATGTGTAGATAAAGCTTGTATACATGGTGGCGGAAATGCCATTCCAGTTATGTGTTTCATAATATTATAGTTAGGGTGAGATTCCATTACGGTGAACATTTTTAATGACGTGGCATTAAAGTTCCTTAATTTAAGTAGCAATTTCTACGGGGTGATTCCACATATGAAACATAAAAAATCCACGTAGGACACATTAAAGGATAAGAAAGGGCCAGCCAATATTGGCTGTCCTTTAAAAAAAACTCATGGCAACGCCACATAAGTATTTTTAATTAACTTCCACTCAAGTGGAATAAATCACAACAACGACTTTTTGACATGGCAAAATTATATTGGGCAATTAATTAAAATTAAACATTTTAAAGTCCTTGTCGAATCTCACCCTTATTCTCATATGGTTATGTTGGGAATGGAATGTTTTCTCATTAAGATAAACATAAAACCAAGCCCAAGAGAGCTTGTATACATGGTAGCGGAAATGCCATTCGAGTTATGTGTTTCATAATATTATAGTTATTCTCATGTGGTTATGTTGGGAATGGAGTAAGATTACAACATGTATTTTCATTAAGATAAACATAAAACCAAGCCCAAGAGTGTTTCATAGATTAATTGTCAAAAGGTATATGAAACTTGGGACAATGGTGAACATAGCATTTTTGTATGGAATTTAGCAAAGTCACAAGATTCAGCATCTCTTCATTATGTACCCGAGTCCATAAAGGGGCAATGGAGGGAGTTGGAAGCTCTCCCGAGTTAGAAGTTAGAAGCTCTAGATCTATCATTGAAACCTAATAGATGTGTATAATGCCATTACATACCTAGCAAATATGTATACTAAAACAATGTTAACATACTTACTTCATACTGTTGTCTAGCATTGTGTAGAAACTTAAAAGGTTGAAAAGGTCAGAAAACTAAAAGGTTGTCTGTATATTGACTAAAAGTTGTACAACATGTTAGACATATGATATTTTAGATGCCTCATCCAATTCAGCAATTTTGTAGCAACCTTCAACAACATCGATTAACAAATTTACTTGATAAAAGCAGCCCAACAACTAAACCAATAGGATGTGATGTGAATGATATACTCCATCTATACTGCAGAACAATGACTCATCATTCTTTATTCCTTGTCCCTCCTTGTGAGCATATTATTGCGACAAGTTTTGTCGCGGCTACTCTTCTACCACTCCTACTAATATTTTGCTAGCCCCTTAAGAAAGACTAAAACATCCTTATCCTTCAGAGATCACATGTGCGCTTATTAGATTTATCTTTTTTGCACCTGCAGTAACAAAACAAAAACTGTAAGACTTTGGGACCTCAAATATTTGCAATCTAATCCTTATCTGCAAGATGTCCCATCGCAGTAATAGCACCATGTAGTGTAGAATTCAAAGAGTGTTTACAAGCTTCTAACAGAAAATGTATATGTAGTGAAGATCTCGAGCAAAGAATGCATGTGGCAAAAAAACATAGGAAAGAATTTGTGTAGTAATCATTACAGTATGGATTTAAACATAAATTTACAGATGGGCGATGCTATGATGGGCGATGGATACCCAGGTCAAAAACTATTTTGTTGAATTCTAGAATAAAATAGCGCACAGTTTCTGGAAGGATGTAGAAAATAGAAAATCAATATCCCAGGGTCTGTTACTGAACATCAAATATCGGAAGAACGCTTAAAGATATGATCACGATTGTGGTTTGGGGTTTTGTTTTATAACTGATAAATTGATGTAAAATTGATAGAATTCATATGCATGACGACTCGTAAATAGACCGTTGACTCCCGGACTTAGAAGTAGTCAACAGTATCACATATTACTCATAAGATTAGTCGTCGACGTCCTGCTTATTCTCGGATTTAGAAGTAGTACGGTAGTCCATGATGTTACAGAATATCGGAGATGGTTCGTAAACTCATACAGGTAGAGAGAGTCATCCCGTCACGACTTCTGCTACAGTATAACGGTAACTTGATGGTTTAAAATAATAGCCGTTTAATCATAAAACATGCGAATACGCGCTGGATAATATTACTCAGCAGATTCCGAGTGCTTACGTGTATATGTATAATTCGGGAAAATAAATAAATAACAAGATAATAGAATAGTTATCACGTCGGCAGACGCATAAATATGGTATTCGATTGAGGAGGTGGCATTTAAATAAACGATGGATAATATTACTCAACAGTTTTTGAGTGCTTACGTATATATGTACATTATTAAGGGAAAATAAATAAATAATAAGATAATAGAATAGTTATTACGCGGTAAACGCATAAATATGGTATTCGATTTTGGAGGTGGCGGTAATTAATTTATTAATGAAGGATGACAGGAACTAAATAATGAATATATACGGAAAGATAAGAGTGGAGTACGAATGTCAGGAGACGGTGAGGAGGCTTATCGGTCACGCATACGAAAATCGTGAAAGGGAAATAGGACAGGATAAAGACAAGACGAGAAATTAATGCAATCGGATATCATTAAGAGGCGGGGGAACGCAAAAATCAAAAACCCTAAAAGTTAACAGATATAACAGGAAGAAGGGGGCGCTTAATCTTAGCTCTGGCCGAAATTCCGCTTCGCCCATAACAACCGATCGATTCCAACTCCGACAAGTAGCGCCAGATGGATAATCGAAAAGAATTGTTGTGCAACAGGATGGAGACGAACAGGTGGTCCGGAAGCACCCGAGATCAAGGGTTCCAGGCAACCTTACGGTTCCCTGGAACCCAGAGTTAGAGGAAATCAATCCATGATGCATTTGCGAGAAGGATTGTTTTTGTCTTGAGCGAGGATTAGCTGCATGCATCAACTGCGGCAGAGTTCACTGTCTATACTGCGATAGAATCCATCACGCCCAAGATATGAAAGATGCCGGGTATACCCTTCGTCTGCTCGAAGCGCTAGGAGTGCTATCTGATAAGAATGACACAGTTCGGGAACAAGCAGATCAACGTCTGCAGATCAACGCGTCTATACAGAAATCCAAGCAGTACCAGCATGATCTTCAGATAGGTGATCTCGGTAAGGTGTGCATTCTTTGTTGCGAGAAGAACCCGATTGATTTTCTATGTAGGGGATATATGGCCCGAAATATAGAGAAACGGAAGAAGGTGGACGAATCATCGACAGGGAAGAAAGCGAAAAAATGAGTTTGCAGAAGCAGGAGGACTTTATTTGCACTAAGAAATGGAAGATTAGGATAAAATTTTCTTTTCTCTTCTTTGTTTGCCTCCATTTGCTTTACCCTTTTCGTATTTGTCTTTCTGTTTACCTTTTGGAGCAGTCTACATGATTTGGACAGCAATCAATTTTTTGTGATCGAGAATAGCCTTGTATTAATCACGGTTGAATCTGTCAAAACATATGTATCTGGGAAATCAATTTTATGAATACAGGAGTGGACTTTCGGTTTTCATATGTAAAACAGCTTCTCTATATAGCTTAGGAGATAAAACATCAAGACAATACAACGGATTACTCTAGCACACAGCCCAATTTTCGAAATTTTCGGAGAAGGTCTAGGTCAAAGGGTTAGCATTAGAACGGTCGGGGTAGCCCGTTGCAGGGCAACCGAGCTGGCACCCTTCCCCAAGTCAAACGAGGCCAGGACCTTGCAAGGGGAGAGTCCGGACCCCAAGAGGCGGGATCCAAAAAAGTTCCCGAGGCAGCCCTTCCTGGCAACGCTCCCCCGGGGGGCTGCACGCTAATGACCACCCTCCCGGAGCCCGGTTCCCCTATCCAACCGCTGATCCTCCGCTCAGGGCCCCTCTTGAAAGGCCCAAAAGATTCCGTGATCGGTCCGGAGAACTTGTCAAACCGCGGGGCGTCCTGAGGTCGGCCTTGTAGAAACCGCAGTGTCTTGTCGTTCGGGCACCGGGGAGGCTCCGGAATGGCAAATCGACCCTGCCAAATCGTCCGGAATGGCAAAATTACCCTAGAGAGCAAGTTATAAGGTCAGTTTTGCAAAAGAAAGAAACACTCACGCCCTCCACGACAGTATCCCGCATCCACATCCTAGGCCAATTGACTACGAGTGTGATGGAAGTGAGCTACTTTGGCGCTTCTTGGAGGTCGGGTGGTCTTCTGGCCGCGGAACTTGGTCCCCAGGGCAATGTCGACGTTCTGAGTCCATTGGCAGAGCCAAATCGCCAACATACAGGCCAACTTTCAAAAATTTTGGATAAGGTTTAGATCAAACAGTTTGCATTAGAACAGTCCGGGCAGCCTGTTGTTGGGCAGCCGAGCTGGCACACTTGCCCAAGTCAAACAAGGCCAGGACCTTGCAAGGCCTCCTCATTAGAGGGGAGAGTCCGAACCCCAAGAGGCGAGCCCCAAAAGCTTCCCCGAGGCAGCCCTTTCTGGTAGCCAAGCTCACCGGGGGCGACGCTAAAAGACCACACTCCGGGATCTCGGTTCCGTGATCCGGCCGTTGAATCCTTTGTTCAAGGAACCTAGTCCGAGAAGGTTCAAAAATCCAACATCCGTCCCCGAGAACATATCAAACCGCTGGCGCGCCCCGGCGGCGACAAAGTAGAAACCAAAGTGTTTTGTCGTTCGAACATTGCGGAGGTCGAAATGGCAATCCGACTTCGCCACATCGTCCGGAATGCCAAAATTACCCTAGGGACCAAGTTACATGGTCAGTTTTGCAAAAGAAAGAAACACTTATGCCCTACATTGCAGTATTCAGCAGCCACCTCCTAGGCCAATTGACTACGAGTGCGTTGCACATGAGATAGTTTGGCGCTTCTTCGAGAAGGGGTGGGCTTCTGGCCACAAAACTTGGTCCCTAGGGCAATTTCGACGTTCTGAGTCCATTGGCAGAGACAGATCACGGTTCCAGAGAGGGGAAGTTGCCCGTCCGTCGCCAGGGCCTTCGGGAGAGGACTTTTGGGGCAAGCTGCTTCCAGGTGGTTTTTAGGGTCCGTGCTCTGGCTTCAACACCCCCCCTCTACGTCAAGACACGGCGCAAGGTCCTAGTCAAATCTGACAAGGATAGAGCCTCCGAAACGTAAACCCTATGAGTTGACAGGTTCTTGCAGAACATCGGGAAATGTTGCGTTGTTGTGTTTGGCTTTCGTCCTAATTCTGTTTTGTTTTCTATTTTTAGTATTGTGATCTAGCCTTAATCTGATCATCCGGTTCTGGAATTTTGGATACCCTCATATCTTCTGTTACGATTCTGCAAAGCCTACCCCTAAAAGGTAGGTGATAATGCAAGGTAGAAACCCATCAATTATACTCTGAAACGCCCACCCCTGGACACATAGAATTAGGAGGCTGGCACTGTAATTTTATAGCAGAAGAGTAGAATATGAACAAATTGTTTCTAGATTTGTGTGTTGTTAGTTAAACAGCAGCAAAATTCAACAACGAGGAATGGGACAGCAGGCATGGCAGTAAAGAGATTAGTTAACAGATGAAAACCATAGGACACAGGAACAGATACACACCGTATGAAAGCAGCAATAGGATCAGTATACGGCGAAACAACCTAACATGCAGTTGCACCTATATCGGCTTATGATTACAACGAAAATGAATGGTATTCCCAAGACGCAATGGTATTGTACACAGAAGCAGGAGATAATCAAAAGCAGGTATTTGGGGACAGCAGGCTCAGTAGTAGAAAGGGTAAATAAACAGGTAGAAATCGCGTGTTACCGACACAGAAAAGAATCGAATGAAAAGGCAAAGGCAGCAGACACAGCGAAACGAAACAACGGACAGCCATAGCTGTGATATGATGGGAGCCAACGCTGAGCATAAAAAGGTGGCGCAGGTGGTGGACTCGGGAGGAACTCATGATAGCGGGAGACAGATAAGCAGATAGATGCCAAAACGATGCCATGTCAGACAGGCATACGGACAAGAGAAGTAGAGGGAAATGAATGGATACATGGACGACAAAACAACAAGGGGAACAGACAATGAAAGCACATGAGAAAGGTAAATCATAAGAGCAAGAGTGGACAGTAAGTGCGGAACAGAGAGTCCCAGCCTCCGTCGCACACTAGTATAGCGAGGGCTAGACCCACCAACTAGTAAACTGGACCACTGCAAATCTAGAATACAAATATAACTACAAAAGGTCGCAAGACCATAAGAGTAAAAGGTGGACATCATAAGATACGGGACAGAGAGGCTCAGCCTCCGCCGTACACCAGGATAGCAAGGGCTAGACCCACCAACTGGTAAATCTGGACCATTATAAACTCAAAAACATCGCAAAAATGCATAAATTGCAAAATGCGAGTACCTAAGAGTATAAAGCGGACGAAAGAGTTTACGGATCGGAGAGGCTCGGCCTCCGTAGGTATACCGTGATTAGCGAGGGCTAGACCCACCAACTGGTATCCGTACCACTATGAACTCAAATGCACACAAGCACAGAATACGACCCCCCAACTGGTTCGCGGATCCGCCAAATTGATTGAGTGCATAAATAAATGCAGGAGGACGAGTACCGAATTTCATATCAGTAAAAAGGGGAGGGGTCATCATCGCCAGCCAATCATTAGAGAAGATGGAATACCGAGAGATCCAAAGGGCAGAACAAATAATAAGTAGTGGGGCAGAATAATTAATGAATGGCTATTCTAAAATTCAAATTCAAAAATCAGGATTAACGGTGAATTTTGAATTAAAGGACCGTTTAAGTGATACAATATATATGCTTAAGAGAAGTAGTATGACAATATCGCCTTGCACAGCCTGTAGTGGTTACCCGGACGAAGAGTACAGCGGCACGCTACATTTCAAAGCAATGACGGAAAGCACCAGCCTCAGTCAGCTAAAGAGAGAAGATGCGACAAAGGCACCAGCAAGCCAGCAGGACCTCAAAGACTTCCTAGCACAGATAAACAAGCAGTTGAAGACTAGGATACCCAGCATGGATGCGCTCAACACGCTGGCGGAAACAGTCAACAGTAACAAAATGGCCATCTCCAGCATGGACGTGAGGATAGAGGGAGTGGAGAAGACAAGTGAGGAAATGCAGCGCAGAATGGACGAGATTGAGGAGGAGAAGGCACAGTATGAAGCGATGGAAAAAGTACGTCAGAGTTTAGTACGGCGTGGGAATATGTACTAAAAATTTAGTAAGCATGGTCAAGTTTAGAACCTCAAGGAGCTCAGGAGCCAAACTGCTTGGCTTATAGTAGAGTGAATCGAAAGAGCCTGCCATAATTCTTTTGTGTTACTGCCATAGAGGACCAACAACTTCATGAGCATATAAGTATCACCAGATTTCATAAAATAAAGCTCGATTCAAATGGGCGGATTACTTGTGTTGAACATTTAGGTGGCTAAGAACCCTCGCATAAATCAACTAGAACATGTCGACCCATTTCCCAAGCCCTGGTTCAATCCACTGTCTGTGCTCATCCAACAGCAATGGCCCAATCCATTCGTCAACTACAATAGTGCAAATGGTAAGCATTTTAGTTTCATGACAAATCAACATTTTTATACTCACCGCACTTCACAACGCAAGCTTGGCTATGGCGCGGCAATGGATCGGCAGCTTTGTCGGCCGATCTACCCCTAGGCTTCACCATAAACAATAAAAGAATGAAAGGAGGCCGGGATTGAATGGACGGTGAGTATGAAAAGCCCCAAATTGAATGGAGCAGATTAATTGCCCCAATTTTGGCACCTTCCTTGCACCTTCCTACCTATAATAGATGGCTAAGATTCGCCCTGCCCCTCCCATCGGACGGCTTACAAACATGGTCCATGAATCCATCCATGACTACCCATCACCATCAAATGACCCATTGATGTCATCTCCCATGACGTGGCATGATCTGGACCCTTGCCTTTTTTGCAGACGGTGAGGATTAAGGGGGAACCCATGGGCATACATCCATGGGGTGTGGATGAGGGGGCATTAGAAACCCCCTCATCCTTATATCCTTATTAATATTAAGATATTAAGATAAGGGAAAGCCCTTTTGGGCAACATTCTGGAATAGAAACAACCCAAAAAATTCAAGACCACACAAAAATCTAAGCGTATCTCTAAGGGCGGGGTCACATGAGGATGTTGACGTGATCTCGTTCATGTCGGCTTGAACGTTTATAAAGATTGGGGTCACATGTTCATTCAAAGAAGAAATGCCACGTCAAAACGTCATTAACCGTTCAAAAAAAGCTTTTATAAATTGGACAAGTGAATCTGTTCAAGATTGCAACGTGTCAAAATTAAAGGGGTTCATGTCAACATGAACTCCTTCAGCCGAAGAGAGAGCCAGTTGAATCCATCGATGTTGACATCAAGCCCTCCATGTCAAAAAGCATCATGTGACCCGTAGTGTTTTACATTTTGACGTCTATCCCTTCCATAGAATAATTTAAGGGCTAAACTTAGCTATTTGGCGATTTTTTAGCACATTTTCAAGAAAAATTGGCTAAAGTAAATGGAAAAAATAGGGAAAAAAATAATAATTTTAGCTTAACTTTTTTCGGGACTGCACCAACCTTGGAGCTCTTTAGCCAAACGCTAGAAAGTAAGAGAGTAAAATTTTGTATTGTTTAGCTAAACCATAGAAACTTTTAAAATGAATTTCGGGCTAGTTTAGCTAACATCGTTATAGTTTATAAGAAATATATGATTAGTAGTTTAGTTTCTAGCATTATGAATTAATTTGAGTCGTAGACTTTGCTATCACATTATTTGAAAATGTTTTCACAAAGAAAATGACTAAAATAAGTGGAAACAATTGAAAAAAAGTATAGTAATTTGGCTTAATATTTTCTGTTGGCCACACCATAGAAATTTTTGGGATAATGTTTGGGTTAGTTTAGCTAAATGCTAGAAAGTACGAGAGGGAAAATATATAGAGTTTAGCTAAACCACAGAAGGTTTTGGGATTAATGTCGAGCAAGTTTAGCTAAAGTTATTCTGGCTAATAAAAAATATGCGATTAGTAATTTATTCCCTGATCCCTTCATGTTGATATGTACATGTGACCACACCCTAACATTGAATGTCTTTATGTATAAGGGAAAGCACTTTTGGGCAACATTCTGGAATGGAAATGTGCCGACAACCCAAAAAATTCAAGACCACACAATCGTAAGCGGCAGCCTCATCCTTCAATCCACAAATCCGACATCTCCAATCCGGTGATCAATCATTGGTCTCCAGTGCAGAGATCGATCGGTGGATCTGTGTAATTGGGGTATGGGGAACCCATGGGGAAGTGGGTGATTTTGGTTTTTGTTCTATTTGCTTCTTCTTCTTTCATTTCTTACGCACACGCAAAACATGATTGGAATTGCTGTGGTGAGGTTTCACAGAATCTGAACAAAGCAGATTTTCCAAAGGGTTTTGTTTTTGGCACAGCGTCTTCTGCCTTCCAATACGAAGGGGCTGTGAATGAAGGGGGCCGGGGACCTACAGTATGGGATGTGGTGAGCCATATTCCTGGCAAAATCATGGATGGAAGCAATGCTGATATCGCAGAGGATCAGTACCACAGATATAAGGAAGATATCAAGCTTATGAAGGATCTGGGTGTGGACGCGTACAGATTCTCAATTTCCTGGAGCAGAATATATGCAAATGGGTGCGCAGACAGAACTAACGAAGCGGGTATTGCGCATTACAATGATCTGATTGATATCCTGCTTCAGAATGGAATCAAGTCCTATGTGACCCTCAGCACATAGATCTCCCACAGGCTTTGGAAGAGTCCTATGGTGGATGGCTCAGTCCCAACATAGTGGATGATTTTGTGGAGTATGCTTCCACATAGAGTTAAACATTGGCACACCTTTAATGAGCCTCATTTGTATACCATTGGTGCCTATACTGTTGGCCTCTTTCCACCTGAACGTTGTTCCCCTGACACTGGCAATTGCAAGCTCGATAATTCCACCACCGAGACCTACCTTGTTGGCCATCATTTCCTTCTAGCCCATGCTGCTGCCGTCGATGTTTATCGCAAGGATTATCTTTCTCATCAAGGAGGTCAAATTGGCATCACCCTTGACACTAGATGGTTTGAGCCCCTCACTTCAAGCTTAAGTGATAGGCGAGCTCCTCGAAGGGCTCTTGATTTTGAGCTTGGTTGGTTCATGCATCCCCTTGTGTTTGGGGATTATCCACCTTCCATGAAGCGCATGGTGGGGGATCGCCTTCCAACCTTTACCAAGGAGGAATCTGTTGCACTCAAAGGCTCTATTGACGTTTTTGGCATCAATCATTACACCGCAATGTATGCGAGTGAGGCTGATCCTAGCTCTCATCCACCTCTCAGTGACTTTAGCCAAGTAGGCTACTACGAAGACACTAGGGTCAACCTCACAGGAGAGACCCCCAATGGTGAGAAGATTGGTCTTCAAGTAAACACACAATATGTTGTTCCTTGGGGTCTTAAGAAGCTACTCAAGTACATTCAAGGTCGATACAACAACCCTGTGCTCATCATAACTGAGAATGGTGTTAGTGATAGGAAGGGATTATCCAACGTCTCAGAAGCTTTGAAAGACGATGTTAGAGTTGACTACCTTAGTAATTACCTCTCTTGCTTACTCAGTTCCATCAAGGAGGGCTCCAAGGTGAATGCCTACTTTGTTTGGTCTTTAGATAATTGGGAGTGGGGCTATGGCTATAGTATGAAGTATGGTCTCTACCATGTTGATCGCAAAGAGAACCTCAAGCGCACTCCTAAAGACTCTGCACTTTGGTACCGCAAGTTTCTCTCTCTCCGAGTAGACGCACAAACCGTGCTACATCAAGATGAGCGCAGAAAAGCTGAAAAAGCAAATGCAATTTACAAATGTACTTAACACTACACACTATATTCAAATCCCAATAATGATAGGAGTTGGGCTATATATTTTAATTGTGACATAGATGGCACAATAACTATCTTTCTTTTCAATAAATGATGCAACAACTTCTTTTCATACACACTGGCCCAATATTTGGTCCAGTGTTATTTTGAAGTTTTGTTTTTAGCCCAAAAACAAAAACAACACCTAAACAACACCAAAAGACCACGTGCTCCATTTATGCAAAATTGCTAAAAAAAACACATGGTCTTTTGGCAGAAAATTCTACATGTTTAATTTTTGTCGACGTGTGCTTTTTCTTCACTATCGTTTTTAGCAATTTTTGTCAACATATATTTTTTTTCATCACATAGCCTTTGATTCAAGCTTCGACATAGCCATACCCAAACCACAGCAAAGGGAAGGGATTTTCTCATGACTCTGGCTTATTTTCCAGGAGTAATACCAGAGAACATCATTCAAGCTTTCCTAGAATCTGTCAAAACATATGTATCTGGGAAATCAATTTTATGAATACAGGAGTGGACTTTAGGTTTTCATATGTAAAACAACTTCTCTATATAGCTTAGGAGATAAAACATCAAGACACTACAACGGATTACTCTAGACAAATGCAGATCTATCTTAAATGGGTGCAGAACATTGGGAAATGTTGCGTTGTTGTGTTTGGCTTTCGTCCTAATTCTGTTTTGTTTTCTGTTTTTAGTATTGTGATCTAGCCTTAATCTGATCATCCGGTTCTGGAATTTTGGATACCCTCATATCTTCTGTTATGATTCTGCAAAGCCTACCCCTAAAAGGTAGGTGATAATGCAAGGTAGAAACCCATCAATTATACTCTGAAACACCCACCCCTGGACACATAGAATTAGGAGGCTGGCACTGTAATTTTATAGCAGAAGAGTAGAATATGAACAAATTGTTTCTAGATTTGTGTGTTGTTAGTTAAACAGCAGCAAAATTCAACAACGAGGAATGGGATAGCAGGCACGGCAGTAAAGAGATTAGTTAACAGATGAAAACCATAGGACACAGGAACAGATACACACCGTATGAAAACGGCAATAGGATCAGTATACGGCGAAACAACCTAACATGCAGTTGCACCTATATCGGCTTATGATTACAACGAAAATGAATGGTATTCCCAAGACGCAATGGTATTGTACACAGAAGCAGGAGATAATCAAAAGCAGGTATTTGGGGACAGCAAGCTCAGTAGTAGAAAGGGTAAATAAACAGGTAGAAATCGCGTGTTACCGACACAGAAAAGAATCGAATGAAAAGGCAAAGGCAGCAGACACAGCGAAACGAAACAACGGACATCCATAGACTGTGACATGATGGGAGCTAACGCTGAGCATAAAAAGGTGGCGAAGGTGGTGGACTCGGGAGGAACTCATGATAGCGTGAGACAGATAAGCAGATAGATGCCAAAACGATGCCATGTCAGACAGGCATACAGACAAGAGAAGTAGAGGGAAATGAATAGATACATGGACGACAAAACAACAAGGGGAACAGACAATGAAAGCACATGAGAAAGGTAAATCATAAGAGCAAGAGTGGATAGAATAAGTGCGGAACAGAGAGTCCCAGCCTCCGCCGCACACCAGTATAGCGAGGGCTAGACCCACCAACTAGTAAACTGGACCACTGCAAATCTAGAATACAAATGTAACTACAAAAGGTCGCAAGACCATAAGAGTAAAAGGTGGACATCATAAGATACGGGACAGCAGGGATAGGTTCAATACTGTATACGTTTTATATGCAATACGTATTTTTCGTTTGATACGACACAAATTTGACGTTTAATACGCCAAAAATACCTGGCTAAAAAAATTTCCTAGCCGCCGAAACTTTCGCCACAAGTTTAAAACAACTGCTTTCGCTTACGCTGAAGTCCGGGTTCGCGTAGTTTAAACAAGATTTTTCGCCACGCCAACCAGTAAATAGTTTCGCCAGAGTTTAAATGAACCGCTTTCACGCCGAAAACATCTTCGCCAGTAGTTTAAACAAATAACTTCGCCGTAGTTTAACGCCGCCGAAATATATATAGAAAACTTCGCAGTTTAAAAACGCCGCTTACGAACCGCCTTCGCGTAGTTTAAACGCAAAGAATGCTTACGCGAAAAAAAAGTTTCGTAAGCCGGTCCTTTATACTTCGCTTACGCTTAAAGAGTTTCGCGCAAGTTTAACATTAAGGCTTTGCTTACGCCGAAAAGCCGGGCGAGAGGATTCGCGTGGCGAAAACTTAGACTTCGCTACGCCGAAGAAAGTTCACAGAAGTTTAAATGAAGGTTTAAACTGCGCCGAAACTTTTTTTTCCTACGGGCGAGTATTAAATACAAAAATACGTATTTTCCCAAAAATACGTATTTTTTGCACTTTATACGCCCCGAAAAATAGTTTCATACGCATGGAACCTATCCCCGGCTCAAGGGGACGAGAGGCTCACCTCCGTAGGTACACCAGGATAGCGAGGGCTATACCCACCAACTTGTAAATCTAGACCACTATAAACTCAAAAACGCTAAATGCGAGTACCTAAGAGTATAAAGCGGACGGAGCAAGTTACAGGACGGAGAGGCTCAGCCTCCGCCGTACACCAGATTAGCGAGGGCTAGACCCACCAACTGGTATCCGTACCACTATGAACTCAAATGCACACAAGCACAGAATACGACCCCCCAACTGGTTCGCAGATCCGCTGAATAGATTGAGTGCATAAATAAATGCAGGAGGACGAGTACCGAATTTCATATCAGTAAAAAGGGGAGGGGTCATCATCGCCAGCCAATCATTAGAGAAGATGGAATACCGAGAGATCCAAAGGGCATAAAAAATAATAAGTAGTGGGGCAGAATAATTAATGAATGGCTATTCTAAAATTCAAATTCAAAAATCAGGATTAACGGTGAATTTTGAATTAAAGGACCGTTTAAGTGTTACAATATATATGCTTAAGAGAAGTAGTATGACAATATCGCCTTGCACAGCCTGTAGTGGTTACCCGGACGAAGAGTACAGCGACACGCTACATTTCAAAGCAATGACGGAAAGCACCAGCCTCAGTCAGCTAAAGAGAGAAGATGCGACAAAGGCACCAGCAAGCCAGCAGGACCTCAAAGACTTCCTAGCACAGATAAACAAGCAGTTGAAGACTAGGATACCCAGCATGGATGCGCTCAACACGCTGGCGGAAACAGTCAACAGTAACAAAATGGCCATCTCCAGCATGGACATGAGGATAGAGGGAGTGGAGAAGACAAGTGAGGAAATGCAGCGCAGAATGGACGAGATTGAGGAGGAGAAGGCACAGTATGAAGCGATGGAAAAAGTATGTCAGAGTTTAGTACGGCGTGGGAATATGTACTAAAAATTTAGTAAGCATGGTCAAGTTTAGAACCTCAAGGAGCTCAGGAGCCAAACTGCTTGGCTTATAGTAGAGAGAATCGAAAGAGCCTGCCATAATTCTTTTGTGTTACTGCCATAGAGGACCAACAACTTCATGAGCATATAAGTATCACCAGATTTCATAAAATAAAGCTCGGATTCAAATGGGCAGATTACTTGTGTTGAACATTTCGTGGCTAAGAACCCTCGCATAAATCAACTAGAACATGTCGACCCATTTCCCAAGCCCTCGTTCAATCCACTGTCTGTGCTCATCCAACAGCAATGGCCCAATCCATTCGTCAACTACAAAAGTGCAAATGGTAAGCATTTTAGTTTCATGACAAATCAACATTTTTATACTCACCGCACTTCACAACGCAAGCTTGGCTATGGCGCGGCAATGGATCGACAGCTTTGTCGGCCGATCTACCCCTAGGCTTCACCATAAACAATAAAAGAATGAAAGGAGGCCGGGATTGAATGGACGGTGAGTATGAAAAGCCCCAAATTGAATGGAGCAGATTAATTGCCCCAATTTTGGCACCTTCCTTGCACCTTCCTACCTACCTATAATAGATGGCTAAGATTCGCCCTGCCCCTCCCATCGGACGGCTTACAAACATGGTCCATGAATCCATCCATGACTACCCATCGCCATCAAATGACCCATTGATGTCATCTCCCATGACGTGTCATGATCTGGACCCTTGCCTTTTAAGCAGACGGTGAGGATTAAGGGGGAATCCATGGGCATACATCCATGGGGTGTGGATGAGGGGGCATTAGAAACCCCCTCATCCTTATATCCTTATTAATATTAAGATATTAAGATAAGGGAAAGCCCTTTTGGGCAACATTTTGGAATAGAAACAACCCAAAAAATTCAAGACCACACAAAAATCTAAGCGTATCTCTAAGGGCGGGGTCACATGAGGATGTTGACGTGATCTCGTTCATGTCGGCTTGAACGTTTATAAAGATTGGGGTCACATGTTCATTCCAAGAAGAAATGCCACGTCAAAACGTCATTAACCGTTCAAAAAAAGCTTTTATAAATTGGACAGGTGAATCTGTTCAAGATTGCAACGGTTCAAAATTAAAGGGGTTCATGTCAACAGCCGAAACTTATCTCTATGTGATTTCCCTCTACATTGACATATTCCTCTCTCCTCACATGGATCTATGGAGAGAGCCGGTTGAATCCATCGATGTTGACATCAAGCCCTCCATGTCAAAAAGCATCATGTGACCCGTAGTGTTTTACATTTTGACGTCTATCCCTTCATGTTGATATGTACATGTGACCACACCCTAACATTGAATGTCTTTATGTATAAGGGAAAGCCCTTTTGGGCAACATTCTGGAATGGAAATGTGCCTACAACCCAAAAAGTTCAAGACCACACAATCGTAAGCGACAGCCTCATCCTTCAATCCACAAATCCGACATCTCCAATCCGGTGATCAATCATTGGTCTCCAGTGCAGAGATCGATCGGTGGATCTGTGTAATTGGGGTATGGGGAAGTGGGTGATTTTGGTTTTTGTTCTATTTGCTTCTTCTTCTTTCATTTCTTACACACACGCAAAACATGATTGGAATTGCTGTGGTGAGGTTTCACAGAATCTGAACAAGGCAGATTTTCCAAAGGGTTTTGTTTTTGGCACAGCGTCTTCTGCCTTCCAATACGAAGGGGCTGTGAATGAAGCGGGCCGGGGACCTACAGTATGGGATGTGGTGAGCCATATTCCTGGCAAAATCATGGATGGAAGCAATGCTGATATCGCAGAGGATCAGTACCACAGATACAAGGAAGATATCAAGCTTATGAAGGATCTGGGTGTGGACGCATACAGATTCTCAATTTCCTGGAGCAGAATATATGCAAATGGGCGCGCAGACAGAACTAACGAAGCGGGTATTGCACATTACAATGATCTGATTGATACCCTGCTTCAGAATGGAATCAAGTCCTATGTGACCCTCAGCCACATAGATCTCCCACAGGCTTTGGAAGAGTCCTATGGTGGATGGCTCAGTCCCAACATAGTGGATGATTTTGTGGAATATGCTTCCACTTGTTTTCAGGCCTTTGGGGATAGAGTTAAACATTGGCTCACCTTTAATGAGCCTCATTTGTATACCATTGGTGCCTATACTGTTGGCTTCTTTCCACCTGAACGTTGTTCCCCTGACACTGGCAATTGCAAGCTCGGCAATTCCACCACCGAGACCTACCTTGTTGGCCATCATTTCCTTCTAGCCCATGCTACTGCCGTCGATGTTTATCGCAAGAATTATCTTTCTCATCAAGGAGGTCAAATTGGCATCACCCTTGACACTAGATGGTTTGAGCCCCTCACTTCAAGCTTAAGTGATAGGCGAGCTGCTCGAAGGGCTCTTGATTTTGAGCTTGGTTGGTTCATGCATCCCCTTGTGTTTGGGGATTATCCACCTTCCATGAAGCGCATGGTGGGGGATCGCCTTCCAACCTTCACCAAGGAGGAGTCTGTTGCACTCAAAGGCTCTATTGACGTTTTTGGCATCAATCATTACACCGCAATGTATGCGAGTGAGGCTGATCCTAGCTCTCATCCACCTGTCAGTGACTTTAGCCAAGTAGGCTACTACAAAGACACTAGGGTCAATCTCACAGGAGAGACCCCCAATGGTGAGAAGATTGGTCTTCAAGTAAACACACAATATGTTGTTCCTTGGGGTCTTAAGAAGCTACTCAAGTACACTCAAGGTCGATACAACAACCCTGTGCTCATCATAACTGAGAATGGTGTTAGTGATAGGAAGGGATTATCCAACATCTCAGAGGCTTTGAAAGACGATGTTAGAGTTGACTACCTTAGTAATTACCTCTCTTGCTTACTCAGTTCCATCAAGGAGGGCTCCAAGGTGAATGCCTACTTTGTTTGGTCTCTCTTAGATAATTGGGAATGGGGCTATGGCTATAGTATGAAGTATGGTCTCTACCATGTTGATCGCAAAGACAACCTCAAGCGCACTCCTAAAGACTCTGCACTTTGGTACCGCAAGTTTCTATCTCTGAGTAGACGCACAAACCGTGCTACATCAAGATGAGCGCAGAAAAGCTGAAAAAGCAAATGCAATTTACAAATGTACTTAACACTACACACTATATTCAAATCCCAATAATGATAGGAGTTGGGCTATATATTTTAATTGTGACATAGATGCCACAATAACTATCTTTCTTTTCAATAAATAATGCAACAACTATCTTTCTTTTCATACACACTGGCCCAATATTTGGTCCAGCGTTATTTTGAAGTTTTGTTTTTAGCCCAAAAACAAAAACAACACCTAAACAGCACCAAAGACCATGTGCTCCATTTATGCAAAATTGCTAAAAAAAACAGATGGTCTTTTGACAGAAAATTCTACATGTTTAATTTTTGTCGACGTATGCTTTTTCTTCACTATCGTTTTTAGCAATTTTTGTCAACATATATTTTTTTTTCATCACATAGCCTTTGATTCAAGCTCCGACATAGCCATACCCAAACCACAGCAAAGGGAAGGGATTTTCTCATGACTCTGGCTTATTTTCCAGGAGTAATACCAGAGAACATCGTTCAAGCTTTCCTAGGATCTGATGATTTTGTAGAAATAGCCAATGGGCTCACACTATCTCCCCCCGATTTGGGTTATTTAAAAAAAATTAAAACCCTTCCAAATTTCAATGTGGAAACCTTCCAAATTTCAAAGAAATCCGGAAGGGTTTCCAATGAAGCACGGAAGGGTTTCCACAACAATATTATATTTTTAGATTTTCAAGACAACCACCGTTAATGCTTATAATTAAATTTCTACGGCTCTGATTCACGAGCCTTTTCAAGAAAAGTACTTTTTTTTTTCCTCTTCCTCCGGCGGATCGGTTTTCCTTCCTTGCATGGAGATTGAGTCGGATTGATCGGATTGAGGAACGCCTCTTCCTTGCAAGAGCAACGCATCCGCTTTTGTGTTACAGAATTTGATTTGGAGCTTTTCCAATCTGGAAAAGTTTGGAGCTCAGCCATGCAATGCATTCTAGCTATGGCGCCGGATTCAGTGGGCGGACCTTTGAGTTCGTAGCCTACCTTTTAGCTTCTAACTATCATGCAGGCTTTAGGACCCATCGTTTCAGTGTTCTCTGCTTTGACGAGTCTGGCATATATAGTTAGTCTGATCAGTTTTTGAAGCAGCTGGGGCATGCACTACTTTATTTGGCGGGATGTAATCTACCTTTACAACTTTTCCTTCATGTTTTAAAGTAAAGGATCTCTTATGCCCTTATGTTTCTGGCTAATCTGCAGAGGACGCCCTGTCTGAAATTTTCTGCCATTTGTTTCAGAACAAAACGGCTTTGGTAAAGGAATTTAGCGGCCTTGATACCTTCTTCAGCTTGAAGCAAAGTCGTAGAAGGGTTCCCATCTCCAAAATACGGCAGCAGGCTTGCAACCAGCTCTCCGTCTTTTCATTCTGGCACAATTGTAGAACATAGAAGAGTTTGCCCTTTAAATTTTTGTGTCTGCCCTACATACAGCCATGATTGATAAATCGTTGTGGTAAGCTTCTTTATTTTTTTATTTATGTTGCCATGTTGAAGGAACTCGGCTTCAGATCATATACATGCAGCTACTCTTAGTTTTTTTCTTATAGCTCATTGGAGAATCTTGAGATAATTTCACTTCTAATTTGTAAATGACAGAAATGGGGAAGCGGCCATTTGGCACTGGCTTGTGAATGGGCTTACGATTGAAACTGGTTTCTCGGCAATTGAAACTGCATTTCTCTGCGAATTGAAACCAGGTTAGAATTGAATATCTCTCTGTTTAGTGTGCATGCAATTCTTTCTGTTTGTAAGGAAAAACGCAGATGGATATATTCTTTACTTATTACTTGAGCATGCTATGACCGGAGTCGATCAGAGCATCTGCTCAAAGGCCAAGGATTTATTTCTGCAAATGAAGGGAGAAACCTTTATTTCTCCAAATGATGGGAGAAACCATGGCTTTGCACTAACTTTTGGTTGTGGTATTTGCAGGGAGCTTGAACTGATATGGCTCTTCAACTGTTTCAACAATGCACTCAAGCTTCGGATATTTGGAACTAGCAGAGTAAGATTTTGATGCGTCTTGCTATTTTTAGAGTTGAGAATGTCCCCTGCTTAATGTCGATCTGCTTTTTCTAGTGAAACTCCCTTTTTTTTTCCCAGTTGTGGACAAATAACTGCCGTGAGATGGCAAGCAACTCTAGATTCGATGTGTTATTTGTGCAAAGGATCGAAGCACTTCCATGTAATAACACCTTTTACAGGGCTCATGTGGTGAGGGAGAGGGACATGTTTGTGCAAGGGAATGATTCTAGTTATTAACTTGGGTTCTTTTTGCTGCCATTGCAATGTACCGTTGGTTTACATTTTCTGGTGGCCGAATCTCTTCAGGTGCAGCCTGTGCAAGTGGCAAAGGCAGGGATTGAGACTGAGACTGAGAGTAATTGAGAGTAATTGGAGACTGAGACTGAGAGTAAATTGTACAATCCCAAAAGCTTTGTTGTTCTTTGCTGCATCATCAACCAGCAGAGCTTTCTTTGCAGAGAGCCAAGTTGATGATGCATTTTAATCTTTTGGGTTATAATTTTGTCATGTAATCCTCTGCTAAAATGTGAGCAGGCATATCAAGTATTAAGATTATCTTTGAGAAGACAACTATAAAGGCTGCTGGAGCTTTATCATCATTATCATTGCCTCCACTTGATCTTCCTCGGCTGCCAGACTTCTTAAGGCAGTCATCAGGCAGAACTGGATTTGGAGAGTTTGAAGTTACGTACATGGATTCTAATTTTCGGATAACCTGGGGTGATAAGTTAGGGGAGAGCTTCGAGTCTTTGTTAGATCTTGAGGTTTGCATCAATCAACCTGTATGTATTAATACAAATTTGATTGCCATTTTGGTTTGATAAATGTATTTTGATTTGCGAATGTATGATTCTATTGTATAGGCACTTAACAAACAAGGTCCTTTGTTGCTCAATTAACACACCAAATTTCGTTTTCAAGTATTGCTTGCCTGACTGACCGAGTTGTTTGCAGCAATGGTTGGTTTTCTTGACTCAAAGGGCGTTGCCTTTACCTTATAAAATGTATATATATATGTTCTTTTATTGGTTTCTTTCTTGTAAGCTTCAATTCAAGAAGATAGAAATTCCAGATGATGCTTTAGTATAACATCATGTCCAAAACGAGTCACGAGGATAATCATGCTATGTAATTGAATGCCGAAACGAAAATAATACAATGCCTAACAGGATATAAACTAGAATCTACATTATGCCGACTAAAAGTCAGTATTTTATGCATTGTGACAATTTTAGAATCTCAAATAGATCATTATATAAACAAGAAATTTATCGCGGCTGCTCTTATACTTGGGAAGTGAATCTACATATAGGAACATTCCTCTCTTCCAACTCGCTATAAAGAAGGATTTGTGTTGAGTCTAAAGATGTGGAGGAGGCATGTGTAATTTCATTGTGCACCCATTTCATGGAGCAAACATTCCGGAACAATGTTGCCATAGTAGCAACATGGAGCACTTGGTATTTGTGAATATCCTAAGGGTAAGATGGACCTAGGTGTATGGTCAAACATGAAAGAGTTTTATAAAATATAAGAAATTTATCGTTTGTAATGCTTAACCTTCACCATAACATACTACAACCGTTGAGCTTGTTAATCTAATTTGTTGGTTCTATTCAATTCTATTCGACAATAGATTCAAAACTTAATGCTACACTTCTTAAACCTTTTTAGCTTTGATCAACTGCTTGAACCAATGCTGAAAGAAGTAACATCAATTTAAAAAGAGCCTGATTCCATGATAAGAATCTCGGAAGCTGAAGATTTGCTAGAGTTGTAAGATGATATGATTGGCTGTGTTGGGCCGCATTAACTTTGGTAAGCTCCTGACGCAAGCCCCTGCACATCAAGCAGAGTAGGACCTATTATGGCACTAAGATCTTCAAAACTCATCTTTTCTGAAGCTACAACATATGTTATGTTTAGACATTTTACAGCACGTTCTAATTGTTGCTTGCTAACATCTGTGGCTATAACATCCGCGCCCTTAGAAATTTTTTGATTGGACGTGGAAACCCTTCCTATTTTCCCCCATTTGTGGAAACCCTTCCTATTTTCCCATGGCTTTGGAAAATAGGAAGGGTTTCCATTTGAATTAAAATTTGAATTCTAGGGTGTCGTTCATATTTATGAGCATGCACCATTTATCATCTTGAAAGGCGTGGTCCATAAATGTATGTGTCAATATTAAAAATATTAAAAAAAAATGGAAACCCTTCCCATTTTCCATGGAAACCCTTCCGATTTTCAAATGGGAAACCCTTTCTATTTTCCATGGAAATCCTTCCTATTTTCCATGGAAACCCTTATTTTCCAAACATGGAAAATAGGAAGGGTTTCCATGGAAAATAAGAAGGGTTTCCATGGAAACCCTTCCTGGTTTTAATGAAAGCCGGTTTCCATAGAAAATAGGAAGGTTGGAAAATAGGAAGGGTTTCCATGGAAAATAGGAAGGGTTTCCATGGAAACCCTTCCTGCTTTTAATGAAAGCCGGTTTCCATAGAAAATAGGAAGGGTTTCCATGGAAAATTGGAAGGGTTTCCATGGAAATTTGGAAGGGTTTCCACGGGAGGCCAACCCAAATCGGGCGTACTTAGAACCATCGAATGGTTCCTTTATCAAGCAGCATGTAAATCTTCTTTATGTTGGTATGTGTGCCGGAACGCCGCATGTGCAGACGCATGCGGCGTTCCCTTCTCCCCTGCGGACCGCAACTGCAAATTTTGAATTCCGCCGCCCCACGTCTTTCAATGCTAAGCCATCTGTCATCTCTCTGCATTCGTATTCGAATTTCTGAAGGTCGAGGTTTTCACTGGCTTCCGTGCTTCAGGATTTGGGCGTTCCAGAATTGCTCTTTCTGTGCACCACAAGCTCTTGAGATGAGGTCCTGCTCTGTCAGGTCTTGCATTTCGTTTAAGATTTGCCTTTTCGCACTTTTATTTCTCTGTCTGCCAGATCTGATCTAAACTTGCAGGACCCGTTCATTAATAGCTTGGTGACGTTGGTCTTCTACTGCAAATAAGAGCTGTATCATAGTTGTAAGTATTTCTTGCCATTTATATTAAAAAATGCATTAAAATTTGAAGGGTTTTCGTGGTTATAGAATGCAGATTCACCACTCTTTTTGTTGGCATTCTTCTGCAAACAGGAGCAATTTTAGTTTTTTTTCTTGGCCTTAGGTTGTTTGTTTGTGCAAGGTGATTTATCCTTTTTTTGTTCCAGGATTCGTAGCTTTGGCTTTAGACGAGATTTTATAGGGAGCCACGATTTTAATTGTTTATGCAAGAGGAATGTGTGGATTTTAAGCAGAGGCCGCTAATCAGAGCCTGATATTCTTGGAGTGAGAAACCCTGCTGAGCAGATATGGGCATGACCTCTTCAGTGTGCAGGAATTGAAGCTTTTGCATTGCAGAGGAATTGCCGAAACAGGTACAATCTTTTCAAGGAATTCTTTCTTTGCATTTTGGGAAACCAAATTGGTAAGAAAAAAGGACACATGATGGAAACCCGACATTTTAATAGAGTTTTCTAGAAATTTTAAATCTGCGATGGGATTTCATGGATAGGCAAATTGTAGGAGCTTGGAGTTTTTGCATATTTCCTTCTCTAAGACTCGGTAAACCTAAAGTGTAATTGTATGGCGGTCGGTGGAGCTTGGAGCAATTAGTTCTACACCTAAGATCTTTGATTCGTCCCTTCTAGCATTCTCTCGGTAATGATTCATTGTTAATGCCTCCTTTTCCTACTTTCGGATAGTGGAAGTAGTGTTAAAAATTCATGGCACCGCAAATAAGGCAAAGGCCATAACTTGCCATTGAAAACATCTGTAGTCTTAAGGGGGCTCCTAAGTGTTGCTCGAGCTGATCATTTGTCCAAGAAATCTAAGAAACACAAGCAAATTTCACCACAAAAACAGGTACATACCGTCGGGCATATTTTTATTTTGTTCTTACCTCGGACTTCTTTCGGATGCATTTAACTTTCTAATAATCTTGAGCAGGTTCAAAGCAAAAAAAAGGGAAGATCAAGAGGTCACCTCAAAAGTTTGAAGAAAGCAATGGCCCTTTTAAAGATGAGGTTTGTTCGAGAGCTTAAGGTATTCTTCCCCGCATTAGTTCTAGCTAATGTTCTCTTTACGAGAAATGGAAGCCTTTTATGAGGAAGACAACTCGGAAGAGGTGCCTTTTCTTTTTGTTGTTTGCATTATGTGCCAAGAATATGGGTATAGTCCAGTTTTTTACTTCCTAACTTAGAAATCTTTAGTCCCAGTTCCGCTGAACCACATACAATGTTGTTTGTGTGATTCTATTCACAGATCTTGGTTGGTAGATTAATATAACAAAAACTGAACCAAATGTAGGTGTTGGAGCATCAATTAATGCTGCAAATTGCAAGATCCAACCCAATTGATCCCTGAAGTCTCCCACATGCATCTACATGCTTCATTTCTTCTATTGAGTACTCTGTTCCAGATTTGAGCTTGATGATTGCGTGTAAATTGTGTAAGGACTTAAAAGAAGTGCCATACTTTGCTCTAAATCATTCAGCTTTTTTAATAAACGTCTGCAAATTTGATTCCTGAATTACGTGATTCTGCTTTGCAAAAAAATCCAATAGTTCAATTGTGAGCAGGAGCTAGGCTCAGGCAATTCCAGCATGTTGGGACATAAGGCTGGAGCAAGTAGCTGGACATTATTGAGAGTATAGTGATTCCTCCTTTTTTAAGGTATTCCTGGTTCCGACCTTATGTTGTAGGCTTCTTATTATTAAATGAGTCTGAAAGAGCATCATACTTGCTCTGATGTTGTAGAGGGCTTATTTAACAAGTTACGTACGTATGGTATTGTGTGTTTTGCAAAGAAAATGCTAAGTAAGATCTGGATTTGCACTTGGTGTTTAGAATGTGATTTGAATGATTTTATTTCTATTTGTCACATCTGCCTTTGGTCTTCTTTCCTCTTTCCTTTGTAACATGTAGGTGTGTTTTCTTAAAGTCTTGCAGATCATTAAAAGGGATAGAACTATGAATTAGAAGGGGATAGAACTATCAAGCGGATTGTGGTAAAGGATCTACACATCGTATAGCACTATATTTTCTCTGGAACAAGGTTTGATAAGTTTTAGGCAAGGGGAAAGAACAAAATGATCCGAATTTGGTTTTGATTCATAGCTTGGAATTGCCACAGCAGGTAGATCCTCCTTCTTTTATTAGGTAGATCCTTTATTCTTTTGTAATTTATTGTCATGCATATGGTTTTCTATTTTAAAGAAGAATTTCAGAGCAGTTGGGACTCCACCATTTGTATTGTTGAAATCAATTTAGGGGATTTGCTTACGACAAAAAGAAAATCAAATTTCAAGGGAGCAAATTGGTTACAAGTACTCACTTGGTTTTATTTTGAATGTAGAATTTTTACTGTTAAATGTATCCTATGTTTGGGTTAAGTTATCCACCAATTCTAGAATCAAGGTGTGCTCTGTTGTAAATTGTGGCATGATTTACACTAAGTTCTTCTAATTTTCTTTTCTAGAAATCTGTGATCCAGCATTTGCTTTCACAGGTATTGCTTCAAAGATTGACATGGCCAGCCTATTTTCTCCATTAGGTTCCTTTAATTGGTTCCTTTTCCTACTTGCATCAAATCGTATGCAGGCATTGCTGATTGTTTTTATTGCACCGGGATCTTTGGCAAGGAAACATTGTTAGTTCTCTAAAAGTTTAGTTCATGCTATTTGTTTTTCTTTGAGGATTCCGTAAGTTCATGGTATAAATCTTATGTTCTCTGAATTTTCTCCACTCCAACTTAGAATTGAAAATACCAAGTTGTTCAATATGGCATTTTGTTTTCGTGGCCAGAATTCCATTGTGACTTGAATTAAAAACACCTATTGTCAAGTAATCATGGAAACGAAAAACTACTAGCTCCTGTTCTCAAGTACTCGTATTTGTCAGTGGCAAAATAAGAGTGAAATGTTTTTTTGACTTGGAAGTTAGCAAGAATCATCTATTTTTGTTAGAATGTTTGTTCATGATAAGCATAAAGATGTTACCTAGGGATTGCCCTCATAATAATTGCAATGAAGTTATAGAAATACCAACCTCAACAATTTAGTCACTGAATAATTCTTAGATAAATGCTAGGAATCACAATCTATTTATCTATCTATCTATTATCGTCGGCATAAACAGAAGATATTCTAAATAAGTGCAGTTTTAGAAATAAAATATGTATTAGATGTTTTTTTGCAAATATTATGGCTTTCAGTTTCGTGGATCACTTGCAACAAGCATCCATCCTTCAGGCTAATGGTGTCTTTGTTTGCTTGATTCTCACTAGGGAAAAAAAAGGTGATTAAAAGACTGCGAGTGTTTGGTCACTTGGGCAGAGCAAAATGCATAATTCTTAGGCTATTGATAAGGCTAAGAATCCTTAACATGTGGTCAAATATTTCTTGCAAATACCAGTAATGATGATCTGAAATTAAAGTGCAAGTATCCCATTTCACACATGCACTACAATTTATACATGCCCCACATCCATTTCATCCCATCTCATCTGGCTCAACCCTTTCTATTCATCTATCTGTTTCATATCCATGGCTAATGCTCGGCATGAACATGAACCAATTCCCCTTCATCCTTTGCAATGCACCCCCTTTCACCCTACCCCATCCTATTCCAACCTCTACACTCTGTTATCTCAGCTATTCCATGCATCTAGACTAATGCCATGCGTGGGCTTTATGTTCTCCTTACCATGTTTTGAAGCTCATTTTTTTAATAGCCTTAGTGGCAGGTTAATATCCATCTAGAATAAATTTGACTAGCATCACGTTAATGTTCGCTTGCGTCCACCCGAATAGTTTGCTCAATGGTTATGCATGCATACACGCATTACTATCACCTTGGGTTCACAATTATCACTAGACTAGACTACTATGAAGTCACAAAAAACATATGCACATACATATTCCACTTCCAATACATCTAACGTCGACTATTCAACTACACTCCAATCTCAATTGTCTTGATTAACAATTGCAATTTTCGACAAAACCCTAAACTATAAAAAATATCAATCCGTTCCATTACATTTATCCACACTATGCATGCTATTATTTTACATTGTCAAGGCTAATGCTAACAACCCCAAACCCTTTACACCTGGCGCTCCAATACCTCTTCAGACATGATTATATTTACCAACTTCTTATTCCATCCATAAAATCCATTACATGTACCAATTTCACGCGTCCAAGATTAATGCCCGGCATCGCCGGGCACACGTTTCTAGTGCTTATATAAAATCACATTTGTCTTTATTCTTTCTCTGTTCTATTCTTCCTAGAAGGAATTTTTTTGCACTCTATTCTCTTTTTTCAAGTATTATGGCGTCCTATCTAACTTTGGTTCCAAGCCATCGATCCATAGAATATTTCTCATAATATTCCAGATCGGTGGCCATCAAAATTATAAAGCCAAGAACTTCAAAAATGAATCAAAGGTGCAAACCAAGTCAATGGTTCACATTATTTGTTATTCACATCCAAAAATCAGCTCTTTATATGGAGAGACTTTTGCCGTTTGCGAGGCTACTGCCCAAAACCTTTTTGCAAGTGCTTCCATGTATCGTGCATAGCTCTGATAATATCTGAGCTACTTTCCAGCTTGCCTATCTGGTCTACTTCTAGAACACTACAAAATCTATCTACTGCACAGATTCGTCAAAGATTAAGGCTGGATCAGCAGAATCGGAACTGGTCTGAGGGCAGCTGGAATGATATGCAAGGAATAAAAGGACGTTGAGATTCTTAGGCGCCTTCGATCTTGGAGAACAGCAAAACCAGCTTCCTCCTTTCGCTCCACTGTTTTGACATGCAAGCGGCCAGCAAATCTCCTCTCACCAATTCACAGTTGCGTTCACATGACTTTCCCAAAACAGATCATGCACTTATGCCTAATTTTGAGCATGCATGCTCGCCATCCAGCCAAATTTAGATGTTCTCTCCTTAAGCCATTTAAGCTCCTCAAAACTGCCCAAAAATACCCTTTTTGATACGATACAATACTGAAATCTTACTCTAAACCACTGCCAAAATACCCTTTCCCAACCCAAAACGGATTGGGCAAACTATATGAAGAAAAGCATTAATTTGTAGTTTTTGCTATAAAGATGTATATAAAATCCTTACTGGATTTAATTTTGGTGATTACATGAAAATCTTTGAAAATGTGCATCTTTTTGAAGCAATACATGTCAAATAATGAGGTTAGAATAATGGATATGGGATCTGGCTGTTGTAGAACACAATCAAGTAAGAAGAAGCCTTGTGTTGTCTGTGCATAACCAGTGGTATTATCATCATGAATTAGATCTATTAAAGTAAATACCTAAAATGATCATACTTAATGTTATATGGCTATGCTTTATAGATTTATCTAGTTAGTAGGTTTGCCTAATCCTCCATACAACATTTCTTGGATGTCTAGCCTATCCACATGTCATGACACCTTAGCTTAAATTATTCTATACCATTGGATGTTTAATTTTCACATCATGTGGTTCACAAAATTAGAAAATCTTGAAAATTGCTTGTAGCTTACTCGAGCTTCCTTTATTTTATTGTATCCACAGATTTCTTTACATTAACAGCAGCAAGATAGATAGGCTTTTCATTCATCTCAACAGTTTGAGTACAATGATATAGAGTGGATAGCTGCACATCGCAAGCTACCCAAAAACAAAAAAACATAGGGAATATCCAGTTATAACACCTGGACCCGAAAAAATGAAATGTCTGCTACATATGTTGGCTAGTGTACCTGCCGAGAGCTTATCGCCGGGATTAAAAAACCTCGCCCTTTCGGGTTTTCAAGGAAAAACCCTCGCGAGAAGCCCTCGACAAGGGGCTTAGACAAACGTAGGCTGCTAAACGTTCGAATGATTAGTTAACTTTATATCTTGATGTTACTTTTTTTTTTGCAGTTGTACTTGACAGAGCGGCTATATTGCTATTATTCGATGTGCAAAGGACAAATAAAACAGATGAGAAAGACTGTCCTCGGCCATGTTGATAAATATGGTGAATGGCCGATAAATCCAGTGCTCTCGGACGCACATGTGGAATATTCCAACAAAGTATAATACATGAATCTCATGAACTCGAATCAACTACTCTCATGTACTTGAATCGACGTCTTAACTTAGTTTGCTTGTATTTTGTTAGGAAGAAATTGAGAATGAAGTGAGCTCGAAGCAGTATACAAAATCTGAACAATGTATAGAAACTTAGCATGGATCCTTGACATTTACAATTTGTTCCATTATAAATGCATAAGGAGGTGTACTATTCACATTAAAAAAAGTTAATCTACGTAATAGAAACCCGTTTAGAAACATTAGAAAGATGTTTTTTTTTTTTCTCAACAATGGAAACATATTTTTTTTATAAGCTAATAGATTCTAGGATTTTGTAACATGTCTAACCATTAACAATCGCATTGAACCATGCTTATTAAGAATTTAAGCTAGGTTGGTTGAATTAGAAAAAGGAAATGTTGAATTGGATGCATGGGAATCATTTGATAAAATAAACCGCATATCATGGAATATGAGGAACAGAATAGAATTAAGCATGACGTTAGGCTGATAAGAGTAGCAGAGAAACCTAATGAAGACACATATCGAGTGATGGCAGAAGTAATAGAGGTGGTCTTCAAAGAACATCGGAGCATCATTGTCAAAGCCGTACGATCAGGCCAATGGAGGGGGAGGGCGAGGCACATAAACCTGACACTCAGGGACCTGCCAGCCAAGGAGAGAATATTGCGCATGGGATCCAGGTTGAGGAACGGGATCAAGGTGCAGGAAGCCCTAACAGTCATGCAACGCCAAGGGCCGCACAGAGAGCTGGCCAAGGCCAGAGAACTGAATCAGGCAGGAATACAGGCAGGAGTCGGGAACGGCAAGGTGTTTCTACACAAAAGAGTACGAGAACTGACAGGAAGGGGGCAAGAACAGAAGGCGGGAGTACTGGAACCAGGGAGATCGGTGGATACGGAGAAGGAGAACATCAACCCATTGGGGATCCTGACACAGGGACACGAAAGCACGGCACTGGGGATGGCAATAATAGCAGTAGCCCCCGAAGCGAATCTGTACAGGAGGGAAGAAAGAGGGGGAAAAGGGGACGGCACAGACCGAATAGCCCAAGCCGAGAACATGGATCCAACCCCGGTTACAAAGACCAGGGGGCGACCAAGAAGAATGGGAAATGGAGTAGAGCACACGGAGACCCCAAGAGAGCAACCTCGAGGAAAGAGACGCTGACGATATGGTACTGGAACTGTACTGGGTACCCTTGGGATGACGGGGAGAGGCTAGAGGGAGCACGCAGCTGTGATATAATATGCCTGGTGGAGACATGGGAGCACAACATAAAACGGCTACCAGAGGAGGAGGGGTACCAGCTATTCATGTGCTGGAAGGACAAAGATTTTAAGATGGAAAGAGGGAGTGCAGGATTAGCCTGTTATGTCAAGGAAAATGTAGTAAACAGTGCATGTATTTGACACTCAGCTGTCAATAAGAGATACATGATTTTGAATATACAATTACAAAACAAAAAGGACTTAATTCTGATTTTAGCATATTACCCACCGAGCAGTGAGAAGTTAGAACTGGGGAAGACTATGATGAAATGGAAGGAACAGGGACCAATGATATTAATAGGTGATCTGAATGCCAGAATAGGACAGGAACATGCACAAAACACGAGCATAGAGGATACAAAAGGCCAATGGACCAGTACGACAAGATCACAGGAATGGGAACGACATACGGAGGACAAGGCAAAAGTCAATGCTAAAGGGAAGCTACTGCTCGAGGTATGCACAACTACGGGTATAGCCAATGGAGTACAGAGGTGGAAAGGGTCAGGGAATTTCACGAGCCAGAATATACACGGGAGAAGTATAGTGGATTATGTGATAGTGAATGACGTAGCAGCGGAGATAATGTCGGGATTTGTGCTCCTAAAATGGCCTATCGGGAAAAGAGAAAGTCATAGACCCATATAGTTAACACTTACAGGAAATAAACATGCCTCGAATGACAGACAACAGGGGATAGAGGAGGATAAGGGGAAGTTGAAAATACAACTTCAAGAAAAACATGTAGAGACATTTGTGCAGTCTATCAAAGAAGAGATGGGAAAATGGAACTGGGAGGCACACAGGGCAGACGAAAATGGAAACATTCTTAATGATATAACAGTGAAAGTGGCAATGGAACTGGGAGGCACACAGGGCAGACGAAAATGGAAACATTCTTAATGATATAACAGTGAAAGTGGCAACAGAAGTATTTGGAAAGAGAAGAAGAAAAAGGGGGAATGACGCCTTCAAGGCCTCGAGTTGGTACGATGATGAGTGTAGAGAACAGAAAAGAAAGGTCAGAGAGCAGAAAGGAAGAGAGGCATATCAAACCGAAAAAGCTGTTTATTTGAAGATGCTGAAGGCAAAGAGAAACAAAAACCTGGTACAACACCAATGGGGACTGGCTAAACTACTCAAAAAACAACCCCGGAAATTCTGGAAAGGGTTCAAAGGGAAAGGACAAGGGAATCAGAAAAATGGTAACACACAAGGCGACATTGGGGCAGCCGGGTGGGAGAGATACTTGGAAAAATTGTATAAGACCGGGGCCTCCCCAGCACCAATACCAGAACTACAAGGGATGGACAAACCATGTTTCAGCATACAGGAAGTGATGATAGCACTAAATAGAATGGCCAATAACAAAGCTCCAGACCTGTATGGATTAACGGTGGAATTACTAAAATGTGCAGACACAGCGTTAGGGAAACATGTGACAGATATATTCAATGGCATAATACACACAGGACTCCCAGACAGATGGGCGTACAACAGGATCATACCCCTACACGAGGGAGGGAGCAGACAGGAACCTGGAAATTACAGAACCATAATGGTGAGCTCCATTTTTGCAAAATGGTTTGGAAAGGTTTTAGACAATAAGTTGAAACAATGGGCAGAGGTAGGGAACCTGAGAGCACAGGGACAGGCAGGGTTCAGGCCAAAACACGCAACCACGGATCACCTAGTAACCCTCAGAATATTAGTAGAACAGAATAGAAATCAGGGGAAGAAAGTAATATGCTACTTTGTGGATTTTAGGAAGGCTTTTGACACAGTCCCGAGGGAGAAACTAATACAAAGGCTCATAGATATGCAGGCACCAAGGGACATGGTAGGGGAAATTGCAAGGCTGTACTATAGTGTATCAAGGGGGGTTCACCTTGAAATCCCGTATGAACCATCTGAGTTATAAGAAATGGGTTATTTTTGGAGAGCTTTCGTACGAAAATATATGGAAAGGGGCGGTTTTTAATCACATTTTGCAATATTTTAAGCCTGTATATTTTCGATATGGGTATTTTTCTAGTTCTTTTGGACCGTATACTATGGGTTTTCTTGCTACCCTAGTAACGCAGATGGCATGTCCATATTGTATATAGGTGAATCCCCCGGGTAGTGTGTATGCAAAAATGGAAGAAGAAGAAAAAGCAATAGATTGCGACACGGGAGTCAAGCAGGGATGCCCGTTATCCCCGACACTGTTCGGAATATACATATATGCATTACAAGATTTCATAGCAGAACAGCAAGGGGACAGGGACGCTCCTACGCTAGGGGAAACCAAAGTACCCATCATGTTATATGCCGATGACCTAAGCATGATGGCCACAAAAAACAAAGGAATGCATAGGTTAATTGAACTGGCTGAAATCTTCAAATAAAAAGATTGTGGTTGACAGTTAATCTTGCGAAAACCAAAATAGTCTTTTTCGGCCACAGGAATAGACACAAACCGTTCAGGTATTTGGGAACAGATCTAGAAGAATCAACAGAGTACAGATATCTGGGATACGACACACACGGTACAGGTAAATGGGCTAAAGGGGCAGATACAAGGTTCCAAACAGCCATTGGGATTTACTATAATATGAAAAATTTCTGCAATAAAAGCAGAATAATAGACTGGGAAATCAAATGCTATCTTTTCAGTGCAGTGGTCGCGACCACACAACTATACGGGGCTGAGGCTTGGGGACCGGGGCTAACAGAAAGAAAATAGGAAAAACAGGAAGGAATCCTCAGGCAATGGCATAAATAGGAATTCAAGCTGAGAACAAATACACCACAAACAACTATAGTATATGAGACGGGGCAAAAACCAATGGAGGTAAGGGCATGGGAAAAGACTATCAGATATCTCATAAGAAATAATGCAGGTGGGAAACCGAATAAATTAGCGAATATCGCGATCAGCGAGTCAGCAAAAGCACACATTATCGCGAGCAACGGATGGTTTAGGGATGTAGCAATGTGGACCAAAGAAATGGGGATGAATTTGAGCGACCTGATAAACGAAGGAGAATGGAATGAGGAATGGGCAAACAAGGCTATGCAAGCATGGCTGCAAAAACACACAGGGCCCAAGACAATTTGGCTTATGACAGTCTTCAACCCAGAACAGAGGATAGGGCAGCAGATGTATCAGGATAATCTACTAGGAAAAGCCAGGAGGGATATCCTAGCAAGATTTAGGATGGGGAGCCATGACCTAAGAATTGAGAAGGACAGATGGAGGAGAGTAGAGAAAGATGACCGGATATGCAGAATCTGTGACAGAGGGGAAGTGGAAGACGAGAATCACATGCTAAATGAGTGCCCAATATATGAAGACATCAGGAACAAATACAGAAACATAAGATGGGGCTAGTCCGTACACACCATGATGGCAAGGACAGAAACAATGAGAGATCTGGCAGACGCAATACGGGAGATGACGACAAGACATCAGGAAGTACATAAAGAAAAAGGGCTTCTGTTATGAGCTGCCCGGAGGCTTAACTATACCGCCTAAAAATGCTCAAAAAAGTCGATTGATAACGACGACTGCATTAACGGCCTTGAAGCCGATCCAAAGCGGGGTGCCGGTATTAATAGAAAAAAGTGGAGCCTTCAGAAAAGGCTACAATAGAAACCAGCATGATGTGCTAGTAGAACCCATCAGGGAGCTCGCCCATGCTACATAAGTCCAGGGGCCTCAGGGCACAAGGGACAATAATGTATTCTATTCTATTCTATTCTATTCTATTCTATTCTATTCTATTCTATTCTATTCTATTCTATTCTATTAGGAAAGGATTTAAGCTTAAACTAATAGAGTAGGAGGAACTGTGAGAATAGAATAGAATGTTAGAGAAGAGCCCCAATTTAGGCGTGACACTTTCAAGCAGAGAGAAAAGCAAGGAACATTTCTTCTTTAGTCCATTGGGGAGAGTGAGACATCTGGACAAAATATATGACAATGTTAGAGAGATGACAGGAGCTTTGGACCGTGCTCCGTTCTTCATGAGGCAAAAAAGAGATCCAATGATTGTTTGTCTCTTGTCAGTCTAGACCTCTTATAGCAAAGACAAGAAGAGGATTGTAGAATATTATGGCTACAAATATGGCAGATTCTGGAAACTCTTATCAGCTCCAAATATGCAATTTTAATTTGACAGCTCAACCACATATGCACACATACCAATTCAAAGGTCTTTCCCCATCATAATTATTATCAAAGTGACATACTATGGTAATCCTCTAAGTTGTGGTAATCCTCTAAGCAACGCGGTGATTGGAAAGCAATAACCTATCTATCTTCTTGTAGGTTCGTACACAACTTATCTTGGTAATCACTGCACAAGTCCTTTGAAATGTGCACTTGAGATATTTCTTAGTTGAAAAATATCATCTCTGGCAGACCGTTTGATAGAATGCCTTTAGATTCATCCAACAGCATGTTTAGTCCCTGCATTTTGCAAAAATCAATTGGTCGGAATAAAGAGAAATATATATTTACAGATAAAATTTGGAAAGCAATAACAAACCTCTGTGTTGTATGTTTCTATAGTTTTTGAGGAGTGGCCATTGCAATTCCTTCCTTTTTCTAATCAAAAACCTGAGCTATATCATTTCAATATTACCATATACACATAGCCCACATGAATGAAGCATAATGAATGCTTAATGGCGTATATAAAAGAAAAGCTTCCTTTGAAGGCAATGAATGCTCTAATAAAACAAATGAAGCTCTTTTTCTTTTTTTTGAAGAACGACAAACTTTATTGAAACACCAAGCCAAAAACCAGATACAAATGCAGAGGTGGATTGAGGATGGCGGGAGCGCAGGCGGGAGAACAACGCCTTCTCTACCCTAAACCATGAAGCACTTCACCATTCTGATCCAGGGAGAGAGATTTTCTTGTGGATGGTTAGAGGGAGGAAGTGCTCAGCTATGGGAAAGCCTGATGTATAACCGATTCTTCCCCGAGGAATTGTTTACTTCAATTTTCTCAACAGTTCCTCAATCTGAGGTAGCACTTCTAGAATCTTGGTTGGGGGAGTTTGTAGGTGACAGAAACGCTAGTGCTGCTGGTATCTTTCATGTGCACTGTTCTTGGGTAGACAGTAAGATAGTAGTCAGGGTTTACAATTAGTTGTGATTGGTAGGGTGGTAACTAGAAGAAAGATTGGAAAAAAGGATAAAAAAATTAGGTTTTCAAATCAGAAACAGGGGTAAGAATGTCCGAATATGCAAAATGGGACGGACCTTTGGGAAATGTGCAAAATAGGGCAGACTCAAAGGAAAAAGGAACAGTAGGGAAAGATGGGGATATTGACAGGAATATTGGAAAGCGAGATTCTGGAGAGCTACTGGATTTAATCCGTACCCTGAGCGAAAAAGGACTTGATCAAATCAAAGAAATCACTAGTTGTTTGGCCGCCTTTGAGAAGGGAGAGAAGGTGCAAAACTTTGTCGCTTTCGGAGACTTCCTTACCTCCATAGACATGGTGAATACCAAAGGTCGTCCGGGGCCTAACACTTCAAAGGCAGAAGGAAGCGGTGAACCAGATCTTGGAATATGCAAATCAGGTGCAGGAAGATGTGCGAAAGGAGCTGCTGACAGAAAAGGAGTCGGCTTTTGTTGGTAAGCCACTTAGGAATGCAGCAGTTGAAAATAAATTAAAATTTCTTAAGACTCGCGGGTTGATAGGATGCATTCGTCATGAAGGGGTCAGATTACAGTATATTAAAGGGGAAATTGAGAGGATGGAACAGGGGGTCGCTATCAATAGCATATATTGGATAGATTTCCCATTTTTTATGATTGAGTGTGGAAACAGTCAAACAGCCACTCTTCTCCTAAAACAGGGAACCATATCCAAAGCCAACACTCAGTTTTTTTTCCAAAAATGGTCCCCATCCTTCGATCCACAAAACTTTTCGGAACTCTTTCACCCGGTCTGGACTTCCCTACAGGGACTAAACCCCATGTATTGGAACGAACAGTCCCTGTTAACTCTCTTCCAGGAAACAGGGAATATTATAAGCTGGGAAATTGCTCAGGATAAGGCCCCAAAGGTTTGGGCACAGATTGATCTCCTTAAACCGATCCCGGATGCTATAAACTTTGTGGATTACTTTGGTAATCCCAAAACACTGAAACTTGCATGGCAAGGATTGCCCCAGCCATGCTCGGCCTGTGGGCTAAGATTGCATGGAGGGAGGGTGTGCAAGGGGGCCCAGGAAGTCAAGATCTTACTCAAAGAACCGGATGCTGAGAAACAGAAGGAAGAAACTTGGATCACTCCAAATAAGGGAAGAATGGAGAGACAAAATAAAAATGGCAGTGAAAAAAGAAGAAGGAGAAGGCAAAGAATCAGAGAAGAGAAGGAGAAAGAAAAAGCAAAAATAGAATCTGGAAAAAGTAATGAAAAGAAATTGAAGACGGAGTGGAAGAAAAAAGTGCAGTTCAGGGAGGACTCTTTCAAGGTAAAGGTCTTAAATAATCCGACAGCTAAAGGCAAGGAAGTCATGGGTGACATCAGTTCTGCAGCCCTCGTGATTAGGGAGCCTTTGGCACCAGGAAACTGAATTTGTTCACAAAAGTAGACCTATAAGTCCAGCTGGTCAGTTGGAGTCAGTTGGCCAGGGAACTTCTTGTGAACAGGTCAGGAGACCTATAAGCCCTTCTGGACAAGATTTTCAAAAAGCTGACCCAAAGAACCAAGGAACTGAAAGTAATCAAAGGTCTGTAACTCCAAACAACCAGGTAACTGACTCCCCTCATAGTAGTAGACCTATAAGCCCAACTGGTCAACCTGTTACTCCAGTTGGCCAGGGAACTTTCTGTGAACAGATCAGGAAATCTACAAGTTCTCTTGCAGAGAGAGATGTAGAATCTGAAGTCTTCAAGACACCAGCTGCCCAGTTAAAGGAACTGAGGGATCCCTCATCTCAATTGGCTGGAAAATTCTGGGATGATGAGGAAGATGTTGATGAGGACCCTAAAGAACTCAATGATCAGTCGTGTGTCACCCCTCTCCCACATACTACAAAAAGGAAGAAAAACGTCTACACTCCTAGGGAGCATGGGCCTGTCACTAGGAGCTCCAAATCCCAATGAAGATTGTTTCTTGGAATATGAGAGGTATTAAGGGTCCTTTGAAAAGAAAGAGGGCTCTAATTGCCATTAGGGAGATCAAGGCAGATATAATCCTCCTACAAGAACACAGGCTCCCATCCTTTGAAGCATCAAATCTAGGTAATTGGATTTTTCCAAATGGGGATTCTATATGGGCCCCAGCAGATGGTACCAAGGGGGGTATATGCATTGCTTGGAAAGGGTTAAAAAAAATAGACTTTTTCTCACATCCCTCGGCGCGAAGGTAACTTCTCAAAAAGGAGCTTCAGGTATCTGGATTTAAACAAAACCTTAGCATGTTTGAACTTTGCATATTGCTAAGTCATGGCCACATTACTTAATATTCCTTGATTACTTATCTGTTGCAAGAAATTCTTATGATTTTTGTGCGTTTCACAAATCTATTCCTTTATATGCGGCATCAGTTTCAAAGATAATCCGGTGTGATCATGATAGGGGCACCTGCGCACAGACAACAGTCAATGATCCTAGTGGACATAAAAATACAAGGGGTCAAAATAATCTGCCCTTTAACAGTGTATGGTTTTGATGATGCATCACATGGATACGCAGAAATAGTATTTGAAAATGTTCGTATGCCTGCACTCAACATAATCTGGGAAGAAGGACGTGGTTTTGAAATATCACAGGCAAGTGAAGTTCTGAAGATAATGTTAGTATTCGTGGACCATGCTAAATTGGCACAAAACAGGGGAGGCTAGGACCTGGGTGGTTGCACCACTGCATGAGACTCGTTGGATCTGCAGAGCGGGCAATTGAGTTGATGGTAGAAACGGCACTTTCAAGGAAGGCATTTGGGAAGTATATTTTCCAACAGGGTGCCTTCAGTTCAGCACTTGCACAGGTTATATTTTAGATGTTAGTAGTGATAAGTTTCTAAGTTTCATAGAGCTAGCTAAAGTGGGTGTTCTGTTAAGCCGCAGTGTCGTCTGGATATCACTCAAGCAAGGCTATTGGTTCTAAATGCGGCTCATGAGTTGGATCTCCATGGTGCAAAAGTTGCAAGAGGATCTCTGGCTATGGCAAAGGTAATATTTATGTCAACACTCATCAAATAGGTAAATTTAACTAGAATAAATATATGATAATACTTTTTCTTGTTAATTGCAGGTGGGTAGAAGCATGTTAAGGTGTACCACTTTTGGAACCTGCAAAAGTACATACACTAGGTACTTTAGAACTGGGTACTTTCTCATTTTTCTTTTCATTAAAACTAGTACAAAAGTTCAAAATAAAAGTCAAGGACGTATTAATATTCAAAGTTAGGATAAATATAATGCTATCAAAGACCAAAATATATATAAAAGCTCTAAAATGTACCTTTTATTGACATATTACATAGGTACCCAGTACCCAGTCCTGGGTACCTTTTTAGGTACTTTTTTAGTCACTAAATAATACTTTTTAAGGGACACCTTAACATGCTTTTACCCAGGTAGTTGCCCCTTGCGTAGCTCTCAGAGTGTTGGATGCGGCTATCCAAGTGCACGGAGCTGCCGGAGTACATTCTGATTTTGAACTTGCTCATTTATGGGCGACATCTAGGACCTCGCGTCTTGCAGATGGGCCAGATGAAGTGCATTTGGATCTGATTTTTGTGAACCCATAATTAGAACCATGGAAGAGAGGGAACCTGCAAAAGTGGAAGATATTGATGCACAATTATCCATAGTTTATTTTACAAGATTGTTGGCACAATCTAAAGCTTTTGCCAATGAGGCCAACAATCTCTCTTTAGGAAAATCTAAAGCTTTTGCCAATGAGGCCAACAGTCTCTCTTTAGTCTCTCTTTGCATTTGCCAACTTTATCTTCAAGTTGATCAATTTCATCCTGGGGCACTTTACTCCAAACAAAATCACCATCTAGGGTTTAAAACGCAAACCTTCTCATTTGGCTGGGGGGACCATCTGCTAGACCAAGGACATTATCAGCACTTAAAAGACTGAAATCTTAAAAAACTGAAAGGCCAAGTTCAAAATTGCTATGAGCTTAACGCCAAACTCTCGTCAATGTAATGTCAAATCAAACTCACCCTATAACATAGATGTCAATTGCTTCCCTCACATTTAGCCATTCATTCAAATCAAGGTCTATACTGGGGACTTTAGCTCCAACGTTCTTTCAACTTAGATTTACAACAGCTTAGGAATTATCTCAACATAAATTCTAAGAAAGTAACTACCAAGAGTTATAAGTCCATATATTGTAAAATGTAAAGTCTCCATTGACCTTGCTCTAGTGTGCGCTTAAGTGGTTTAGACGGCGATTTATGATGGCCAATTCAAAATTAGAGCATGCTTCCTTAATTACAAAAACAATGAATGCCATAAACTGAAGCCTTCGAAGCAATGTAATACTGCCCCGCATCTTCTAAGCCATCATAGATACATGCCGCCAGAAGAAAGACTCTTGCATTTCTTTGACTTTATTTATGTCAAGATCCTTCACCTTCTCTGTCCCTGGTCCAACCCCTGTCTCTGTCATTGTTCACATATATATCTAGATCAGACAAATTATTTTGAACGACATTGAATCCCTTTCTATGCCCCATTGGTAATCCATACATAGCTCTGTATGAAAGTCCATCCAAACCTTGTTATTAATATCTTTATTCGGATAATTAAAAATATATCATCATATGCTAAAAGCACTATTCTATTCTAATCTAATCTATTCTATTCTATTCTATTCTATTCTAAACCTATTCATGTGCTCAATGATTTCTTACGAAAATTTTTGGGTTGCCCCTAGGGGGCCAAACCCTTGCTCATGTGGGTTTTCAACATATCCTAAGCATATGCTGGATATTCTGATATGCTGTGGTATTTTAGACCTATAGTAGCAGTTTATTTTTGTATGTCTTTTTCTCTTCTAGAGTGATCACAACCGATTTAGATTTTGGAAGTGTACATTCCAGTATAGTACTTGAAGAATATATTATTCACAACGTGAATGCCTAAGCTAAGCAAAATGCATTGGACCTCTATCATTACCAAAGATAAAGTAATCGACAACCGCTAAATGTGTGCCAATATTGGCTATCGTTTTATTCTTAGCTTAAACGTTTTGGAACGTCCAATCTTATCATTCCTCGCCATATCTCATTTTAAAAGTTTGGCATTCTCTAGTCTCATTATGCACATGATTCTTGAAATAAACAAGATTGCTTGGAAGTATAATGTGTTTAACAAGTGTTGCCTTATGCAAAGTTGCAATCGATTTCTCGGGGGCTCCTTCCTTAACTTAATTCCCAAAAAGCCCTTTGTATTTTTAAAACTCCCAAAATGCCCTTAAATTTTAAATATTTTCCCAAATAGCCCCGTATATTTTATAGTTCTGAAATTCGTGTGTTCTTTATTTCACAGGTTGCTAAATCTTTAGCTGCATTTTGGAAGATAAAGGGAGTTCGTTGGCTACAGAGGATTTTGTTTCTAAATGTTCGGGGTTATGGTTTTGAATTGATTGTCCGGCCACTTCACCCTCCGGCCATGGAGGGCAACCCTCCGTCTTGCGAAGACCTTGTTTTTTTTTTTTTTGGGGAGGGGGTTGGGGTGGAGGGGCTCGTTTATAGTTGGAATCTAGACATGTTTGTTGAATGACTTGGGATGTTGCATATATGCTTGTCATGTAAGATGCATTTTGCGTAGTAGTTAATCCATGTGGCACATTTTTTCATAGGAAACCAAAAGTTGATCTAGAGTTGTCCAAAAGGCCCAACTTTGCACATCTCTAACAGCCATTGTCGTTACCTTTGTATATTGGTCTCCGGGATTTGCCTCCAAGTTGGACATAGGTTGGTTTGTTAAGGGGATAAGCATATTTTGGACCTTGGCAAGTTTTTAACAACGCACCATGTGTGCTTTCTATAATTAAGAGAGTGCTCTTGGCTTGGAGGCTAAGCTTAATTTCTATTCATAGGACATTTTAGTACATATTCTGTCTATTTCCATATTTGGCATGCAAGCAATGGTTGGGGTGTTTCACATAGGATGCTGAGCAAGCATTTCGCTCATTTTCAAACTCATGGGCTAGGATCTGCCTAGACCTGCAGCGAGTCAATGTGTGCAAGTCAACATAGTGATGCTCATCTAGAATGTGCTTATTTCATTGCTTATTTCATTAGTGAATTCAAGCCATATTCTAGGTATACAAATGGATCAGTACAACCTGCAAAGCCTTCCAACAAGTCAAGCTGCACCAAGTCAACATGGTAATGCTTATGACAGACATATAAAATTTTAACATCCAAGAAACCGTAGCTTATGGAGAAGGCGATTATTTCGTTAGTGTAAATTCAAGGCTATGGTGAGGTGTAATTGACACGTCACGTATATTTTTGCAGCTGTATCGCGTGTGCCGACCATGTAAACAAAAAAAGTTGCCACGTCACGTAAAGACGCCGGCTTCTAGAAGCCTTTTTGGTGGCCATAGCTCATATTTGTTTGGGCGGAAGAATTGGAGCTCCACACATTTTTGGCTATGGTGGAAACGGTGCACATAGGCAGTATCCAGGTCGATGTCGGCCCAGATCATCTCTGGGCCGCCCTTAAGGATATGCACAACCTTTTGCCTCGCATGCTTCCCGATTATATCCGGCGCATCGAATTCGAGAAAGGCAATGGGGAAGTCGGTAGCATCAGAGTCGTCATTTTTGGTCCCGGTATTTTTCTTTCCTCTGGGCTTTCTTTATGTTCTTAGATCCGGCCTTTTCTATGCTCTGTTTTCGGGATTCCTTCAATTTGTTTTGAATTAGGGCTTAAGAAATTGGTTTCACTAAACAGGGCCAAATATTTTGTTTGACTATAGACTGAATGAAATGTTCTTGTGATGAAAAATCTCATTTTTACACTTCTTATTAGTTCTGTTGAAGTGTTTTTACCACATATAATCCATGTCTGGTTCTCATTTACAGCCATGCCAGAAGTTGTTCCAAGTGTTAGGGAAAGGATTGAAAGGGTAGATGAAGAGAGGAGGATCATGACAGTTGCATCTTTAGAATATGACCATTTCAAGGTTACAAGTGAGCTGAAAGAAGGTGCAGACGAATACAGCACAGATGTAAGAGTTAGTCTAGAATATGAACCTTTCAAATCAGAGCCTGCTCAAAAAGAGAAAGTTCTGTCCAGAGTGAGGCTAGTCACTCATCAGGTCTTCAGAGCAACTGAAGCATATCTGTTTATGCATCCCCAGGCATATTTACCAAACACTATGGAACCAGTATCACACCCCTTTATTGCTCATCCATCTTCTCCACTATGCTCACCCTCATAGTAAAGCTTTCTTTTTGGTTAAAAAACCCTTCTTATCAAATACTTATTTGCATTGAATACTTCCAAAAACTTTAACATGCCTTTTGCTACTAGCAACTTGGATTTTTCTAAGAAGCCTACATGGTTTCCATGTTGGGATCTAGTTGTAAGTCTTGCAGTTTGGGATCTAGTTGTTGTAAGCCTTGCAAGCAAGTTTGCAAGTGTTACATGTATATTTTGTGGAATCTTTTTAATTGACTTCGAGATGATGATCAAGATGATCAAGAATTGTTTCCAAGTTTTCAAGAATGAAGAAGACACAAGATGGTGGACATGATGTTATCTAGAAACAAATTAGATGATATCGTTGTTGACTTTGTACCTTATGCGCCAAATTATAAATAATCCATTGTGGGCAAAATGCCCCCATCAAGCATGCACTGTAATGTCAAAGCTCATTAATATAAACATGAGATTGCTCCATAATAATTCTTTTCTTAGCTGTAGTCAGGTTGGCAAAACATGCATGATCAGTAAGTCAATTTGACAAAGACATGAAAGATTATAAAACAAAAAATCCCCATTTGTTCTAAGATATAAAACAAAAAATCTCCATTTGTTCTAAGATAAGTAGTGTTTTTTTTCTGTATAAGGGAAAGGCCCGCTGGGCTGTTTTCTGGCGGGGAAAGATGGCCAATGTGCAGAGTGTGTGTTACGCACTAGCACCTCTAGTGGTAACCAACACATTAAAAGGGCGGATCCTTCAAGGAAATCGTTATCCAATGGGCCCCAACCTTTCCAGGCTTTATCCCATACCCCACAGACCATATCAGTGTGGTCAGCTTCACCCGCCAGAAAACAGGCCAGCAGGCCTTTGGCATAACAAAAAATATTCGCATAAGGAAAAATATCCATTGGGCTGCATTCTGCCACTAAATGCAGGGTAAGATCAATGGAAGGAAGGTAAAAATCTGCAATTGTTCTTGCTCGACTTTCAAAGAAAGAATATTTGCCATATGTCGTAACCTCATTGGATGGGAAGGCAAAATGAAGCCCAATGGTTTTTTCCAAGAAGCTTATAGAAAAAATTGGCCCTTTTGCAGCTTACGTAATTTATATTTCCCCACAAATAAATATATCGGAGAGAAATCTTCCTTGTCTTGATTCCTCTTCGTATAAATATTATGGGGAAAGTCTTGCACCAATAAATACGATCGTCTTATTTAACAACTACAGTCATGTTTGAACAAAAAAAAAATACACGAGGTTTCTGTGGACTTAACGAATTTTTTAGTGAGTGTCATGTTAAAGCCACATTGAGAGAAAAAATACACGGAGTTTTTTATATTTCATGCTGGTTCAAACATGACCGTGGTTGTTAAATAAGACGCTCGCAATAAATATATCAGAGGAAAATCTTCCTTGTCTTATCTCCGTATATAAATATTGTGGGGAAAGTCTTGGACCAATAAATATATCATAGAGAAATCTTTCTTATCTCCGTATAAATATTATGGGGAAACTCTTGAGCACGGGGTTTTGGTCCCTCTTATCTATATTGGGAAGGTTATCAATATTAATCTATATTATGGGGAAAGTCTTAAGCACTTGTGTTTGGCTGCTCTCATCTTATGTTATTTTAACCTATATAAATATTATGAGGAAGGTCTCAAGCAAGGGGGTGGTCGTGCAATAAGCAAGGGCCAGCTTGAAGACAGAAATAAATTGACTATCTTACGCACTAATGGGGTCAGTGCAAGGGGAGAGCAAGGTAGATGAGTGGCAAGGTTTCTTATGTTAGATCTTCCTCCCCTTTTTTCTAATTGGGGGATTACTTTATATTATAGGAGCCCAAAAGGAAGGATTACAAAAGGCAGTGGAATATCACACATCCACTCCACACATTGAAAGATAGATGGCAACCACACAGCTACATCTTAATAATATTTTCAAGAGACCAAACTTTCCCATATCTCCTGAATGTGAAAACGATTCTCCATTGGTTAGCTTCATATGAAACGTGTTCTCTTGTGGTAGAATAGCTGGTGATATGTCCTATATGCTCAAGGACTTTCACACTTAGCATTAATTAAAAATAATTTCTAAGGATGCGTCATAAAAAAAACATCATTTACCTACACCAACCTCAAATGAAAGTGTGAACAACAATCTACGAGCATCTAATTGCTTCTTCTAAAAATAATATCTATCTCTATCCCCGCCTTTCGCCTCGCCTCTTTGCCCTCCGCCTCGCCACTGTGTGTGTGTGTGTGTGTGTGTGTGTGTGTGTGTGTGTGTGTGTGTGTGTGTGTGTGTGTGTGTGTGTGTGTGTGTGTGTGTGTGTGTGTGTGTGTGTGTGTGTGTGTGTGTGTGTGTGTGTGTGTGTGTGTGTGTGTGTGTGTTTTTGTGTGTTCTGTGTTCTGCTTTGTTTTTCTCGCCCGCCGCCTCCGCCGCCGCCACCCGGCCGCCCTGTCATGCATGCCTCTGCACTGCCTCTGCCCGCCGTCTGCCCTTCTGCCTATGAATAGATCAAATACTACCAATAGCAAAGAGATAAAATATTAGAGTAGGATGACGTTATTTTGCCTATTACAGTCTTAAATGATTAAAGAAGCTTTTTAATGGCAATTACAGAACAAAGAGCAGAATTTGGAGTGTAAAGTAGGATGGTGAGCTATAGACAACAATGTGGAGGAATCTACGATGTACATATAAATGTTAGTATGCATTCAAATTCTAGTTCCTACTTACATGATTTATATCTCCCTAGGATACTCCTCATGCATCTTAAAGTGTGTAAATGTTTCAAGGACTTTGTGGTTGAAGATATATGAATGTTTTAGAACACGAAAAATACTATCTATCTATCTATCTATCTTTCACAACTCCCCAAAATTTCAATTCAGAATAAAAAATACTCCTTCTCTAGGTAAAAAGTTGTTTATTTTCATCTATTTTAAATCAAGATTGTATTTCAGATTTGGGTTTATTCGATCTTTGTAAGTTGGGTTCAGTTTTGATCCACCTCTTTATACTTGCACAATGCAATTCCTCCTCTATAGCAATTAGACTAAACTCCTCCCATGGTTTATGAAGACCCTATGTTCCATGAGCAAATGCACAAGATTATTCTTGGTCTTATCTAGTAGGAAAACCATCTTGACCAATTAATGTAAGAGTAGACTATTGTCACATTTACTATTGCAAAGAAGATCAAATGTGGTGTAAAAGAATATTCAATTATATAAATGTCCCACGATCCGAAAAGTCTAATGATGTAAATAAGATAATTATGATGTAAACACGATTGAAACTAAACGGGAGTGTTGCATCACTCCGCTTCAAAGATTCCCTTAAAAAAACACCAAGATTTAAAAATTGATCATTTTCAAAAAGAAGTTGGGGATTTCAAGTGGAAATGTAATATTTTATCGTGCATTTTAGGTTCTTTTGAAGTGATGATCTTGCATGTGTAGAAAAGAGCACTTGAAAATGGCAAAATTCCGCATATTAATACACCGTAAATTTCACTAGGAATTCAAGACATCCAAAAAAGGTACAAATAAGAATAATTTTTTTTATTACTTTCTTTCAAGACATCAAATATGGCGTGATTTTGTAGCCAATAATAAATAATTTAGCAAAAATAAGTCGAGGTCTAAATCAAAGCCCTCAAGATATGTTGTTTGCTTTGTCCCAGTTGGTCCTTATCCGCAATTTGCTCCTTTGTCACCTGTTTCATCTTTTATCGGTGTCTACGTCTCTTCTCGTGAATAGTAGCTAGAGAAAAAATTGAGTGCCTCAGGCCATGCATTATTCCGCCAGAGATTTAGTCGCCAGCCCGAGCGCCTTCCAATCTATATTGATTTGCTATATTCCACTTTACATACCGAAAACTATGGACAGGTAAGCATATAAAGTACATAGTACGTCTTTTGTCCCCGTGTTGGTTTAATTTTGTGGGAAAAGTGTATTCCGGAATACACTTTTCCCTTTTGACTAAAGGCAATGTGTATTCCAGAATACACATTGCCCTCACTGTGCGGGCAAAGTGTATTCCTAATACACATTGCCCTCACTGGCAGGGCAAAGTGTACACTTTGTTTTTTTGTCTGAAGGCAAAGTGTATTCCGGAATACACTTTGCCTTTAACCTGAAGGTCAAAGTGTATTCCTGAATACACTTTGCCTTCAGTCAAAAGAGCAAAGTGTATTCTGGAATACACTTTGCCCTTCGGATCAAAGGGAAGTGTATTCTGGAATACACTTTGCCCTTTTGTCTCAAGGCAAAGTGTATTCCGGAATACAAATCTTGAATTTTTGGAAAATAGTGCCCTTTTTTTGTTGTTTTTAGTTTAGAAAACCACTTTTTAGTTAATAAATAACATGAAAAAGTATGTTTGTGCGCCTATTTTCTAAAAAGCTTTTTTCCTCCTTTTGCTTGCATTTAACGCACAAATCTTCAATTTTATTCGAATACAGCATCCCTTTTCAACTCTTAACAAAGGTTGTTTTAATCTTTTATGTGGCAAAGAAGGAAGCAAGAGGGCACCAAAGAAAGTGTCAAGATAGTCAAGTTTAATCGCGATCCAATGAAGCAGATCACCGACAATGCATTTAGCCTCGCAATTTATGAAAATTTTCAAACGCAGTGGGTTCAGAATCGGTGCGTGGGCAAGTACATCACACTCACATTTCTACACGCTTGCAAGAGCTGAACAAACGGTACGCCGACTGAGTTTGTCAACCTTGGGACAATAAAAGATGTCTCCAAGGTTGCTGGACAAGGAGGTTCAAGCGGGGAGGCTATCCTTCAAGACCTCCCAGGCCTCCATTGTTGTAGGCTTAGTCACTAAACTCAAGATTCATTGGCTTGTAGCACGCCGTAAAAATGCTTTTGAAGGTAGATATGAGTTAGAAATGAGAAGCCAAGGAAAAGGGAGAAAGTCCAAGAAAGTGGGTTGTAGGGATGAGTCGAACCTTAATGACGGACTATATTGTGTTATGATTTTAAATTGAAATCTAACAATCGCCTATGCCGGAGGACTATCAATTTACTTAAAAAGGCTTGTAATTACGAGGAAGAGGATGAGGAAGGGAGTGGTGGTGGCAATGCTTCACCATCTGTTGATAGTGACGAGGAAGACAACTCAAGCACTTCCTCGAAAGTGACAAAGGAAAAAGTGAAGGTGATGAGGAAGGCATAAATGAATATGATGACGCCCCGATCCCTCCTTCATCACTCCTCACACTTTTGTGCATAACTCGAGTCTTAGAAAACAACTCAGAATTTTGCATGTGAATATGAAGATTTTATCTTCAAATTTTGAGAATACTACAGCTTTCAGCTAGAGATTTTACTTCAATTTTTGTTAAATATTTTATCCTCCTCAAATTAGAGTTTCTCTCTTAAAACATACTTCAAGGACATTCTATTTGCTAAAAAAGTGTCTTTAAAAAGTCAATTCTTTCAAAAAAAAAAAAAAACTAGTCGCTTGGGGGTCAAAATAGAATTTCATGCATCTTTTTTTTTTTTTTTTACCTTGCTTTTTACCCCCTTTTTGTAAAAAAAAGGAATCTTTAAGGAATATTCTTTTGCTCTCATTTCGATGATTTGCTCCCGTTTAATACGCAATCTTGTTTGTAAATAAGATAGTTATAACAGAGGAACGCATTTTCAATAAAAAGGCATCACTTCAAAAGCAGTAGTCTTAAATTTTGCCAGTTTGAATACCCAGACAATAAACAAATTGAACAGAGTCCCTCTAGATAATAGATTCAAGTGTCAGCATATAATGAAGGTTTTGAGCAAATGCAAACTGCCAAAAAGACCCGACATGAATTTCAATATCTAGCATTATAACAGGGGGGGGTTTTTTGTGGTTTTATACGGTTTTTCACATGGTTTTCCTATGATTTCTGCGTTGTATTCGTGGAGGCATACTAAATAGTATTTCTAGAGTGCGCCCTTGTATCTAATTTTTGGTTAAAGAAAGATGAAATCCAATTTAGGGGTCGACCATTTTAGGGGTTTTAGGGTTCTGAGAATGGCAGATAGGGGGAGTTAGACGGATCGAAGCTTGCAAATCTGATACAGAGGATAAGCGGGCTCGAAATATTTGCCTGTAAGAATCTGTCTTGTGATGATCCAGTTGGCTGCATCTGTATAATGTACTCCATCCCAGTTCAAATGTTTCGACGGATCTAAACAGGTAGTAGAAATAACTTGCATTCCGTTTATTTGCTTGCTTTCTCCACATTGGACCGCATAATTGTAGTTGTAATTTCCTCCTATGCCGCAGCAGGCTTTTGTTCTGTATTGAAAACCTGTTGGGATAGATCTTACCTTAGATTTTGCAGAATAATTGCACTTTTTCTGCCTAAGCTAATGCAATGCTTTTGACCTAATTTGTATGCTTAAAAAAACAGGGGAAATAATTGGTCTTGCATTTATTATGGGCAAGAATCGGTCGGTGGAAATAAACAATCGCGAATTATTGTGACAGAGTTATCTTTTTGAGGAAATGAATCAAACAGAGTGATCTTTTTGAGAAGACGAATTGAAATCAGTGATGGAGAAATGAGCATACCATAATTAAATGCAGATGCAGTTAGGCCGTATTAGATATCAAATGTATTCATGTAGATGAGCGTTGATCCTGGAAGCTGGGCCTGCAGGTTCTTAACTTCGGCTCGAAGAAGATTGTTGTAATATTTTACAACATCATTGTATTGGATTGCGATTGCTATGGCTATAATCTTGCAGTTGACAAGACTCTGGAGCAAGCCAGTGTGGTGTCAGATCTTCTCGAATTCTTGAACGAGTCTTGGACTCCCTTCCATGCCACTGGTATGAGGATTTGCATCCCCATAGTTTATAATGTTTAGATAGATTGAGATTTGTTATTAATAATGCGACAGTATGAAAAGCATGTAATGCTACAATACAATTACTTAAAACAATGCCGATACATTCATTCCCTCGAGAGTAAGATAAAAGGCGCCCATGGATGGGCACGGAAGCGCTTTTGTCGTAGCAACCTCGCTGGTCAAATTAATGAAGGCCATATCGAACCCGAAAGAGGGTTGATCGGGCCAAACCGCAACTTAGCACTGGTCAATATAGGTGGCAATGAATTTAGCCAATGGCTTGATTGATCGGCAATTTGGCATCACAGAAATAGAATGTCTCATGTGTAAGACCTGGAGACGCATGGTAAAGATCTTCACACAGCATGGCTCTTATGTAGGAGAAGTTCTTTCTAGTTGCCAATACAGGTGTCTTTATTTGGCATTAAGCTCCCCAATGTCTGATATCACTATTAGTCGAAAAGTCTTCCTGGTTGGTTGCCGAGCTACTCCGGTTGTTATAATGCTAGATATTTGGTCTCATAGGCTACATATCTCTTCGGTAGATATAAATCTTTCTTTCCTTCCCTTCTTTTTATTGTTGTCAATGCTGCAACTAGTTTTTAAGTCTTTGTGGTCTTTAGTGTACGTTAATAAATCTTTTTTTTCCTTTTCTCTTTGGAGATAGAATGTTAACATGTATTGTGCCATTTATAAAACAGATACCAAATTGGAAAGGATTTCATGTTATTGCAAAGACATACCGATAGTCCTTGCTCAAAACCCAAACCCAACTCGGGTGTGTCAAAGTCCGGTTTTTAAAAGTTTCAGGCAAAACTATGCAGAGGACTATGGCACACGCGGTTTGATCGGATTGTTCAGCTGATTCTTGTAAAATCTCAGCTTGTTAAGTGTTCCTACCTAGTCTCATAATTCTCTTTTTATTTTGTATTAAAAGACAGGAGACTAGCTTGTGCCTTTTCTACCATTATAAATGGTTGCATAACCCAAAGCTAAATGCTTGATGCAACTTGAAGAAAAAACAACGAGGATTTAACTGTTTTTTTATTATTAATAAATTGTATTATTACATGCTACCTCATGTATTAATATTGCTATTGGTATAATATTATAACATGAGCACCTCTAGTTTGTTAGATTTGTGAGGCTATGATATACCATCCATCATTAGAGTATTAGGTAATGCCTATATCTACACCCCTACACCATCCTTAAGGCCCCGAAGGGGCCAAAAATGTCTTTAGTTAACACAAACCATTAACGCACAACTAACATTATTAACACAAACCATTGCATTTGATACATTTAAATTAAAATCCCCCTTAAACCCCTTTGGTTTGGGTGCATATTCACGCTGGGGTTACGAGGGACAAATGAGAGCCTCAAAAATTTACAATACATGTACAAAATTAACACCATTAAGTACATTCTCAATCCTTATAGTATTTTGCAAACCTTGTACATGCATACCCCACAAGCGAGGATCGCTATGTACGGTCCGATCTTGAATAAAGGGCAAATATGCCCATCCGACAGCCTTTGTTGTCCAAGTAACCCCGGCGTGAATATGCACCCAAACCAAAGGGGGTTTAAGGGGGATTTTAATTTAAATACGAACATATCTATGGTAAGGAGTGGCTCTTGAGCACCAAAAAATGATCAAGAACTATCAAATGGGCATGATTTAAAGCTAGAAATGATAAAAGAAACAGATCATATTGAATAAATATGCTCCACGATATAAATATGTGTGCAACATGCTAACATGCGTTAAAAAATTCTGCATGCAATTATTAGATTTGCAAGATTTCCTTCTAGACATATTCAAATACAAAGCATAATAGTAAAGGCTGCAGCTATAAAGGATCATTATTATCCCACAACAAAAATATTAGATATTAGATATCCGTGATACTATATCCACTAATATAATGTACTATCTTTGGAACAATCAATCCAATCTACATGCATTCCATTTTACAATGCCTCCCGCTTTTCAAAGTATTTAAATCCTCGCAAAGACACATCTTCTACAAGCACACCAGATCTAGAAAAGCATATTAAATATAATATCCTTGTTTTAGATGGAAGAGATCATATGTCAGTTTGAAAATATGAACATACCTGCATTGTTTCTGTCTTGTCTTGCAAGCTTGCAGCAACTCCAAATGACTGAGTAGTAAACAACCACATCTCTTGCTCAACAAATTTCGATGATACACAACAAACTACTGCATTGATGCTATTCTAACTACTCTCAGATGCAAAAGGAAGAATCGAAAACTCCCAGGAGAGGTTCACAAGAGCTTCACTCTTGTTAAATGGAAGTCTATACAGTCTATGAAAGACCCATCAAGTTGCATAGTAGAATTCCATTTAGAATTGAATATGGATAGGAGAAAATTTTCCTCATTTTCTTAGATCCTTTGCCATAGCGATGAAAGCCATCCTCCGGGTGTCGAGAACATGATTTGGTTTGTCGCAGTTAGGATCTAGAGGCAAAACAATGTCTTTTTAAGAGCCTCCTTGGTCAGATCATCATTCTACACCAACTACCTAGAAGCAACTGCTGTATTAACCCCTGCTCCTCTCAAACCCATTTTGAATTTGGAAGACATTAAGCAAGAAAAGCTTGAGGAAGATCAAATAGCAAATTGTGTTCTTGTGTCCTGCTATAGGAAGAATCTAAAGACATACATATGAATGAATTCATGTTGACTGAAAAGTAACCAAGTTCCACACCTCCAGATCAAAATCTAGTTCCTCAAATTGGACGGAGCAGATGGGAAAGCTTCAACTTTGACTATAGTCTTCATGACATATTCAACAAAATTTGGACTTATTCAGATTTAATAGATAACATTTCAAGAATGCCATTACAAAAATATATGTATTGATTGATTCTTCTTGATTGTTATAATTTTTATAAGTTTATCTTTAAATTAAAACTATAATGGTTATCAAAGAATAAACTTGATTTCCAAACTAATTTTTATTTGGATCTATTTAGAATTAGACATTTCAAGAATATAAAAATTTCAATTTTTAGTGATTTAACAGATTCAAGATTTAGCAATCATGATAATTAAATGAAATCTGATGGTTTGATAAGCGATTGACTTAAAACTATTATTATAATTTCACAACTTATAAACTTCTACACTTTTAAAAATAGTAAGGAAAGTTTTAGGTTGAAATTAATTAAATGATATAAAGTTATTGGTTTAATAATAACTATTGAATAATTTATTATTGATAAAATAAAATATATTGACAATTAATCAATAATAAACTATTCATTATTTATTAAACATAAACGTAATCATTTAATTAATTTCAATTTAAAACTTTCTTTAAATATTAAAAAAAAAAACATCATTTTAATTATACAGGGTTATCTTAGATGAAAATTTAATTCTAAATAGATGGAACCAAGAATTAGTTTGGAAAGCAACTTTAAACTTTAGTAAGTATCATATTTAAGAAATTATTAAAATCAATAAGAGCTAAAAATACATATAATATTATCATGGCATCCTTGAAGTACATTTATTATATTTGAATAACATCTTCTCTACGTGTCAACCCAAATTCATCCTAGTGGACCCCAACGAAAGGCTCGGATTGAATCTTCCTTTTCCACAGGGGCACATCTTAGCCGCCCATCTTCCGTCCTATTTTCGCTCTCCATTTAAGACATGTTTCAACGGACTGGATTGACCTTATACACCGTATTAAATCCCATCCATTGGTATTTTCAAACATAGACCTCTCCTCTGTCTTAAATTCTTCCAAATTAGTATCGTAAGCTGCTTTTGGAGCTCCAGATTGAGTGTTGCAGCTTATTTTTCGGCCCTGCTGATCTTTTTTTGAAATTAGAGCATTGAATTTTTTAATGTGGATTGTTCGCTGGATCGATAGAACCTCCGTGGTTTTTTCCCAGCCGTAACTTGAAGCAAGTATCAGCTATCATGAGAGTATGGGAAAAATGAGGCTTGGATTACTATTGACGAATGGCCTCAACCTTGACACATCCAAAGCTTTATCAAAAGTAGCAAGAAAGCCTCCCCTCCAAATTGATGATCTTCTAAATTGTGAAGCATAGAGACCTTCTCTTCCTCGCTAATTTGCACTCAAATGGCATGGAGTTCATCCAAAAGTTTATGAGACAAACATGTCCCTTTTCCACCCCTCAATGGCGCATAAGGCTACTCAAATAGACTTATATTAGTTGATGTGGCCCAAAAATATAATGTATTTATAGCGTGATATTTCTCGGGAACGCCACATTCTCCCTCCTTAGGATAATGATGTCCCTCAAAGATTAATGATATATTCAATTAAAACTTGGACTTATTCAGATTTAATAGATAGCACTTCAAGGATGACATTATAAGAATATATGTATTGTTTAATTCTTCTTGATTATTATATTTTTATAAGTTTTAATTATATAAGTTTATCCTTAAATTAAAATGTAACGATTATCAAAGCATAGAATTGCTTAAAACTAATTTTCACTTGAATCTATTTAGAATTAGACATTTCAAGAATATAAAATTTCAATTTTCAAAGGATTTAACATATTTAATATTTAATAATCATGATAATTTCTAAATGAAATATGATGGTTTGATAAGTTTATGACTTAAAATTATTATGAGAATTTCACAATTTACAAGCTTTTAACACTTTTTAAAAAGCACTTTAAGAAAAAATTTAGTTTGAAATTAATTAAATGATAAAGTTAACGTTTTAAATATAACTATAAATAGATGAAAATATATTGAAAATTATTCAATCATAAAGTTTTTTCATTTCATTTTTTTTTTGTTAAAGCATAAGTGTAATCATTTAATTAACTTTAGCCTAAAATTTTCTTTAAGTATTTTGAAAAATAACATTTAATTATATAGAGCTTTTCTTAGATGGAAATTTAAGTGTAAACAGATTAAAGTGAAAATTAGTTTAGAAAGCAATTTTATACTTTAATAACCATCATAGTTTTGATCTAAGTTAAGACAAATTATTAAAATCAATAAGAGTTCAAAATATATATAATCTTATTATGGGATTCGTGAAGTATCAATCTTGTTAATTTGGGATTTTCCGGTTGGTGGAAAAAGTTTTTGTTTTTTTTTTAAGTCGATTTCCTAAGATTTTTGTGTTTAGATGCCGGGAAATATATCCGACGTTCCAAAAATAAAATATTATCTTTTCGTATGATTTCCACTTTCTTTTTGGGCTTCCTGTGAGCATACCTTATCCGATCTAGCATACTCATGTTGAGTTTCCCTTTCTGGCTGCATCTTGGCATGCATGCCATGATTGCTGAAGAGCTCAGCATTTTATGGGAATTTTATGGTTTGTTGGTTTTTATTGCTAAGGTCAAATCCTGTTGTTCAAAAAGTTACATATTCGATCTCTCAGAGATCTCTCGATGTCAATCGCCATCGCAAGGATGCGTATGGAATGCTTTTATTCATATATATGTTGAGCAATCGCTCAAGTACAAAGAATGTAAGATATTCAATTGCAACATTGCCAATTTTTTTTTTGATTGCCCCCGCTAAGGGGCAATTCGTTAGGGGAGGGTTGGTTTTGGCATATTCTCGCATATCGGGTATATCCGATAATCCGACGCCACACACGATTGTATTTCCTATGGTGAAAAAACTTTTTGGTTTTTTTTGCATGAATATACGCTTAAGGTTTTCCGTGTTTTGGACGCCAAATTATTTTTCCCTACGATCGGAAACTCGGTTTTTTGTGAAAAACTATTGGTTTTTTTAACCTTTGGGCTAGAGATTCCTTTTTTAGAATTTATCTTTGGGTTCATATATCCACATAAGTAAATCCACATAAGCCAAACTATAAAAAAAGAAAAAATTATAGAAGAGGGCTTTTGGTGGTACGTGAGGAATTGTTGCAAGAGAGGAGCTCCAGAAGGAATTTGAGTCGCAGAGGAGCGGAGGAGGCTATCTGAGGCAGGAGCTGAATAAACGGCATCAAATCGTTCTTCCTTTTCAGGTGGGGTTTGAATTCTAATTTTTAGGATTCAATTGAGGTTTGCATAGGCTGCCATGATTGTACATGCTTTTGTTAAGAGTTGTCATTGAGAGGCTTTGTATCCGGGTAATTGGATTTGTAAGATGGGCTTTTGAAAGATCATCGGAAGAAGGATTGATTTGTTCTGAGGATGTGAATTGGATCCGACAAAACCAAGATGGGATTGATCAGAAGAAAAAAAAAAACTGAGCACATGTCTCATGGCGTGGATTGGGCATGGTTAGAACATGCTGAAACTACTTAGAGAGGGCCTAAATTGAGTTTAAAGGCCTATTTTGAAGGAATTAAGGACTGGCATGGCTATTCGGCAGTGTTTGAAGAGCTTCTCAAGCGATCCAACCGCCCCAAAAATGCCTCAAAATCAGCGGAATCAGGTCGATTTGGGCTTGATCATGTCGATTTGGTGGTGGGTCAGTGGTAGATGGTGAATCCATGCCAAAAATCAGAGCCCAAAGAGGCCGAAACATGTCTATCTTCGTTGCTTGCTGTGTTGCTGTTTTCTTTTCTGTAACTTTTTTGGGTTGTGGTCTTTATTTGTTGTTTATGTTTGATTTGTCAATTTGTTGCTTTGAACTCATTGTTGGCATGTTAAAAGAAAATTATAAAGTTAGGTAATCATAGAAGGAATTGGGTGGCGCCTGGGCTTAAGAAAGAATTAGCCAACAGAGGAAATTCGAGCATGACGTCTGGGCAGAGTAATAACAAGTTGTAAGAATTTCTATGACTAGTTGTATTAACTAAGACATTTACGTAATTTGAAGCTAATAAATCAACTGTGATCTAGGATGATTATACAGGCTTGTTCCCGAGATGAGGCCTAGTCCGGGGATCAGTGGACAAGGGTTGGTTACTTTTCATTTGCGGTCCGTGAAGACCCTATAGATTTTAAAGTCAGAAGCACGTAATTATGAGACTCTCGCATTACTTGTCTCAATAAATTAGTTAGCTATGGAAGTGGAATTTTAATATTAAAACCTTGAAACCATACCTAAGGGAGCTTAAATAAATAATGTTGTGGAGTGAACCCCTCGTGATCGACCTTTCTTGGGTGGTTTGAGCACGCTTACATCAACATTTGAGTTGTCATATTTCAATTTTTTTTCATTATCCAAATGTCTAGAGTCTACAATTAGCACCTTATTCTACTATACATTGTATAACGTTGAGATGGAATCTCTAATGGAGTTTCGCCAAATATATTGTACATACCGCTCCAAGAATTGTCACGCTTAGAATTATGTTATAGAAGTACAATTAATGCTCACAATGCATATACACAACGATCTTGCTTGATTTGTCGGCACCAAGATGTACTAACACATTGACTAATTTTAAGTTCTACATTCCAATCCCATTCTTTTTAAATGAAGCAACAAATTCAAACGGTGCAAACTGCTTTAAATCTCACATATGCCCTTCTAACGACATTATTAACAATTCGACGATGAAAGACATTGTGTATCCAAGTCATGTCGAAAACAAAGAAGGACGAATCTGGTAAGCAAACAATTGTACCAATCACAAATATATGCAAGTAATTTCAAGATGTAATCGACATATGGCCCGCAGATCAAAGGCAAATTTGAAGCACAAACTAACAATTTCGATAGCATACGATACGCTTGTACACATTGCACAAACAAACGTATGAAGAACACACAAGACGATGTGAAACTGCAAATCCAAAGCCAAGACTAACACTTGCCGGTTCCATCTACAAATACGTGCAAAGCATACAAAGCACTCTTCCTAAATGAACTCCTTTGACAAAGCATATGGAATGGACGATGGAGAATTGTATAATGAAATGATGACGCCGCCACTAAAAATTCCGCGGAACGAGTATCTCAACAAAATCCAATAGGGATATTCAAAATCAATTGTGCAAACGTAATCATCGAAAGTACGAAAAACTAGACAATCAACACTGCCTATGAGCTTTCCCTGCTTTAATAATTGTAGAAATCTTTGCTTTTGAAGCAAAACTAGACACTTTTATATAAATGATTTACTTTTACGTGATTTTAAAAATTCAAATCCCATAATGCTACTCATGTTATTCAACACTAACTCAACCCTACACCTCAAAGGACTTAACCATTCAACACAAACACATGCTAATAAATAATGTTCAAAATCTACATCTAAACATAAGAAAAAAAGTTACGATCACCCTTTAACAAAAAAAAAAATACACATGAATTGTCAACACCTGGATCGTAATTTAAAAACAACATCTTCGATATATTGGCCACTTACCTCTTCGCCTTTGCAAAACAAAGACATATGCAACAAAATGATTCATCCATGTTCCTATACTACTTTCAAAATAATTAAATAATTTAAATAATGAAGATACATTTATAAAGCTTTATTCATAATAGCATTTTGGGGTCAATCTACAGTGCTTTGCACCTTGTTTTGATAATATGAATCTAGGCTTTGATATATTCTTATAGCTTTACTCACTAGGCAATTTTTAAACCTTTATTACAGACATGATCTATTGATACTTTCTTTTGCATTGACATTCATAGATTCATTATGGTTTAGCATTATGTTGCAGATTCGTTTGTGGTTGAGATGTATATGCTTTCAAGTCTTTCAATAGATGCATGGTCAACGCTACATCGGCAAAAAATTCTGGTAAAGCATTCTATTACTGCTATCCATTTGGCAAGGGAAAAATATGATCCAATATTTTTGCTTCTTATAAGTGTAGGCTTCCATTTAGATCTTCGAGATCATCCTGTCATATCCACCACATTTTTTTTATTTTAAATTTGAAATATTGCCCCCTTCAAGAAGTCTGAATAGACAATTTGTGCTTTAGCGGATAGTATCCCGGGCGGATATTGTGTAGGGCTTCATAATGCATAGATAAATTTCTCGTCCTCCACCACCGCTTTGCACAACTCACCATGAGGGAAAGACCAGCTTTCATTCTTGCCTGATGAGTGCTTCCATTGCAGAGTCCACTTTCTTCATAATTCTGAGCAATGACTTCATGGGTGAATGTAAAACCAGGATTACAACCTATGAATGGAGGGATTCAGGCAAAAAGGTATATTTTCAAAGAAAATTCTCTTCACATCCTTATATAGCATAGCCTATGGTCCTGGCCATGGAATCATGCTAGAATTAGACATCTAATTCTAGGTAGAATTTGGCTGTCTAACATTCTTTGTATTGCCATCTAGATTATATGCTAAAGCTTTTAGTATTATACCCTGGATTTTAAACGTGCAACTCTTATAGAACTAATCAGTTTTAGTATGTATTGCCATAACCAGACCTATATGACTCTCTATCTGTGGACAAGAATAGTTTGCTATAAATGCATACAAAACATTCAGATAAGTACTGCTAACTTTAGTGCTCAAGAATTATGTCACCTGACATGTTGGGTATGCACATATATTGCCCGAGATTGCAATTGAGTTTTGAAGAGCACAATAGGGGTAAGACAGGGGTGCCCTTTATCCCCCACTCTATTCGGCATTTATATTGACGAACTAGATGATTGGTTACGACAGAGATCACTAATAGGGACAAAACTTGGCAGCTATATTCTTCCAGCTCCCTCCTATGCCGATGATGTAGTTCTAATTGCTAGCAAGACTTCAAGAACATCTCAACCACTTGGAAGACTTTTGTGCAGCAAAGAAGATGACAATTAATTTATCTAAGTCTAAAATTATGGTCTTTGGCTCACGAGAAAGGCCAGATTTCACCTACAAGGGAGAGCTACTAGAAACAGCTTGAATCTTATAAATATTTGGGATTGATCCGCATCCAATTACAAATTGGAAAATCTGCATAAATAGGAGGGTCTCAAAGGAAAAGCCGCATTATATAACATGCTAGCTAAATGCAATAAGGCATTACTCACAGATCGAATTTGAAGAAGCTTCTTTCAAAACTCTAGTACAGACAAATGGTGTCAGACGGCAGTCCAACTGGGGTCCGTAGATCTCGCCAAATTATGGAAATAGATTGAAAGATTTAAAAGTCTTTCATAAAAAGAGGAACTCGCATTAGATCTCTAATCCCCTACTCGATTATGCTTGGGCGGCGTAGGGTCGATACCAATCGAATTAGAAGGTTTATACCAGTCAATAAACTTTTTAATAGAGTGAATGCTCAAGCTACAACCCGTTATCTCACCCATGCTTTGAGAACTCGGGGACGGGAAAACAAGCTAATAGCTTGGGTCGCTAGATGGGGATAACCGCCATGGCCACCCGAGAAAGAGGAAACCTCGAACCATACGCCGAGAAGCAAGCAATAAGCCATATGTGGGCTCTACCCCTTATTGGCTCCCTAAATTGGGTCAACCGCCAAGCTGGAGCCCGCCTCTAGCGAAACCCTAATGATTCGCCCAGCGCTGAGGTGGCTTTTCTTACCCACCTGATTCGCCTGTGCGCCGAGGTGGCGCTTACCCATCGATTCACCAGCGTACGAGAGGTGGCTCAGTACGCCGAGGTGGCGCTTACTCCACCGGTTCAAGCCAACCCGAACCGTGGTTAAGCCGAGGCGCGGTGAACGCCGGGCAGGTCGGATCAGCGTGGGCAGGGTGGCGCGCTACTAACGACGGTTTCACCGGTTCGGGCGTAGTTTAACCCAAAAGTGGGATGGCAGGTCTCGGATCGCCAGGGCAGGGCTTAAGATCAAAATTTTAAAACGATGGGGTTGAAACATGATTTTCGAAAAAATTGAAGCATTTTTTCGAGCCTAAGGGGCCAAATGCTCGTAGAAATTTTTCCCCGACATGGATTTCGAATTTACAAATCCTTCGATTGAGAGAAAATTTGTGTTTGCAGAGCATTTTAAGCATCATCAAAAAGCCTCACCGTTATTCTCGCAAAACGACCCGACACGTAATGTGGCTTTTCAATCTTAAAACCCTTTTAGATCTCACCATTAATGATTTTAGCCATAGCTCCAGATTTGAACTACCTTTTCCGATCTACTCCAAAGATCGTTTGGCCGATTGGTTTAAAAACGGATCAATCGATCCGAAGAATTGGTACCGACGCAAAAATTTATCCAATCTACTTCGATTAGCAGCGTATGGTACAAATTCGAGGGATTTATCTCGATACGATGTGATTGTTCTAAAGGGTTTGTCGAATTTAAGCAATGCAATTGGGGCACGAGTCGATCAAAAATAGGGCAATGGAATCCGGATCAACAATGCGGTAATGATTTTTGAGAAGGGGCACAGTGGCGCTGTATGAATTTATGCATGAATTTGCCTAACATTTGATGGAAATATTTGGGGCACAATGGGCCGCTTTGTTCGCTTTTAACGGGCGGGGCCTCGCTGAATGCCCGCCTCGATCCGACCTCACGGGCCGCACGGGCAGACGCCACCTCGGTTCCGTTCGCTTCTGCTTAACCCGGCGGTAGCGCACCACCTTACACGCCAACATAACGGGTTCGCCTGGCGATCCCGGTTCGGGTTTGCTGACTTTTCCGGGTTCGCCATGGTTTCGGCCCGCTCTCAACTCACCTTTCGGAGCCGATCGGCACCGGGATATGTGGGCAAACCCAGAAAGCCAATGATACAAAGCATCAAAAAAATGTCAATCCAAAGGATAACAGTGAGAGTCAAATCTATCTCGATAGCAAACATACCCAAGTCTCAAAGATGCCTGCTTGCCAGATACAGGATAGGATCCCATAGGCTGGCAATTGAGACCGGGAGATGGGCTAAGATCCAGGTAGAAGAGCGCTTATGTAAAGTATGTGGAACGAGACAGATTGAAGACGAAGATCATGTAATTACATGTTGCCCGGAATACGCTCACATCAGAAATAGTTTTGGCATTCAAGCTACCGATTTTCTCTTTATTACAAATGCCACCAATGACTTTAGGATCTTATATTAGAGCTGTTGATACTCACCGCCTTTTTATCGCTCATGTGCTCCATGGTCTCTCGAGGCCCAAGAGAGCATCAGACAAATAATAATAATAATAATAATAATAATAATAATAATAATAATAATAATATTAGTATTTTTGGTTCTGGCTTGCATAAAATTTGGTCAATTGTAGTTGTGATTCATGCATTTATCACCATAATGGCTTTCTCGGTAAGGAATAAAACCAATAAACATAGTATGTCATAAATGTATGGCATAGACCATGATGGTGTTTGAGACATGCCTTGAGACAATCACTTAATTTACCTTGAGACAATCACTTGAATGTTCTCAGAGGTATGAAGTCCCACCACATCTCCATCTCAAGGATAGGCTAACGCGACTATGTGGATGTTAGAGTTCAATTGATTCCTCAAGGAAAACTAGGTATATTTCTCAGCCCATAAAAATTAAAGTTCCTTTCTTTGCGTGTTGCATGTGATGCTATATCATGAACTAGAGATCATGGAGCAAGTCCATTGGAGCAACCTTTCATGGGTTATAGCTTCCTTCGCCATATTTACTATCATTTTGTGATTCATATCGTATTATATCAGCCTAGATTCATGTTGTTATTTCATTCAATTGTGAGCTTTCAACTCCTCTCTCTTCATATGACTATCATGAGCCTAAAGCCCCTGCCTTATGTGAGTTCAAGGTAAGTCATCATCGCCAAGGTTCTTTCTATGGCATGGATGACACTTAACATTTACTAGAATGATTTCTATGAGGCATGATTTCTCTTAGGCATGTCTTGCCGAAAGGCAATTAGCCATCTATCTACACGATGAAATGCTTTAGCAAAGATATCCGCTCATGGGGATAAGTTTATCCATTCAACATTAGCTAGGTAAGTTCTCTTTGAACATCAATTTTTCCTTTGTTTATCAAACTTCCTCTCGCTGAACTAGCGGGCCGGTTAGAGATACCAAGAGCTTATGTTGACGCAGGTTTGGTTTTCAGGTCAAATGTTCAAGAAGATGAGGGCTTCCGCAAGTGCATTCAAATGAGAAATTACATAAAACATTATCACAAGAAAACAATTCAAAGATTGCCTCTATTCTCAAACAAACATTTTGTTGGGTATTTCTCCTTGAGGAATTCTATTTCGAGGTTGTTTGATTGTTCGTGGAACTACTTGGGAGTCTTGTCGGCCTCGATAGTCAAAATGGTATTGCACCAAGTCGCCACCCATGTTAATGCCGATAGAATATAAAATTGTCAAGCATAGATGCGGCATTGCATATGTTAATGCTAGATTGAGCAAGACATAATTTCTTTCTATTTGAGCAAGCTATACATTAGTTGCCTTAGCGCTTGTTTATCTCCTCGAACGCCTAGATTAGTTGTCCTACAATGTATAATTGTTTGGTGTTTCGATTGTCCTCGTATATTTAGTGTTGTTTGCCTTCCTCAGATAAAATGTATAAATGTTTGGTGTTTCGTATTGTCCTATATATTTAGTGTTGTTTGCTATTTATCCTGATGCTTGGAATAAGTTGCGAGCCAAGCATTTCATTTAGCATCGATGGTTGTTATGGTCCATCCGAAGTGTAGAAGACTGTATCTTTCTGTGGTTCAATATTCCTCCCGCAGCTTGTCCTCCAGACGCCAAGCAGTTAGAATCGCTAAGGCATACCATTGTTCTTCCCTTGCTCCTGCCAAGCGACAGTTGATATTTGAGTCCTATTTGAGTGTGCTGTCTTATGCATAGGCTGGTGTTTCTACTCAGTGGATCATGATTATCCTCTGAGACTTTATTCCCGCCTCTGCATTTGTATTTTGCTTTTGGCTTGGAGTTTCAATAAAGTTTGTCGTTCTTCAATAAAGATTGTCCTACATATTTAGTGTTGTTTGCCTTCGCATCATTCTTTGCTTTCAGATAGAAATAGGTTGGAGAAATAAGCATTTAAATTCGCAAGTAGCTTCACCAAATGTTCCTCCTCTTCTTTGATTACTATGATTTGTACAATTTAAATGCTGTGGGAGTAATTCGTGACTCTCCATCTTACTTATTGCTATTCTTTACAGTTGCATGTCAGATTTTGTAGTGATACGCATCTATTTCAAATTTAGTACGTTACTTCAAATTTAGGGCAGTAAAAGTATTTGATACTTTCCAAATATATCCTTTCTACGATTTGAAGTTTCTACTCTAAGCATGCTTCTAGATGATTTCAGCAAAAATCATCACTAAAAAATAATTCAGCAGTCTTGCATTGCAGACCGGTTGTTGCACCAATCTCCCATTGTCCATGTTAATATCAGAGAGAATAGACTAAATGTTATTCCACCTAATGTGCCAATCGCATGTTAATGTCGATTGAGTACATATCAAAGTTACTTGCCTTAGCAGTTGTTTAGTAGAGATGTGAGATCTCAATATACAAGCAGATGCAATTGTCATTTTACAGTCAAGAAAACTATTGGATCTTTAACTATATTGCATGGATTCAAATGCCATGAAAAAAATAGAGTGGCTGAATTTAGACAGTAACCAGTAAACCAGCCACAGTAATCTGTAAACCAACTTTTTACTGGTCTAGACTAGTCTTTTGACAGACTAGCTAGTTTTTGTCCCACCGCCAACGCAGCCCAAAGTGGAGGACATGTATAGGCTTTTAAGTTCTACCACGCCGGGATCATGGCCGAGCAACCCAAAGAATCAACTCCCAAATATAAACATACACCGCCGGGTTTGAACCCCACCAAGTGCACATTTATTTTGGCATTACTAGGCCTATACCAACTCACCACACATCCGCTGGGCAAAACTTTGGCCATACATGCACACTTTGTAGGCGGATTAAATCCCACCTTGAGGAAGTTTTCGATCCTAGGGGCAACTCTAGGGGCATCACCGAACCTAGCGCCACCAAAATCTAGTGCCGCCTCGCCACATATGACTTTTTGGGCATCCTAGGACCAGGGGCTTTTTAGACAAGAACCAAGAAACCAGCCACAGAATCAGAACCAACTTTTTACTGGTCTAGACTAGTCTTTTGACAGACTAGCTAGTTTTTGTCCCACTGCCAACGAGCAGCCAAAGTGGAGGACATGTATAAGCTTTTAAGTTCTACCATTGAGCTTTTCTAGGGGTTCAAACCCGGCCATAGACAGTATATCAAAGATTGTGTATGGTGCTAATAGAGAGTACTATTTACTATATACAATCCTCTAGCTGGTTTACTGGTTACTGTCTATTGTGTGTATGGTCTATGATACTTATAGAGAGTACTATATAGCTCTTAAATTGTATATGTGTATGGTGCTATAACAAAGTTCTCATTGAGCTTTGTAAAACATTGAGTACAAATGGATCCCTCACTAGGGATAGATAAATTTGAAAATATGAACTTTAAATGCTCCGAAACTAGACAATCATCGAGAGCATTATGAAACCAAGAAAAAGATGGTTTTATCCGGCCACTTGGTCGATGCAAAGGTGAGAAGACTCCAGTGAATGCTCCTCATCTGAAGAAGAACCACGCCTCTTAGGTTCCGAGGAAACCCAAGCAAATAGTTGAAGCACGACCCCATGCACTATGGCAACCACAAGACCTTAAACAATCCTGCAGAATCAAGGCTGAAAGAAAAATAACCCGTCAATGAGTTAGATGCCATAGGCAAGAAGACTTGAGGCTCCAGGGCCAATGCCGAGAAAAGAAACACGCACCCATGTAAAAAGAGATACTAATAATGTAAAACAAATGTAAGAAACGATGACGTAAAAATGTGCAAAGGAGCCAAAGAACCTAAGGAATAAAGGACTAGACTCTTAAAATAGCTTAAAAGGTGTCATGAGATAAACCTCCATAACATAACAAAATCAACATGCACTAGTAAACCATAGTGACAATTGTAAACCGCAAAAGAAATTCGAGGAGATAAATAATCTATTACTAAAATACCAAGAAAACCATGGAAAAGTGACAAAAGACAACTAGAACAAATGTATAACGTGAACGCCTAGAGGCAATGTGGAAGCATGTAATGGCAATACATGAATGAGATAAACCCGAAAAAGCAAAGGTCAAAAGAGAAATAAGAGAACCGCGATGTTGGCAAAAAGGGGTATGCGAGGCAAAAGAGGGCACAAATAACTAATAGGATTGAAAACACAACGCATGCCTGAGAGTAAGAAGAACCATATTATCAAAGGTGACAAAAAAGGGGCAACATGGAGCAATAAAACTAAGGAGTAACGGAAGTTGAGGAATCCAACGAAAAAACATGAAATAAAGGAAGACAAGAGACAATGGGGCTAAACATGCCCTACCAAAGCCAAACACCTCAAACATAAAAGCCGTAAACAATCGAGCAATGATTGTGAACTCATGATAATGAGGAAAATAGAATGAGCGAAACTCAAAGAAACAAATCAATGTAAAGAAACGAACAATATCGAAAATAATGGTAATCAACACACATAAGATACTTAAAGAAAGATAATTGTGCCAATATACACAAATAAACTAGATGTCGAACTACATAATTGAGAAGTTATGCTAATATGCTTGCAAGAGTCGACTATGAGATCAAAGAGAGTATGTGGCAAAAGAAATCGACTATGACATCAAAGAGAATATGCTCGCAGAGAAATTAGAAATAACCGATTTAAAACCCATTGTAAACCTCGCATGCGAAGTGGATATGGGATCAAAGAAAGCATGCTTGCAAACAAACCCGACTAAGGCCGCCAAAACCCCGAAAAATAAGACCTTTGTGTATACGCACAACAATGCTCCTAGATGATCCGTATGGAAACCAAAGACGCCTAAGAGGGTAATGCGGAGAGAAAATAGGAGGAACAAGGAGTGTGGATCAAGAGATAAGGATCAACATGCAATACAAGGAGACAAACAAGATAAATGGTGAAAAGAACAAGAAAATAAAGGGATCGTGAATGAGAACAAAGATAGGGACAACATAGTTAAAGTCACATAACGTAAGGACGATAATGCAACGCCAAACAAGCCCACAAAGGCAAACCATGAGAGAAACCCGAGGAAAGAGCAAGAACAGGCCCTCAAAGACCTCCATGAGCAAGAGAGCTAAGAAGCTATAGAAAGGAGCATGCACCGATCTAGCTTAATACATACCACCAACACCATAACCGAAAAACAATTTGCACAACAGAACACCGTAACACACAGAAAAAGAGCATATACCCTACCACATTAACATTGGAAACAAGAGCCATAATACCGAGAAAGTATTCACAAGGGACCAGAAAAACCCCAAAGGAGACATCGAAAGCAAGCATCCACGAGTACTAGAGGATAACACATTCCAAGGAAAGGAAACACTCATGACGATATGAAAAGAAAGAACATTCATGTCCAAAACGACCCCTAAGAAAGATACTAATAATGCAAAAACAATAGAAGAGACGATTTACGAATCCAACAAATTAGCTAGGGCTAGTCTAAATGGAAAAGAAGGAGGGCGCGACTCGTAAAAAATGAATGACGCCACGGGCAAAACCCCCATCGCATGACAAAAAGGTCAATATGCGCTAGTAAACCATAGCGACAATTGCACACTGGAACATATCAAAGAATATGAAGAGATAGCATTCTATAGAACGAAAACATGCCGGTAAAACCATAGAAAGTTGTTAAGTAAGTTGATCTATTTAGCGAGAAAAACCATGAAATAGAGCATACTATAGGACATGCACAATAATTCATGACAAGAGTGAGAACCAAGATAGCATATTCATAAGGTGGACAAGATGCAGAGGACGACTCGAACAAAAGGAGCATGTCATGCTTAGAGACAAATGTGGAAGATAACCAAAGCATAAAAAAATAGAAGATATCCAAATGAAACAAGTTTAAGGGGATATAATCGAGATACATGGAAGGAAATGTAAAGCAAAAAGAAACTCGATCATATGAGCAAACGAGGTTAAAAGAGCAAGATGACCATAGGAGTGGCTTGGAAAAATCTGTGTAACCCAGATAAATTAGAATATGAGATAACCATAGGGGCTAAGAAATTATATGTATAAGGGCTAAGAAATTATATGTAAACACGAGAAATAAGAAAAACCTCGTGGGGAAGCCTCAAATCAAAACAAAAACAAGAATAAAAGGCCGAGCAACCTGACACTAACAAGGAAAAGGAGAACGACGAGTCAAAAGATGAGATGAACAAATGAAGGAGAGATGACAATCAGAAAAACTAAGACAAGTGAGACCAAAAGAGGTAAGGAAAAGAGAAGTGAGACAAAAAGAGGTAAGGAAAAACTGCGAGATCTAAAAAAGACAAACAAGAAAGCAAACGTAATGCTTTGATGACATAGTTTTGGGATCACGTAAGAGAGGAAGAAAGCATAAAAAATGCAAGACATCCGCATAAAAAACATGGATAGCTTTAGAAAGAAACCCTCGATAAGCAAATGAGAATAGAAGAACCCCACCTATCATGCCAAAACAAGACTAGGCAGAACCATGTATATAGGGAACTACATGGGCATATGCAAAAACCTAGACCATGCTAACCAAAACCAAGGAAATTTGAAATACCGACAGTGGGATGCCACGCACCCCAGATCCCTCCCAAAGCAAAGAACGCAGAGGTCGCGGAGCTCGCCCGCTTCATGCAAATATGGGCAGCAAAATTGATCGCACTCAAATAAGATCATCGCCAGCCGGACCTTGATCATCTTAGCAATGTAATGACTCGTATATATTCCTCGCAGCACCGATTGAGTCGAAAGCGTATAGAAAATAAACCGCCCCTCCAGTGTGAAGATACCCGAGAGCCAAGAAAACTCAAACCTATACAAACCGACAAAGACCCAATAATTCGAGCGTAGATAGCCGACCGAGGATCTAAATTTGAGGCATGCCAAGCCTGCTCAAAACCAACGCCGATGTTCCCCAAACAAAGCTAGATCCAAGATAAAACAAAACCAACAAAGAACCCAATCCAAATCGAAGGGCTATATGCCCCAAAGGCGTAAACCGAGGCAAAGAAATGGCAATCAAAGTCGCTTATTGCAACAAATAAGTGCATGAAATACAAGTCCCAAGAACTACAATCAAAAAAACTCACCGGCCCCAAGGGATCAAGAGATCCAAACTTGTATACCGGCTGCAACCCAACACCGAACTATGAATAGCCCAACCCATGGGTCGCCATCCTGCGGGCGCGAGTCATTAAGCTTCAAAGAACTGGCAAAAGCGCGACCGCCAAACTCCAGCAAAGAGCACGCCTTAAACTCGATGGGGATCATACTAGCACGGATTGACTCAGATTAGAATCAGCAAAGGATCGATTGACTCAACAAAGACATCCCGATGTAGATAGGGAACAAGCCGCCCCGCAGGCGAAGATACCGTAGAACCAAGAAAACAAAATCAAAATACCCAAAAATCCAGAGCAAAAGTGGCCGGATCGAGGATCTGGAATCCGAGGCACACCAAGCCCGCCAATCCAAACCCCGTGATGCTTTCCCTAATCAGATCGCCAAGGGATCGCCTACCATGGAAACCATGGATCGCCCCATCCCTAAAACCCAAAGACTATGAATCATGGATCGCCCACCGCGGAAAACCATGGACGCTTCCATCCCTAAAACCTTGGACCATCAACGCCATGAGAAGGGGAGCAAACTTGAGGAGCCAAAGAAGAGAGAACAGAAAGGGAGCTCAAGAGAACGCCGATGACTAGAAATGAGACAAGAGGTCAATAAATAGAGACGGAAGGAGAACGCCCCCATCCAAGGAATGTCTGTTTATTGTCGCCACAATAGAACCGCGGGCATTCCTATATCAACCATTCTCATTAGCTAGATTTCTCCTTCTTCTCTATGCAATTTCTTTAGTTTCTACTTATTACTAAATCATCTCCCTCTTAATTCCACATCAATGCACAAGCTTTTCTCGCACAATTTGTAATCCCCAATCAGCATGATTCATAGCCTTTGTTGAGCAATTTTTTCCAAAATCCTAAATCGCCTCGCTTGGTGGTTTTTTTGTTTGATGGGCTGGAGTTGGGGAGTCCAACATCAAGATATCTTGTTGGTTCCCATGATCTTCGCCTTTTGCCATATGCATTGGGACCCACTTTGATTGTTTTGTGTTTATCCATGACCTAAAAATTGCCAAGCTATAGGTGGTGTTGGTGCTCTGATATGCTTGTCATGCGCTTTTGAAGATGGATGGCTATGGACGATCACCCCGGTCAGTTTGTCTTTTGAGGTTTGCACCTTGTTTCATAAATTTCTTTGTTCCTTCCTCCCTTTCATTACTAATTTTGAGATGCCATGATTGCTTGTGGATTTTGGAGTTGGGGTATCATGTTTTTGGCCGGTGAACAAATTTGGGTTGGATTCCGTGCCTTTTACCCCGATTTTTGGGAGCTGCAATGCATTTCATATTCTCTAGGTTTTTCACATTGCTTCGAGTGAGTGGGTCGCCATTTTTGAGCAGCTCGATCCATGGGAGGTGATCATGCCCTGCGGTACAAAGTTTTTTTGATAGGTTTCTCGTAAAAAGTAACCACCTTATAAAATAGTGATTTAGCTTTATAAAATTAATATCTTATTTTATGGATATATTGATGGGTCATTTAATTTAAAATTAATATCTTATTGTGTGGATGTATTGGTTGGTCAATTGGTTTGTTATTGTTGAGACATTATGGATATCAACTCATGGATGAGAAGTATTTTCTATTTTTATTGTTGACGATGTTTTTGGACCTTGGAAGCGAGGAGAAAACCCTGGAATCGAGGCGAAGTCTTTGAACCTTCGATGCCTTGGAAATTTGTTGTTGAGGATGCAACTTCGCCTAGGATATCTTGGAGTTTTTTGTTACACTTATAGTTGACCAAATTGTTGCTTGGGGTTTTGTTGCCTTTAGTTGGCGTGGGTCATGTTAAGATATGTTGCTTAGACTTGTTTGTTAGGTTTGTAGTTGGTAGTCGAGGGTGCGCCTTTTATAGCATAATGCTTTTGGTTGCCCTTCTTGCTTTATGCCATAGGATGAAGTAGGAGTTTCCTACTTCATCAAATTCCTAGCACATGTACTACTGCTTGGTCATGCATCTATTGGATTGGTCTTAGGGTGGTGCCTGCACCTCATGGGTCGATGGTACCGCCCTGATGAGCTGATTCCTTAATAAATCTGTCTGGGCTTGCCTCTTATCTTTATGCTTCTCCTTCCTAGATTGCTTATCTATGTGTTTTTGATCTTGCATGTCCGCTAGGTATCCCGCGATCTGTCAACCGTCCCCATTCCGGGTCTTGATTGCAGATCGACCTTTGCTATCACCGCCTCTTTGGCCTCCCATTCTCTGTTGTTTTTCAGCCTTTCCTTTCCTTCTATAGCATGGCTGCGATTACCTTTGCCTTCTTGCCTTTTTTTTCCCATCGCAGGCCTTTCGACCGCAAGACCCAAACTTATCCAATTGTTCCCAAGATCGCCAAGCTGGTTGAAATCAGTTTTGTTATCTTCTTTACTTTTCCATTTCTCGATGGTTTGGTCCTTCTAAGTATGTTGGGATTCCTAGTTTGTTGTTAAAGATGCTTTTTTAGGCGTAGTCTTGCACAAGGTAGAAATGCTCCTAGTCATAAAGCGTAGTCTTGTACAAGGTAGAGCATATTGTGGTAGTTTGTTTTAATTAATGTTTTTTGTTCTTATCTAGATATTCCTTCTTGTAGTTGTCAATTTGCTTTTTCTTTTTGATTCTTGTCGCATTTGGATCAAGAGTAGTATGTGTACTCGATTCATGCTTTTCTGCTTTCTTAAAGATTTATGTGATGAATCATTTTGAATTCGATCTAAGAGGTTTTTGGCTCTATACAAAGGGAACCAAAGATTCTTGAGTACTAGAATTGACTTCCCACTAGATTTGCTAATCAGGGATTGTGAAACCACCCGGCCCATTGCTCTCCTAATTTTGAGCTGATATGCTCTGGTTTGGTCTAGGTTTTTGTATCCTCCAAGTTCTCGCCTAGCTATGTGAAACCTCCATCCATTTCTCCCACACATGCCCAATTAGCGCCATCTTTGGCGGCCACCATTTCCTCGAGAGGTTTTGTTAGGGGATACTGGGTCCCGTATCACAACCCATTTAAATCTCTACTTGATTACTTTTACTAAGAATTTGTTGTCGGATTTGTGGCTAGCTTTCATGGTTTGCAACTTGTGATTGTTAGTTCGATTCCTCCAATGGCAAAATAATTTTTCTTTTTTTCTTGAGTTTTTTTTGTTTATATGGCATAAACTAGACAAATCCAGATTTCCACTACATGTTTGTGTTTTGATATCCTCATTGATCATCTTCATAATCATGCGCTAGATTATATATTTTGTTTTCATGGAAATCGATCTCATTCATCATTTATATCCAAAACCAATAGTACTCTCGCTTTTCTCGATCTTTGCAAACATGCATTATATCTCCCTAGTCATGTTTTATTTGTTGGTTGTTCACATAGACTCTTATTAAACGATTTGTTGTCCTTTTTCCATAATAGCATTGATTATATAGATCTCAGAACTTGATATCAAAGATGCATTTTTATCAAAGATTTTTCTTGTCATCATAGAATTGGAATTTCTTAGATTTTTGAGGGTTATATCGAATAAATTGATTGAACTTTACCTGCTTTTATCATTTCCCGCAACCCCAAGATGTTGCATTATTCAACGTTTAGGACTTGTGTTAGGGCTTGCATCATGTGGCTGTCAAATTGGTTATGGTTTCTCGTTATCTCACTGTGGTGGTTTCCTAGAGTTAACATTTGCTGACACTACATGTTGTAGTCTCTCATTAGCCTCGTGATCCCCGCATTATCCTATGCGCCATATGGTCATTGAGTTGGTTATGGTTTCTCGTTATTTCACTGTGGTGGTTTCCTAGAATTAACATTTGCTGACACTAGATGTTGTAGTCTCTCATTAGCTCAGATCCTGCATTATCCTATTATGTTTGCTCATTCGACATAAGGTGCTAGGACTTGCACCATGTGGCTTCGTATGCACCATTAGATTCATTTTGGTTTATTATCCTGATGCATTGTTTTCCTCACATGGTTTGCTATGATCGGCCTTTTTCAAGAGAAATGCCGAAAGTGCATGGGTTGGGTTATTAATATGCATGGGATGCCATGTGTCTGCCTTTTGATCATTTTGCCATAATCATTTCTTTGTCCGGTCTAACTCCTATATCTACATTTCATGATGTCATTTGTCTATAGATATTGTTCACATGAATTAAATATATACATGTTGTTGGTTGGTTAGCCTCTAGGCTAGGGAGGTCTCTCCACATAAGCATCTTTTTGTAGTTATTTGTTTGGTTGAGGCTTTTGATCGTAATGCTAAGAGATAGGTGATGAGGTGTTCTCTCCGGGTTATGTTACACGGTTCATATGAGGTTAGATTTTTATATACATCTTTGTTACGCTGGCTAGTTAGTTACGCTTTTTATATTTGTGGCTCATGGTTAGGTCACAAATAAATTATGGGTTTGAGATTTATTCAATTATTGGCTTAACATGGAAATTTCTTGAAGTTAACATGATAATGATCCTTTACACATCAACTTAACTAACACTCACATAGAAATCAAATGATCGTATGCACCATGCCCCAAAAATTAAATAACGCTGTACATATTCTCACATCTATAAATTAATGAAATCGAGTTGTATGTATTTTGGCTTAAAAGCCGATTAACATGACCCTTGACTCGCAAGAATGACAACTTCCATGCCAAGGGTGAGTATTATAAGAGGCATAAATATGTGCATCTTGAAGCAAAGGGCATTTTTGAAGCAAAGGGCATTTTAGACGAGTCAAAGCCATTGATCTTCATAATGTGTTATGCACGCCGAAATGCATGATCTTTTGCTCTTCCCCGTTCAAACACCCAATCTCCAAAGGCTGCTGCAATTGTCTGTGCGCGCAAAGGGTTGCCCTCCATGGGCGGAGGGTGAAGGGGCTTAAATCATAGTTCAAAGTCAGCAATCCTAACAGTAGCAGCAAAATGGGTTCCCCGTAGATCCGGAGCACTAGAAGGGTTTGTGCTTCCCAAAAGATGCCTCTCTTTGACAGTGACATTGTGCCTCATGTGCCAAAGGAAAGTAAGGAAATGATAGGAATCCCAATGGACCTACGCTGGTTAAGATGAATGACCGCCTAATATATACCATAAAATAGAAATTGCTTTTATGCAAAGCAAGAATGGAGAAGATAAAATATACAAGCATGCTCAGTACAAGGAAAGCATCCGCCATATGCTAGCTCCCGTGTGCACCTAACAACCTATTCTTGATGATGCCGGAAGAACATCATCATTGGCAGCCTGTGGCAAAAGTTCCGAAATGGTACCACACACAACATTATCACCTGCTAATCATTCTCATACAGAAAAAATTGAATCAAGACCTGTGAAAAATGACCGCTTTGCCCCTCAGCATAATATCAAAATTCATCCGACAGTAAAGGAAATGTTGAAGATAGCCATTCCGTGCTAGGCTTCCAACGCTTGAAGAATGGCCACATGCTTTCCTAACCCGAAATTAAAGGCGTAATTAAAGTGACCATAAGATCAATAGTATTGCATAAAACCAATAGCCCAACCTCGCTTTTGCAGAGTGGCATCCCATTTTTAAATTTTAGTAGTCTCTATAGGTGCAATGCAATTGAGTTCCAAAGATGTGCTCATGAAACACACATCTCTATCTTCAAAAGATTAGTAAGTCTACTAATTTCCACTAGTCCGAGCATCCCATAAATAGACAAAGATGAGGACGTTGGATGCTTGTCTTTATATTTTAAACTATCCATGGAAGCTTCTACCCAAGGTAAGACCAATGGGTTACTTGGTATCCCTATTGGAATCTACATCTCCACTTTTATTCGTGGTATGAAATTATTAGAGGTTTGCGTACATTTATTTTGGCTTAAATATTGCTAAACTATCCATGCCCGTAGAATCACCGAGCTAAATGTGTTCTTAGTAAAACTCATATTTACAAGGCATCTACTCTTCTAGCTTCCTCAAAGGTAAGACTCCGAGGAGATTGTGCGATCGTAGAATGAGGGGAGAGAGTTGTAGTCAATGTAGCTTGGCAAAGTGCATCAGACTCCAAGGCAGCTTGTGGTCTTGGTATATTGATTTTACCCTAAAGTAAGGTCATGATATCAAAGTTTATTTGGAAGATTCTCATTGGTAAGGAAGTTCTCCTAGTTTGAGTTGTTGAGGCAGTCAATTCACCATTGTCTTCCATTTTATAAAGCTACCATTAAGCCCTCCTTCCGTGGGGCTTTTTTTATCTATGCATCCTATTTTAATGCTTTCTCCTATCCGCTGCCCTTTTATATCAATCTTAAGGTGTGTCTTCAGTTGTATATTTTAGCTGGTGGATTCCTTTGCAAGACACTACAAAGAATGTACCTCCTCGAAAGTGTTATTGTTCATCCAAAGAAATAGAGCCAATGGGTAGCAACTTGTATAAGCATTGTAGCCTAGTATAAGTCGTCATCTCCTATCATGGGCAGCATTGAGAACAAAAATTCATGTTGTAATGGTGGAATAGAGCAATTTGACTAGCATTGCGCATTGTTGCCACTGGATTCAGTCCACAAATTGAAATTGATGGATGGGGTGCCATCGTAATCAATCGGGCGGCATTTTTGTATCTTCTCGCTTATAAATTGCTTCCCATTCCAAAACCACCTTCATTTAATAAATGGCATCTTCCTCACCACGCTGTAAAAGTGTTTGGGTATGGGTGGGGATAAGCTTCTTCATTCCAAAGTGGCAGCTCTATGATCGCGAAATAATCCATAGATGTCTCAAAGTCAACATAGGTCGCTTCCCAGAAGAATTTAAGAACTTCGCCTTTTGTGTAAGCAAAGGATTTGAGAGTGAGCATTGTTTCTCCTGTGAGAGGCTTCTACAGTGCATGGTCTTGGGGCTTCACCCTATTTGGCACCTCGATCTAGCCAATGAAATTCCGCTATTTACCTTTGATGATGGCCCAAACTACAAAAACGAAGCTTTCATGGTGCATGTGGTTGGCTTCTATGGTCGACGGAAGAGGAGGAGATTGTATATCTCTAAGAGCATGGACACTACGATGAGACTCTTCTTCAATGGACACGTAAAAGATTGTTATGGCTTATAATTGCTCTTCTCTTGATCAAGAGAAGAAAGTACTAATTTAGAATATTTACCTTCGATTCATTCTTATGCATAGATCATTGGTTGTGCTCGCTTAGATTAGTTTGTCCTTTGGGGTTAGAGTCATGTCTTTGCATTTTATATGTTATAGTTTTTAGATTGGTGGAAAACAAAGGAAGAAAGGAAGACACCAACAAATGAAGGTTGAAAGCTAAGTAAAATGATGGACATGGAGGGACGAAACGAGACTACATGGGCAGTTTTAACTAGTAGATTCTAAAAGATTATCTCAAAAGATATCATCGTGATAATCTTCATCTACCCCAAATTCCACATTGTAAGGCATCTCTTTGAGCGGATGGCATGAACATGAGATCATGCAAGACCTATGATTTAAGAATTCAAGACCTGTGATTTAAGAATTAAAGTATAAGACATGAAGGCACAACATTGCATCCCCTTTTTGTCGGTTTAGGTGGCGAGCCCCATATAATGGGGGCTTTCCATGGGCATTCCTAGAGGTTTCTAGTCAAGGATTCCTTGATGGGCTTTCCATGGCCATTATTCCATGGCCATTATCGAACCTGAGGTTTTCTAGTCATGATTCCTTGTTGAGACGATAGCTATTATGGGAGCTATACATAATGTTTTAGGTGGGTTATAATAAGAGAAGCAAGCCTAGAATTGTTACATCGGTGGAACAAGATGCAAAACGTTTCAGCCAAGATACAACATGGCAACTGGGGAGCCCATTCAGCCTCCGAAGCGGCGGGCTTGATTCCGCCTCAACAGGTGAAGAACAGGTAAATGGATCAAATTTTGCATCCTCCCGGTTGTCGCTATTGGGGGATGAACAGGTCGCTTTGATTCAGGATTCCGCTCCTGGCCGCCGGTCGCGGGACCCCCTGAATCATCTCCCTGTTTCCGAATGATCCTGGCTATTTGAAAAACACCTTTAGGTCTGCTTCAGGTCTGTTGGATCGATGGGGAACGCGGAAACCTTCCTCCAGACCGAGCATTCAGGTTCCAGGTCTCAGGTTCAGGCCTCAGGCTCCAGATTCCTCCAGATTCCTTCGTGCGAAACCCGCCTGAGATACGGGGCCATATGCTTAAACGACGGCAATGGCTAGCAAGCAATTCACTCTGGCAATGGCGTTCTCCCGGATCATCTCTCTCCTCCCTTCTTCTTCACCAATGGCCTGTGCAAATTTTAGTTTGAATCCTTTCAATTAACGACGACAACGCCTGCATCCACATTGATTCCGATCTTACCAACAATAGCGTGAAAAATCAGAACGGTACAAGGAATAACGGTAAGGTTTACTACGCAGAGTCTTTTAGATTCAAGAACGTAACTGCTGTTGCATCCTTCTTCTTACGTTTTTCCTCCTTCCAGATTGATGCATCGGGCTTCAGTGTCCTGGGATGGCATGGCTTTTTCATCCAGGCTGATCCAAGATCAACCCCATATGGGGCGCGCCGTTGGGTATAGAGGGCAATTCCTCTAACCGATTTATTGCAGTGGAGTTTGACACTTACATTAACGACGATCATGCTAGCCACACAGACTCTAATAATATCGAGGACGTCCATCCTCGGCCCAGCAAGCAATTTTAAGGGACACCTTAACATGCTTTTACCGGGTAGTTGCCCCTAGCGTAGCTCTCGGAGTGTTGGATCTCGCTATCAAGTGCGCGAGGCTGCGAATTACATTCGATTTTGAACTTGCTCATTTTATGGGCGACATCTAGGACCTCAGCGTCTTGCGGATGGGCGGATGAAGTGCATTTGGATCTGATTTTGTGAACCCATAATTAGAACCATGGAAGGGAACAACTGCAAAAGTGGAAGATATTGATGCACAATTATCCATAGTTTATTTTACAAGATTGTTGGCACAATCTAAAGCTTTTGCCAATGAGGCCAACAATCTCTCTTTAGGAAAATCTAAAAGCTTTTTGCCAATGGGCCAATAGCAGTCTCTCTTTAGTCTCTCTTTGCATTTGCCAACTTTATCTTCAAGTTGATCAATTTCATCCTGGGGCACTTTACTCCCAAACAAAATCACCATCTAGGGTTTTAAAGCATAAACCTTCTCATTTGGTGGGGGACCATCCTGCTAGACCAAGGACATTATCGGCACTTAAAAGCGAAATCTTAAAAGCTGAAGGCCAAGTTCAAAATTGCTTTATGAGCTTAGCATGAAACTCGTCAATGTAATGTCAAATCAAACTCACCTATAACATAGATGTCAATTTACTTCCCTCACATTTAGCCATTCATTCAAATCAAAGGTCTATCTTTGGGGACTTTAGCTCCAACGTTCTTTCAACTTAGATTTACAACGGCTTAGGAATTATCTCAACATAAATTCTAAAAGAAAGTAACTACCAAAGTTATAAGTCCATATATTGTAAACAGAAAGTCTCTGATTGACCTTGCTCTAGTGTAATCTTAAGTGGTTTTAGGCGGCGATTTATGATGGCCAATTCAAAATTAGAGCATGCTTCCTTAATTACAAAAACAATGAATGCCATAAAAGCTGAAGCCTTGAGCAATGTAATCTTTGCCAGCATCTTCTAAGCCATCATAGATACATCTTGCTTGGAGAAAGACTCTTGCATTTCTTTGACTTTATTTATGTCAAGATCCTTCACCTTCTCCCATCACTGGTCCAACCCACATCTCTGTCATTGTTCACATATATATCTAGATCGGACAAATTATTTTGAGCGACATTGAATCCCTTTCTATGCCCCATTGGTAATCCATACATAGCTCGTATGAAAGTCCATCAAACCTTGTTATTAATATCTTTATTAGGATAATTAAAAATATATCATCATATGCTAAAAAACACTATTCTATTCTAATCTAATCTATTCTATTCTATTCTATTCTATTCTAAACCTATTCATGTGCTCAATGATTTCTTACGAAAATTTTTTGGGTTGCCCCTAGGGGCCAAACCCGCTACTCATAATGGGTTTTCAACATATCTAAGCATATCTTTGGATATTACGATATCTTGTGGTATTTTTAGACCTATAGTAGCGGTTTATTTTTGTATGTCTTTTTCTCTTCTAGAGTGATCACAACCGATTTAGATTTTGGAAGTGTACATTCCGATTATAGTACTTGAAGAATATATTATTCTAGCGTGGAATGCCTAAAAAGCTAAACAAAATGCATTGGACCTCTATCATTACCGGCATAAAAGTCTTGACAATTTGCTTAAATGTGTGCCAATATTGGCTCTTGTTCTTATTCTTAGCTTAAGCGTTTTGGAGCGTCCAATCTTATCATTCCTCGCCATATCTCATTTTAAAAGTTTGGCATTCTCTAGTCTCATTATGCACATGATTCTTGAAATAAACAAGATTGCTTGGAAGTATAATGTGTTTAACAAGTGTTGCCTTATCTGGGTTGCCTTAGATTTCTCGGGGGCTCCCTTCCTTAACAATTCCCAAAAAGCCCTTTGTATTTTAAAACTCCCAAAATGCCCTTAAATTTTAAATATTTTCCCAAATAGCCAGGTATATTTTATAGTTAAAATTAGTTGTGTTTCTTCTTTATTTCACGAGGTTGCTAAATCTTTAATTTTGCATTTTGGAAGATAAAAAGGGAGTTAAAGTTGGCTCTGAGAGGGATTTTGTTTCTAAATGTTGGGGTTATGGTTTTGAATTGATTGTCAAGCCACTTCACCCTCTCCGGCCATGGAGGCAACCCTCCCGTCTTGTGACACCTTGTTTTTTTTTGGAGGGTTGGGGTGGAGGGCTCGTTTATAGTTGGAATCTAGACATGTTTGTTGAATGACTTGGGATGTTGCATATATGCTTGTCATGTAAGATGCATTTTGCGTAGTAGTTAATCCATGTGGCACATTTTCGCATAGGAAACCAACAGTAGATCTAGACTTGTCCAAAAGGCCCAACTTTGCACATCTCTATGAGTCATTGTCGTTACCTTTGTATATTGGTCTCTGGGATTTGCCTCCAAGTTGGACATAGGTTGGTTTGTTAAGGGGGTAAGCATGTTTTGGAGCTTGGCAAGTCTTTAACAACGCACTGTGTGTGCTTTCTATAATTAAGAGAGTGCTCTTGGCTTGGAGGCTAAGCAATATTGATTTCTGTTCATAGGAGGACATTTTAGTACATATTCTGTCTATTTCCATATTTGGCATGCAAGCAATGGTTGGGGTGTTTCACATAGGATGCTGAGCAAGCATTTCGCTCGTTTTCAAACTCATGGGCTAGGGATCTGCCTAGAGGGCATACACGAATGGGTCACTACAACATGCAAAACCTGCAGCGAGCCAATGTGTGCAAGTCAACATAGTGATGCTCATCTAGAATGTGCTTATTTCATTGCTTATTTCATTAGTGAATTCAAGCCATTCTAGGTATACAAATGGATCAGTACAACGTGCAAAGCCTTCCAACAAATCAAGGTGCACCAAGTCAACATGGTAATGCTTATGATATACGATGGAATTTTAACATCCATCAGAAACCGCTGCATATGGAGAAGGCGATTATTTCGTTAGTGTATATGGTGAGGTGTAATTGACACGTCACGTATATTTTTGCAGCTGAATAGCGTGTGCCGACCATGTAAACAAAAAAAGTTGCCACGTCACGTAAAGACGCCGGCTTCTAGAAGCCTTTTTGGTGGCCATAGCTCATATTTGTTTGAGCGGAAGAATTGGAGCTCCACACATTTTTGGCTATGGTGGAAACGGTGCACATAGGCAGTATCCAGGTCGATGTCGGCCCAGATCATCTCTGGGCCGCCCTTAAGATATGCACAACCTTTTTGCCTCGCATGCTTCCCGATTATATCCGGCGCATCAGAATTCGAGAAAGGCAATGGGGAAGTCGGTAGCATCAGAGTCGTCATTTTTGGTCCCGGTATTTTCTTTCCTCTGGGCTTTCTTTATGTTCTTAGATCCGGCCTTTTCTATGCTCTGTTTTCAGGGATTCCTTCAATTTGTTTTTTTTAATTAGGGCTTAAGAAATTGGTTTCACTAAACAGGGCCAAATATTTTGTTTGACTATAGACTGAATGAAATGTTCTTGTGATGAAAAATCTCATTTTACACTTCTTATTAGTTCTGTTGAAGTGTTTTTTACCACATATAATCCATGTCTGGTTCTCATTTACAGCCATGCCAGAAGTTGTTCCAAGTGTTAGGGAAAGGATTGAAAGGGGTAGATGAAGAGAGGGAGGATCATGACAGTTGCATCTTTAGAATATGACCATTTCAAGGTTACAAGTGAGCTGAAAGAAGGTGCAGACGAATACAGCACAGATGTAAGAGTTAGTCTAGAATATGAACCTTTCAAATCAGAGCCTGCTCAAAAAAAAGTTCTGTCCAGAGTGAGGCTAGTCACTCATCAGGTCTTCAGAGCAACTGAAGCATATCTGTTTATGCATCCCCAGGCATATTTACCAAACACTATGGAACCAGTATCACACCCCTTTGCTCATCCATCTTCTCCACTATGCTCACCCTCATAGTAAAAGCTTTCTTTTTGGTTAAAAACCCTTCTTATCAAATACTTATTTGCATTGAATACTTCCAAAACTTTAACATGCCTTTTTGCTACTAGCAACTTGGATTTTCTAAGAAGCCTACATGGTTTCCATGTTGGGATCTAGTTGTAAGTCTTGCAGTTTGGGATCTAGTTGTTGTAAGCCTTGCAAACAAGTTTGCAAGTGTTACATGTATATTTTATTGGAATCTTTTTGATTGACTTCGAGATGATGATCAAAATGATCATTGTTTCAAGTTTTCAAGAATGAAGAAGACACAAGATGGTGGACATGATGTTATCTAGAAACAAATTAGATGATATCGTTGTTGACTTTGTACCTTATGCGCCAAATTATAAATAATCCATTGTGGGCAAAATGCCCCATCAAGCATGCACTGTAATGTCAAAGCTCATTAATATAAACATATGAGATTGCTCCATAATAATTCTTTTCTTAGCTATAGTCAGGTTGGCAAAACATGCATGATCAGTAAGTCAATTTGACAAAGACATGAAAGATTATAAAACAAAAAATCCCCATTTGTTCTAAGATATAAAACAAAAAATCAACATTTGTTCTAAGATAAGTAGTGTTTTTTTTTTTTACGGCGAAAAAGATGGCCAATGTCGCGAGTGTGTGTTACAAGTGCCGGCAAACCATTAAAAGGGATCCTTGAGGCCCGCTGGGCTGTTTTCCTCCTGGCTTTTGCCCTCAGGGGAACACACCAATGTTCGCCAGAGGTGATGGCCAATGTTACGCCGCACCTCAGTGGTAACGGCTTACATTAAAGAAGCGGATCCTTGAGGAAATCGTTATCCGATGGAGGTCAGCTTCATCTTATCCCACCCAGAAAATTCACAGGCCAGCAGGCCTTTGGCATAACAAAAAATATTCGCATAAGGAAAAATATCCATTGGGCTGCATTCTGCCACTAAATGCAGGGTAAGATCAATGGAAGGAAGGTAAAAATCTGCAATTGTTCTTGCTCGACTTTCAAAGAAACAATATTTGCCATATGTTGTAACCTCATTGGATGGGAAGGCAAAATGAAGCCCAATAGTTTTTTCCAAGAAGCTTATAGAAAAAATTGGCCCTTTTGCATCTTACGTAATTTATATTTCCCCACAAATAAATATATCGGAGAGAAATCTTCCTTGTCTTGTCTCCTCTTCGTATAAATATTATGGGGAAAGTCTTGCACCAATAAATACGATTGTCTTATTTAACAACTACGGTCATGTTTGAACCAAAAAAAAAATACACGAGGTTTCTGTGGACTTAACGAATTTTTTAGTGAGTGTCATGTTAAAGCCACATTGAGAGAAAAAATACACGAAGTTTTTTATATTTCATGCTGGTTCAAACATGACCGTGGTTGTTAAATAAGACGCTCGCAATAAATATATCAGAGGAAAATCTTCCTTGTCTTATCTCCGTATATAAATATCTTGGACCAATAAATATATCAGAGAGAAATCTTTCTTATCTCCGTATAAATATTATGGGGAAACTCTTGAGCACGGGGTTTTGGTCCCTCTTATCTATATTGGGAAGGTTATCAATATTAATCTATATTATGGGGAAAGTCTTAAGCACTTGTGTTTGGCTGCTCTCATCTTATGTTATTTTAACCTATATAAATATTATGAGGAAGGTCTCAAGCAAGGAGGGTGGTCGTGCAATAAGCAAGGGCCAGCTTGAAGACATAAATAAATTGACTATCTTACGCACTAATGGGGTCAGTGCAAGGGGAGAGCAAGGTAGATGAGTGGCAAGGTTTCTTATGTTAGATCTTCCCCCCCTTTTTTTAATTGGGGGATTACTTTATATTATAGGAGCCCAAAAGGAAGGATTACAAAAGGCAGTGGAATATCACACATCCACTCCACACATTGAAAGATAGATGGCAACCACACAGCTACATCTTAATAATATTTACATTAAACTCAAGAGACCAAACTTTCCCATATCTCCTGAATGTGAAAACGATTCTCCATTGGTTAGCTTCATATGAAACGTGTTCTATTGTGGTAGAATAGCTGGTGATATGTCCTATATGCTCAAGGACTTTCACACTTAGCATTAATTAAAAATAATTTCTAAGGATGCGTCATAAAAAAAACATCATTTACCTACACCAACCTCAAATGATCTACGAGCATCTAACTTGCTTCTTCTAGAAATAATATCTATCTCTCTATCCTGCACTTTTGCTTCTGCTTTTGCTTTGCTTTGCACAGGTGTGTGTGTGTGTGTGTGTGTGTGTGTGTGTGTGTGTGTGTGTGTGTGTGTGTGTGTGTGTGTGTGTGTGTGTGTGTGTGTGTGTGTGTGTGTGTGTGTGTGTGTGTGTGTGTGTGTGTGTGTGTGTGTGTGTGTGTGTGTGTGTGTGTGTGTGTGTTTGTTTTTTTTTCTTCACAAAATAATGCACTTTCTCTATCACACTTACTGCAGCTGTGCAATGCATGCATGCATGCATGCATTGCATGCCTGTCTGTCAGTGAATAGATCAAATACTACCAATAGCAAAGAGATAAAATATTAGAGTAGGATGACGTTATTTTGCCTATTACAGTCTTAAATGATTAAAGAAGCTTTTTAATGGCAATTACAGAACAAAGAGCAGAATTTGGAGTGTAAAGTAGGATGGTGAGCTATAGACAACAATGTAGAGGAATCTACGATGTACATATAAATGTTAGTATGCATTCAAATTCTAGTTCCTACTTACATGATTTATATCTCCCTAGGATACTCCTCATGCAACTTAAAGTGTGTAAATGTTCCAAGGACTTTGTGGTTGAAGATATATGAATGTTTTAAAACACGAACATTTCTCTTTCACAACTCCCCAAAATTTCAATTCAGAATAAAAAATACTCCTTCTCTAGGTAAAAAGTTGTTTATTTTCATCTATTTTAAATCTGCATTGTATTTCTTATTTGGGTTTATTCGATCTTTTGTAAGTTGGGTTCAGTTTTTGATCCACCTCTTTATACTTGCACAATGCAATTCCTCCTCTATAGCAATTAGACTAAACTCCTCCCATGGTTTATGAAGACCCTATGTTCCATGAGCAAATGCACAAGATTATTCTTGGTCTTATCTAGTAGGAAAACCATCTTGACCAATTAATGTAAGAGTAGACTATTGTCACATTTACTATTGCAAAGAAGATCAAATGTGGTGTAAAAGAATATTCAATTATATAAATGTCCCACGTATCTGAAAAGTCTAATGATGTAAATAAGATAATTATGATGTAAACACGATTGCAAACTAAACGGGAGTGTTGCATCACTCCCGTTTCAAAGATTCCCTTAAAAAAAACACCAAGATTTAAAAATTGATCATTTTCAAAAGAAGTTGGGGATTTCAAGTGGAACAGAATATTTTATCGTGCATTTTAGGTTCTTTTGAAGTGATGATCTTGCATGTGTAGAAAAGAGCACTTGAAAATGGCAAAATTCCAGACATTAATACACCAGAAATTTCACTAGGAATTCGAAGACATCCAAAAAAGGTACAAATAAGAATAATTTTTTTTATTACTTTCTTTCAGTACATCAAATATGGCAGTATTTTGTAGCCAATAATAAATAATTTAGCAAAAAATAAGTCAGAGGTCTAAATCAAAGCCCTCGGTATGTTGTTTGCTTGTCCCGAGGTTGGTCCTTATTGTTCTTTTCAATTTGCTCCTTTGTCCTTTGTTTCATCTTTCTTTGGTGTCTACAGGTCTCTTCGGGAATAGTAGCTAGAGAAAAAATTTGAGTGCCTCGATTGTTTGTATTCCGCTTTTGGATTTAGTCGCCAGACCCGGCCTTCAATCTATATTGATTTGCTATATTCCACTTTACATCACCCCAAAACTATGGACGGGGTAAGCATATAAAATTACATAGTAATCTTTTTGTCCCGTGTTGGTTTAATTTTGTGGGAAAAGTGTATTCGGGAATACACTTTTCCCTTTGACAAAAGGCAATGTGTATTCCGAATACACATTGCCCTCACTCAAAAAACCAAAGTGTATTCCAGGAATACACATTGCCCTCACTTTAAGGGCAAAGTGTACACTTTGCTCTTTTTGTCACGAAGGCAAAGTGTATTCAATACACTTTGCCTTTCTCACTGAAAGGCAAAAGTGTATTCGGAATACACTTTGCCTTGATCAAAACAAAGTGTGATACGGAATACACTTTTTTAATCTTCGGATCAAAGGGTAGATACGGAATACACTTTGCCCTTTTCTCAAGGCAAAGTGTATTAGGAATACAAATCTTAATTTTGGAAAATAGTGCCCTTTTTGTTGTTTTTTTAGCTTAGGAAAACCACTTTTAGTTAATAAATAACATGAAAAAGTATGTTTGTCGTCTATTTTCTAAAACATTTTCCTCCTTTTTGCTTGCATTTAACGCACAAATCTTCAATTCTTATTAAGAATACGGTTTTCATCCCTTTTCAACTCTTAACAGTGTTGTTTTAATCTTTTATGTGGCGAGGCAAGAAGGAAGCAAGAGGGCACCAAAGAAAGTCTTTTGAAGATAGTCAAGCGACCGCATCAATGAAGCGGGCTAGCGACCGCAAGAGCGAACACGCAATTTATGAAAATTTTCAAACGCGATGGTTCGTAACCTGCGGTGCTTAAATGTACATCACACTCACATTTCTACACGCGTTTGCAAAAGCGGAACAAAGCCATCGCAGTCTGAAACAGAGTTTGTCAACCTTGGGACAATAAAGATGTCTCAAAGGTTCTTTGACAGAAGGTTCAAAGCTTATCCTTCAAGACCTCCCGGGCCTCCATTGTTGTAGGCTTAGTCACTAAACTCAAGATTCATTGGCTTGTAGCACGTTCGAGAAAATGCTTTTGAAGGTAGATATGAGTTAGAAATGAGAAGCCAAGGAAAAGGGAGAAAGTCCAAGAAAGTGGGTTGTAGGGATGAGCTGAACCTTAATGACGTGACTATATTGTGTTATAATTTTAAATTGAAATCTAACAATCGTCTATGCCAGAGGACTATCAATTTACTTAAAAGGCTTGTAATTACGAGGAAGAGGGATGAGGAAGGGAGTGGTGGTGGCAATGCTTCACCATCACGTTGATAGTGGCGAGGAAGACAACTCAAGCACTTCCTCGGTGGCGATGAAAAAAAGTGAAGGTGATGAGGAAGGCATAAATGAATATGATGGCGTCTGGATCCCTCCTTCATCACTCCTCACACTTTTGTGCATAAGCGAGTCTTAGAAAACAAGCGTAAATTTTGCATGTGAATATGAAGATTTTATCTTCAAATTTTGAGAATACTACTGATTTCGGTTAGAATTTTACTTCAATTTTTGTTAAATATTTTATCCTCTGAAATTAGAGTTTCTCTCTTAAAACATACTTCAAGGACATTCTATTTGCTAAAAAAAGTGTCTTTAAAAAGTCAATTCTTTAGTTGCACAAAAAAAACTAGTCGTTTTTGGGGGGGTCAAAATAGAATTTCATGCATCTTTTTTTTTTTACCTCGTTTTACCCCCTTTTTTGTAAAAAAAAAGGGAATCTTTAAGGAATATTCTTTTGCTCTCATTTCGATGATTTGCTCCCGTTTAATACGCAATCTTGTTTGTAAATAAGATAGTTATAACAGAGGAACGCATTTTTCAATAAAAAGGCATCACTTCAAAAGCGGTAGTCTTAAATTTTGCGGTTTGAATACCGGACAATAAACAAATTGAGCAGAGTCCCTCTAGATAATAGATTCAAGTGTCGAATATATAATGAAGGTTTTGAGCAAATGCAAAGCGCCAAAAAGACCCGACATGAATTTCAATATCTAGCATTATAACTTGGGGGTTTTTTGTGGTTTTATCACGGTTTTCACATGGTTTTCCTATGATTTACTGCGTTGTATTAGTGGAGGCATACTAAATAGTATTTCTAGAGTCGCCCTTTTTAGTTCGTTGATTTGGGTTGGCTTCAACAATCCGGGCGGTGGTTTTACCCTTGTATCTAATTTTGGTTAAAGAAAGATGAAATCCAATTTAGGGGTGACCATTTTAGGGGTTTTAGGGTTACGAGAATGGCGGATAGGGGGAGTTAGGCGGATCGAAGCTTGCAAATCGTCTGAGGGGATAAAAGCGGGCTCGAAATATTTGCTGTAAGAATACATCTTGTGATGATCCGGTTAGGCTGCATCTGTATAATGTACTCCATCCAGTTCAAATGTTTTAGACGGATCTAAGCGGGTAGTAGAAATAACTTGCATTCCGTTTATTTGCTTGCTTTCTCCACATTGGACCGCATAATTGTAGTTGTAATTTCCTCCTATGCTTGCTTGCGGGCTTTTTGTTACGTATTGAAAACACATTTGGGATAGATCTTACCTTAGATTTTGCGGAATAATTGCACTTTTTCTGCCTAAGCTAATGCAATGCTTTTGACCTAATTTGTATGCTTAAAAAAACAGGGGAAATAATTGGTCTTGCATTCATTATGGGCAAGAATCGGTCGGTGGAAATAAACAATCGCGAATTATTGTGACAGAGTTATCTTTTTGAGGAAATGAATCAACAGAGTGATCTTTTTGAGAAGACGAATTGAAATCAGTGATGGAGAAATGAGCATACCATAATTAAATGCGGTCTGATTAGGCCGTATTAGATATCAAATGTATTCATGTAGATGAGCGTTGATCCTGGAAGCTGGGCCTGCAGGTTCTTAACTTCGGCTCGAAGAAGATTGTTGTAATATTTTACAACATCATTGTATTGGATCGTGATTGCTATGGCTATAATCTTGCAGTTGACAAGACTCTGGAGCAAGTCAGTGTGGTGTCAGATCTTCTCAAATTCTTGAACGAGTCTTGGACTCCCTTCCATGCCACTGGTATGAGGATTTGCATCCCCATAGTTTATAATGTTTAGATAGATTGAGATTTGTTATTAATAATGCGACAGTATGAAAAGCATGTACGTTACACACAATTACTTAAAACAATGCTGGGATACATTCATTCCCTCAGAGTAAGATAAAAGGCAGTCCATGGATGGGCTACGGAAGCAGTTTGCCGTAAGCAACCTGCTGGTCAAATTAACAGTGCCATATCGAACCTGGAAAGAGGGTTGATCAGTTTCAAACTGCAACTTAGCACTGGTCAATATAGGTGGCAATGAATTTAGCCAATCGCTTGATTGATCGACAATTTGGCATCACAGAAATAGAATGTCTCATGTGTAAGACCTGGAGATACATGGTAAAGATCTTCACACAGCATGGCTCTTATGTAGGAGAAGTTCTTTCTAGTTGCCAATACAGGTGTCTTTATTTGGCATTAAGCTCCCCAATGTCTGATATCACTATTAGTCGAAAAGTCTTCCTGGTTGGTTGCCGAGCTACTTTTTCATCCGGTTGTTATAATGCTAGATATTTGGTCTCATAGGCTGCATATCTCTTCGGTAGATATAAATCTTTCTTTCCTTCCCTTCTTTTTATTGTTGTCAATGATGCAACTAGTTTTTAAGTCTTTGTGGTCTTTAGTGTACGTTAATAAATCTTTTTTTTCCTTTTCTCTTTGGAGATAGAATGTTAACATGTATTGTGCCATTTATAAAACAGATACCAAATTGGAAAGGATTTCATGTTATTGCAGCACATACTGATAGTCCTTGCCCAAAGCTGAAACCCAACTCAGCGGTGTCAAAGTCTGGGTTTTTAAAAGTTTCTGTGCAAAACTATGCAGGAGGACTATGGCACACGTGGTTTGACGGATTGTTCAGGCTGATTCTTGTAAAATCTGCAGTTGTTGCGGTTCCTACCTAGTCTCATAATTCTCTTTTTATTTTGTATTAAAAGACAGGAGACTAGCTTGTGCCATTTCTACCATTATAAATGGTTGCCTAACCCAAAGCTAAATGCTTGATGCAACTTGAAGAAAAAACAATGAGGATTTAACTGTTTGTTCATTATTAATAAATTCTATTATTACATGCTACCTCATGTATTAATATTGCTATTGGTATAATATTATAACATGAGCACCTCTAGTTTGTTAGATTTGTGAGGCTATGATATACCATCCATCATTAGAGTATTAGGTAATGTCTATATCTACACCCCTACACCATCCTTAAGGCCCCGAAGGGGCCAAAAAGTTTTTTAGTTAACATAAACCATTAACACACAACTAACAATATTAATACAAACCATTGCATTTGACACATTTAAATTAAAATCCCCCTTAAACCCCCTTTGGTTTGGGTGCATATTCACGCGGGGGGTTACTTCGGGCAACAAGAGCTGTCGGATGGGCATATTTGCCCTTTATTCCAAGATCTGGACCGTACATAGCGATCCTCGCTTGTGGGGTATGCATGTACAAGGTTTGCAAAATACTATAAGGATTGAGAGAATGTACTTAATGGTGTTAATTTTGTACATGTATTGTAAATTTTTTGAGGCTCTCGCTGTCCTACGTAACCCCCCGCGTGAATATGCACCCAAACCAAAGGGGGTTTAAGGGGGATTTTAATTTAAATACGGAACATATCTATGGCAAGGAGTGGCTCTTGAGCACCAAAAAATGATCAAGAACTATCAAATGGGCATGATTTAAAGCTAGAAATAATAAAAGAAACAGATCATATTGAATAAATATGCTCCACGATATAAATATGTGTGCAACATGCTAACATGCGTTAAAAAATTCTGCATGCAATTATTAGATTTGCAAGATTTCCTTCTAGACATATTCAAATACAAAGCATAATAGTAAAGGCTGCAGCTATAAAGGATCATTATTATCCCACAACAAAAATATTAGATATTAGATATCTGCATACTATATCCACTAATATAATGTACTATCTTTGGAACAATCAATCCAATCTACATGCATTCCATTTTTACAATGCCTCCCAGTTTTTCAAAGTATTTAAATCCTGCAGTACACATCTTCTACGATTTTTGTATCTAGAAAAGCATATTAAATATAATATCCTTGTTTTAGATGGAAGAGATCATATGTCAGTTTGAAAATATGAACATACCTGCATTGTTTCTGTCTTGTCTTGCAAGCTTGCAGCAACTCCAAATGACTGAGTAGTAAACAACCACATCTCTTGCTCAACAAATTTCGATGATACACAACAAACTACTGCATTGATGCTATTCTAACTACTCTCAGATGCAAAAGGAAGAATCGAAAACTCCCAGGAGAGGTTCACAAGAGCTTCACTCTTGTTAAATGGAAGTCTATACAGTCTATGAAAGACCCATCAAGTTGCATAGTAGAATTCCATTTAGAATTGAATATGGATAGGAGAAAATTTTCCTCATTTTCTTAGATCCCTTGCCATAGCGGATGAAAGCCATCCTCTGGTGCTGATAGAACATGATTTGGTTTGCTGCAGGCTAGGATCTAGAGGCAAAAACAATGTCTTCTTTAAGAGCCTCCTTGGCCGTATCATCATTCTACACCAACTACCTAGAAGCAATCTGTTGTATTAACCCCTGTTCCTCTCAAACTCCATTTTGAATTTGGAAGACATTAAGCAGTAAAAGCTTGAGGAAGATCAAATAGCAAATTGTGTTCTTGTGTCCTGCTATAGGAAGAATCTAAAGACATACATATGAATGAATTCATGTTGACTGAAAAGTAACCAAGTTCCACACCTCCAGATCAAAATCTAGTTCCTCAAATTGGACGGAGCAGATGGGAAAGCTTCAACTTTGACTATAGTCTTCATGACATATTCAACAAAATTTGGACTTATTCAGATTTAGTAGATAACACTTCAAGAATGCCATTATAAAAATATATGTATTGATTGATTCTTCTTGATTGTTATAATTTTTATAAGTTTATCTTTAAATTAAAACTATAATGGTTATCAAAGAATAAACTTGATTTCCAAACTAATTTTTATTTGAATCTATTTAGAATTAGACATTTCAAGAATATAAAAATTTCAATTTTGAGTGATTTAACAGATTCAAGATTTAGCAATCATGATAATTAAATGAAATCTAATGGTTTGATAAGCGATTGACTTAAAACTATTATTAGAATTTCACAATTTATAAACTTTTACACTTTTAGAAATACTTTAAGGAAAGTTTTAGGTTGAAATTAATTAAATGATATAAAGTTATTGGTTTAATAATAACTATTGAATAATTTATTATTGATGAAATAAAATATATTGACATTTAATCAATAATAAACTATTCATTATTTATTAAACATAAACGTAATCATTTAATTAATTTCAATCTAAAACTTTCTTTAAATATTTAAAAAACAAAATAGCATTTTAATTATACAGGGTTATCTTAGATGAAAATGTAATTCTAAATATTAGTTTAGAAAGCAACTTTAAACTTTAGTATCATATTTAACAAATTATTAAAATCAATAAGAGCTAAAAATACATATAATATTATCATGGCATCCTTGAAGTACATTTATTAGATTTGAATAACATCTTCTCTACGTGTCAACCCAAATTCATCCTAGTGGACCCCAACGAAAGGCTCGGATTGAATCTTCCTTTTCCACAGGGGCACATCTTAGCCGCCCATCTTCCGTCCTATTTTCGCTCTCCATTTAAGACATGTTTCAACGGACTGGATTGACCTTATACACCGTATTAAATCCCATCCATTGGTATTTTCAAACATAGACCTCTCCTCTGTCTTAAATTCTTCCAAATTAGTATCGTAAGCTGCTTTTGGAGCTCCAGATTGAGTGTTGCAGCTTATTTTTCGGCCCTGCTGATCTTTTTTTGAAATTAGAGCATTGAATTTTTTAATGTGGATTGTTCGCTGGATCGATAGAACCTCTGTGTGCTTTTTCCTGCCAGAACTTGAAGCAAGTATCAGCTATCATGAGAGTATGGGAAAAATGAGGCTTGGATTACTATTGACGAATGGCCTCAACCTTGACACATCCAAAGCTTTATCAAAAGTAGCAAGAAAGCCTCCCCTCCAAATTGATGATCTTCTAAATTGTGAAGCATAGAGACCTTCTCTTCCTCGCTAATTTGCACTCAAATGGCATGGAGTTCATCCAAAAGTTTATGAGACAAACATGTCCCTTTTCCACCCTCAATGGCGTACAAGGCTACTCAAATAGACTTATACAGTGATGTGGCCCAAAAATATACGTATTTATAGCGTATATTTCTGGGGAACGTCACATTCTCCCCTCCTTAGGATAATGATGTCCTCAGCATTAATGATATATTCAATTAAAACTTGGACTTATTCAGATTTAATAGATAGCACTTCAAGGATGACATTATAAGAATATATGTATTGTTTAATTCTTCTTGATTATTATATTTTTTATAAGTTTTAATTATATAAGTTTATCCTTAAATTAAAATGTAACGATTATCAAAGCATAGAATTGCTTAAAACTAATTTTCACTTGAATCTATTTAGAATTAGACATTTCAAGAATATAAAATTTCAATTTTCAGTGATTTAACATATTTAATATTTAATAATCATGATAATTTCTAAATGAAATATGATGGTTTGATAAGCGATGACTTAAAATTATTATGAGAATTTCACAATTTACAAGCTTTAACACTTTTTAAAAGCACTTTAAGAAAAAATTTAGTTTGAAATTAATTAAATGATAAAGTTAACGTTTTAAATATAACTATAAATAGATGAAAATATATTGAAAATTATTCAATCATAAAGTTTTTTCATTTCATTTTTTTTTTGTTAAAGCATAAGTGTAATCATTTAATTAACTTTAGCCTAAAATTTTCTTTAAGTATTTTGAAAAATAACATTTAATTATATAGAGCTTTTCTTAGATGGAAATTTAAGTGTAAACAGATTAAAGTGAAAATTAGTTTAGAAAGCAATTTTATACTTTAATAACCATCATAGTTTTGATCTAAGTTAAGACAAATTATTAAAATCAATAAGAGTTCAAAATATATATAATCTTATTATGGGATTCGTGAAGTATCAATCTTGTTAATTTGGGATTTTCCGGTTGGTGGAAAAAGTTTTTGTTTTTTTTTTAAGTCGATTTCCTAAGATTTTTGTGTTTAGATGCCGGGAAATATATCCGACGTTCCAAAAATAAAATATTATCTTTTCGTATGATTTCCACTTTCTTTTTGGGCTTCCTGTGAGCATACCTTATCCGATCTAGCATACTCATGTTGAGTTTCCCTTTCTGGCTGCATCTTGGCATGCATGCCATGATTGCTGAAGAGCTCAGCATTTTATGGGAATTTTATGGTTTGTTGGTTTTTATTGCTAAGGTCAAATCCTGTTGTTCAAAAAGTTACATATTCTGATCTCTGTAGATCTCTGATGTCAACTGCTTTCATCGCAAGGATGCAGAAGGGAATGCTTTTATTCATATATATGTTGAGCACTGTTCGAAGTACAAAGAATGTAAGATATTCAATTCGGTAACATTGCCAAATTTTTTGGATTGCCCCTGTTAAGGGGGCAATTCGTTAGGGGGAGGGTTGGTTTTGGCATATTCTGGCATATCAGGGGTATATCTGATAATCTGACGCCCGTCATTACTGATTGTATTTCCGGCGGTGAAAAACTTTTTGGTTTTTTTGCGTATGAATATACGCTAAGGTTTTCCGTGTTTTGGACGCCAAATTATTTTTCCGGCGATCGGAAACTCGTCTTTTTTGTGAAAAACTATTGGTTTTTTTAACCTTTGGGCTAGAGATTCCTTTTTTTAGAATTTATCTTTGGGTTCATATATCCACATAAGTAAATCCACATAAGCCAAACTATAAAAAGAAAAAATTATAGAAGAGGGCTTTTGGTGGTACGTGAGGAATTGTTGCAAGAGAGGAGCTCCAGAAGGAATTTGAGTCGCAGAGGAGCGGAGGAGGCTATCTGGAGGCAGGAGCTGGAATAAACGGCATCAAATCGTTCTTCCTTTTCAGGTGGGGTTTGAATTCTAATTTTTAGGATTCAATTGAGGTTTGCATAGGCTGCCATGATTGTACATGCTTTTGTTAAGAGTTGTCATTGAGAGGCTTTGTATCTGGGTAATTGGATTTGTAAGATGGGCTTTTGAAAGATCATCAGGAAGAAGGATTGGATTTGTTCTGAGGATGTGAATTGGATCCGACAAAAACCAAGATGGGATTGATCAGGAAGAAAAAAAAAACTGAGCACATGTCTCATGGCGTGGATTGGGCATGGTTAGAACATGCTGAAACTACTTAGGAGAGGGCCGAAATTGAGTTTAAAGGCCTATTTTGAAGGAATTAAGGACTGGCATGGCTATTCGGCAGTGTTTGAAGAGCTTCTCAAGCGATCCAACTGCCCCAAAATGCCTCAAAATCAGCGGAATCAGGTCGATTTGGGCTTGGATCATGTCGATTTGGTGGTGGGTCAGTGGTAGATGGTGAATCCATGCCAAAATCAGAGCCCAAAGAGGCCGAAACATGTCTATCTTCGTTGCTTGCTGTGTTGCTGTTTTCTTTTCTGTAACTTTTTTGGGTTGTGGTCTTTATTTGTTGTTTATGTTTGGATTTGTCAATTTGTTGCTTTGAACTCATTGTTGGCATGTTAAAAGAAAATTATAAAGTTAGGTAATCATAGAAGGAATTGGGTGGCGCCTGGGCTTAAGAAAGAATTAGCCAACAGAGGAAATTCGAGCATGACGTCTGGGCAGAGTAATAACAAGTTGTAAGAATTTCTATGACTAGTTGTATTAACTAAGACATTTTACGTAATTTGAAGCTAATAAATCAGCGGTATCTAGGATGATTATCTGGGGCTTGTTCAGGAGATGAGGCCTAGTGCAGGGATCAGTGGACAAGGGTTGGTTCACGGACATTTGCGGTCGTAAGACCCTATAGATTTTAAAAGCTGTAAGCGTAATTATGAGACTGCTGCATTACTTGTCTCAATAAATTAGTTAGCTATGGAAGTGGAATTTTAATATTAAAACCTTGAAACCATACCTAAGGGAGCTTAAATAAATAATGTTGTGGGTGAACCACATCGACGACCTTTGAGGGTGGTTTGAGCACGCTACATCAACATTTGAGTTGTCATATTTCAATTTTTTCATTATCCAAATGTCTAGAGTCTACAATTAGCACCTTATTCTACTATACATTGTATAACGTTGAGATGGAATCTCTAATGGAGTTTACCTTGACTATATTGTACATACTGTTCCAAAAATTGTCACGCTAGAATTATGTTATAGAAGTACAATTAATGCTCACAATGCATATACACACAACGATCTTGCTTGATTTCTTTGGCACCAAGATGTACTAACACATTGGACTAATTTTAAGTTCTACATTCCAATCCCATTCTTTTAAATGAAGCAACAAATTCAAGCAGCGGCGACTGTTTTAAATCTCACATATGCCCTTCTAACGACACATTAACAATTCGGCGCATGAAAGACATTGTGTATCCAAGTCATGTCGAAAGCGACAAGGGCGTAACGGTAAGCAAACAATTGTACCAATCACAAATATATGCAAGTAATTTCGGTATGTCTTGACATATGGCTGCGGATCAAAGGCAAATTTGAAGCACAAACTAACAATTTCGATAGCATACGATCGTTTGTACACATTACCTGGTGAAGCGTATGAAGAACACTGCCGCGATGTGAAGCTGCAAATCAAAGCCCGGTTACCAACACTTTGGTTCCATCTCTGTGATCTGAGCAAAGCATACAAAGCACTCTTCGAAATGAACTCCTTGACAAAGCATATGGAATGGGCGATGGAGAATTGTATAATGAAATGATGGCGTCGCCACTAAAATTCCGTGAGCGCAGTATCTCAACAAAATCAATAGGGATATTCAAAATCAATTGTGCAAAGCGTAATCATCCGAGTCTGAAAAAACTAGACAATCAACACTTTCACGTCTATGAGCTTTACATGCATTTTAATAATTGTAGAAATCTTTGCTTTTGAAGCAAAACTAGACACTTTTATATAAATGATTTACTTTTACGTGATTTTAAAAATTCAAATCCCATACGTTACTCATGTTATTCAACACTAACTCGAACCCTACACCTCAAAGGACTTAACCATTCAACACAAACACATGCTAATAAATAATGTTCAAAATCTACATCTAAACATAAGAAAAAAAAAGTTACGCATCACCCTTAACAAAACAAAAAAAATACACATGAATTGTCAACACGGGATCAGAACAGAAAAACAACATCTTCGTGATATTGGCCACTTACCTCTTCGCCTTGCAAAAACAAAGACATATGCAACAAAATGATTCATCCATGTTCCTATACTACTTTCAAAATAATTAAATAATTTAAATAATGAAGATACATTTATAAAGCTTTATTCATAATAGCATTTTGGGGGCAATCTACAGTGCTTTGCACCTTGTTTTGATAATATGAATCTAGGCTTTGATATATTCTTATAGCTTTACTCACTAGGCAATTTTTAAACCTTTATTACAGACATGATCTATTGATACTTTCTTTTGCATTGACATTCATAGATTCATTATGGTTTAGCATTATGTTGCAGATTCGTTTGTGGTTGAGATGTATATGCTTTCAAGTCTTTCAATAGATGCATGGTCAACGCTACATCGGCAAAAAATCTGGTAAAGCATTCTATTACTGCTATCCATTTGGCAAGGGAAAAATATGATCCAATATTTTTGCTTCTTATAAGTGTAGGCTTCCATTTAGATCTTCGAGATCATCCTGTCATATCCACCACATTTTTTTTATTTTAAATTTGAAATATTGCCCCCTTCAAGAAGTCTGAATAGACAATTTGTGCTTTAGCGTGGATAGTATCCTGGCTGGATATTGTGTAGGGCGCCATAATGCATAGATAAATTTCGTCCTCCAATTCGCTGTTTTGCACAACTCAGTTCATGAGGGAAAGACCAGTTTTCATTCTTGCCTGATGAGTGCTTCCATTGCAGAGTCCACTTTCTTCATAATTCTGAGCAATGACTTCATGGGTGAATGTAAAACCAGGATTACAACCTATGAATGGAGGGATTCAGGCAAAAAGGTATATTTTCAAAGAAAATTCTCTTCACATCCTTATATAGCATAGCCTATGGTCCTGGCCATGGAATCATGCTAGAATTAGACATCTAATTCTAGGTAGAATTTGGCTGTCTAACATTCTTTGTATTGCCATCTAGATTATATGCTAAAGCTTTTAGTATTATACCCTGGATTTTAAACGTGCAACTCTTATAGAACTAATCAGTTTTAGTATGTATTGCCATAACCAGACCTATATGACTCTCTATCTGTGGACAAGAATAGTTTGCTATAAATGCATACAAAACATTCAGATAAGTACTGCTAACTTTAGTGCTCAAGAATTATGTCACCTGACATGTTGGGTATGCACATATATTGCCCGAGATTGCAATTGAGTTTTGAAGAGCACAATAGGGGTAAGACAGGGGTGCCCTTTATCCCCCACTCTATTCGGCATTTATATTGACGAACTAGATGATTGGTTACGACAGAGATCACTAATAGGGACAAAACTTGGCAGCTATATTCTTCAGCTCCTCCTCTATGCCGATGATGTAGTTCTAATTGCTAGCAAGACTTCAAGAACATCTCAACCACTTGGAAGACTTTTGTGCAGCAAAGAAGATGACAATTAATTTATCTAAGTCTAAAATTATGGTCTTTGGCTCACGAGAAAGGCCAGATTTCACCTACAAGGGAGAGCTACTAGAAACAGTTGAATCTTATAAATATTTGGGGATTGATCTGGCATCCAATTACAGCTGGAAAATCTGCATAAATAGGAGGGTCTCAGGCGGAAAAGCTGCATTATATAACATGCTAGCTAAATGCAATAAGGCATTACTCACAGACTGGAATTTGAAGAAGCTTCTCTTCAAAACTCTAGTACAGACAGCGGTGCTGTACGGTGCTCCAATCTGGGGTCCAGAGATCTCGGCCAGCTTATGGAAATAGATTGAAAGATTTAAAAGTCTTTCATAAAAGAGGAACTCGGCATTAGATCTCTAATCCCCTACTCGATTATGCTTGCGAAGTAGGGCTGATACCACTGGAATTAGAAGGTTTATACCAGTCAATAAACTTCTTTAATAGAGTGAATGCTCAAGCTACAACCCGGTTATCTCACCATGCTTTGGAGAACTTCGAAATGGAAAAACAAGCTAATAGCTTGGGCTGCTAGATGGGGATAACCGCTTATTACCGAGAAAGAGGAAACGAACCATCTTTGGAGAAGCAAGCAATAAGCCATATGTGAAACCCACTTTATTGGCTCGAAATTGGGTCAAACCGCCAGCGGGTTAAGCCCTAGCGAACCCCGGATCGCCAGTGCGGGTGGCGCTACCCACAGGATTCGCCCGAGGCGAGGTGGCGCTTACCCACGATTCGCCCGAGGTGGCCCAGCCCAGGTGGCGCTACCCACGGGTTCGCCCAAACCCGAACCGAACGAAGGCTAAGCCTGGGCGTGTGAGCGGCGGGCGGATCGGATCAGCGAGGCGGTGGCGGTGGCGGCTCAGCGAGGCGGCCCCCCCCCGGGTGAAGCGGAACAAAAGTGGATGGCAGGTCGGATCGGCGAGGGGCGGGCGAAGATCAAAATTCTTAAAACAAGATGGGGTTGAAACATGATTTTCGAGCAAAATGAAAGCATTTTTTCGAGCCGGGAAGGGCCAAATGCTTTCGTAGAAATTTTTCACGACATGGATTTCAATTTACAATCCTTGGGTTGAGAGAAAATTTGTGTTTGCAGAGCATTTTTAAGCATCATCAAAAGCCTGCGTCGTTATTACTGTCAAACGAATTCGACCGCGCAAGGGGCTTTTCAATCTTAAAACCCTTTTTAGATCTCAATTACGCATTTTAGCCATAGCTCGATTTGAACTACCTTTTCCGATCTACTCCAAAGATCGGGTTGGGTGATTGGCCTAAAAAGCGGATCAATCGATCCGGGAAGAATTGTGACTGACCTTAAAATTTATCAATCTACTTGATTAGCGGCGTTGTACAAATTCGGAGGGATTTATCTCGTCTGAATGTGATTGTTCTAAAGGGTTTGTCGAATTTAAGCAATGCAATTGGGGCACTGAGTCGGGATCGAAAAATAGGGCAATGGAATCGGATCAACAATGCGGTAATGATTTTTGAGAAGGGGCACAGGCGGTGTATGAATTTATGCATGAATTTGCGGAACATTTGATGGAAATATTTGGGGGCACAATGGGCGTTTGGGTTAAACAACGGCGGGGCCTCGTTGAATGCACGCCTGCTGATCCAGACCTGCCGGCGTTCATGCGCCCTGCTAACCCTGGTTCGGGGTTACGCCCAAAGCGAACCGGTGGTACGCCACCTCACCCGCGTCAACATAGCGGGTTCGCTGGTCAGGTAGGTTAACAAATTTTTACGGGTTAAGCTTGGGCGAACCGTGGCTTCCCGAACTCAATTTCGGGGGTGGATCAACTGCCGATATGTGGGCAAACCGGAAGGCGAATGATACGATTACCAAAAATGTCAATCCGGTGATAGCGGTGAGAGTCAAATCTATCGATAGCAAACATACCCAAGTCTCAAAAGATGCACCTTGCGGTCTGGGATAGGATCCCATAGGCCGGCAATTGAGGCCGGGAGATGGGCTAAGATCCGGTAGAAGAAGCTTATGTAAAGTATGTGGAGCAGGGCATTGAAGGCGAAGATCATGTAATTACATGTTGCCCGGAATACGCTCACATCAGAAATAGTTTTGGCATTCAAGCTACTGATTTTCTCTCTTTATTACAAATGCCACCAATGACTTTAGGACCTTATATTAGAGCTGTTGATACTCACCGCTCTTTTTTTACTGTTCATGTGCTCCATGGTCTCTCGAGGCCCAAGAGAGCATCAGACAAATAATAATAATAATAATAATAATAATAATAATAATAATAATAATATTAGTATTTTTGGTTCTGGCTTGCATAAAATTTGGTCAATTGTAGTTGTGATTCATGCATTTATCAGTTCATAATGGCTTTCGAATAAGGAATAAAACCAATAAACATAGTATGTCATAAATGTATGGCATAGACCATGATGGTGTTTGAGACATGCCTTGAGACAATCACTTAATTTACCTTGAGACAATCACTTGAATGTTCTGTAGGTATGAAGTCCCACCACATCTCCATCTCGAAGGATAGGCTACTGCACTATGTGGATGTTAGAGTTCAATTGATTCCTCAAGGAAAACTAGGTATATTTCTCAGCCCATAAAAATTAAAGTTCCTTTCTTTGCAGGTTGCATGTGATGCTATATCGCGGAACTAGAGATCATGGAGCAAGTCCATTGGAGCAACCTTTCATGGGTTATAGCTTCCTCTTCGCCCATATTTACTATCATTTTGTGATTCATATCGTATTATATCAGTCTAGATTCGTTGTTATTTCATTCAATTGTGAGCTTTCAACTCCTCTCTTCATATGACTATCATGAGCCTAAAGCTCCTGTCTTATGTGAGTCTGCGGTAAGTCATCATCGCCAAGGTTCTTTCTATGGCATGGATGACACTTAACATTTACTAGAATGATTTCTATGAGGCATGATTTCTCTTAGGCATGTCTTGCCGAGTTGCAATTAGCCATCTATCTACACGATGAAATGCTTTAGCAGCATATCTGTTCATGGGGATAAGTTTATCCATTCAACATTAGCTAGGTAAGTTCTCTCTTTTGAACATCAATTCTTTCCTTTGTTTATCAAACTTCCTCTCGTTGAACTAGCGGGCCAGAAGTTAGAGATACCAAGAGCTTATGTTGACGTGCTTGGTTTTCAGGTCAAATGTTCAAGAAGATGAGGGCTTCCGTGCAGGCATTCAAATGAGAAATTACATAAAACATTATCACAAGAAAACAATTCAGTGATTGCCTCTATTCTCAAACAAACATTTTGTTGGGTATTTCTCCTTGGAGGAATTCTATTTCTGAGGTTGTTTGATTGTTCGTGGAACTACTTGGGAGTCTTGTCGGGCCTGCATAGTCAAAATGGTATTGCACCAAGCTGCCACTCCATGTTAATGCCAGATAGAATATAAAAATTGCTGTTGCATAGATGCGGCATTGCATATGTTAATGCGAGATTGAGCAGTACATAATTTCTTTTCTATTTGAGCAGTTACACATTAGTTGCCTTAGCAGTTGTTTATCTCTGAACGTCTAGATTAGTTGTCCTACAATGTATAATTGTTTGGTGTTTCAGATTGTCCTGTATATTTAGTGTTGTTTGCCTTCTGTATAAATGTATAAATGTTTGGTGTTTCAGATTGTCCTATATATTTAGTGTTGTTTGCTATTTATCCGGATGCTTGGAATAAGTTGCAGAGCCAAGCATTTCATTTAGCATCAGGATGGTTGTTATGGTCCATCTGGAAGTGTAGAAGACTGTGTATCTTTCAGGGTTCGAATATTCCTCCTGCAGTTGTCCTCCAGGACGCGCAAGCTAGAATCGCTAAGGCATACCATTGTTCTTCCCTTGCTCCTGCCAAGCGACAGTTGATATTTGAGTCCTATTTGAGTGTGCTGTCTTATGCATAAAATTGGTGTTTCTACTTTCGATGGATCATGATTATCCTCTGAGACTTTATTCCCGCCTCTGCATTTGTATTTTGCTTTTGGCTTGGAGTTTCAATAAAGTTTGTCGTTCTTCAATAAAGATTGTCCTACATATTTAGTGTTGTTTGCCTTCGCATCATTCTTTGCTTTCAGATAGAAATAGGTTGGAGAAATAAGCATTTAAATTCGCAAGTAGCTTCACCAAATGTTCCTCCTCTTCTTTGATTACTATGATTTGTACAATTTAAATGCTGTGGGAGTAATTCGTGACTCTCCATCTTACTTATTGCTATTCTTTACAGTTGCATGTCAGATTTTGTAGTGATACGCATCTATTTCAAATTTAGTACGTTACTTCAAATTTAGGGCAGTAAAAGTATTTGATACTTTCCAAATATATCCTTTCTTACGATTTGAAGTTTCTACTCTAAGCATGCTTCTAGATGATTTCAGCAAAAATCATCACTAAAAAATAATTCAGCAGTCTTGCATTGCAGACCGGTTGTTGCACCAATCTCCCATTGTCCATGTTAATATCAGAGAGAATAGACTAAATGTTATTCCACGAATGTGCCACTGTGCATGTTAATGTCAGATTGGAGTACATATCAGGTTACTTGCCTTAGCAGTTGTTTAGTAGAGATGTGAGATCTCAATATACAAGCAGATGCAATTGTCATTTTACAGTCAAGAAAACTATTGGATCTTTAACTATATTGCATGGATTCAAATGCCATGAAAAAAATAGAGTGGCTGAATTTAGGCGGTAACCGATAAACCAAAGCACGATGTCGTAAAACCAACTTTTTCTTGGTCTAGACTAGTCTTTTGTGAGACTAGCTAGTTTTTGTCCCATATAGCGCCAAAAAGTGGAGGACATGTATAGGCTTTTAAGTTCTACCACGTCGGGGATCATGGCCATATAACCCGGTAACCAACTCCCAAATATAAACATACACCGGCGGGTTTGAACCCCAGACCAAGTGCACATTTATTTTGGCATTACTAGGCCTATACCAACTCACCACACATCCGTTGGGCAAAACTTTGGCCATACATGCACACTTTGTAGGCGGGGATTAAATCCCACCTTGAGGAAGTTTTTTGGATCCTAGGGGGCAACTCTAGGGGCATCGCCCGAACCTAAGCGTCACCCGCCTAGTGCCAGCTGCCACATATGACTTTTTGGGCATCCCTAGGACCCGAGGGGGCTTTTAGGCGGTAACCGATAAACCAGACCACGATGTCACGTAAACCAACTTTTCTTGGTCTAGACTAGTCTTTTGACAGACTAGCTAGTTTTTGTCCCACTGCCAACGAGCAGCCAAAGTGGAGGACATGTATAAGCTTTTAAGTTCTACCATTGAGCTTTTCTAGGGGTTCAAACCCGGCCATAGACAGTATATCAAAGATTGTGTATGGTGCTAATAGAGAGTACTATTTACTATATACAATCCTCTAGCTGGTTTACTGGTTACTGTCTATTGTGTGTATGGTCTATGATACTTATAGAGAGTACTATATAGCTCTTAAATTGTATATGTGTATGGTGCTATAACAAAGTTCTCATTGAGCTTTGTAAAACATTGAGTACAAATGGATCCCTCACTAGGGATAGATAAATTTGAAAATATGAACTTTAAATGCTCCGAAACTAGACAATCATCGAGAGCATTATGAAACTGAAGAAAAAGATGGTTTTATCCGCCACTTGGTCGATGCAAAGGTGAGAAGACTCAGTGAATGCTCCTCATCGGGAAGAAGAACCACGCCTTCTTAGGTTCCGAGGAAACCCAAGCAAATAGTTGAAGCACGACCCCATGCACTATGGCAACCACAAGACCTTAAACAATCCTGCAGAATCAAGGCTGAAAGAAAAATAACCCGTCAATGAGTTAGATGCCATAGGCAAGAAGACTTGGAGGCTCCAGGGCCACGCCGAGAAAGAAACACGACCCATGTAAAAAGAGATACTAATAATGTAAAAACAACAGAAGAAACGATTTACGTAAAAACAGGCAAAGGAGCCAGAAGAACCTAAGGAATAAAGGACGAGACTCTTAAAATAGCGAAAAGGTGTCATGAGATAAACCTCCATAACATAACAAAATCAACATGCACTAGTAAACCATAGTGACAATTGTAAACCGCAAAAGAAATTCGAGGAGATAACAATCTATTACTAAAATACCAGTAAAACCATGGAAAAGTGACAAAAGACAACTAGAACAACAGAAGCACGTAACGCCTAGAGGCAAATGTGGAAGCATGTAATGGCAATACATGAATGAGATAAACCCGAAAAGCAAAGGTCAAAAAGAGAAATAAGAGAAGGCGTGACGGTGGCAAAAGGGGTATCTCGCAATGGGGCACAAATAACTAATAGGATTGAAAAAACACAACGCATGTCGGAGAGTAAGAAGAACCATATTATCAAAGGTGACAAAAAGGGGCAACATGGAGCAATAAAAACGGAAGGAGTAACGGAAGTTGAGGAATCCAACGAAAAAACATGAAATAAAGGAAGACAAGAGACAATGGGGCTAAACATGCTCCTACCAGGCCAAACACCTCAAACATAAAAAGCAGAAACAATCGAGCAATGATTGTGAACTCAAGATCTGAGGAAAATAGAATGAAGCGAAACTCAAAGAAACAAATCAATGTGCGCCAAAGCGAACAATATCGAAAATCTGAATCAACACACATAAGATACTTAAAGAAAGATAATTGTGCCAATATACACAAATAAACTAGATGTCGAACTACATAATTGAGAAGTTATGCTAATATGCTTGCAAAAGAGTCGACTATGAGATCAAAGAGAGTATGTGGCAAAGAAATCGACTATGACATCAAAGAGAATATGCTCATGAGAGAAATTAGAAATAACTGATTTAAAACCCATTGTAAACACATCATGCGAGAAGTGGATATGGGATCAAAGAAAGCATGCTTGCAAACAAACCGACTAAAGGCTGCCAAAACCACGAGAAATAAGACCTTTGTGTATCACGCTGTAACAATGCTCCTAGATGATCCAGTATGGAAACCAAAGGCGCTTCAAGAGGGTGCGTGAGAGAAAATAGGAGGAACAAGGAGTGTGGATCAAGAGATAAGGATCAACATGCAATACAAGGAGACAAACAAGATAAATGGTGAAAAGAACAAGAAAAATAAAGGGATCGTGAGCAGAGAGAAAGACATAGGGACAACATAGTTAAAGTCACATAACGTGGGGACGTTATAATGCAATGCCAAAACAAGCCCACAAAGGCAACCATGAGAGAAACACGAGGAAAGAGCAAGAACAGGGCCCTCAAAGACCTCCATGAGCAAGAGCTAAGAAGCTATAGAAAGGAGCATGCACCGATCTAGCGAATACATACGACCAACACCATAACCGAAAAACAATTTTGCAGTCGTAACACCCGAACACCACGGGGAAAAGAGCATATACCCTACCACATTAACATTGGAAACAAGAGCCATATCTGGGAGAAAGTATTCACAAGGGGACCAAAAAAACCCCAAAGGAGACATCGAGCAAGCATCCGCGAGTACTAGAGGATAACACATTCAAAGGAAAGGAAACACTCATGGCGATATGAAAAGAAAGAACATTCATGTCCAAAAGCGACCCTAAGAAAGATACTAATAATGCAAAACAATAGAAGAGGCGATTTACGTAACCAACAAATTAGCTAAGCGAGTCTAAATGGAAAAAGAAGGAGGCGACTCTCGAAAAAATGAAATGGCGCTTCGGGCAAAACCCCATCGCATGACAAAAAAAAATATCTATAGTAAACCATAGCGACAATTGCACCTTTGGAACATATCAAAAGAATATGAAGAGATAGCATTCTATAGAACGAAAACATGCCGTAAAACCATAGAAAGTTGTTAAATAAGTTGATCTATTTAGCGAGAAAAACCATGAAATAGAGCATACTATAGGACATGCACAATAATTCATGACAAGAGTGAGAACCAAGATAGCATATTCATAAGGTGGACAAGATCACGGAGGGCGACTTCGAACAAAAGGAGCATGTCATGCTTAGAGACAAATGTGGAAGATAAATCAAAGCATAAAAATAGAAGATATCAAATGAAACAAGCGAAGGGATATCTTTGAGATACATGGAAGGAAATGTAAAGCAAAAAAAAACTTCGATCATATGAGCAAACGAGGTTAAAAAGAGCAAGATGACCATAGGGTGGCTTGGAAAAATCATGTAACCCGATAAATTAGAATATGAGATAACCATAGGGGCTAAGAAATTATATGTATAAGGGCTAAGAAATTATATGTAAACACGTAGAAATAAGAAAACACGTGGGGAAGCCCACCAAGCTAAAACAAACAAGAATAAAAGGCCGAACAAACCTGACACTAACAAAGCGGAAAGGAGAACGCCAGAGTCAAAAAGATGAGATGAACAAATGAAGGAGAGATGACAATCGAAAAAACTAAGACAAGTGAGACCAAAAGAGGTAAGGAAAAGAGAAGTGAGACAAAAAGAGGTAAGGAAAAACTGCGAGACGAAAAAAGACAAACAAGAAAGCAAACGTAATGCTTTGGATGACATAGTTTTGGGATCCTGAGAAGAGGAAGAAAGCATAAAAATGCAAGACATCAGACACAAAAACATGGGATAGCGAAAGAAACCCGATAAAAGCGGCGAGAATAGAAGAACCCCACCTATCATGCCAAAACAAGACTAGGCAGGGAACCATGTATATAAAGGAACTACATGGGCATATGCAAAAACCTAGACCATGCTAACCAAAACCAAGGAAATTTGAAATACCGAATAGTGGGATGCCGCGACCCAGATCCCCTCCCAAAGCAAAGAACTGAGAGGTCGCTGAACTCTGCCCTTCATCATCAAATATGGGCAGCAAAATTGGTCGCACCAAATAAGATCATCGCCTCAGCTGGACCTTGATCATCTTAGCCTTTTAATTGACTCGGATATATTACGCAAAAGCAATCGATTGAGTCGGCGGATAGAAAACAAAACCGCCCCCGAGCGAGGAAGATACCGTGAGAGCCAAGAAAACTCAAACCTATACAAAACCAAGCCAGACCCAATAATTGGAGCGAGAGATAGCCGACCGGAGGATCTAAATTTGAGGCATGCCAAGCCCGCTTCAAACCAACGCCCGATGTTCCCCAAACAACAGATCTGCATAAAACAAAAACCAACAAGAACCCAATCCAAATCGAAGTTGGGCTATATGCCCCAAAGGCGTAAATCGAGGCAAAAGAAATGGCAATCAAAGCCGCTATTGCAACAAAGTGCATGAAATACAAGTCCCAAGAACCACAATCTGAAAAACTCACCGGCCCGGTGATCAAGAGATCCAAAACTTGTATACGGCCGCAACCCAACAACGTGAACCATGAATAGCCCAACCCATGGGTCATGCCATCCCTAAGCGGCGCTGAGCTCTGCCCTTTTCAAAGAAAGGCGGAAAAGGCCCGCCAAACCCAAAGAAAGAGCATCGCCTTTAAACTTCGATGGGGATCATACTAGCACGGATTATTTCAGTTAGAATCTGCAAAGGATCGATTGACTCCAGAAAGACATCCTGGATGTAGATAGGGAACAAGCCGACCTAGAGGAAGGAAGATACGAGAGAACCAAGAAAAACAAACTGAAAATACCCAAAATCGAGCAAAAGTGGCCCGGCGGAGGATCTGAATCCGAGGCACACCAAGCCCGCTCAATCCAAACCCCAGATGCTTTCCCAATCAGACCGCCGCAGGGATCGCCTACCATGGAAACCATGGATCGCCCATCCTGAAACCCAGCACTATGAATCATGGATCGCCCACCGTGGAAACCATGGATCGCCCATCCTGAAAACCTTGGACCATCAACGCTTCATGAGAAGGGAGCAAACTTGAGGAGCCAAAGAAGAGAGAACAGGAAAGGGAGCTCAAGAGAACGCCGATGACTAGAAATGAGACAAGAGGCTGAATAAATAGGAGACGTGAAGGAGAACGTCCCCATCCAAGGAATGTCGGTTCTATTGCTGCCACAATAGAACCGTGGCATTCCTATATCAACCATTCTCATTAGCTAGATTTCTCCTTCTTCTCTATGCAATTTCTTTAGTTTCTACTTATTACTAAATCATCTCCCTCTTAATTCCACATCAATGCACAAGCTTTTCTGGCACAATTTGTAATCCTCACTGTTAGCGGATTCATAGCCTTTGTTGAGCAATTTTTTCCAAAATCCTAAATCGCTTCCTCGTTTGGTGGTTTCTTGGGTTTGGATGGGCTGGAGTTGGGAGTCCAACATCAGCATATCTTGTTGGTTCTGTCATGATCTTCAGCTTTTGCCATATGCATTGGGACCCAGCCTTGATTGCTTGTGTTTATCTGCGACCTAAAAATTGCCGTTATAGGTGGTGTTGGTGTCGGATATGCTTGTCATGCAGTTTTGAAGATGGATGGCTATGGACGACTTCCCTGGTCAGTTTGTCTTTTGAGGTTTGCACCTTGTTTCATAAATTTCTTTGTTCCTTCCTCCCTTTCATTACTAATTTTGAGATGCTGTTGATTGCTTGTGGATTTTGGAGTTGGGGTATCATGTTTTTTGCTGGTGAACAAATTTGGGTTGGATTCCAGGCCTTTTACCTCGATTTTTTGGGAGCGGCAATGCATTTCATATTCTCTAGGTTTTTCACATTGCTTCGAGTGAGTGGGTCGCCATTTTTGAGCAGCTCGGATCCATGGGAGGTGACTGCGTCTGTGTACAAGTTTCTTTTTTGATAGGTTTCTGTAAAAGTAACCACGATAAAATAGTGATTTAGCTTATAAAATTAATATCTTATTTTATGGATATATTGATGGGTCATTTAATTTAAAATTAATATCTTATTGTGTGGATGTATTGGTTGGTCAATTGGTTTGTTATTGTTGAGACATTATGGATATCAACTCATGGATGAGAAGTATTTTCTATTTTTATTGTTGACGATGTTTTTGGACCTTGGAAGCGAGGAGAAAACCCTGGAATCGAGGCGAAGTCTTTGAACCTTCGATGCCTTGGAAATTTGTTGTTGAGGATGCAACTTCGCCTAGGATATCTTGGAGTTTTTTGTTACACTTATAGTTGACCAAATTGTTGCTTGGGGTTTTGTTGCCTTTAGTTGGCGTGGGTCATGTTAAGATATGTTGCTTAGACTTGTTTGTTAGGTTTGTAGTTGGTAGCTGAGAGGTGCGTCTTTTATAGCATAATGCTTTTTGGTTGCCCTTCTTGCTTTATGCCATAGGATGAAGTAGGAGTTTCCTACTTCATCAAATTCCTAGCACATGTACTACTGCTTGGTCATGCATCTATTGGATTGGTCTTAGGGTGGTGCCTGCACCTCATGGGTCGATGGTACCGCCCTGATGAGCTGATTCCTTAATAAATCTGTCTGTGCTTGCCTCTTATCTTTGCGTTTCTCCTTCCTAGATTGCTTATCTATGTGTTTCTTGATCTTGCATGTCCGTTGTGGGCATCCTGCGATCTGTCAACCGTCCCATTCCGGGTCTTGATTGCAGATCGACCTTGCTATCAGTCGCCTCAGCTCTTTGGCCTCCCATTCTCTGTTGTTTTTTCAGCCTTTCCTTTCCTTCTATAGCATGGCTGCGATTACCTTTGCCTTTCTCTTGCCTTCTTTTTTTCCCATCGCAGGCCCTTCTTGACCTGCACCCAGCCTATCCAATTGCTCCGGCATCGCCAAGCTGGTTGAAATCAGTTTTGTTATCTTCTTACTTTTCCATTTCTCAGATGGTTTGGTCCTTCTAAGTATGTTGGGATTCCTAGTTTGTTGTTAAAGATGCTTTCTTTAGGCAGAGTCTTGCACAAGGTAGAAATGCGTTCCTAGTCATAGGCAGAGTCTTGTACAAGGTAGAGCATATTGTGGTAGTTTGTTTTAATTAATGTTTTTTGTTCTTATCTAGATATTCCTTCTTGTAGTTGTCAATTTGCTTTTTCTTTTGATTCTTGTCGTACTTGATCAGTAGTATGTGTACTCGATTCATGCTTTTCTGTTTCTTAAAGATTTGCGGTGATGAATCATTTTGAATTCGATCTAAGAGGTTTTTTGGCTCTATACAGTGGAACCAGCATTCTTGAGTACTAGAATTCGACTTCCCACTAGATTTGCTAACTGTAGGGATTGTGAAACGACCCGTCCATTGCTCTCTGAATTTTGAGCTGATATGCTCGGTTTGGTCTAGGTTTTTTGTATCCTCCAAGTTCTCGTCTAGCTATGTGAAACCTCCATCCATTTCTCCGGCGACATGCCCAATTAGCGTCATCTTTGGCGGCCACCATTTCCTGAGAGGTTTTTGTTAGGGGATACTGGGTCCTGGTATCACAACCCATTTAAATCTCTTACTTGATTACTTTTACTAAGAATTTGTTGTCGGATTTGTGGCTAGCTTTCATGGTTTGCAACTTGTGATTGTTAGTTCGATTCCCTCCAATGGCAAAATAATTTTTCTTTTTTTCTTGAGTTTCTTTTGTGTTTATATGGCATAAACTAGACAACGGTATTTCCACTACATGTTTGTGTTTTGATATCCTCATTGATCATCTTCATAATCATGCGCTAGATTATATATTTTGTTTTCATGGAAATCGGGATCTCATTCATCATTTATATCCAAAACCAATAGTACTCTCGTTTCTTCGTGATCTTTGCAAACATGCATTATATCTCCCTAGTCATGTTTTATTTGTTGGTTGTTCACATAGACTCTCTTATTAAACGCATTTGTTGTCCTTTTCCATAATAGCATTGGATTATATAGATCTGTAAACTTGATATCAAAGATGCATTTTTATCAGCATTTTTCTTGTCATCATAGAATTGGAATTTCTTAGATTTTTGAGGGTTATATCGAATAAATTGATTGAACTTTACTGTTTTATCATTTCCCAGAACCTCGGCATGTTGCATTATTCAACGTTTAGGACTTGTGTTAGGGCTTGCATCATGTGGCTGTCAAATTGGTTATGGTTTCTCGTTATCTCACTGTGGTGGTTTCCTAGAGTTAACATTTGCTGACACTACATGTTGTAGTCTCTCATTAGCTCAGATCCTGCATTATCCTATGCGTCATATGGTCATTGAGTTGGTTATGGTTTCTCGTTATTTCACTGTGGTGGTTTCCTAGAATTAACATTTGCTGACACTAGATGTTGTAGTCTCTCGTGCTCGGATCCCGCATTATCCTATTATGTTTGCTCATTCGACATAAGGTGCTAGGACTTGCACCATGTGGCTTCGTATGCACCATTAGATTCATTTTGGTTTATTATCCTGATGCATTGTTTTCCTCACATGGTTTGCTATGATCGGCCTTTTTTCAAGAGAAAATGCTGAAAGTGCATGGGTTGGGTTATTAATATGCATGGGATGCCATGTGTTCGGTTTTTGATCATTTTGCCATAATCATTTCTTTGTCCGTCCAACTCCTATATCTACATTTCATGATGTCATTTGTCTATAGATATTGTTCACATGAATTAAATATATACATGTTGTTGGTTATGTTAGCCTCTAGGCTAGGGAGGTCTCTCCACATAAGCATCTTTTGCGAGTTATTTGTTTGGTTGAGGCTTTTGATCAGAATGCTAAGAGATAGGTGATGAGGTGTTCTCTCTGGTTATGTTACACGTGTTCATATGAGGTTAGATTTTATATACATCTTTGTTACGTTGGCTAGTTAGTTACGTTTCTTTATATTTGTGGCTGTTGGGTTAGTCACAGTTGGCCAATTATGGGTTTGAGATTTATTCAATTATTGGCTTAACATGGAAATTTCTTGAAGTTAACATGATAATGATCCTTTACACATCAACTTAACTAACACTCACATAGAAATCAAATGATCGTATGCACCATGCCTCCAAAAATTAAATAACGTTGTACATATTCTCACATCTATAAATTAATGAAATCAGAGTTGTATGTATTTTGGCTTAAAAGCCAGATTAACATGACCCTTGACTCTGGCAAGAATGACAACTTCCATGCCAAGGGTGAGTATTATAAGAGGGCATAAATATGTGCATCTTGAAGCAGTGGCATTTTTGAAGCAGTGGCATTTTAGACGTAGTCAAAGCCATTGATCTTCATAATGTGTTATGCACGTCGAGCTGCATGATCTTTTGCTCTTCCCCGTTCAAACACCCAATCTCCAAAGGCTGCTGCAATTGTCTGTGCGCGCAAAGGGTTGCCCTCCATGGGCGGAGGGTGAAGGGGCTTAAATCATAGTTCAAAGTCAGCAATCCTAACAGTAGCAGCTGTGTCCTGTATCTGGAGCACTAGAAGGGTTTGTGCTTCCCAAAAGATGCCTCTCTTGTGGGACAGGACATTGTGCCTCATGTGCCAAAGGAAAGTAAGGAAATGATAGGAATCCCAATGGGACCTACTGCTGGTTAAGATGAATGACCGTCTAATATATACCATAAAATAGAAATTGCTTTTATGCAGCAGTAATGGAGAAGATAAAATATACAAGGCGTTCAGTACAAGGAAAGCATCTGCTCATATGCTAGCTCCCAGGTGCACCTAACAACCTATTCTTGATGATGCTGGAAGAACATCATCATTGGCAGCCCAGGGCAAAAGTTCCGTAAATGGTACCACACACAACATTATCAGCCGGTTAATCATTCTCATACAGGAAAAATTGGAATCAGAAGACCTGTAAAAAATGACTGCCTTGCCCTCAGTACAATATCAAAATTCATCTGACAGAAAGGAAATGTTGAAGATAGCCATTCCAGGCTAGGCTTCCAACGCTTGAAGAATGGCCACATGCTTTCCTAACCTGGAAATTAAAGGGCAGAATTAAAGTGACCATAAGATCAATAGTATTGCATAAAACCAATAGCCCAACCTGCTTAGACAGAGTGGCATCCCATTTTTAAATTTTAGTAGTCTCTAGGTGCAATGCAATTGAGTTCCAGCATGTGCTCATGAAACACATCTCTATCTTCAGCATTAGTAAGTCTACTAATTTCCACTAGTCTGAGCATCCCATAAATAGACAGCATGAGGACGTTGGACAGTTGTCTTTATATTTTAAACTATCCATGGAAGCTTCTACTGCAGTGTAAGACCACGAAGTTACTTGGTATCCCTATTGGAATCTACATCTCCACTTCAGATTCGTGGTATGAAATTATTAGAGGTTTGCAGAAGCATTTATTTTGGCGAAATATTGCTAAACTATCCATGCCTGGTAGAATCACTGTAGCTAAATGTGTTCTTAGTAAAACTCATATTTACAAGGCATCTACTCTTCTAGCTTCTCAGTGTAAGACGGAGGAGATTGTGCGTATCGTAGAATGAGGAGAGAGTTGTAGTCAATGTAGCTTGGGCAAAGTGCATCAGACCTAAGGCAGCTTGTGGTCTTGGTATATTGGATTTTTACCTCTAAAGTAAGGTCATGATATCAAAGTTTATTTGGAAGATTCTCATTGGTAAGGAAGTTCTCCTAGTTTGAGTTGTTGAGGCAGTCAATTCACCATTGTCTTCCATTTTATAAAGCTACCATTAAGCCCCTCCTTCCGTGGGCTTTTTTTTATCTATGCATCCGTATTTTAATGCTTTCTCCTATCTGTCAGGTCTCTTTTTATATCAATCTTAAGGTGTGTCTTCAGTTGTATATTTTGTGCTGGTGGATTCCTTTGCAAGACACTACAAAGAATGTACCTCTGAGTGTTATTGTTCATCCAAAGAAATAGAGCCAATGGGTAGCAACTTGTATAAGCATTGTAGCCTAGTATAAGTCAGGTCATCTCCTATCATGGGCAGCATTGAGAACAAAATTCATGTTGTAATGGTGGAATAGAGCAATTTGGACTAGTATTGCTGCATTGTTGCCACGGATTCAGGTCCACAAATTGAAATTGATGGATGGGGGTGCCATCAGGGCATCAAGCCAGGGCATTTTGTATCTTCTGTTTATAAATTGCTTCTGCATTCCAAAACCACCTTCATTTAATAAATGGCATCTTCCTCAGCCACAGTGTAAAAGTGTTTGGGTATGGGTGTGGGATAAGCTTCTTCATTCCAAAGTGGCAGTTCTATGATCGCAAATAATCCATAGATGTCTCAAAGTCAACATAGGCTGCTCTGTAAAGAATTTAAGAACTTCGTCTTTTGTGTAAGCAAAGGATTTGAGAGTGAGCATTGTTTCTCCTTGTGAGAGGCTTCGGCAGGCATGGTCTTGGCTGTTCACCCTATTTGGCACCTCTCGATCTAGCCACGAAATTCTGCTCGCTATTTACCTTGATGATGGCCCAAACTACAAAAACGAGCTTTTCATTGTGCATGTGGTTGGCTTCTATGGTCGATTTGGAAGAGGAGGAGATTGTATATCTCTAAGAGCATGGACACTACAGATGAGACTCTTCTTCAATGGACACAGAAAAAGATTGTTATGGCTTATAATTGCTCTTCTCTTGATCAAGAGAAGAAAGTACTAATTTAGAATATTTACCTTCAGATTCATTCTTATGCATAGACAGATGGTTGTGCTCAGTTAGATTAGTTTGTCCTTTGGGGTTAGAGTCATGTCTTTGCATTTTATATTGTTATAGTTTTTAGATTGGTGGAAAAAACAAAGGAAGAAAGGAAGACACCAACAAATGAAGGTTGAAAGCTAAGTAAAATGATGGACATGGAGGGACGAAACGAGACTACATGGGCAGTTTTTAACTAGTAGATTCTAAAAGATTATCTCAAAGATATCATCGTGATAATCTTCATCTACCCCAAATTCCACATTGTAAGGCATCTCTTGAGCGGATGGCTACGAACATGAGATCATGCAAGACCTATGATTTAAGAATTCAAGACCTGTGATTTAAGAATTAAGTGATAAGGAGGACATGAAGGCACAACATTGCATCCCCTTTTTTGTCGGTTTGTGTGGCGAGCCCCATATAATGGGGCTTTCCATGGGCATTCCTAGAGGTTTTCTCTAGTCAAGGATTCCTTGATGGGGCTTTCCATGGCCATTATTCCATGGCCATTATCGAACCTGGAGGTTTTCTCTAGTCAAGGATTCCTTGTTGAGACGATAGCTATTATGGGAGCTATACATAATGTTTTAGGTGGGTTATAATAAGAGAAGCAAGCCTAGAATTGTTACATCGGTGGAACAAGATGCAAACGTTTCAGCCAAGATACAACATGGCAACTGGGGAGCCCATTCAGCCTCCGGAATGGAAAGCGGCGGGCTTGATTCCGCTCAACAGGTGAAGAACAGGTAAATGGATCAAATTTTGCATCCTCCCCGGTTGTCATATTGTGGGGGGACGAAACAGGGTCGCTGATTCCAGGACTCGCTCCCGGCTGCCGCCGGTCGCGGGACCCCCTGGAATCATCTCCCCTGTTTCCGAATGATCCTTATTATTTGAAAAAAACACCTTTAGGTCTGCTTCAGGTCTGCTGATCGATGGGAACGCGGAAACCTTCCTCCAGACCGAGCATTCAGGTCTCAGGTCTCAGGTTCAGGCTCAGGCTCCAGATTCCTCCAGATTCCTTCGTGCGAAACCCGCCTGAGATACGGGCTCATGCTTAAACGACGGCACTGGTTAGCAAGCAATTCACTCGGCAATGGCGTTCTCCCGGATCATCTCTCTCCTCCTCTTCTTCACCATGGCCTGTGCAAATTTTAGTTTGAATCCTTTCACCAACGACGACAACGCCTGCATCCACATTGATTCCGATCTTACCAACAATAGCGTGAAAAATCAGAACGGTACAAGGAATAACGGTAAGGTTTACTACGCAGAGTCTTTTAGATTCAAGAACGCAACTGCTGTTGCATCCTTCTCTACGTTTTTCTCCTTCCAGATTGATGCATCGGCTTCTCAGTGTCCTGGGGATGGCATGGCTTTCTTCATCCAGGCTGATCCAAGATCAACCCCATATGGGGCGCTGCTGGGTATAGAGGGCAATTCCTCTAACCGATTTATTGCAGTGGAGTTTGACACTTACATTAACGACGATCATGCTAGCCACACAGACTCTAACATCGAGTGTGGACGTCCATCCTCGGGCCCAGCAGCATGTAGCAGAAGTTGTTCTCACGTTGGCATCGATTTGGATGACATGAATTCTTTCAGGTATGCCTGCTACCCCAACCTTTTGAGTGGGACTCAGCGAGCATGGATCGACTTTGATGCACAGTCTCAAGTTCTGGAATTAAGAATTACCAACGAGAGTGATTTGCGTCCTTCTGAAGCTATTGTCACTGCTCAGAATGTAGATCTGCAAACAGTTTTTAGTAACGATGATTACTTGCACGTTGGGTTGTCTGCCTCAACCGGTACTGCATCAGAACTTCATATAATTTACTCTTGGAGCTTCAATATTACCCACCTTGAAAATCCTCTGTCTGCTCCACCTCCATATTCCTCTTCATCTAAGAATAATACTCTAAGATCTCCATATTCTAGAAATAATACTTTATCTCCATATTCTAGAAATAATACTCTATCTCCATCCAAAAAAGTTACCCTGTCAGTCATTCTCATCATCATATTTGTTGTTATCATCTTCACCAGTGTCTTAATTACCTGTTTGATCTGCATCAAGAGGGCCAAAACCAGAAAAAAGCGACATGAGACTTTGCCCCAAATCTCTGAATTGGAAATTCCTCTTCCAAGATATAGCTTTGCAGATCTGAGTATCGCCACCAAACGGTTTAGCAAGAATGAGATGCTCGGAAAGGGAGGATATGGAACCGTTTACAAAGGAATATTGCCAAGCGATGGATCCATGGTGGCTGTTAAGGTCATGGCTGCAGAAGGACTAAACCAATTCCTAGCAGAGCTCTCTGTAATAGGTCGTCTAAAGCACAAAAATTTAGTGGCCCTTAAAGGCTGGTGCTATGAACAGGAAAAGCTGATTCTGGTTTATAACTTCATGCCAAATGGGAGTTTGGATCAACATTTATTTTCATCAGAAAAAATGTTGTCATGGAGTCAAAGATATGAGATTGTAAAGGGCATTGCAGAGGGATTGTTGTTCTTGCATGCTGGTTGGGAACAAAGGATCGTGCATAGGGACATCAAAGCTGCAAATGTCCTTCTAGATAGTAAATTCGGAGCACGCTTAGGTGATTTTGGACTCTCAAAACTCATGGAGAACAATAAAACACAACAGACCATGACACAGGCAGGCACCTGGGGTTACATTGCACCAGAATTGGCATACATGGGCAGGGCAAACGAGAAATCAGATATATACAGTTTTGGCATTCTTCTTCTAGAGATAGCTTGTGGAAAATCTGTTCTTAATTTTTCATATGAGGCCCAAGAGTATGATTTTCTGTGGGACTGGGTTTGGCAAGCTCATTTGAGGGGTAATTTACTTGGACTTGCTGATGTTAGGCTTAACTCAGAGTATGATCAAGATGAAATGCGGATTGTTTTATGTTTAGGATTGCTTTGCAGTCACCCTGATGCAGATATGAGACCTAGCATGAGAAAATGCTGTCAGATACTCAATTCTGAAGCTGTTCTTCCAGATCTCCCCAATTCAAAACCAACAATGTTTTTTGGTGATCGCCAACTGAATTCTGTTGTGCTTTCTCAATCTAGAGGATCTATATGGCAGAGTAGTGGAATAAGTAGTAATTTCGATAGATGCGATGTTCCCCTTATGCATCTCAGCGGATAGTCAGACATATGCACAGAGAACTATTTTGGTGATAAGGTCTGAAGGCTAAAGTTTGGTTTTTGTGTTGGATTAAGGACACAAAGTGAATGGAGAACCGAAAAAGTTCCATGGTTTTTGTGTTGGATTTGACGGATACTATACTTCCCTTTATCTTGAATCTTTGCCTTTAAATCAAACTTCTTTGGTTCACAGTAACAGTCCCTGAACAATGCACAGAATGCAATGTGTACCAGACCACCTGCATCACCCAAAAGATTTTAAACAACTGTAATGACTGCTTGCCAATATACAGAGGAACAAAATATGATCCCTGACCTTTTCCATGTACTCAAGTAATTCATTATTTGCCAGACATTCTATGCCAACATTCTAGAAAGAAAACCAATAATTCTGCAAACATAGAATTCGGGCTTCAAACATAGAATTATACATAAGAATGAGCAGCCTTAGTTGTAGGGTGGGCATCTTATCTTTGCAGATGTTCTTTAGACAACAAGGAAGGCAGCTAATGTACCAGCTCGGGAACATTCACAACATTAACAGTAGCAGCTGTGTCCTGTATCTGGAGCACTAGAAGTGTTTGTTCTTCCCAAAAGATGCCTCTCTTGTGGGACAGGACATCGTCCCTCATGTGCCAAAGGAAAGTAAGGAAATGATAGGAATCCCAATGGGACCTACTGCTGGTTGAGATGAATGACCGTCTAATATATACCATAAAATATTGAGCGTCTTATTTAACAACCACCGTCATGTTTGAACCAGCATGGAATAAAAAAAACTCCGTGTATTTTTTCTCTCAATCTGGCTTTAACATGACACTCACTAAAAAATTCGTTAAGTCCACAAAAACCTCGTGTATTTTTTTTGGTTCAAACATGACAGTGGTTGTTAAATACCACGATCGTTTATGCAGCAGTAATGGAGAAGATAAAATATACACGACGTTCAGTACAAGGAAAGCATCTGCTCATATGCTAGCTCCCATGTGCACCTAACAACCTATTCTTGATGATGCTGGAAGAACATCATCATTGCAGCCCAGGGCAAAAGTTCCGTAAATGGTACCGCACACAACATTATCAGCCGATTAATCATTCTCATACAAAAAAAATTGGAATCAGAAGACCTGCAAAAAATGACTGCCTTGCCCTCAGTACAATATCAAAATTCATCTGACAGAAAGGAAATGTGGAAGATAGCCATTCCAGGCTAGGTTTCCAACGCTTGAAGAATGGCCACATGCTTTCCTAACCTGGAAATTAAAGGGCTGAATTAAAGTGACCATAAGATCAATAGTATTGCATAAAACCAATAGCCCAACCTGCTTAGACAGAGTGGCATCCCATATTTGAATTTTAGTACTCTCGGTGCAATGCAATTGAGTTCCAGCATGTGCTCATGAAACACATCTCTATCTTCAGCATTAGTAAGCTAAGGAGAGGTGCCTGTGTATGGTGCAGTTAAGGAGAGATTGGCGTAAATTTGCAGCTTGGATCCCAAATTGCTCCCATTTTTTTGTGAACTTGTGCCCGACAAGGCCCACTACAACCTGTAACAAGAAAAAATACGAAATCAAAATTTGAAGGTGACATAATCTAACTAGATTACAGAGGGGTGTAAGTACCATGATGGTGATACCTTGAACCTAATGGTGCAGTTTAAGTGGTGCAGTCCGATACCCCTTATGGTGCACTTATTGCACCTAATTTGATCACAACAAAGTACCCTGATGGTGCACTGGCTGTACCTAAATTGATCACAACAAAATGTTGCTTGTGCATGTGCTGCACCTGCAATTGTTCATATGTAGAACCCCAATGGTGATAGCTACAACTGCAGTTGTGGGTTTCAAGAACCCCAATGGTGATATCTGCAACTGCAACTAGTGGGTTGTTAGTACCCAAATTGTGTGATGCATAAACTTGAATTGAACATGAATTGAACATAAGGAAAGGTGTTGAACCTTTCAGCGCTTCCAGCCTTACTAAACCAGCCATGTCTTTGATAAAATCATTCTTCATGATCAGACATGGCAGGTTTTTATGAAAGTTTGCAAATAAAATAAGGTTTAGATATATACTTACCTTATTTGTGGAATGAAGTAACAAGCTGTCCAAAGGAAGAATTGTGGACACACAACTTTGCATCTAAAAAACATTTCAGATTTAATAAGAACATACTTTAGATGCTACATGGCAGGTTTAGGGAAAAGGTGAATTGAACAAGGAAACATACATGATCTGCACAACTCTGATCTGCACAACTTTGAATACCCTTGCCATTCATTTACAAAAGTGCATACAAGAAGCCCTACCATTGAACAAGAAATAACATAAGAAAGATGCCACATATGGTCCACAAGTTCAGCAAAAGTTACGGTGAATAAAATTACAAAAATTATATCTCTTAGCTTCACAACTGATAAGTTACATAATATGTCAAGGCTTTCATCATAATAACCGCACTTGCTTAAAAAAAAAAATATAGAATACTTCAGATTACAATCACAGTCCAAGAGACTTTAAATGAAGATTAGCTTCCTTTCTCGCAGGTCATCCAAAGCCATGGATTTTCGTTCTCACGTGAACATCGACTTCGGAATCGGGACACGAAACTTTTGTGCCCTTAATTTCTTCCGCCTCAAATGTTCATCATAGCTGCAGATATGTGTGTCTTCAAGTGAACAACCACAAATCTCATCACTGCCATCTAATTGATCGCCTTGGAAGAGGTCCCCCGCACACGGACTTGAGAACTTGGTTCTTCACAATCATTTTCACCACCAAGCTGAATCTCCAACTGTAATGGCCTAGGTGAAAGTTGGTTGTCTGCCAACTCATGTTCTACATGTTCCATTTGTTCTTGTTCTGCCTGTTCTGCCTCAAACCTTTCTATTATCTCAATATCCTCATCTGAATCATCAATAGTCTTCCTCTTCCTCTGCCTTTTCTTCCCCTTACTATTTTCTTTAGCCAACTTTCACTAGTCCTTGCGTCCGAGTCCTGCGTTGGGAAGGACTCAACTAACTTAATTTTTTTATTGCAGCCCATATTCTGACCAAATGATATATGCTCTGCAGCAACAGAAGGCATTGGGTTGTCGAGCAGCGTCCTAAAGGTTAACAAGGCTCTTTCAGGCAAGTGGAAAACTTTTGAGAGTTTGTCCAAATAAGTTCTTTTAGAAGGCCACGAGAATGATGACGTGGATGATGAAGATGAAAAGAAAAATAAGCCTTCAAGAAAATCGAGGGAATCCTAATTAGATCAATAAAAATTTGATGTTGCGACGCCATCTGGAAAAAATGGACAAAACATTGGGGCTTGTGGCAGAGGAGTAAGCTTAAAGACAACAATGGAGATCTACCAACAAGGCCAGATCCAAAACTGTCTGATAAACAATTTATGAAGAGGATACAGGGTTGAATGGGCAATGAAACGCTCAATTTACAAAGAAGCAATTTACAAATTGCATTACAAGAACCAAGCAATTTCATATTGCCATAATTGTCACATCATAAAGTTGTAAATGAATGATACAGAATTCCAATCTAGAATCAAGATTAAGTGTCGACGTGGATCAAGTACCATACATTATAGTAGATCAACTTAAACAGTACAAATGTACGCATGCTCTCACAAGCGAGTTCTTTACGTTAGAAAGGTGAAAATATGATATTCTATATCGACTGCTACCAGTGTTTAGTCTCCAACATTGCTCATGAATTTCCATATTCGAACGAAGAAGCTCTGAAGTTTATAATACATTCCAAGTGAAGATTACAAAGTTAGTTAATGTCTGGCTCTTTTCTTCTCTATGATCATCTACATGTACCCAACTTATGCCCAGCAATGCTGGGCACTATTACTACTTTAGCATTAAATCCTTATTTGTGGTGTATGCTCCTCAATTTAGGGCATACTGTATAGCAAAATTAGATAGACTAGAATGTGTGCCCGGCGATGCCGGGCATTAGCCGTGATGTGTGGAATGGTTAAATGTAACAGAGTGCATAAGCAGAATGGAATGTAGTGAATTGTCTAGAGTTTATCTTTGTCAATGCTTGTGAAATGAAGACTTGGTAATGGTAGTGTGGGAGAAATTTGATTTGAATTTGTAAATTTTATTTATGTGTGTGTGGAACATGAGCCAAAAGATTATGCTTACAAAATTTAGAACTTGTTTGATGTTGTGTTGTATATGTCACTTATTGTTCTATAGGTCATTTTGAGCAACCATGTCATATGTGCGTAAAAACTTCATGACACAATTACAAATATGATCTTATTAGACATGGGATGTAATGGTTGTACATGAATGCCATTAAATTGCTATTATAAAATTTATATTGACCTGGCTTCAAAATACTACTTTTGTCACAAAATAGATGAAGCCCCTCAATAGAAAAGTGGTGCTCCCCATCAACTCATTCTAAGTTCTATCAGGGATCTTGTCATTTAGGGACAAAGGAATTCAGTCTTTTAAATGTAATATGCACCTTTATCACTGTTCACCTCACGGTCTACACATAATGTAACTCAATAGCTATTTATTGTGCATTGCCATATTCTTGAACTACAGATGCACAACGTAATAGACCCAGAAGTGTAACAAAAATAAAAGTCACAAGATTCTAAAACTTGTTACTATGCACCACGTTTTCTCCATATCTGCACATGCGACAGATAACTCACTGTTAGAGACAAATCTTCCACTGTCAACGCAACTATACAATCAATGTTTGGAAGCATTCAAATTTGAACTTCACCTGTGCATGTAGAATAACATGGCATTAGAAAGCTTTATGTGCCTTGCCAGTATCATCTAGCATTGAAAGTACCTTCACATGTTTCGATCTGAAACCTTCGAGGGATTTGACAATCAAAATACAGGCATATGGCAGCATGCAACATTTTTACAAAGAAATGATGAAAAATGTCCCTTCAAGTAATAGCTATTATCGAAATTCTCCCAGAATATTTCTTCTTTTGCTCCCTTGCTTAAATAAAACCGCAATACAAACAACAATCTCCTACACACATTCATTATTAAGCATGCTCCATCCACTTTCTATCATAAAAACTTTATGAACACATTATCTTAATAGGATCTAGACTGCTTTTAAATTAGAGACTTGCTGCCCTTATAAGATGAGAGCGTCAAGACTGCTCCATTCATATGCAAGACATTGATGGCCTGGAATGGGCATACATGGCAGAGTATCTAAGAGCTTCAAAGAAAAATAAAGGGAAAGATAACTTTCTGGTTTTTAAAAAACCGTGACAAGAACCAACAGATGTATGAGCACGTCAGAAGCATCCGATCAACTCTTTGTAGATTCTTCCAGCTGACATACTTTTACTGAAAAAGTAAACCCTGAAATAGATCCAGATATTGATACCTCCTAAAGATGCCAACTATTTGCATGCAAAACATGAACATAGACCAAACGATTAAACCCAAGCAACTGCATACAGTCGAATGATATGGCAAAGCGAATGCATCAAATATGCAATCACAAAAAAAGGAGTTATTATAGATGGCTGTTGGTGACAGCAGAACAACCAGTATGATGTTATGCTCTAGAAATTCTCCTAGAACATGAAAGCTCAAATGATATGATAACTTAAAGCGAATGCATTATATATGCAATCACAAAGAAAGAATGAAATGCAAGAGGCAGATACTAATCTAATTATCTGTTTGAACTTGCATTGTATCCATGTACAATAGCAAGAACACTTGCATGAGTGCTGTTCCAGCTTATTGCACATTATTTATTAATCCATTTCGAAAGATACCAACTTCAGCGCCAACCCAAGAGATGTATTCAAAGTCCACTCTCTTGTGTTTGACATGCGTTAGACGCGTGACTTTGCAAGCCCATAAACTGCTGTCCCCGATTCCGAAAACCTGAATATGAAAGGAAAAAGGAATGATGATAGATAAAGGACATGGAAAAACCTGTAATCAAATGAAATGCATTTACCTATTGCGTCCTTCCTTGCACGAACCTGGGATATACAGAAGCCCAAATAGAGCTCTATTTGTTCAGCCACCAGGGCAGTTTTTTAAGGCTCCTAGCGCTGCCGCAAGGAAGAAAAACCTGAGAGACAAAGTAATAAGGGAGCTCAAAGATCTATGGCTGGAAGCAGAAATCTGAACAATGAATGCAAAAAAAAAACAATTTTAGAAACCACACCTTGTGTTTGCTTCAGTTCTTTCATCTTGGGTTCAATGTGCAATAGTGTTCTAAAGCAGCAACTATTTCTCAAGACATCCATTTCTTAAGACGATGCTTCGTTTACTGTCCATAATCCCCTTTATAACATTGCGTGTTCCGTCTACTCTCCATAATTTCCTTTATAAGCTGTAAAACAAAATGAGTGTTGTTAAACCAGGGATAGGTTCAATACTGTATACGTTTTATATGCAATACGTATTTTTCGTTTGATACGGCTCAAAATTGACGTTTAATACGTCAAAAATACGGCTAAAAATTTCGGAAAAATTTCGCTTTAGTTTAAAAAACAAATTTTAAACTTTACGCTGGTTTAGTTTTAAACGAAGAAGATTTTTCGCCACGCCGAACCGTAAATAGTTTCACGTGAAGAAATGAACTGCTTTCGCTTTACGCGAAAACATCTTCGCGTAGTTTAAAACAGACAAGTTCGCTACGAAACTATTTTCGTTCACAGACGCAAAAAATCTTGTTTAAAACTTGCGAACCGGACTTCGCCAAGCAGTTTAAACAGTTTGTTTTTAAACACGCCAAAACTTTGCAAAGCATCTTGGGCCTTTTTGCTAAGGGAAAAAACTTTTTATGCCATCATCGTTGGGTCTATTTTGTGCGTGTGAAATATTATATTTAAGGAAAACTTGTTTAGCTATAGAATTCGCCTCAACGCTGACCACCGGGTTGAGTCCACATACTCCTTGGGAAACGGTCACCTTTGAGGTGTGGGTTTTTGCGTCCCCGGGGCTCGACCGAATTGTGAAGTGAGATTCCTCCTTCACGAAGTTTTCCTAATCTTGGGTTCCTACCCTCGTTCCTTAGAGACCTATAGGTTCCCGCCCTTCACTCCTTACGTTCAACCGGACGTCAATGTAACATATGCGCAGTGAGCTTGCTCTTCATTATATAGACCTCGCCTTTAGTTTGGACGATTATGAGTCTTTACCCTTTAGCATACTAAAACAGGGACAATAATTTTAGATAGCATATTAGCGGCCCTTGGATGCCACCGGTCATGCATCTACATCGTGCCGCCGCGGCCATGCATCCACATCCGGCGCCGCCGGCGTCATGCATCATCGTCTAGGGGTGCGCAACCATTGCGCTGGCCATGGCAGGCTACGGGAGCCGGAACAAAGACGCGGGAAGAATTATATGTCCGAAATCCCGGTGGTCCCAAAGAGAGGTCCCGAGTGGGGATTTGTGAAGGAATTTGGTCGTAATGAGTGGCAATGTGTATTTTGTGGGTACATCGTCAATAAATGGATTCGCGACAAATATACGAGCTCATCTTTTACGGGATCCTAGAATTGGGGTGCAAACATGTAATGCATCTGGCGACATACGACAAGATGCACTTGAAGTGTTGGGTCGAAAAAGAATAGAAGCGTAAGAACACAGCCAAAGGGATAGCCAAGAACCTTCACCATGCCAAGAAGAAGAGATCAATTACACCACCCTCCTGCAGCCGGTAACGCACCAACCAACGAGGAGGGTGGACTAGGGTCGATAGGTGGGTTAAGCACGCAGGCGAAAAAGAATGGCGTAGACAATTCAGATAGTGGAAAGAGCGGACTAAGCAACGGAGGGTTGACCAGTGCTTAACTTCGTGAGCAACCAAGAAGACGCAAATTGAAGGTTGTAGAGGCCTTTCTATATGCCGAAGTTGTCTCCACATATTTTTGGAGCACAAAGCAATCAAAGAAGCCTTCCAGAAGTTGCCAAAGCAGGCCCAAATTTTAGATTGCCTTCATACAAACATGCGAATAACAAAATGGTGGATGAAATTCATGGAAGAATGGTCGAGAGGGTGAAACTGGTTAAGTCGTGTTCTTCAAGCCGTGCCACCTCTCTAGTCACCATGGTTGGAGCAATGTAAACAAGGACCATCTTATAAATTTCATGATCGATATCCATCCGGCTAAGTATTCTTGAAAACCGTAGAAACCAAAAACTCACCAAGTCACAGGGAGATTGGATTTTTCAAAAGACAAAGGTCGTGATAGAGAGTTTTGGACCAAGAGAATATTTCAGTCGAATGGACAATGCATCTAATTGTAAGTTAGCGGGTGAAATGTTGGAGTCCAATTTCCGTGATTGCATGCGACCACCGCCAATGCCATTGCCTAAACTTATTCTTTGAAGGACTGGTTTTCACGAAGACGCTTGGTTCAAAGATCCCATTCAAAAGGCCCGCCGCCTCGCGGAAATTCATCACAAAGAAGCCGCAATTTACGCCATATACAAGTCATTATTGTCGGTTGGCCCTTTGCACTCATGAATCCCGGGCGACCGGTTTGGTTCCAATTACATTTGTCTTGAAAGAGTGCTCGTGTGTCGCGACTTCGATTATCTCGACCTTCAACCATAAAGTTCTTTGAATGGGAGAGGAGGCGAAGGGAAAAATGCTTCAAAACACCGGCAAAGAAGTCAGCCGCTTCTTCTTGAAATGCTTGGGCGAGACATTTTGGAGAGGCGTTAAGAATGTTGTCAAGTGCATGCAACCCGCTTTGTCATGCCATCAAAACCCTTGATTCTTCGAAGGCAAGCCCGAAAGGTGTGGAGGTGCCGGCACTCCATTCAATCCTTTCTAGAACGCTGATGGCCCTAATGCACCCTTTGACAATGCTAAGCGCGCTGAAGATCGCTTAGAGACTTCAATGAACGATGGAAGAAGTCCTACAATGATCTTCATGGCGCCGCTACATGCCTTAGACCCACACAAACCATGATATGGACCAGCATACGATAAAGAAGTGATGGGTTCATTGAAGAAGGTTGCAAAAATGTTTTACCCCAACAGCCGGACTACAAAGTTTTCATTGCCGAAGTTAATCAATACCGAGAACTTGAGTGGAAGGTGGATGATGAAGAGCTTCACGATGCAATCGGAGAGTCACAAGAAGGAACCAAATATGGAATCTTATGCATGGTGGCAAGCCCATGGACAAAGGTTCTTGATACGCCACAGCCCTTGCAATGACTATCCTCTCCTTGGTATCCTCCAATAGTGCAAGTGAGAGAAACTGGAGTGCTTATGAATATATACATAGTGTGACACATGAAATCGCCTCCCGCGATAAGAAGGCCGACAAACTTGTATATAACTTCTCAAATCAAGGCCTCTTGAATCGCAAGCAAAGAGTGCAGCCGTAGTTGATAAGATGCGCCCCTTTCATGGATGCAGATTCGGCGGAAGAGGACAACTTCAAGACAAGCGGAGGACGAGCCGCTTGCTCAGAAATGCCGCTAACCATGTTGACGAGGACATTCAACGTACCCATTTTGTCGATCTTTGAAGATGATTTAGACAAGAACATGTTCTCGGACAACCTTCATTTACGCAAATAAGATACGTAAGAGGAGTCGATACGAAAAGGCCGTGTCCAAGTAATACAAGAGATCAGCCCGAGGACTTAATGGTACGCGAGCTAGCGGACTCTCAATGCCAATGACCCGCACAAACAAACAACGAGTCGAAAGAACACATCTCGAGGGGCGCCCAAGAAGGGAAAGGGCCGAGGAGGAGGTTGAGCCTAGGCCACCGCGTAAGAAGACGGAAGTGCGGATGATGAAATTGATGAAGACGGTGATGTCTAGAGAGAGGAGGTGATGACTACCCTCGGTCCTATATTGTAATCGTGTATGAGGATGTTCAAAACTATTGTAACCATCCCGGCACTATGAATTAAAAAGTAAAATTTTTTTGTTACAAGTTTTTTGTCTTCCATATATTTCGTTACCTTGTGGAATTTTCCTTTCATGTATGATGTTTCTTTCATGTATTGTATGATGGTTCATGTAACTTCCGTCCATGTTTCATTCATTTGTAACATCAGTCGACCGGGTATCAAAGTCAAAGCATCGAGAATTTCCCAATCTTGCTCACCCCGCCTCTGTGGACAATGGAACTTAGCATTCAAGCTAAGCTACATTGCCCAAAGAGGCGGGGAAAGAAAGAGTGGGAAGTGTCGTTGCTTGAACTCGTCAATCACTGAGCTATCTTATTTTATGTCGAACTTACCCCCAAAGACCTGGGTTCATGTATGATAGTTCTTTCTATGTTTCTTTCATGTGTAACCGCAGTGCCCTGAAAACCTTCGTTTGGATCAGACCCGTCCTCGACCTCCGTTGTTGCACTGCCTCTTAGCATGCGCCCGCTTCGATGAGAAGTAATCTACGCATCGCGAAGAAGGGGGCAAACAGACCTCCGGACCAGCCCGGACGAATCGATCCATCCTGGGTTCACAAAATACCGGTACCCAAGTCGGAATAAAGGGAATAACCCGGTATGCCAAATTGGGCTTTGAATGCTATCTGGACCTATAATCTGTACTCTATTCCTCTGGGTGGCACATGCTCTGAATACCCAAATGGGTTTGCATGGCATGTGCCACCCAAAGGAATGGAGGTACAAATTATAGGTCCAGATGGCATCCAAATGGCGATTTGGCATGCCATCGGCGTGCAACCACAGAATCGCAAGCAACCACTAGGCTGATATCATCCGCTGCCACAATAAAAATAGAGTACTCAAAAACCTTGTTACCTACAATCCACCACGTTGCCAAAGGGGACGCGTACTCTAATTTGAAGTCATAGTGATGCTCAAGGTTCTCCATCAATAGTGGGAGTTAGGATGTTCCATGATTTGGTGCCTAACAACCGCTATATAGATGGACAACACCCAGGCACCACTTTGACTTGAAATTAGAGTGCGCTCTCACCTCTGACGTCATAGCAAGTTCAACCTCTAGAATGAACGATTTTTGCTCCGACCCCCATTGTGAGCCTCTTTGTGTAATATAACCTAGCAAAGTGACTAAGCTACATTGACACAGAGTGACTACACAAGAGAGTCAGAGCAAAACTCGCTCTTTCTAGAGGAGGTAACAAGAATTTCGAGAAGTCTATATTGTTTGCAGCGAACAATATAAAGCCTGGTGAGTTGACAACCATTCAAGAAAGTCACGCTCCAGGCCAGGATGAAAGAGACCTGAATACAAGCATCGAGACTTCCCAAACCTTGCTTTCACCCCTCTTTGAACAATGGAACTTAGTATGTAAACTAAGTTGCATTGCCCAAAGAGGAGGGGAAAGAAAGATTGGGAAGTCTCGATGCCTGAACTCATCACTCACTAACATCCAATTAACCCGAAGACCTGGGTCCAGGCATCGAGACGTCCCAATCTTTGCTTTCCCCCGGCTCTTTGGACAATGGAACTTAGCATGTAAACTAAGCTACATTGCCCAAAGAGCCAGGGGGAAAGAAAAACGGGGAAGTCTCGATGCTTGAACTCATCAATCACTAACATCTAATGAACCCACAGAATCGCAAGCAACCACTAGGCCTTATATCCTCCGTGGTCACAATAAAAATAGAGTACTCAAAAACCTTGTAACCTCCTTTAGAACGAACGATTTCTGCTCCGACCCCCATTTTGCGCGTCTTTGTGTAATATAACCTAGCAAAGTATCTAAGATATATTGACACTGAGACACGCAGAAGAGAGTCAGAGCAAAGCTCGCTCCTTATAAAGGAGGTAACAAGAATTTTGAGAAGTCTATATTGTTTGCCATGGAGAATATAAGGCCTAGTGACTTGACAACCATTCAAGAGGGTCGCGATCTAATTCAGGCTTACTCCCTTTTCGAGTTTCTTGCTTGATGTATCTAAATCGCCACCTAAAATGAGTGAGCGACCTCATCCTGACCATCCAACCATCCAAGGCTTACTCCCTTTTCGAGTTTCCTGTTCAACGTATCTAATTCGCCACCTGAGTGAGCGATGTCATCCTAGGGGGCAAATTAGATACGATAAACAGGAAACGAAGGAGACCAAGCCAGGGTGAGCTTGGAAGTCTCGAGTTAGGAAGTCCACTAATCCTTAATTAGGATGTTTTGACTCACTAACATACTTACTTTACTTAACTACAGCACAAACAAACAACTCAATGCGGCAACCCAACCCCCTAAATGTTATTTAGACAAAAGAATCCTCGTCAACGTTAGTTCATTCATGTGCATCTGAGAACTCAGGGAAAAATATCAAAAAAAAATAATGTAGAGTAGCTCATGGGTTAATGTAATCGTCTGCATCCACATTCGCACTACTATCACCTGGCCGCCCGTGAGCCGGGGCGTGTACCGATTAATGTCCGGGCACCTCTTCACCTTCACGCGGTTCTTCTACCCCCATCCAAAGGTCCATTTCACGCTGTGTTTGGAATCGGATGAAGCATTCCATCCCTCCCCGCGAGCAACCATAGGTGGCAAGGGGAGGCATCGCGTGATTGCATGTTGAGCATTGCATAATTGCGCTCGGTATAATATATCCATCATTTGATGGACCAGACCCACTTGCCCATCATCCAATCCAACAAACATCTCAAATCGACGATGTCCACACCCTAAGGCATACCAACCAACTTGGGTCAGATTTTCCCGCGACATACTTGACAATATCTAAAGTCTCCGTTCTTTACATCATCCTACCGACCGCCATATAGGTATTCGAGGGAGGTATGAAATACCACTCCTTGGAGACTCTAAGGGGATCGAGAATCTAAAACTCTTGATATTGTGCGATATGGTCATTGTCTATTCTCAACACCGTATTTTCCCTACCCAAAGGCGCAAGGCGATTCTTTCTCGGCTAGTAATTACTGCGACCATCACATCATGAGCATTTGCCACGATCTTTTAAGCGCATGTTTTCCTCTCGACAAAGTGAGGTTTCGACTTCTTTTCATTCTCTAACGAGCCTTCACATCTACCTCATATGTCAATCTTTTCTTTTTTTTGCTGCAACGCCTTCGTCTAAAAGTTTTATGGCATCTTGGAAGCAAATAAGTTATAGTAATGGGCTCATCACCAAGAGGCTTTGGAATCCTCCACAAGCTTCACTCTCTTGCTGCTACCCTTTGCCTTCCTTGTTTCCACTTTCTCTTTGGCATAATTTACAACCTCCCCTCTCACAATCTCATAGTACACTTGCTTGGCAAATGTCTTCTTTGAATTCATGGTTTTTATCATTGTTCCTTTCACTTGCACCCACCTCTCCAAAGCTCTAGCTCGGACTTCAGGGATCTTGCAGGTCATATGCCTTATACTTACCCTCTCTCACAGCTTGGCGGTCGTTGTCAAACTGTTTGGTCTAAATTGGCCTCGGTATCCCTCAAAATCGGCTCCATCGCGGCAAATGGCCTACCGCCCCATGTCACATGCAACTCCATGCACCTCTGTAATTGTGACACCTGGTTTCTTAGCCACTTCGCCATTGCCCTCAACCTCAACAACTCTTTTTCGACGCAACTCATTCATCCTAGCATGTTCCTCTGCTTTACATGTAATCTGTTGTGCCTAACCTCGACCTTTGTAGGTAGGGAAGGGAATACAAAGCCCGTCTCCTTCTCACGAGTTCTCAAAATGGACTATGATCTCATCTGCCTTAAGCCCTCATGTCTTTGTTTCACCAACACCTTCTCTTCCACGAGAGGCGAACTTCGTTGGTTGTTCCCGGACATTCTTTTTGGCATGGCACTAGACAAGTTGTGCAATAGTATTCCGAAGAAATAGGCTTTTCACGTTAATCCAATCGTGAAATAAACAACAACTCAATATGACTTATAAATTATAAAAATAAAAAGTGCAACAAAAATAAACATAGCAATGCCAAAGATGTTTTATTAAAGTATTTCAAGCAATTGCTCAATTAATATTTTTTTCGTTGCATACAAGAGAGCTCATAAATGGCACGCTAAAGCGTGACTTGGTCCGGGTCGTCAACATCGTCGTGCGCTGACCCAACTTGAGGAATCAATCGATTCCGTTTGGGGGTCTTATTGCAATGTGTTGAGAGCAATTCCAAGTGCTCCGCATGGTGTTCAAAGCTGGTTCGGATCAAACTTGCGTGCCTTGTCTCAGATTGGGGATTACGCACGATTAGCTTCAAATAATCGCACATGTTTGAAACCTCACGGGTTTGTTCCTTGGTACCCATGGTCTCCAAGAAAGAATGCTTTGCGTGCAAAATCAGCAAGGTAATAAATAAAGTAGGCTGCCCTAAGAGGTCAAAGTCTACCTTTGCATTCACCGTCTTCGTTCCATCTCTGTTTGGACCCCAATACAAATCATCGTGCATGTAAGGATAGGCAAGCCTTTCATTCTCAATTGCCTTTTGGCGGCAAAGATCCATGTTTTTGTATGCCCACCGCTTCACTTCCACAGTGCCTATTAACCGTTCTTCTCCCCCCACATATACCAATATATAAAGCCACGGGGGTCCGTGCGACCTCTCTCTTTCCCAAATTCAAAATGAAGCAAGACATTGCCGGGTGCAAGTCCATGTGTAAATGGTGCTCTTTATGAAGCTTAAGCAAGCCGCTTAAAAAGCGACATAGTTAGATCACCCACTATAGGCCAATTGGTCTCCGTGACGCTAAAACCTATTCTATTCTATTCTATTCTTTGAGCAAAGATATAACTCTTGCTTTTTTCGTTTGCTCAAGCTTCTCGTGACGCCGACCTCGGCAGTGGGTTTATACCCTAGTCTCTTAAATGCATGCTTGGCAAACTCATTATCTCCATGATTCACAAAAAGAGATGCACAAGAACCCCCATTCCAAGTAGGAAATATCAACCCCGTTTTACCAACCGGTTGTCTACCAATGCGAAGGTATGATAGACCCATGTCTAACCTTGCATTTGTGATTCCCTCATGTTTTTCATCATGGCCTTTACTATCACATCGGCCTGGCCGCATTCTAACCGCATACGTCATCATTCTCAAATTTAACACAATAGGGTTCGCCTTTAAGAAAACTAGAACCCGTGATATTGCATTTGAATACCGTTCCATATGTTCCCGAACCAATTCTGGTCTTGTTGATTATTTGAGAGCAATCCACCATTGCAAACCATATAGTCTTGGCATCCGCCCTTTTTCTTGCTTCCCACTCTTTATCGGTTTCACCGGGGCGCTTGGCTCTAATAGTGCGTGCTAAGACTTTCTTAACTAGGTGGGGGTTGATGGGTTTCCTTTCTGAGCTTTTCGATTACGTCAAGCTGTGTTCCATTCCACGACCTTATCTTTCAAAGACTCTCTCAAGCAAGCGGACTAGTTAGATTTGCTAATGCGCATGTATCATGTTTCCAGTTATGCGGGATACATTGCCATCTATCCAAGCATACCTTCGGAATCAATCTTTTCGTGTTCTAGGTCTATCATTCGAGGCCCAAAAGCTCTTCGGATCTCGCATGAGACCACGAGTGGAAGTCTAGCCATCCTTCTTACATTTGTGGTAATCAACTCTAACTTTCGGATGGGGTGGCGGCACAGGGTCGCCACAAAGCCAATTCATTAAAGCAGGTCTTAGGTTGGACCATGGTTGTTGGGGTCTTGATCTTTTCCTTTGCATCTTAGTAGAGTGCTCGGTCTCTACATTCATGTGGGGCTCTGCTACTACCCTAGGTCCTTCTCTAGGGCTCATGGGAGGCTCTGCTACTTCTAGTCTAAGCCCGTCTGACTCTTGTGGATTCATAGCAACTTTAGAAGAAACTGTGTATAGATAGCGATATGCCAATCAGAGCAAAGCAAAGATCAACACCTAAGAGTCTCAGAAAAAAAAAAAACCGACTTTAGTGAATGTTAATAAGCCGTGAAATGGTTCATTAAGATTCTAGTAAACTACTACGATTCAAGCTTGACAGTTTTAGGCACTCTACTCAGTTCCAAGTTGAGGGTTATAATCACTCTATAGTCTATCTACTGAGATTGACAGTTACGGTTATATGCAATGCATTTTTCTCATTCTCTTCCACAAGTTTAACTTATGATCTGATCCAGCTACTGACTCCACTGGGAACTCCCTCATAGAGGTTGGCAGCACTCAACTCAACATATTGCATAAGACCACCTATCGAAGTCACGAATATTTAATGAAATATACGCCACTCCCTATATTAGTGTTGGACTTTTCGTCAACAACACCGTCCGAAAAATAGGGTATATCTCATTAAATATTCTTGGTGACCTTCCATAAGAGTACAACACCCACCCTTTAGCACCGCGTGACCGAAGCCAACAAGCGGCAGGAGAGGGCTATACATCTAAATGGGAGGTTGACCCTAGCAATCCTCAACATCAGCAATGACACCCACCATCGGCATGGCACAATTAAATGTGGCACGCCAGCGGCAGGGTCTTGCCTCGACCAAGGATCACTCGAACTTCTAACCTAGCCAAGGATCACTCTCTACCTAACTACTACATTTGTCGATGAAAGGGTAGGCAACCAAAAATTTTTTTTCTTTTTTTTCTATTTCTTTTTTTTTTCGTTCCTTTATTTCTATTGCATTTCATTTTATTTTTATTTTTATTTTTCTTAAAAAAAATTCAGTCTGATTCAACAACCATGGTCGAGGCGCTGCATCATCACCGCCCTCAATCGAGGGGCAACGTGCAAAGGGCCTCACTATGGAGGAACCCTAGACCTACAATTAAAAACAATGAAAACTACCTAGGTTTGGCTAAAAACTAGGGAAAATGAAAAAAAAAAAAGCAAAGGGCACTGAGGTTGTGGAGCAGGTATGCCAGGTGGTTTACCTTGTTAAGTAAATAACGAAAAGGCCTCAAAATATATATAGAAAACTTCAGGCGTTTAAAAACTTGTTTCTCACGATAACCGCCAGCCGCTAGTTTAAACGCAAAAACGCTTTACGCCGAACAAAAAAGTTTCGCGTGTTTAACCTTTATACCGCCACGCTTGAAAAGAGTTCGCTGGTTTAACATTAAAGCTTAAACTACGCTTAAAGCCGTGAGGGTTTCGCGTAGTTTAAAAACTTAGACTTCGCTACGCTGAAGAAAGTTCAAGGTAGTTTAAAACGGAAGGTAAAACTTTTTTTTTCGGCCAAGAAGTATTAAATACAAAAATAATGATTTTTCCCAAAAATACGATTTTTGCACTTTATACGCCCCAAAAAATAGTTTCATACGTCTGAAACCTATCCTCAGAAAGTTAAACAAAGAGCCCTCTATAAGTGCTTTAAAAACTGAAGATTTTCACAAATCCAAGTACAAAATGGAAGAGCATAAGATGAAAAAACAGAGAGAGAGGGGAAGAGGGAGAGAGCATGCAACAATGCACGTAATACAATGCTTGGGATAATGCCAGCTCTTATCCCAAGCTGCCCTCTAACCCATCCCAACCCTCTAACCCATTGCCAGCTCTTACATCCCAAGCTGCCCTCTAACCCATTGGGAACGCTGCCCTCTAACCCATTGCAATAGTCTACAAATGTGCAAAGCATTTGTCACGATGCCATCCCCAATAGAAGAGTTGTAGTAAGCTAAAATGTACTCCATTGTGAAAATTTGCCTCCAAAAGGAACAAACTTGTCATAACATGCAAGCCGCTCATGGACGCAGTTTGCATTCGCATTTTGAATCTACCTATTGAGAAATGTGAAAGGAGAACAAACAAACCATGAAGAAACAACATTCTATAGAGGTAATAGCAGAACAACCATAGAAATAATTTTACATACAACGGAGCTTGTTTGCCCTCCACAATTGCCATGATTATTACGGTAGAACCTCCCATTCTATTTGTTTGTTGTAGCATCCTGTATGGCTCAAGCAATTGGACTATTGCAGGTAGAAAAAACGCAAATAAGAAAAATAAATCTATAATACAAAAAATCTTGTCCAGCAAGGTAATTCTCAGCTTAAAAGCAAAGTTATAACGTTTGATGGTGCTTCCTTATAAAAAAAAACAGTCGTCAGAGCAGTCTACAGTATGAAATATTCATAGTGTGCAATCTCCACAAATCCAAGATCAACATATGGAGGTGGATTTCCTTATACAACAGGATTTCATCCAGCTTTAGGACTATCCCAACAGTAGTGCTTCCAAGTTCTAACTGCATTTGTTACATTTTGCAGCAAAATTAAATTGCTTTTCTTTTTTGCCCTGGATCTAAATAATCCTATTAATCCAGAATTACAGAATATCATTAAAAAATGGAAACACAGATAAAAAGCAGGTTGAAGCCAAAATAAGTGAAGGGTAAAAAATAGTGGATTATTAAAGCAGAAATAGTTAGCAATCAGGTGATGGAAAATAGCAACAACAGACAAAAAAAGTTTTCAAATTAGATATTGGATAAAATAGAAGGCATAGTGATGTGGCTACATCTAACCTGCTTTTGGAACTGTAAATCGATACTGTAGTATACTGAGATTCAATTGCTCCAGTTGATAAAGGAAGATTTAGCTGAAGAAATGGCAAATGTTAGATTACTACGACACGGACCAGACTGCTCAAGTCTAAAAAATCTTTGTCTTTTCATTGCATAGAATGGGCTTATTCAAGCATGAGAAATCCAGACAGAAAAATAGAGAAAGGGACATGTTACCTTGCCAATGCCTTGCCTCCAGCTAAAAATTTCTACTTTCGCAATGGAGAAGCACTCCTTGCAATTTAGTCCTCTTGCAGGAATGCTCAGCCACAAGTGTATCACAGCTGAACTCAAATTATTCAGTCTGTAAAAAAGGAAAATCAAATAAGAGGGAAAAAAACAGAAAAATGGGTTACCTTGCACGATGCCTCCAGCAGAACGTAGAGCTTATGCAACGATCTTGGCCGATATGCAAATGGGATTGCCAAAATGCCATGTTTGCACCAAGATTCCAAGTAAAGGTGTTCTTGCACTTATACAAAATCAAAACATAATGATAAACTCTTCGAAGCAAGCGCAAATGCCAAATGCCAGATTGAGAAGGAAAAATGACAAGTGACCAATGAAATAAGCAAACCTAATAAAAGAGAAGAATCTTGAACCTCCAAAAAATCATCTGAGCTCCCTCTCCGCTCCATGCATATCACAGCATTGCATCAAAAGGTCGAGCTTTGTTTACCAAACGATTGCTCGAGTCGTGATTTGCGCTCGCTCAAGCTTCCATTTCAAAAATAAGAAAAAAAGAACCCGGTATTGTGGCTGAAGAAAACAAAAACGACCAAAGGAATGTATTTTATGGCAAAGGGAACGCCGCATGCAGCGTAAGATGCGGCGTTCCTTGGCACAAAAACCAACGCCCTCCCATTTTAAAAAAGAAGATAGATAGCATTTTTACGTCACGCCACACCATTTTAAAAAAGAAGATAGATAGCATTTTTACGTCACGCCACATTGGTAGTCACGCCACATTGGTAGCATCTATGAGGACATATGACAAACCACCAAGAACTTGAACACAAGATCTCTTAGTTGCCAACTCAATGGACTAGACACTAAACTGAGAGAGATCATAAGATTTTAGGCAAACATACATAATGATATCAATTGAATATATATGTATTGTACAATTACAAGGACGAAAAAAGAAGAGGCTCTCGCTGTTTATGTCACTCCTCGTATAAATATGTATCCAAACAAAAGGGGGTTTTAGGGGGGATTTAATATATGTGTAGAGGTAATGGTTTGTGTTATCAAGGATAACGATGACGACGACAATGCGGCCCCTTCGGGGCCTTGAGAAAGTGTTGTAGGAAAAGCAATTTATGCTAGACTAGTAACATTGCCCGGCGCTGCCGGGGCTTTTGCAACTATTTGTTAGGAAGCGGAAAAATAGAAGTTGTGACGTGTTTAAGTAGGGAAATGGGATTTGCATGGCTTTATGATTGTGTTGGTTTGGTTCACATTGTAGTTCTAGAACCGGCCCAAATTAAGACTTCAAGTTGAAAGAAAGATACCATCAAGCATCAATGTCTTGGTTATTGTCAAAGTTAATCCATAGGTAAGCATTAGCTTTAGAAAGAGCATTTTACCACTTGTAGAACATTTTAGTGGTCATCAGAGGTTTTCTCCATTTTCAAAACCAATCATTGGCATGCCATCTATATCCTTGTTGTTTACTTTGACCGTGCTTGGCAATGTTGACATAAGATTCGCCAAGTAACATGCAATCAAAATGCAAGAAAATTGTGCAACCACTGAAGTAGGCCTCACATATATAACGTTTTGCTCGCAATCAAGTTCTACTTAATTTGGGAGGAAAATGATATCCATTGGCATGTGCGATATTTTGCTTGATGCAGGCTTCAAGGCATATCCTATTGTATGTTGGAAGGGCAATTGCATTGGAAAATATTTAAAATCTTGCATCAAATTGATTCGTATTGTTGTAGTTATGATCCCTATAAGTAAAGATGAAATTGTCAATAGGTCGAAACTGACAACGCGTGAAGGTTTCTATTGTGAGGCTAATAAAATACACCTCTCCCTTCTTTATTAAAATGTTGGAAAATGTTGATAATCGAGACATAGCATCGGATTACGACCTTCAATGAAAAAAAGAAAGAAAATAGAATGGAATACATGCAAGCCAATGTACACATTGACATAGAATGTTATTTTTGGTATGTTGAAAAAATATTCAAAGACACCTCATTGCAATAAAGCCATTGCTTCTATGCATCCAATCACAATTGCCCAAAATGCCGCCACCTCACAACTAATAATAGAGCATACAATCGCGTTGAAGCTTCAAACAATCTGCAGAGGGAGCTTGCAAAGGGAGCTAACAGAGGAAGCTAACAATGCCAGAGGAACTCCATGGGAGGTGGTTGCTACGTAGCAAAATGATGCCTCAGCCATGCCCACGTCGATTTCCTTTCCACAACCACCATCTGTATCGCTTGCATCCATGATTTCTGTTTGCTAACCATTAAAGGCATTACAACTCGAGTTCATTGGGTCCTCACATGCATGAAATCAATCTCTAAGAGAGCCAATATGAAATTGGTCTTAATTCTAACCGACTTGAAAAACATGCTATTCACATTTGAATTTAGTCATCCTGACCTGCCAGTAAAAATGTAGCAGCCATGAATGTAAAAACCACAGACTTGTCTCTATGAGAAATTCTTTCGAAGCAAGCTAGAGTGCAATCATGCCATCTGGTCTCAAAATCATCACATTAGACGTTTTAACTAATCATATTCCAGCTCATGAGCAAAGAAGAACTATAAACATGGTCGTATCAAAGCTGACACATTGAAATATACCTTGTTAACATGGACTTTTGTAATGGCAACGGTGATTTTATGGAGAGAATAATCCTATCCATTTACCTCGGGAAGTATCTAAGTATCTTTTGCAACTGAGAGAAGATCATAAGTTAGTTTAGAATAAATCCACCGGCAAAATTTAGCACAACATTATTACTGCAATCATCAATAACAGTGATTGCTACTCCAAGGACTAATTTGCTACTTTTCCCTAATAAGTTCTAAAAGAGCAGTATATCAAAGGAGCATAAACTTGGAGGATATTTCCACTATATAGCTTGTCGTTGAAAAGCACGGAAATTTGCCACGCCAAAAAGGGTAACTACAAAGTTATGTTTATACACATATAGGTCTTCCTCATCCTGTAAGTGCATCTGCATACAGAGAAATCTATTCACCGTTAATTGTAAATGAAAGGCAACATAGATTCAAACCCTAACTGGATGAAAATGTGCTGCAATACACAAAGATGCCAGTACATTGCATAACAAATTCGAAATAGACTAGGCATGGCTACGTTGGATATGGGCTCTGATATTCTTGCTAGTTCTTTGGAGGCTTCAACATGCCAGACATACAGAGATTGTTAGTGCCATTGCTTCTATGCATCCAATCACAATTCCCCAAAATGCCACCTCCTCATCACTAATAGTAGAGCATACAATCGCGTAGAAGCTTCAAACAATCTGCAGAGGGAGCTAACAATGCCAGAGGAACTCCATGGGAGGTGGTTGCTACGTAGAAAAATGATGCCTCAGCCATGTCGATTTCCTTTCCACAACCACCATCTATATCGCTTGCATACATGATTTTTATTTGCTAACCTATAAAGGCATTACAGCTCTAGTTCATTGGGTCCTCACATGCATGAAATCAATCTCTAAGCCAATATGAAATTGGCCTTAATTCTAACAGACTTGAAGAACATGCTATTTACATTTGAATTTAGTCATCCTCATCTGCACGTAAAAATGTTCTTTGGCAACAAACACTGTTAGAAGAAGCGTCTGCTCTTGGAATTTATGAATTTATGGATTCTTGCCTCTTAAGTTATATGATGAGAACACAAGTTTAGACCTGCATTCAAACAGTGTGCCATCTTTGTAGATCTTGGGTACTTGGTGTTGCAAAAATTTTAGATACAAAAAAGCTAACCTTGGCACTTCTTCAGAGAAGTGTTTGTTGGGAGGATATACACCCACAGTGCTTTTTGATGAACCACATTCGTATAATATATGTCTTCTATCAACCATTTATGTTGGGTTCTTGTGGTATTCTAAGCTGACATTCTCGGCAGTTCAAAGCTTGCAATTCTTTTCAAAAAACTTAAAAAAAAAAAAAATTCATATAGATTTTTCATTCTCGAGGAGTTTGCTAAGAAGGAACTTCATCCATATGGATCGGAATGAGATGATGATTCCACAGGGATAGTAAGCACAGATCACATGCATGTATCGGCTTCTTTTAAATGTGGATCTGGCAATGGCAATTAGGGAAGCCTTTAAGGTATTAGAAAACGATAGGCGGATCATGGTAAGAACAGGCTTTACACAAGAGCACATTTGGTAAGAGATGTATCATCATACGAATTTAGGGTAGAGGAAAGTGTCAGAAATGTTTTCATGGCAAGCATCTTCGACATCAAATACAGATGGTGACAGTTCGGCTATGGTCTGATAGCACAAATTCATGCAAATTGGCATCATTGCTTTGAATAAACAGTATCATAATCATATCTTTTAGCTTTGTAATCTTGATTTGCTTCAGAATTTTATTTAATAGGGAGGGAGGAATGCAAAGTTAAAATGCCATCTCTACCCAATTTCAAGCTTGAGCATGCGTGCAGACATCAGATCTGTATATGTTAGATACATACGTGGGGCTTCCTTTGAGCCCAAATGGTGGTCAGGCAAAAAATCTTACAAAGAAGGAAGAGGGCATTTTCGGAAAATGATGTTGAAATTTGTGGCATCATCTACTTGACAGACCCCAGTACCAAGTATAAGAAGGTAACACCCCTAACTAAGGTCTATATTCTCCAGTATGATTGAAATACAGAAGAAACAATTATGCTGCTCAGGGTTCCCATTTAGCTGGAAGTCTTATTCTCTTCTATTCCTTTTGTGAATGTCTGGTGGAGGCAAATGAAACATTCATCAAGTTATACAAAAGTATGTGGTGGAGTGCAAATTTTTCAAGCGAATGCTATGCTAGAGGAGTCTAGGCTGGCTATTGAATTGTGCCACAGCATGGGACTCTGAAGGAATCAAAAGTGACAAACATCTATATGCGACACTTATGAGAGCATGTGCAAAGGATCACCTATTATGCAAGCAAGGCTCATCCATGGACGAAATTGTACAAGATGAGATGCAACTAAATGTGTCTTAGAAGTAACCTCATAGACACGTATACCAAATTTGGGTGCCTGAATGAGGCATGCAAAATCTTTGAGAAGTTGTCGAACAGGAATGTAGTTGCATGGGGCGTGTTGATTGTAGGAATTGCACAATGGAGCTGGGCTTCTCACATTGGAATATTTCAGAAAGATGGCAGAAGATGTCATAAATCCAGATTCAATTGTATTATCAAATGCCTTAAGGGCTTGTGCTGGCGTAGGACTGATAGAGGGAGGATGATTAATCCATGCACAAATTATCGAAGATAGTGCCATATCACGTGCTATTGCATAGAGCCTCATAGATATTATGTTAGTGTGGCGAAAAAGCATGATGCAGTCTTCTACAAATTGACAACTCTTCTACAAATTTACAACTCTTAACATTATGATCTAGAATGCAATCATTAGTGGACATGCTTGGCCAGGGTTAAGCTGTCTTGCTTTAGATTTTTTTTTTTTTTTTTTTTTATGTGTATCTAATGAGTACAGACTTAAAAATGATGGCCTTAAAATATTATTGGAAACTTGACATAGCTTAAAGGTGAAACATGGGAATACATGTTTTTTTTTTTAAATTCCCTATTGGGATAAATAAATATTGTTACTATGATGGAATACAAAGGTAAACACCTTAGAGAGATATGGCATACGAATTTATTGACACATTGGGTTAAATGTTCGTTTGATAAAAGTTAACCTAAATGGCTTACATGGAAATTTAGGGCAGCAAAGAATACAGGTATCCGGCCAGCTAACTAGGGAAATCCGGCCAGAGAAAAGCTCTGGCCACGGCACTTCCAGTCCTAAAAGAGCATGCAAAGATAAGGTATACCCTGACTTCTTGTTGTAAATGCCAGAAATGTGCTTTCATCTAAAACGCTTCCAGCATAAGGACTGTCGGTAAATCCGAAAGTTTATTTAAGATACAGATCTGAGTCTTGTAGACGGCTTAATTCAGTCTGCGTTTGGGTTTATCAAATTGCTAATAGTCCCATTCATGAGCAGAGAGATGGGTAGAAAGAAAGGGGACTTGAATTATGCCACCAGAAAGAGGCTGGCTCAATACTAGCTGCAAGAAAAATCTGTTTCAATATCATAAGATAGCAAAAGTTTCTGGGCCAGTGTCTAGCTCTGATGCTATTGTGAGCAATCTGAATACACTAGATGGGCTGGCAAATGAAGAAGATGAATTGCCTGCTGGGGGTAAGAAGGTGAATGCTACAACCAGCACAGCTGAAAAAGACATGGACAAAGGTCTATCAATGACCAAAGCATTGGGATCTACAAGCATGAAGCAAGCTGCTGACGAAATTCATGGCAAATCCAGTGGAATGGAGCACACCACTCAGGTTTGAATAGATTAATCATTCTTCTTGAGAGCAAAAGATTATCTAAATACTCAGTTGTTTATGGCTGTGCACTTCTTTGACTTCATTAACAGATCATTTCTTCTTTCTATTGAATCCTAATGATGCTCCACTTATGTCTCAAACTCTTGATCATCTATAGGAAATGTAAAATGGCCCTTCTAAACAGGATTGTTGCCTCCTTAATCATTGCACATGAGGCATATTTTGTCTTATTGGCTGATTTTGCTAACTATGTTTGTCTGCATCTTCACATTTATTTAATTGCTTAAATGAAAGAACATATATGATAAACTTTCTCATTGCTGCATGTTCTTATTGCACATCTTTCCAGTTTGGGTTGCCATTTTATGGAAGATTTAGAAAAGCTTTCTTATAATGTCTGCATATGGCTAGGATGACATGCAGAAACAGAATATGCTAGCATTTAGCTTGTGTAGAGCTAGAAAAGCATAAGGAAAGATTGATCCATATAATCTGAAGGTCGGATAAAAATAAATCTGGTTTTTAACAGAAATAATGATATATTGTCATCCATTCTTTATTCCAGGCATATTTACAATAGTATGTAAAGTGTAAATTTAAGATTAAAAGTATAGGCACATTGGTATCACCTCACTGCTGGATTTATGAACACAATAAGATGAAATTATAGTTAGCCACATGGATATAACTAGATGTGGCTTGCTGTATTAAATAGATTTGCTGATCTAAAGGCTAGACCGATTTAGTATGGAAATTGAGCATATGTTGATGTTTGGTGAATATGTTATCCCAGCAGCATGTAATATGAAGATTGAAGCTGAAAGGTTATGCATCCATAATAATTTGCTGAAAAGCATACAACTGCTAAGGTTCTCTATTAAAATTGATATTTGATTATAGTATGAACATTGTTAAGTATTTTTAACTTGAAGTTTTATTTGGACTGACTGCATATAGCTTTAGATAACAGTCCAGTTTGTTTTTTAATGTCCGTACCCCATGATATGTTTGTGAAACAAGCAGGGTGAAGGGCTATAAACCTAAAAAGTCCCATGACACCTGCTACCCTAGGCATTGCGACCATTCTAATGCTTGTATTTGTCTTTTTTGGGTGCAGGTAACAGGACTTTTTACTCCCTGTATTGTTTTATTCAAAAGATGGAAGATTAGCAATGAGCGTGAATTCTTTCTGGTGAATTGGTCTTGAAGATTTAAGCTGACAAGATGTGGATAAATATGGCTATCCATCTTATATTTTTGAAAAAACTTCCTACTGATCAGAATTTTCTGAGTATTACATGTTCTAATTTTCTACAATAAAATATTGTTTCTATTATTTCTTAGTAACCAGATCTTGGCCTTGTTGTTTAAAATCACCTATTTAAATACAAGGACTGCATGTTGAATCATATTTTAGTTCTTGCAAAGGTCTAAAGTAGATTGAAATCTGTCTTCGAACAGGTTTAAAGGTTTTTTTTTTTTTTTTGTAAATGCAACAGCAGAAGGCAATAAAGCCAACCAAAATAACATTGTTTATCATTTTGACAGCATGTAGATGTGAAAAGTGTCTAGAAGATGGGCCGTTTATTCACGATGTAGCATCTATTGCATTAGATGATGTGTTGAAAGCTGTCCTTATTCACATCTATGCCAATGTGATAGCCTGAAGGAGGCACATGATACTTTGGAGGCATTTACTCGAGATGCCATGTCATGGGGTGCAATTATTGCAGAATATGGTCAAGATGGAGAATGGCTTTCTACTCTGCAATTTGAGAAGCTGGAACGAGGATGTAAGTATAAGTCTGTGCCTCTCACTCCCGATCAAAATGCCACAGAGAAAGCACATTTTATTCATCACTTTAGGAGTTATGTACATTGGCTAATAGGAATTATTTAGATTGTTAATGTACATTGTCTAACATAGCAACACTAAACATTTCAGGAACTTCTTGCTATTCACTATTTTAGAAGTTCTAAGAGATGTTATTTACATTGTCTAAATTTCAGGGACAACTACATGCATCAACAATTAATTGAAACTCTTAGTCGTCACATTATAGGAAAAAAGGCAGTTGTTAGGGTAAAAGCACGCTGTGGTGTTCCAATTCGGCTGTCCCCCCTGTCCCCCCAAAATGTGGCGTTGCATCCACCACTTTTGTGGTATGAAAGTATAATTATGGCACCGCTCAGCTGCCGATATTTAAGAATAGAGTCCCGCTCAGCTGTGGGGGAAATTCTAATTTCAAAAACTAAAATTCAAATTCAAATTCCTATTCTTTGGCCCCTTCCTGTTCTTTGCCTACGTCCTGTTCTTTGGCTCCCTCCCTGCTGCGAGCTCCAATCCATTATGGATATGGATGTTAATGAGGTAATCTGTACACAAAAACCGGCATTTCGCACGGAGAAAACGAAGAAGAACCAAGGAACAAGAAATGTTGAAGAAAAGGCGCCCGGAGGAAAAAAGAAGAGAAGAAAAATTGGAGCTTGCGTAGGGTGGCGTAAGGATCCGGTTCATCAAGAAGTGCAAGCGATGAACGCCGTATTGTCCTTAGTTTGCTAACGTCTTTTCCATAAACAGACCAAAAGAATGGAGGATGGCACGAAAGAAAGAAAATTTACTTGATTTTTGAGGGATAAAACATTGGAAAAATTCATAGGTGAAGAATTAAAGGATTTGGAAGCCAAGAGCATTGTTATAAGGAGCCTCACGGGACTCCATGCGGATCAAACTCTCTACCAGCAATGATCCCTAGCGACCAAGAATAGGCTGCCTTTGCAATGTCAGTACCACGCCGCGTGCATTCTGAAACAAGTGACAAAATCAGCCAATGAGATCTTGGAAAGGTATTAGGTGTTCACCCAAGAAACCTCAAAAAAGGCAAAAGAAAAATAGGGAAGAGATCGATTACAATGGTGGGAAATGGGTTTCTTACAAGAGGGCTAAAAAGATTCGATGCAATTTCAGATGAACATATAGAAAAGATTCAAAATTTTGGATTGAGAACACCGGAGTGTCTCCTAACACAAAGGATGTTAATGTAAGAGAAGAACATGTCGCCCACTATCCGGAGGAATCACGGGTTAGTTTATTTACATTAATCATGTTTTCTTAGTTATGGTGCTTAGTATGGTGGTGCATGTGGTGGTTATTGTGTTGTATGCGATTGTTGTTATCTTGTATCACGGCATGTGAATTGTGTGTAGCTATAACTAACTGATCCTGAGATACAAATTTTTGTTGAATAAAGACAACTGTTGGAAAGTATGATATATTAAAAAAAGGATCTTCCAAAATTTGGCTTTACAAAACTTGGCTTTCCATTGAAAGCTACGTACCCCGAACTAAATTTACATGCATGATTTCTAAACAACGAGAAATCTTTGGTATGATCGCTCGAGAACTGGTGCATCAAAATTATTGTTTTACGCACTAAAGCATCTAAGCTTTCTGCAATCATCCCGTAATTTAACAGGATGAGGTTTGCCGGTGCTTCCCGCATCCCCCGTGGTAAATGCAATAGTGCCAAGAAAAATCATTCATTCTGCGAGTCGAGCGGACAAGTGAGAACAAATATACCAAAGCCCTTGCGGCAAACATGTAACATAAGCTCATGAACTCTGTCTAAGAGCTCTCTTCACATCAATCGACTCCAAGCATAGCCATTGAAGGCCCGACATCCGGTCTATTGTATGCCTTTAGGTTGGATTCAAAATCAGCAAAGAAGGTGGATTTAGGCATATCCACCTTGAGATTTATCCACGAGCCCTATTTAACATGTGCTTGAATGCCCTCCTCGCTCACCCTACAATAGCCATAGTGATCTCCCGAACATCCCTCCTACCATGTTGCGGAATGAACTTCTTGATTTGGCGCGAATTGGAATGAAAGCGCCAAAAATCGGGGCGTAGGAACATGATTTAGGACCCGATCCTTTTCTAATGATTAGAAGAGGAATGTAATTATTATCGGGGTGTAACAATTTCAAAGTGTTTATGAGAGCGGAGGCTAGGCATATTTTTTATGTCAGACGAAATAGGATAAAAGTGATGTGATGTGATGTGTGGTGTCGTGATGGTGTGGTGTGGTGTGGTGTGGTGTGGTGTGGTTTGTGGTGTGGTGTGGTGTGGGTTGCGTTATGTCCATGGTGTCATGTGGGTGTGTGCATGTTAATGTATGATCTGGCGAATCTTCCCCCTCACCCCACCACACCCCATCTATCCCACCACCATAGACTACCACCACATCTTTGCGACCACCACATTACCACCACATGCACACACATCCCACCACATCCCACGCCACACCCCTCCACCACCACCACCACCACACTCCACCACCACCACATCACACCACAATCCACAACACCACACCACACCACCACCACTACACCCCCACCACACTCCACCACCACCACACTCCACCACACACCACCACCTACCACCACACCCCACCACCACCACTCCACCACACCACATCATAGCACCACACACCCACTACACACACCACCACCCCCACCACCACACCCACACACCCACTCCACCACGACCACCCCCCACCACCACGCCCCACCACCACACCACACACCCACTCCACCACCACCACCCCCACCACCCCCCCCCACCACCCTCCACCACTCCACCACCACCCCCACCACCACCACACACCCTCCACCACCCCCCACCACCACAATCCACCACCACCACCCCCCCCACCACCACACCCCACCACCACCACAATCCACCACCACCCCACCACCTCCACCACCACCACACTCCACCACCACATGGTGTGTGGTGAATGGTATGGTGTGTGGTGGGGTGAGGTGGTGTGTGTGTAAATGTACACAAAGACTATTAAGGTGCTGGATTCGGTGAATATGATGAGTGTGGGGCATGGTATGGTGCATGGTTTGGTGTGGTATACATCCTAACAGGTTTAGTGTTCATTTCATGCAGATGCTATTGTTCAAGAGGTTTCGGACCAACATCCGTAAATTAAGATTCGATCTTCGAGCTTTTGAGAAGCTAAAACCCTGGTTTGTTGTGAAATTGAAGGACTTCAATAGTTGCTATTGCATTCAAAGACGTGAGGATGCAAATGCTAGTGGATGGACTCAATGGGATGAGAACCAAACATCCAAAGAATTGCACTTGCACCTCGATGTTTGTAGATCACATGAACTTGGTCAATGCAGGGGCACCAAAGATAAAATTGCAAGTCTGAGGAAGCTTGTGGAGATCTATATTGTGTCCAAAGAGTGAATTAGATGAGTTTCACAAGAAGGCGTGCATCCTTGGAAATTGTGGTAGTGTGGAATCAAGAAGTTTTGACACTGTCCCATGGAAGGAAGTGGCGGAGGAAAGTGAAATGGGAGTACATTGACTATGAAAAAAGACAATGTCTCGAAGTTCTCGTAGGAGACCGACTCATCAAGACAATGAGACCGTAACCCAAGGAGCTTCGATAAACCGAAAGAGCGTCTAAAAATCTTTCCAATCGCATAATTTCGGTACCAATGGCGAGCAAAAGCAGTTTAAGGAGCTTCGGAGAATCTCCCGATGCATGTCTCTCAAATGGATTTTGCAGAGAACTATACATTCAAGGAACAAGAGGAGGAGCGATCGATCTTGTTTGGGTCAATAACCGTTACCATTTTGGTTCAAATAACATATCGGTATGACTCGATTGGCGGATGAGATTATCAAGGAAACACATTACTATGTATCGATGATAGGGAACACGATGCTTTGTTCGTGGTAACAACATTCATGAAGCACCACAAATATCCGGAGCGTAAAGGAAGGGTTCCAAAGAGACATTATGTGTTTTCGGATGGTGCGACATCTCAATTCAAGGCTTCTAGACCATTTTACTTTGTGGCTAGGTACACAAACGACAAATCGATGTCTATATGATGTGGAATTTTTTGGTTCTAACCACGGGAAAGGTGAACACGATGGCAAAGCTCTTGAGTTGAAGAGATGGTTAAGACAACCGCAATTAAAATACAGCAGATAAAATTGGGTAATGCTCATGAAGTGGTAGAAGTTGCCGAAGAGATGTTTACTTGTGGAACATCCGAAAGGGATGAACACATCCAAAACCGAGTCGAGGAAGAATATAAAAAGGTTCTTTTGGGAAGTCAAGGTGGAGGATATAGATAGAAAGAAAGCATGGGGTGCGTAGAAAGGATTTTGGACACTAGGCGGATCCATTGTGTACATGCATTCAATCTGAATCTCCATTGTAGTTGCACACCGAGGGAACTTTCATGCTTCTGCACTACGCTTGGATGGCATGTGGGACGGTTGTGTGAACAAGCACTCGTTGATGATTAGAAACTTCAAGTTATTGTACCATCCTCCAATGTGCATCTCGACATTGAGGGCCGTAAATCCAAAGAGTCCTTGTTCTCCTCAATCCCACGATGTTAGCGAGGCACTTAGAGTTGGTGATAATTTTGCATTGTTGCTCGAAAAGGGAATGATGAGGGTTCCGAATTTTGGATTCCGATGTGCACAAAACCAAAATGGATAGTGGAGAAAGACTTCCAACTCAATGGAACATGGTATCTCACCGGTGATAGTGTCATAGAAGGTATGTATTACAAGAAGGGCGCAAGATCAACCGTCGACTATGATCTTTGCAAAGAAAAGGCTTTAGGCATAGTATTCACAACCTGGTCATTGTGCAATCGGACTTCACATGCCACCAACTAAATGTCAAAAGCAGATCAGATATAGGTCAGATCCTTTAGATGAGGAGAAAATTTTACGAGAATTTACCAAGTTCTTTTCCGATGATGATGAAATGTAAAACCATTCTCAGAGTTTTCTGAACTCATGTGAAGTTTTGTGCTTCAATTTTGTGAAAATGAGTTTGTTTTGATTTCTTTTGAAGATTTGAATTCTTAAAACACTTGATTCCTTTGTTTGTGAGATGAATTGAATATGAATTTTCATTGAAATGAATCGAGGTTACAATAACAATTATGTACATAAGAAAGATATCTGATGATTTAAGTACACGATGACTCATGCACCTACATACTTCCCAATACATATGTTCCTCTCGGTTCCGACTTTTGTTGCTTCTAATCTTAAAACTTCAAGCATGAACACTCTAACATCAACTAGATCCCGGTGCCGAATGTCCACGACTGCTTGATTAACCACACTTTGTCAATAACAAAGTTTGGTTTGTCTCTTTACATTTAAGTTGACTTACTAGATCAGGCAACAATATATTCACTCCTTTTAAGTACCCCCTCACAAATTTGTGCATAAACGAACATACGGCAGGGCCACATGAATGACCATCGGTTTGAAGAGGCGTTCTGGAAATTTTCACAACATCTGAGGTTGTAAAGCTGAAATTACTGTGTCCAAGCAATTCCAGGAACCTGCACTCAAAGTTTGTTGTCATTGTGCCACAACAGCAAAATGCAATGAGCAAGCACTAACCTCTCAATATGCACAAGGCGCCCAAAAAACAATCACTATTAGTTTTTCACATTAGTTTCTACATGAAACCACTATAAAAAGGAGATGTCACTAAGTGGGTTAATGTGTTGAATAACCACTACTAGCTACATGGTGTGATTCTTATATATGACTTATCATTCTAGTTTGTTACTGCAGTTAAGCAGCATGGTTCTTTATGATAATTTATCTATTTGGTTTGTAATAGCACTTTATTGCTCAGTTTTAAACAAGTAAGGTATGCCTGAAACCACTAATGATTTTCGCTTTAAATGATTGTGTAACTTAAAGTGCTTTTGTAATGAAATTACCTACCTTATCTGATATGAACTAACCTTGCTTCCTACAATAAAATGCTCTAGTTTTTTATCATAGAACGTCGACTAACTACCAATAGTTTTTGCATTAAGAAAGTGAATATTTGTTGTCTTTATTGATGTTGGTTTAATGAACAAAATGAGGCATACTTAAGTTGGAAACCATTGCCATTTCAACTCACAAACTTTGATGAGTTTCTGGGTCACATTATTAGTGTTTTTTTGTTCCCCAATGTATTTGATATTTAGTGTATATGCCACAAATTAAATTCTTATTTTTTTACGTGATTCATGCAAACGTGATAAGTAAGCTCCAGTATTAGAGATGATTACCATCGTGATAAGTAACCTCCGGCATTATTAGAGATGATTGCCATCTATAACAAGTAATGTCATCGCAAACGTTATAAGTATTATAGATGATTGCTAGTTGTCATAAGTAATGTCATCAACCTTTTTATCTTTATCCAGGATAAATAACGTTCACAATGAATTATGGCATGCGAAGAATAATTATTACATTCGTAGTAAATTATTACATTCGTAATAAATTATGGACATGTGATGAATAATTATTTTTTTTCGTTTTTTTTTTCTTCTTTTATTTATTTATTTATTCATATGATACTGCCCTCTCCCAAACATTTGTTTTCATTGTTGTTTTTCTTAGCTTTGCCTTTTGGGAATCGAACCCAAATACACGTCCAGAAGGCTTTGAAATATTGATTAGGCACAACCAATCAAACAAGTAGTGAGACAAAATTATCTCTTGCTGTTAAACATGAATAAGATGCAAGCCAAGTGAGAATGAACACGTTTACCCATTTAATAGCATAATGGATAATTTGTCATTGCAGTGCATTGTTCTTGATAACTTATTGATGCTCAGCAACAACTCTAGATTGAATGCAAGCAATTAAGAAACGCTGAAAACCAAGGCTATAAAGCATTTAGTTCAATTCAGGATAGAATATGTCCTAGATAGGATGGGCCAACATGCAATTTTCCTTTGGCCTTCTTTTGATATAGTCAGCTCCTAATGGAGATATCCATGCATCAAAGTTTAATTTAAAAGTAAAAGTGTTGAAGCCCTCAATGAGACGAGTCATGCGAGTATGGAAAGGAATAATACAGATGAAAAAGATCAGGATGATATCTCAGGCATGATATTATCTTCATACTGCGACAACCAAGCAAGCAGTTTTCCTTTCCTCAAGACCTGTGTTGTGCCCAAACCAAATGAATGAAGAACACAACTTCAGGAAAGGGATATTTTAATCCACTTATATTCTATCATTTCATTTCAGTTCAATAAAAGAAAAAGAACGAGCTGTGAAACGAAGCAAAAGAAGAAAATAAAATAAGGAGGAAGCGAAACATGCTTTCTGTAGCAAGGGGATTTTAGAAAAAGAAGACAACACCTTAAAACTACGAAACAGAGAAGAATGAAGCAGATGAAAACCTGATAAATAAGACAGAATCACCAGCTTGTAGCCTCTTGGCACTAACAAACACGCTCCACCCTGTCGTGAGAAGATGACGGCGTGGCTGGCCTGGAAGCCAAAACTTTCAAATGGTTAGAGCAATGCTTAAGAAAATATCGTGCCCAAAATTTTTCAAGTTCTCGCCGCGGTCTCTGTAGCTGCGATACCTGAAAGGAATAGAAAAACAATGGAGAACAGTGAAATAGAATAACCCATCTCTGGGTTGAGGCGCAATAAAATCCATATTTGGCTGAAGGCGGCAGCGAAAACCTGTCTTGAAGGAGGCGCCACTGGAATGGATCGATCCAGTTTTGCTCGCTCTGAAGGAGGACGCGGCAGCGAAAACCCTAGCAAAAATAAGTGTATGGCTTCCCCCTTTTTTTTTGCCACATTGGACCAATAAAATTTCAAGGGGCAGATCACAATCATAGCCGTTCATGACCTTGATATTAGATCTTCGACTAGTTAATGTTGTTTCACACTTTAAGCATGTAATTGTTTGAATGGTAATCTAGATGTATTTACCTAAGGCCAGATTTTCACTAAGGCCGGATTTTCAGTAACGGTAGGTTTCAAAATGACGTACGGTAGCATAATTTTTTTTGGAATTCCCCGCATTTTCTACTCCAAAGACTTCTAATATGGAAATCGTGGAAAAACTAACCTTTGATTTTTAGCTATTTTTAGTTGTGCATTCTTCTTACTGCCATTGAAATTCTATTCTACTGGGCACTATTGCCCGACAGAATGAAAATTCGACAACAACAAAAATAATGCCAGTTATGCAGCCACTACAACTGGCGGTCCAATGAACTATTTCGAGTATATTTGGACGTCTACCATTCTAAACACAAAACAAACCTATTGCTCATTCTTTAGCATTCTATTCTATTCTAAGAAAACGTTCCTGCGAATCGCCAATCGAAACTTGCCCAAGTGCAAATCTGGCCAGTTCATTGGACAAATCTTATGCCAGTTCATTGGACAAATCTTATTCTCCTCTATAAGTGTTTTAGAAAACAAATTAAATGAGCATAACCTGTCAACTACAACAAAGTGTTTGGTTTTGTTGGAAATATCATATTCTAATTTACAATTCGCGACAATTTTGGCATTGATCGGACATCCTTCTTCATTAGCAATTCCGTTCTTCTAGTTTACAACATGCAAAGACAACTTTGGCATCCTCAAAGCAAGATGTCCTCAAAAATCCTTTGGGGTGAGTTTTTTTTAATCCTGGTCTAGATTAGTGTGGTTCTATCCCGGCTCGAACACCAGAAAACAAACCATTCGGCATTTTATATGGGTCTCAGGATCGTGCGGCTTTGCCATTACAAGGAGACACCTACATCATCATGACACAACACCAAGTTGATGTCATCATTATCTTAGTCATCAAAGTTTCTATGTCATCCATATATTACCTAAAGTCCAAAAATTCCAGGGCAATGCAGCTCTCTGGCATTGGACAGTACTATTAGGTACCAGGACTGTGTAGATCTACCAGCAATGTTCACTTATTTTGGGCAACTAATTTGGGCATCAGGATAGTGTGGCTCGGTCACTGCTAGGGGCACCAAGGTGGGCGCCAAGTTGTATTCTAAAGTAATGAACTGGACCCCAAGATAGATACCAGGATATTGAGGTTCTACTATCATTATTGGTCTTTGAACCTTTGCTCACACTATGCATATATAGTCATAGAACCTGCAGGGATAATATGACAATAAAACCCTTTCTATTCGATTCAATATTCAATACATTGAGTAATATTGGGTATAATAAAGCTAGTTTTTAGACCATATATTATAAGTCATAGAGTGGTTTTATCAAACTATTAATAGTTTTAATAAACTACTATAATATGCATGAAACAATCTCATAAACCATAACTAGTTTTAACAAACCACTATCACACTTAAAACCAACATTCATAACCACTATTGATTCCAACAAACCACTATGATACATGGTTTTCTTCTACACAATAAAATCATGCATAAAAAACCACATATATCATGGTTTGTGGATGATTCGACATTGGTTAAATATAATAGTTTATTTTTAGGCTCCTTGTGATGTCTGCTTCTGCCATGCAAGCCCGAGCTATCAAAGTGATATATCCCTGGTTTATATCTCTGTGCGAGACACGTGTGGCTTACAATCAGAAAACAGGTCCAGTGATGTCCATCACAAGCAGGCAAAAACATGTACTGGCACTTATCCAGATTCACATGTTTCCTTATTGTTTTGTAACTATTTGTGTCCTTGGACAATGTCGAGTGAAAGAGAGGGTCAAAGAAATGAAAGGGATGGCTCATTCCTTGGAGAATCAAGTAGTATTCCATGTATCTGCAAACATATGCATATCATCTGGCACAATCCTGATGATCACAAATCAGATGAAAGTATCACCTTGAGAAGAGGAGGATCAATTGATCATTGAACCACTGCGTGTCGACTTCCAAAATTTTGATGTCGGTGGAGTTAATCACGACGGTTTCAGTTCCACTCAGCACCACTTTCGATGTGTATTTGGCTTTTAGATAGTCGTGGGACTGCCGAAGCTCTATCATCTCTAGTTCTAAACACACACGAACATTTGCTCACAATCCATTCAAATATTTTAAATTGAAAAGTACAACACATATCATAGAAATTCTTTTACTTATATTGACTTTCAAAGAGTTTTTACAAGATTCATTTATGAAAATACTTATCGAGCATTTTCATGCGCTTTCTGCTGACTCTTGAATCCCACATGTTCCACATTTGATGTTCCTTCACATAAGCTGGCACACTTTAGCGACCAGAAGTCCCTCCAAACCATGGTTTGAGTTGCTCCAAAAGGAAATTGAATCCAACTTTGTCGGAGCAAAACTATTTGGACATATCATTGTGTTCGGTTTGGTTGGCGTAACCCTTATATCTCTTGTCATCTATCAACAATGTGTTTGTCACCTGGTATCTCCAAAATTTCTGGTACACTTTGGACAGATCCTTAAGGAAAATTGGCTTATTAACCACTTTTAATTTTGTGTTGGTGCAGTCATCCCGATTCCAAATAAAAAAAATCGCCCTTATATTCCTGCAGCAACTTTCGTCGTCAACAAGTCAACATTACTCTTAGCCATGCTTTGACCACAATGCAATCTCAAATTTTGAAAAACACCATTCTAAGAACTCCTGAAATCCGGGCCTGAAATCACTTTTTGATGGTTCAATTTCGGATGGTCACTGCGCTCGGTCAATGGGGGATCCTCTCTTTCAAGTCATAAAACTTGCCTAAAACCCCATTAAAATCCGAACAAGGAGAATTTCAGGTTAACCTCTTGGTTTTGTTGGTTGAGGTTGTATTGGACTCATTGAGCCCGCATCTTGTCCGGGATCCGGGGTTTCTTTGTCAACTTCATCACCGCATCCGCATTTGGCTCATATTCAAGACCAAAACTTTTTTCGGTGAAGGACCCCGCTGAGAATGAATCTCAAGGAATTAATTTTCCCCCTAAATCAGATGCACTAGGAATCTTTTTCGTCATGGCTTCCATTTGCGGTAGCATTTATCTCTCGCAACATAATTGAAATGAGGAAGACCACGAAAAATACAAAAAATAAATCATGTATGTGGCATCGGTACTTACTTGATAATGACGCATTCGATTGACTATCCAAATTTCGTTTTGGAGTCTCCATGCCGTCGGCGGTTTGGGATTGACTTGAGTATCAAATGGGGTGAATTCTAGGTACAACCCCAGGAGGTATCTTGCGCGTCTCATAACTGATCGAGGCGTGGATAACTGTTGGATATCCTTGGTCTCAAATTTACGCAATTCTGCAAACACTAAGTCGGTAGACACCTGTGACAACATCGAAAAACATTAGTTAAGGCACTTGTTTTGCGGCGAATCTATATTGTTTGCAAAAGAGACAAGCAAAAGAGACTAAGCCCGCCGGGATGGAAGAGACTAAGCCAGATGAAAGAGACCCACGGTACAAGCATCGAGACTTCCCAAACCTTGCTTTCACCCCCTCTTTGGACTTACTTGTGTCTATTGGTTCTTGTGGTACCACTTTCGAACACCAAAAAGCCAAAAGCCATGTCTCCGGGATCATAATGTGGCCTGGCCGGGCTGCAGGGTTCTAGAGTAACGCAAAAACAAATTCAAAATCAATAGAGTCTTTAGACGAGGGTTAGAGATGATAATATTTACCTCAAATGGTGTGATAGACATGGAATGTGATATCGGTATTTGCGATATTCTGCTATCACAACCGGCAACATTTTACCCTCCCATTTCGGACAACGTCCACAAAATGGACAACCTTCATCACCCTCTTCTTCTGCCTCGGAAGCATTGGAAGTGCAGGGATCTAAAGGAGTGTCATGACCACTACGCCGAAAAAAATCTCAAATCTTGCAGTAAGTCTTCACATGCCTTTAGCTCAATTTCAGTTTTGTTAATTCCTTATTTAATCATTTCAGCCCCGGGCAACATCGTACCATTTAGCTCTTCATCCTTTAGTTAAACACAACCCGAACACCCTCTGGCTTTCGGTTTGTTGTCATGATTGATTGCCATCCGTGCAAATCAGCTCTAATTTCGATGCTTTATGCTCCATCAACTCAATCTTTCTTTTGATATCATTTTTCCTATCCTCGTTTGCTTGCAATCGTTGCTTGCATCTATCAAACCTAGCTGATGTTTCAACCAACCATTCCTTCACAAGTCCGCCATAGTGCGCAAAACAAAACACTACGTATATGTCACCTCCCAACATAGTAAACCCGCGTCGCGATGGAAAACCACAATCACACACCACACAACACAAGGTAGTCTCTACACACCACCACATACCACACACCACACAACATACGCTGCACAGTACACACCACACAACACGCTGTGGTGGTGGTGGTGGTGGTGGTGGGTGGTGGTGGTGTGTGGTGTGGGACATGGTGGGTGTGGTGATGGGGTGGTGGTGGAGTGTGGGGTGTGGTGGTGGTGGTGGTGTGTGTGGTGGTGGTGAGGTGTGGTGGTGGTGGTGATGGGGTGTGTGGTGGTGGTGGAGGTGGTGTGGGACATGGTGGAGTCTGTGGTGTGGTGGTGGTGGAGTGTGGTGGTGGTGGTGGAGTGTGGTGGTGGTGTGTGGTGTGGGAGTGTGGGCGGTGGGAGATGGTAGAGTGTAGTGGTGGGAGATCATGGGGTGTGGTGTGGGACATGGTGGATGCCAACAACTCACCACCACCACACATACCTCATCTATCGTTCGCATCCATTAGCATCATAGAGACACAACATGACAACACGACCAACATGATGCAAAATGCTAGTAGACATACCTGATTCTTGAAGTGGATTTGATGTTACCTTTTTCGTGTTGATAGAAACAATCTAGATCAAGCTTGAGATTTTTTTCTTTGTAAGACAACTAATAATTGAACGCATTAATGACATGTTTTGGTCTCGAACATTGCTCGCTTTTTCTGTTTTGATTGTGAGTTCAGATTGAATGTGTGGTCTAGAGGAACCTGATTTGGTTATTTCCCTATCATCTTCATCATCCCTGTCACTTTTACTATTTTCCTCCTCGTCAGGTTGGATTTGCCTATGCTTTCTCTTGGGTCTAGAAGAACTGGCCTCGGCTTTCTCATCTGAGTTTTACAATAATCCAGAAGCTCTTCCAATTAACAGCCTCCCCTTTATATGCGATAATAAGCCAACGCCTGTGTTCCAGGGAGCCATTCCACCCCATGTATGTGGCTTCCTCGTTCTTTTGTAAATTTGCATGAACTCTTTGTATTGTTCATTGCTCGATTCTTCAACTTTGTACAAGAAAACATATGCCTTAATTTTTCAGTTTGAACAAAACATTTGGGGGAAAATACCTGTAGCCAGATTTATTTGGAACTCTGTCACCCCAAAGCTTCTTTAGATCTTCGTAGGGCACAATCTCTTGTTTGAGGAGAGATTTCATCGTGTAACCGGTGGGCGTTCAATTCGACTCCATTAGGGTTCAATCGGCAAGAAGCGGCAAAAAAACAGAGGAAGAGGTGATTCTTTCTTAATTCAAAAAGGTGGACAACGACGTGGCATAAAATTCAAAATAACCGACGCTCATTAATTCGCACTCCCGCAATCTCCGCTTCGGTATGCACCACCCGATTCTACCACAAAGGTGGTGCCAAAATGTGGCGTCAAAATGCACGTTTTTGATACACCACAGCGTGCTTTTACCCGTTACTAATTTGAATTTTAAGATTATAGGAAAAAAGGCAAATTGTTGCACAAGGCCCCCAAAATTGAATCAGTATGATTTTTTTCTAATGATTACTTAATGAAAACCAACTCTTAAAATCAATACTGGTATGTGGGCCAAAAAGTTTACAAACCATATCTAGTTATACAATACAGTTCAATGATGCAATTTCACAACGTGACAAACAAATATTGTTTCTTCACATGGTACTTAAAGATGATAATTTATAGTTAGTTTTTTATGACAACTTAAATGTATGATGTGTGCTACTACTTAATGTATCAAGTTTATCGGAATAGTATTTGATCACATCTATTATCCTTTGTTTATTGACATTGTAATTTTATGTGCGTAATTGGTATGATATTGTACAGTGATTAGTCATCTTCGTAATTTTAAGTGCCTAGTTATTATGATATTTTATTGTGCTTAATTATCAATAAAACTATGTTTGGTTTAGATATACTAGTATGTTTTTTCTTCCATGGTACCAATACAATTAAAGAATGTTGTAAATATATCTAATTTTGAATGTGAAAAATTATTGTGCTTTTGTTTTCATGGATTATAGAAAGTTGTAAGCATACATAATTTTAGTATTAGTATTTAAGTGTGCTTCATGTGACAAGTTTAGTGATACGATAAAAGACCATAATATTCCACCTTAGTATATTAAAGCAATAAAATTTGAGGGTACCATAATATTCTACCTTAGTATATTAAAGCAATAAAATTTGAGGGTTGGCGCATGATCTTTTCCACTTGATTCCATATCGTGATATCTACTAATTCATTGGTCTATTTCCGCATGTTGTGCATGGAACATTTCTTTTCAAAATCGGGGCTTGCTTTCGGGTCCCTTGATTTTGCTGACATCTTTTGCCTTCGGTCTTACGGATCTATTTTTACGTCTTCCCACAAGAATATCAAAACTGAGCCAACACTTCGTAACTCTTCATAAGATCGGGGGCCAATGCTAATGTCTCGCAACTCAAATGACATGAACATAAGAAGAACAAAGCATTTGATAACATGGTCAAATGATGACTCTCCATTTCTTATTAACTTTCTTTGCATACCGGAGGGCCAACCCATAAGAACAAAGATAATGAGCATTGCGCGACCCCATAAGCAAGCCCCAGAATCCGGCTACCAATGAAGCGGTTATTCCTTAAGCTCTTCAATTCTTGATTAAATAGGTCCAACACTTTTTCTCTCAAAGAAAAAAGGCCGAAACAATGCGTTATATTGCGAGACGTATATTGCCGATTGCTTCGCCCGACCACGATGGTTGCCCTAGCATAAACCTTTGCCGATTCGCCAAATCCTTTCATAAAGAAATGCTGCAAAAAGCACAGGGACATGAGGGGCAATGATATTCAATCTATTTAACACCGCAGCAAAAAAGCTATACCTCCCCAAAGATGCGACTGATCATGAATGGAAAAAGTGCCGAACAATGAGAGTTTTGTAACACGAATGCCAACACAAAACCCGCAAGAATTAGTGCTAGATTTTGAGTCAAGATAGACATGCGGTCACCGACCGCCGCCTTCACCATTGTTGCATCTGTAGCAAGCCTAGATGCAACCAGTACTGCTTGTAATTGTCCTCCCTTTCAAACCATCCTACCTCGTTCCGCAATATTGCTGCACAGAAAATTCTTTCAAATAAGAAATAACAAACAAAACCTATAGGCCATTACGTAATATTCATACCTCCAACCATCATGCTTCTGACTCGCACGGTTAGGCACTCCCATGTAACCAAAAAAATAATGTTCAAGCATGTTTGCAACCAATGATAACACAGATGCACCTAGAAAGTACAAAACATATTTCTCCAGCTCCTTTTTATCTAATGCTTGTCCAGGCTGTAATATGTTACCAGAACTTGAGTCATTTCATAAGCAAAAAAGGGTGTCAACACTCCTGCCACGATCGTAATAGGAAGATTGTCAGCATAATGATTACTTACATTAAAGTATTTCAACAATATATTATCTAACCTGATTGATGTCGCTCCATATTTCTACCTAATCGAAAGATTGTCAGCATAATGAGCGGCCTTTTGAGCATAGCCTGATCATCTTAAAAATAATCCCTTCAACATTTTGGCATCTATAGCAGGATGAAGGACTTATTGAAAATAATAAATTTAGATATTCTTGCTGTATGGAAACACCTCAGTCCGATATTGTCATGTAGCAAAGATGTTCCTATTCTGATAGCATAGAACATTCAAGCCACTTCCATTCAATCCATAGCATCACAACATCAAAATATAAGGGCAAATTCGTTTTTGCTCATATCCAGCCTATGACGTACAGTCGACCATTTCAAGGTCTTCTTTCAGATTTGTTTTTGCTGGAGCAAATTCGTCTTTGCTCATATCCTAGTAAACTCCAACTTAGAGCAAATGAATCATCTTTAACTACTCCTTAGAGCAAATCGGCCAGTTCCAACCTAAAACAAAATGACATGCATCAGTACCATCCGCATCTAGCATTAGAGAGGCATATCTCAACTCTTTAATCATAGATAAAAATGCCTATTCCGGCATGGCAAGTCGTAGGTCTATTCTTTTGCAAATATGGAAATATCAAATACTTACCATAAGCAAATGCCATTGGTTTTGCGGCCCCATGCACTTAGGGCTCCGAAAGATATTTGGCTAGAGCATTGGACATCCAGTAGACTCTGCCATACCTGTGTTGGAGCGACATGTTAAACAGGCGGCCATTTTGGCGCCATACCTCTAGAGTCCCAAAAACTACACAGTACCAAAAAGCCTACGTATGATTCATTTAATTTGTTCATAAATATTAAATATGGACAATTTCATGTTTTACCATTAGAAATTCATTTTCATTGGAATTTTTTTCACCTCTAGGTGAGTTTATGCCATATATGCATATTATGTATATTCTTGGGTTTTGTGGTGGGAGGCCATGGGAGCCACTGATTTTGGGAATCTTTCGCTTGTCATTCCAGATCTGTGTCCCCCAGGATTTTGAGACGAAAAATGACGGCAAATTGCAATAGTCTCGATTGAACACATGGTCTGACTCAATTTTTTTTCCTACCCTCACTCCACGGAAAGTTGCAATGGTGCAAAACGGCAAATCCAACCATTGTCCAGGCAAGGGAAATAAGTAGGAAAAAAATAAAGCATGCCGAACTCATCATAGACAGCCGCAAAAATAGAGTATGACGGACTCATCATAAATAGCCCCAAAGCTCTGGCTGCTGGAGCTTGGAGGATAGAACATGGCTTGAAGCAACGCTTGGAGGATAGAACATGGCTTGAAGCCACGCTGGGAATGAAGGCATAAGGTAAAAGTCATTTCCTAAATTTGGAGAGGGTTCAAAGATCGAGGTATGGTAAAAGCATATCAATGATATGCTCATCCATTCAGGCATGTTGCAAACGTGTAGCCATGTTTCGTGAACCACATATGATGCCATTGGCAACCACCTGTTATGAGAGGTCACCAATTCATTCTACATATTGAAATGTGGAAAGAAGTGGTCATTAAAATAAATACATGCCATGTTTAATGACTACAAATTTTGGGGAAGAGTAGGACAGTTAATTGCATATTTTATCTTTGAACACCCAATGTGGCAAGTAAAAATGCAACAACATACGTTAAGCTCAGAGTTGAGAACCCTGCAAACGTGTGTTCATGGGTGGCCTCAACATTTCGGACCTATTGACAAAGTTAGATTTGAGTTCTAGAGTTGTTATGGTTACCTTCTCATACTCCCTCTTAGAACAACTATGTAGTAGGCCCGCTTCCAAAGCGTCACCATGTTCAAGTTCTATGCTACCTCTAGGATAAAAGAAATCGACAACTGGCATGGCAAAGTTGTCAAACACATGCAAAGGTGGTTATTATGGCCGAATTAGATTAGTTGCTGTATGCCAAATTAAGTTTGGTTACGTTGAGTGTAATGCTTGTCCCTAAGATGGTGGATCCTTTGGACTCATCGTGAAGTCAAAACCCCATTCAAGCTTGCTAAAGTGGCCACAATGGAGAACATGTCATTTTCCCATTGTGTCCCTATGTCCTGAAAGGGAAAAATTTGGGGGTTAGCACATTCGTGTGGTGGATGTCCATTTTTTCTTTTCGGAGAGATTTCTTGGGCCAATGAGCTACCCTTTGAATAGTGGAATTAACAAACGGAGTTGTTTTGGTACCTCGATACTTAAACCCCACTAAATATGTAGGGTTTCTATTTTTCCAGCCTTCCCTGCCTCTGAAGTGGCTGAGAGCTTGCGTGGAAGGTTCCGTTAAGGGTTCGAAGAGAGACCCAAAAAGGGAGAACAAAAAAACCCTCCCCATGCACCTGTTCCAAACCAGCCCCGTTGTGATGGCTCGAACAAACTGATGAACAACGATGGCTCCAAGGGGTTCATTTACTTGTGGATGTTCCTGGAGGTGAAGTTTCAGAATACAAGTCAATCCTTGTAAGGGGTTCTATATTTAGGGCCGAAGCCACAATTGTCGTAGAAAGAAACTAGGGTACAGATGGTGGTCAATGATATGGAAAAATCAGATACATTTTTTTTTGCATAGACAAGACGTTGCAGCTTGTTTTTGCATTTTCCCTTTGCTATAGTAAGTCTCGCTTATTGAATTTAAGTGAAGCACATTGTTCTAAGTTGTTGCCTACCCGAAGTTACTTATTTGAACATCTAAAGTTTTAATGCTAGATGATACAATGGATATGAATATTGTTTGTGTCTAAAATTTTCATCGTTCAAGATCAATGTACATTCTTGAGATTGCTATTCATTCTGGTTAATTATCCAGTGGGAGGTTGCCATATGGTGACCATTTTATTCAAGAATGACAAATAAGTACAACATTCTTGAATGACCTCTTATAGCATGTTACCTGAGTGAAAACCTACATTCTTGAATGATCTGTTACCTGCCTTAAAAAACTCCGTTGTGGCTATGGTTGCTGGAGCTGGATTTTCGAACCCCTGCTATGGCTATGGTGGATATGGTGGGCATAAGAAGCTGGAGATGCCATAATGACTCCAAAATCTCGCCGAAAATGCATCGCTGAAGCACAAAACCTCGCTGAAGCACCATAACTGAAGCACAAAACTTGAACCAAAGTCTGAATCTGAGTTGCTTGGTAGAATTGAAGTCTGAATCCGTCAAAATCTGGGCTTAAATCCAATTTCATTGCTTACCTTATCTTGGTGGTGGTGGCAGTAGCCAGCAAGCCCTGCCACAAATGGAATGGCCTCTCTCTTGCCATTCCACATCACATCTCAAAGTTTAACAGTGCTAAGGAATATCAAAGTTTTATTCTCAACATTATTTAGAGTTTTACATTGGACATTACAAGCCCCTTATCATAATGAAATGATACATGTTGGTAGTGAAAGAATTTGACATAGTTGCTCGAGGAGACTGCTTGACGCTGATGTAAAGTTGCTTAAGGCTGCTACACTACATATAATGGTAGGAAACAAGAAACAAAGCATAGACACCATGCAACCAGTAAAAAAGTCAATGAAAATAATATAAATTTATAATTACAATTGAGGATCACACTCTAAATGCATGACAAAATTAGATATAATAGTCGGAATTACTAGTTAACGTAAAAAACTATGTACAAAGTCAGTGGCGACATTAAGGATTGAAACAAGTATATTAAAAAAACAACCACATAAACCAATATAATAGATTGCTTACAAGCATAGTAAATAAGCATGTGCCAAAAACCATAGCACACTTGCAAAATCACACATGGTTTTTCAAAAACTTGGGAGGATTAAAACTAGTTAAGAAACTACATATGATGGTGATAACTCATATGTAAAATCATCTTAAATTGTAATATTGACAATGCACGCTTAAGAACCACCTCCTAAACTAGTAATAATTTTAAGAAACTACTGTTAGATATAAAATTAGTATAAGAACTATGATCATACTAGTAGTGATTGGTTTTTCTTGACATTCTGAGTTACATGTAGTAAAAATCACTCTTATGCCAGTTTCCATCATGATTATGAATGCAAGTTAATTTTTGGGGGCCTTGTGTTGTTGTTGATATGCCCCGTAGAGACCCCTATCAAGGCATAACCCTTCAAAATCACACAATCAAGCTGATTCGATATCAACAATAGAACAATCTTTTGAAAAAAAAAGGGACATGCAAAATTAGTGCTCTTTGAACTCGAAAATGATTTAATGGTCTAAACATTAAGTGCATAGTTTTAATGGCCTAGAGGCCCGAGGAAATATATCCCAAATTCACCAATTATTAGGTATGAGAGGATCAATGTCGGATCCTAAAGGACAAATTACATATTATCAATTGATTTTTTCTTTTATTTAAAATTATTAGATAAATTTATGGAATAATAAGATTTTTTGACCAGTTGAAATAGATTGAGCTAGAGAAAAAGCTTTTACCGCAGCCCGATTAGCTTTTTCTGTCCATACAGTTTTACACTCTTGACTAACCTTAACTAATGCCCCATTAACATTTACAACACCGCCGACTGAAGCGAAGGTCAATCGTTCTCTGGTCATTCCAGTTATCCCATTCCGCCAGTTGAGCTGGCGGCTTTCGCTCCCAACCTGATTCACCGCCTACGTGCCCTTTACGCCTAGTCTAAGGTCAGGTCTCCTTTATATCATTCATCAACACTTCTACTTACTCCTCCCCCAATTAAAGGCTTAAAGAAGGAAGGGTTTTTGTTTGTTTTTAATAAAAAGTGATACGATTCTTATAAGAATCTCTATCATAGAATCTAATAAAACGTCGAGTCATCAAGTTACCGTATATGCAAATGCATAGGTTTCCAACATTCACAAGTTCCAAAATTATACTCAGCAACGCTGGGCACCATTACTAGTTCAAAGATAAAGCCATGTCCCATTTAAGTGCTTTCTTTTCTGAAATATGGAGAGGATGATTCAAATTCAAACTTGAATTGTGAAATTATTTTGCTTGATATATAGTAGATGTATATATATCTAGTGGTATATACAGTGATATTTAAATGAACCAGAGTGTAACTGGGCTCCTAACAAGGTGCTTACCATCTGATCAAGTCAGCACCCCACCAGATAAATAGGTATTAGACTTTTGGCTGGGAGCAGACACATGGACTTGAAAGCTGAGTGTAGTCGTAGTAGCTGAGAAGATAAGCTTGCTTGGGATGACAGTAATGGTCATGCCTTTTGGAGCTACAACAGACACAAGGCCCCCAAAAATGAACTTGTATAAAAAATTAGCATGAAAACCAGTATATATGTGATTTTTTTATACGACAATACAAAATGTAAAGAAAAATCATGTGTTCTTCCTAGTTTTGCAAAATCAATAGTGGTTCATATCATATTATTTGTACTAATTCATAAATTTACAGTAGTTTCTAGAAATCATCATTAGTTTGTATTATTGTTTTTTAATGTACAATGATTTAGCAAAATCATATCCTGTTTAATTACATGACTTCTACGATTGTACAATAGGTTTTTGAAATCATCAATAGTTTAGAAGAGGTGTTTTAAGCATATATTGATTTTGAAAAAACAATAGTGGCTAATACCATATTTTTTGTACTAATTCAAAATTTTACACTAGTTTCTAGAAATCATTATTAGTTCATAAGGTTGTTTTTAAGTGTAGATTGATTTAGCAAAATCACTAATAGTTTATATCATGTTTAATTACATGAATTCCATAATCATATAATAGTTTTTTGAAATCATCCATAGTTTAGAAGATGTATTGTGACGTTCCAAGGGAATATACGCCATAAATACGTATATTCCTGGACCCGTCACCATACAAGTCTACCTAGGTAGCCTTGTATGCCTTGGATAAGTGGCAAGGGGTGCACATCTAAGTTAATTGTTTAACTTAGATAACCTTAGGATAAGGCCCATTTCCACATGGCCTTATCCTATTGGGCAACCGCCACACGGCCTCATCTTAGTGGTGCCACGTGGCATCCCACGTGGACCCACACCTATATGAGCTCTAACCCTAACCCTAGACCCTTTTCCCTGACCTAGCACCTGAACTCTCATCCACGTGCCCGAAACCCCGTTTCGAGCACCGTTCGTCATAGCCTAGCCTGGAGCAGCAGCCCCTGGAAGGTGTGTATGATCGTAGAGGGAGCAGGCCTTCGAACCACGTCTAGGAGCATGGAGACGCCAGGAATGGGAGGAAGCGCATCTGGAGGAGGTAGGTTGAGTAGAGTTCATGTTAGTTCATCTGGAAGTTAGCACTCCAGATGGGATAGTGATTCTGTCTAGAGTAGAGCCACCCTAGATCCTTTGTTGAATATCTTGAACCCTAATCCAGGAACCCTAACTGGTAGTTAGCTATGTATGTTTAGGTTAAGATGTTCATATGATATTGATATTGATCATGATGTGATGTATGTGATATTGGTTGATCATGTGCTCCTCTTGTGTTGGGAAGGGGGGTAGAGACCTGGGGCCATATGTAGTATGCTCCTAGAGTAGATCCTTTAGTTCCTATTAGTTGCGGCCTGTGCATAGGAACCCACCGGGCTATGGAAGCTATGATGTGACTCAGCATCACACAACGGGGCTAGAGGCAAGATGGAGGGTGGATCCCTGCCGAGTGGGGGCTTCGGGGGATCCCACAGTGGGCTAGGCTTATGGTCGGTCACTTCGTGTGGGCCGAGCATGGGTCTGACACCTCCTGGGGCAATGGTGTCGCCCTGCGTCTCAAGAGTTGCAAGTGTCAGCTTGGCTCTTGTTTTGGGGGGTTCAGTCGGGTACGAATCGTGTGTCGTCACGATTCTCTAGCCGCCCGTGGAGCCTCTAGACCCCGGGAAGGGGAGATGCAACCCTTCCTACCTCGTCGGACCAGGGAGATGCAACCTGGAGTAGTCCCGATGGGTGATGCCATGGAATTGCGTATCCGGAAGGTTAGAGTCATGCCACAGCTTGGTCTAGCCCATCTACAAAGTATGCCAAGGAGGGGCGGATGGAGTGGTCAACCCTAGCCATTGTCTTATGCCAGCCCCGCCATTGTTATGACTCGGTCTGCTCTATCTTGAGGCCTATCCAGTCAGTCGACTACCCTATGTGTCAGAGCCACGGGTAGGAGCTCCCATGTTCTATGGTTGATGATTATGTTCTTTGCATCTATGGATATGCGGTTGAGCTACCCTCGAGGTAGTATATTGTATTGTATTGCTAGTTCTGACGTGTTTATGCTTCCGCTGTGATAGGAGCCCATAGGGGAAGGGCACGCAAGACACCTTCGTGTCCCCTTCCCGCACTACGGAGGTTCCAGAGTGGGCCTGTGCGGTTGTTGAGCGGGACGGGGGATTTCCTGCCGAGTGTACGGCCGGGCGCCGTATGTTTAGCAGGGAGCGTCACATGTATTTTAAGCATATATTGATTTTGCAAGACCAATAGTGCTTCATATCGTATTTTTTGTACTAATTCAAAGATTTAATTTGTGAGATTGTTTAGCAAAATTATTGCTAGTTCATATCATGTTTACTTACATGAATTCTACAATCGTACAATTGTTTTTTGAAATCGTCAATAGTTTAGAAGATGTGTTTTAAGCACATCTTGATTTTGCAAAACCATTCCTAGTTCGTACTATATTTTTTATGTTGGTCTTTGAAAATCATCATTAATTTAATGGAATGATTTTTCTATATACATTTTTAGTAGCATAATTTCATATGTTTACATGCTAGTTGTCACAAATTTGTATTCTACCGCGTTCTTCTTATTAGTTTGAGAACCACGTTAAAATTTGCAAAGATGCTAAGGTTTTCTTTATGTGGTTGTTTACTTCGAAGGCTCGAAGAGAGACCTTAAGAAGGAGAACAAAAAACCCTCCCCAAGTGCCAGTTCCAAACTTGCTCCGTTGTGATGGCTCGCGAGCTCTGGACATTGTGCGACCGGAGCATGCCGCTTGGCATGCAACGACATTTCGACTGTGCGGTTGCATCCAAAAGGCCAGAGTTACCCTAGGACACATGTCTGAGGAGTAGAGAATTGGTCAAACGCCCGAACTGCCAAATACGTGCTAGCTTTACATTATGGCACTAGGCTAGAGTGCATCGAGTGAAAGATAGACTAGTTGCTTGTAGCAAATCGAGTTTGGATCTGTTGGTCATAATCGCTGGTCCCTACAATAAACTAGATGCTCTGGACTCATGCCCAAAGTCAAAATCACATTTTGAGCTAGCAAGAATGGCCGAACTGGAGGGGCACATCATTTCCCCCTCTTGTCTTATGTCCGTAAAGGGGGAACATTTGGGGTTGGGACATCCATGCGGTGGATGTCCATTTTTTCTTTTTGAGAACGTTTCCTATAACATGAACTACTATTTGAACGGTGGGATTAACAAATGGAGCTGTTTTATTCCCCCGATACCTAAACCCTAGTAAATCTGTAGGGTTTAGGTTTTGACAGCCTTCCCTGCCTCTGAAGGGGTCAAGAGCTTGTGTGCAGGGTTCCTTCGAGGGTTCGAAGAGAGACCTTAAGAAGGAGAACAAAAAACCCTCCCCAAGTGCCAGTTCCAAACTTGCTCCGTTGTGATGGCCCGCGAGCTCTGGACATTGTGCGAACGGAGCATGCCGGTTGGCATGCAACGACATTTCGACTGTGCGGTTGCATCCAAAAGGCCAGAGTTACCCTAGAACACATGTCTGAGGAGTAGAGAATTGGTCAAACGCCCGAACTGCCAAATACGTGCTAGCTTTACATTATAGCACTAGGCTAGAGTGCATCGAGTGAAAGATAGACTAGTTGTTTGTAGCAAATCGAGTTTGGCTCTGTTGGTCATAATCGCTGGTTCCTACAGTAAACTAGATGCTCTGGACTCATGCCCAAAGTCAAAATCACATTTTCAGCTAGCAAGAATGGCCGAACTGGAGGGACACATCATTTCCCCCTCTTGTCTTATGTCCGTAAAGGGGAACATTTGGGGGTTGGGACATCCGTGCGGTGGATGTCCATTTTTTCTTTTTGAGAACGTTTTATATAACATGAACTACTATTTGAACGGTGGGATTAACAAATGGAGCTGTTTTATTCCCCCGATACCTAAACCCTAGTAAATCTGTATGGTTTAGGTTTTGGCAGCCTTCCTTGCCTCTGAAGGGGTCAAGAGCTTGCGTGCAGGGTTCCTTCGAGGATTCGAAGAGAGACCTCAAGAAGGAGAACAAAAAACCCTCCCCAAGTGCCAGTTCCAAACTTGCTCCGTTGTGATGGCCTGCGAGCTTTGGACATTGTGCGATCGGAGCATGCCGGTTGGCATGCAACGACATCGACTGTGCGGTTGCATCCAAAAGGCCAGAGTTACCATAGAACACATGTCTGAGGAGTAGAGAATTGGTCCCCGAACTGCCAAGTACATGCTAGCTTTACATTATAGCACTAGGCTAGAGTGCATCGAGTGAAAGATAGACTAGTTGCTTGTAGCAAATTGACTTTGGCTCTGTTGGTCATAATCGCTGGTCCCTACAATAAACTAGATGCTCTAGACTCATGCCCAAAGTCAAAATCACATTTTGAGCTAGCAAGAATGGTCGAACTGGAGGGGCACATCATTTCCCCCTCTTGTCTTATGTCCGTAAAGGGGAACATTTGGGGGTTGGGACATCCGTGCGATTTCTTTCCGTGGGATGTCCATTTTTTCTTTTTATTTGGCCAATATGTTTCCTATTCTCTGCAAATCTAGGGCTCACTACTAGGATTTAAATATCTGGATTTTGAAGCAAGTCCTTGCTTCTTGACAAAGGTGAATTTAAGCTTTGCAATATAATACTGCCTCATCCGATCTTTAGGCAAAACAGGCTTGCAGGTAAATTCAAGCTAAGGATTTGTATTTTGTTCAAGCTAAGCTTATTCATAAACGTCTTTGGTGCAGGCTTTCATGCAGGGGCTTTCTCTTTGATGGGTATCACCAGGTTTGACAAGACATATTAAATGCGAAAGCGGCGAGTCTGTGGAATAAAATCTCTACCTTTTTGTCTAGCGAAAATTGGTGTTGATGCGTTGCCAGCTAGAGCACTAGAAGAATCACATGAAAAGGATTGGTACCAAGAACGTAAGAAATGTGCAATAGACGGATTTATGGATTTCTCTTAAAAAATAGGGTGAATCGTTCTTCTGAAATTGCCGTTTTGCAAATGCACTATGATTTTTTCTTTGACTTCTTTTTGATAGGTGTGGAGAATACGACCGGGCAATACGTAAGTCGGTTTGACAAAGCATATGCACAAGGTGTAACCAGTATTTTATTCTCTTGCAATAACACTCAAATAGCACATCATTTGATGCACTGCCAGGTAAAGGTCCAGTTCATAGAAGATTTTCTACATATATGTTACATACACAGCTAAAAATTTGGGAATATTGAAGGAGTTTCGAGGTCACTCAGCTTGGAACCTCTTGGAAAATGGCATGTTCCTCTATTTCGACCACTTCAACGAGCTTGGAATAGGCTTTCGACTTTGTACATGGGTTCAAAGCATCCAGTTTACTTTAGGAACCAGTTATTATGACCAACAGAGTAAAAACTTAATTTGCTACAGGCAAGAAGTCGACCTTTCACTCAATACACTCCTAGCCTAGTGCTATAGTGTAAAGATAGCATGTACTTGGCAATCCAAACATTTGATCGATCGTCTACTTTTCAAACATGTGTACTAGGGTAACTTTGGCCGTTTGAATGCAATCATGCAATCTCATTCCGTGCCTTCTGACATGCCCGATTGCACGATGTCCCAGCTTGTTATGAGCCACTACATCGGGGCAAGTTTGGATCGAAGCAGTCAACAATTACATGATGGGGTACCTAATGCTGCACGAGATACAGGTGTCCAAGGTAAGAGCATATTCTTGGATCTATTTCACCTCTATGGTCTAGACTTATCACATCATACTATAATGGATCTTATGCGCACCTTAGCATTAAATCTCGTGCACAAGTGTAATATGATAGGGTGTAACAGGCACCCAACCCACCCGACACGGATGAAGAGGCAGCTGAAAACGTGGAAACATGCAGCTTTAGCATCGGATTCAGCCTCCGACCTAATAATCCAACTCTAGAAGATGCCAAACCTGTGATAATCCAGTTGTGGGAGCTGATAATCAAGCTATGGATGACGATAATCGAGCCATGGATATGGGTGAGGAAACTTTGTCTGCCGGTTAAAGGGGATAAACATCCCTGCTTGCCCCTTACAACAGGTAAATGGGCTCGCCCCTCTGGGCTCGCCTGTTTATCTGCTTTAAGGGGCTCGCAGGGGTGTTTATCCCCATCTTCCAATCCCTCATTATATTAACCACAATTAAATTACGACCCCTCTTGCTATTTACAATAGACATGCAAGCTTCCTATAGAACATGTGATATCTTGTTGTAAACCATGATTTATTCTTTTTAGGAAACCTAGGTTATACTATCTCTAAGCAGCGCCGCCATAAACCCACCGACGAATAATTTTTTTTTCTTGCCTATTGCACAGGGTTGGTATTTCCTTGCTTCGCTCTGGCTAAACTCTGGTAGGGCGGCTATGACATCTTCAACCTCTGGCTATGGCATCTTCAAGTTCTAAGTCGAGCCTCCTGCCATTTTTTCCTTGCTGCAAAGTTGCCTCTGTTTCGAACAATAAAGGATCAAGCGGATTTTCTTGCTCTGTTTTCCTTTGCTGTATTTTCCCCAAATCAGTCTCTCCTCCTTTGCCATAGCCCTCTTCTTATTTTGAAGGCAGAGTATGCTCGATTCCTCCAAACCTTCTGTGAGGAGAGTGCCTTCTAAGCTTCAATCTGCCCATAGGCATCTTCGGCATTCACCTGTAGAGTTATTCTAAAACTGCGAAGTATTCTTGCTTGCCCTGCAAGTGCATATCGGCCCTGGAAATGGCAAATCGGCCCTGAAATCCGCCTTGCAAATGGCAAATCAGCCAGATGGTAAAACGGCTCTACATAACAGAGAATGAGACACAAAACAGAGATGGCAAGAAAAGAGCAGGGACAGAATTTCGCCGTAGCAGTGGTTCACGTGTGTAAACCCATGGGTAGTTGGGGATTTCCCCCGGAAACCCCCTCCTACCCATGGTTCCCTAGCACTTTTACAATAGACATTGAGCTCAATTTATAGAAACCTTATCGTTCTGCCACATGACATACATGATCCTTGCTATGATCCTTGCACATGATGACAAGTGCGTGGAACACCTGTCATATATTTCTAGTGTTGCTGGTGCTAATCGAAAATTGTCTAAATAGCATATGACAAGTTTAATGGCCTAGATAAGGCAAAAATAGACGGCCTGGATTTCGATCCAGGTCCTATCGTTCTATAGGTCAGCCGAATTAACTGGCCTGTTTCCCGCCTTGGCCGCTTCGCTCATGTTTCTGATGCTATGGCGATCTTCGTCCTCCTCCTCATCTGGGCGGATTTTATCGAAGATCTTCGTCCTCATCTGGGTTTATCTTCAATATAAACCCAGATCTTCGATAAAATATGGCGATCTTCGTCCTCCTTCTCATCTGGGCCATATTTTCGATTTTCCGAGAGCATTCAGCATAGGGAATCTTCATTTCGATCTGCAACACTTGGGATCTGCTTGGATTTTTCCCTATTTGCCTTGTTGCATCAAAATGGAGCTGAGTTATCAAAATCCAAACTGAGGCATCTGATCTTTTAATTATTTTCTCTGCATCCTGGTCGCTGCCACAGTTGTATTGGCGATGGAGAGCGCTCCACATCATCTTGGGAGCCGGATTGGCAAGGTTTTGGCTGTTGCATGCACAGGTGGACATTGCGGCCATCCTGATCATGATATGGGGCTGGATTGCAGTCTCTGGAACCGCCTCTGCACTATCAATTCCCTGGGGAGGTTCCTCATCCTCCTCCTCCTTGTTATCTCTGGCGCCCTATAATGTTGATCCATTTCTCTTCAATACATATTGCTCTGCAAAGATTCCCCGTTTTCCTCCAATTTTCTGCCATTGGTACTCTGTATATCCCAAATCCGGCAGACTTCAGGCTGATCCGAATCATCCTGGACGGTCTGGTTGCAAAAATGGCTTGATCCAAAATTTTATAGTGAAATCTTCGTCCAGGGCTCAAGACCTACCGATCAAACACGATGTACCATTCAATGTCTTTGATCCGATGCCTAGAACCGACAGTAGATATGGTAAATCAATTTCTTATGTGTTTAAATTTGTTTTCCTGTAACTTTGAAATGCTGTCTATTCTGAGTAGCTTTCAAATCGCAACAAATAAGAGGATTTTTGCCATTTATATGATGGCCAAGAAGCCATCATACTGGAAAAACTGAAGCTAAAGCATAACGCCCTCTGTCTGCTTACACTTGAATGATTTATTCCTTCTCTTCCAAGGTTCAATCCTTTGGTTTTTTCATTCGTGTTGAATGATTCAAATCCTCTGTTCTTGTATTTGGGCCATTTGGTGCATTAGAAGATTTAAATAGATCCTTTTTTTTCCTTTTTTTCTTAGATTATATGCTTCAGTTTCTAAGAGATCTTTTTCCTTTCAGGATAGTGCAGAGCGGGAAACAATGCATGATGCATCCAGATAGAAACCAGAAAGAAGGAAGTACAGCAAGCGGAATACTTGCTCCATAATGCAAAGACTCCAGATATTTTTGGGCCTACGGAATTTTTCTTCGAAATACTTCATTTCGCGTTTATATAATACTTAAAATTGAAGCATTCTTATTCTCTCATTCTCTAGATCAGGGTATAAAGTAGGCTATGAGGGCATTTGAACAAAATATTTAACCAAGAGCAAACAACATTGCCTAAAAAACAACAATAAAAGGCCAAAAGCAATTATAATAAGATTAATACAATGTGAAAAAATTACAATACAATGCTTAAAAACTATGTCTTTTAACTATGTCTTTTATCCATTCTTTTAACTATGTCTTTTATTAAATACATTAGATTCTTACGTGTAGATATTTTTGAAAAAAAAATGTATTTATATATAAAAATTTGGTTAAAAACTACATATAGTTTTTAATAAAGACAAAAATCATTACGTAGTTTTTTTTTTTTTTTGGGGGGGGCAAAAACCACACTAGAAAAACATGTGGACCCAGTATTGTGATTGTTTCAAAATCGTATCGATTAACTATTCTAAAATATAGGGAAAAAATCGCATTAACAAGTTTATAGCATGTCAATTTGTCACTTTATATTTTGTCTAATAATTGGTATAAAATATATGAATAATTTATCAAGTCAATATACCGAGGAAAATAGATGCGACCAAATACCATTATATTAAACTTGAAATACTAAGCATTAGTTTATATCAGACATTTTAAGTTGATAAATAAACTAACCGAGATAATTATGTTTTAGTACAATGGAGAAAAGTAGGATAAAAAAGACATGTTAGCATATTTAAACCAAGATCATTTACCACATCGTGTATTGGTGATTAATCACTATAAAACATCATGAAAATTATGCGCCTAAAATTACCATATCAATATATTGAAGAAAATAGTTGTGATCAAATACCAGTCTAATAAACTTGACATACTAAACAATAATACATATCATATAGTTAAAGTTATCACAGAGACCAATTAAAATTGCCATGTTTTAATACCATGCCATAAAACAATGTTGTTTTATCACTTTAGAAAAGTATATTGATGAACCATATAGTTTAAGTTGTTATAAAGGCCAATTAAATTTGCCATGTTTCAATACCATGTCATAAAACAATGTTGTCTTATCACTTTAAAAAAATATGTTGATGAACAATATTAGATAACTAGACATGGTTTGTAAACTTTTGAACCCACTAACATGTACTGATTTATAAATTTGGTTTTCATCAATAAACCTTAATAAAAAAACTTAATGGTTCAATTTTGGGGGCCTTGTGAGAGGCAAAGTAAGTAGAAGAAGCAGGGCCTACATTGGTCACCTTTCTGCCAAAGGTAGTGGACACGAAGCTAGCAGTTGAGTTGAAAGCTGCAGTAAGGGATGGATAGTTGAAATCGTTAGCCGCAGGGATGCTAGAAGGACAAGAGATGGAAGAATCTTGTGTAATTGTGGTAATCTGCGTGCTGCTATAGCCATGACTGCATAAGAAATTGATGTAATCCTGCTTAGTGAGGTCATATATAAGGCTAGGAGAGAGGGCCTTTGAGGATCAACATGGCCTGATCCATATGCAAATACATCTGCAGGTTGACCTGTTGTTTGCTCAGAAATATTTTTGCCAGTGTTGTCAATGGTGTAAGCAGTAGTCATGATTGCGGATCGGATAGCCGCGGGGCTCCATGCAGGATGAGCAGCCTTGAGAAGAGCAGCTATGCCATTGATATGTGGGCACGCCATGGAGGTTCCTGATATTATGTTATAAAGTACCTTCCTTGTATCACCCTCTTCTTCGGAGGGCGAATCGGCCCCAGACCATGCTGCTAGAATGTTATAACCAGGAGCAGTGATATCAGGCTTTAAGACATCAGGTGTAATGGAATTAGGACCTCTAGAAGAGAAGTAAGCCATTTGTGGAGCACGTATTGAACCAATTTGTGTGCCATAGAACTTGATTCTGGCACTAGCTGATTTGGTTGAGTTGACATATTGCTGAACTTGTTTGGCATCTGCATTAGTAATTGCTAAAGCTGGTAATGTGTAGATACTAGGCCGTGCCAAATTACCAAAGCTTGAGGGCATCACAGCTATCATGCCTTTTCCTCCAGCTTCTGAAATTGCAATACCGACTGAAACAGTTCCAGTCATTAGAGGTAATTTGAGATCTCCTTTTGTCCCCATAAGAATCCTCCAATAGAATGAGTACTCTACATCAAATTGCAATTAATGCAGCATTAACAACTTCATTGCTATCGTTTTTTCCCTATAACTTTTGATCTACTCATGAAAATGCTGCAGCTTTTGTTGCATTAGATGCAGAATGAAAAGATCTTTCAAGTGATATATGGTTATGATGTATTTCAATACAAGCCATATGTGTTAACCTTAAAAAATATAGTTTTTTGCTCTTTTCTTATATATTTACATCCCAAAGATATAACAATGGGTTGTCATTAGAAAGATCTTGAGGAGACGAATCCATTGCCACAAATAGTGTTCGAATTGGAGTTTTTGATCAAAAGTTATAGTAGAAAAATGACACTGCAAAAGTTAGTTAGAACTGCATTAATTACTGCTGCCACATAATACTGGAATAAAATACACTGGAGCTCTTCTCTTATTGGACAGTTTAAAAAGCTGATGTGGCTTTTTAAGCATCCCTTAATGGGACAAAATGAGATCTCAAATTACCTCTAATGGCTTCCATCACATACCACTATTTTCTCATTTACAATAGTGGAATTTATGGAACTTGAATTGCATGAATCTAGATAAACAAGTGAAGTTGACGAATGTTGAGATACGGAAGAACTGGTGAGAGTCTGGCCGTGGAAAGTCTTGCCATTTCCAAGGATTAGCGTGGCAGGAAAGATCCTATTTATGGTGCTGGCAGCAATGCTGGTAAGCCAAGGAGCTACGTTGGATACAGTGGCAGACCAAGGTCCGCTGTTGCCAGCAGAGGCAGAGACGAAGATGCCATGGGTGGAGGCACCAAATGCAGCAATTGCAATGACATCCTGGTCGTAATCTACTGCTTGATTGCCCCCTAGGGAGATAGAAAGGACGTCCACTCCAAATGTAGTCTACAAAGAAATTCTACGGGATGAAATAGACCCTTAGTTTCTATAGATTTCTTACATTGTACTAATACCCAGCAGCACTGGGCACTATAACTATGTTTGAATATTTTTTTTATTCCCATAATAAAAGCTTACTGCACACATTTCTTATTGCAATAAAAAACATTTACAAACTTCCAACCAATGCCCAGCAACGCTGGGCACCGTTACTAGTATAGTAGATGTATATATCTAGTGGTATATACAATGATATTTAAATGAACCAGAGTGTGACTGGGCTCCTAACAAGGTGCTTACCATCTGACCAAGTCAGCACCCCACCAGATAAATAGGTATTAGACTTTTGGTTGGGAGCAGACACGTGGACTTGAAAGCTGAGTGTAGTCGTAGTAGTTGAGAAGATAAGCTTGCTTGGGATGACAGTAATGGTCATGCCTTTTGGAGCTACAACAGAGGCAAAGTAAGTAGAAGAAGCAGGGCCTACATTGGTCACCTTTCTGCCAAAGGTAGTGGACACGAAGCTAGCAGTTGAGTTGAAAGCTGCAGTAAGGGATGGATAGTTGAAATCGTTAGCCGCAGGGAGGCTAGAAGGACAAGAGATGGAAGAATCTTGTGTAATTCTGGTAATCTGCGTGCTGCTATAGCCATGACTGCATAAGAAATTGATGTAATCCTGCTCAGTGAGGTCATATATAAGGCCAGGAGAGAGGGCCCTTTGAGGATCAACATGGCCTGATCCATATGCAAATACATCTGCAGGTTGACCTGTTGTTTGCTCAGAAATATTTTTGCCAGTGTTGTCAATGGTGTAAGCTGTAGTCATGATTGCGGATCGGATAGCCGCGGGGCTCCATGCAGGATGAGCAACCTTGAGAAGAGCAGCTATGCCACTGATATGTGGGCACGCCATGGAGGTTCCTGATATTATGTTATAAAGTACCTTCCTTGTATCACCCTCTTCTTCGGAGGGCGAATCGGCCCCAGACCATGCTGCTAGAATGTTATAACCAGGAGCAGTGATATCAGGCTTTAAGACATCAGGTGTAATGGAATTAGGACCTCTAGAAGAGAAGTAAGCCATTTGTGGAGCACGTATTGAACCAATTTGTGTGCCATAGAACTTGATTCTGGCACTAGCTGCTTTGGTTGAATTGACATATTGCTGAACTTGTTTGGCATCTGCATTAGTAATTGCTAAAGCTGGTAATGTGTAGGTACTAGGCCGTGCAAGATTACCAAAGCTTGAGGGCATCACAGCAATCATGCCTTGTCCTCCAGCTTCTGAAATTTCAATACCGGCTGAAACAGTTCCAGTGCTTCCATCACAGACCACTATTTTCCCATTTACAACAGAGGAATTTATGGAACTTGAAGTGCATGAATCTAGATAAACAAGTGAAGTTGACGAATGTTGGGATATGGGAGAACTGGTGAGAGTCTGGCCGTGGAAAGACTTGCCATTTCCAAGGATTAGCGTGGCAGGAAAATCCCTATTTATGGTGCTGGCAGCAACGCTGGTAAGCCAAGGAGCTACGTTGGATACAGTGGCAGGCTCAGGTCCGAAGTTGCTAGCAGAGGCAGAAACGAAGACGCCATGGGAGGAAGCACCAAATGCAGCAATTGCAATGACATCCTGGTCGTAATCTACTGCTCGATCGCTCCCTAGGGAGATAGAAAGGACGTCCACTCCATCTGCCACAGCCTGGCTGATTCCGGCGAGGATATCAGACGAGGCACAGTCTCCCCAGCATACTTTGTACACAGCAATTCTGGCCCTGGGCGCCATCCCTGTAGCAGCTCCGCTTGCATAGCCGAACATATTCGCCCCAAATACCACACTTCCTCCCGCCGTAGATGCCGTATGTGTCCCATGCCCGTTGCTGTCTCTCGCAGACTTGTATTCTGTAGCCCAGTCAATTTTACCTATGCTTGCCTCGTACCCTTGATAGTAGTACCTTGCCCCTACTAGCTTCCTGTTACAGTTTGACCCATTAAATTGGTCCCCTTCCTCGCAGATCCCTTTCCATCTCTCAGGCACTGCATCTAGCCCCGTATCGTCAAAGCTCTTGCTCTCTGGCCATATCCCTGAGTCTATTACCCCTATTATCACATCATTCCCATAATTTGCTGCCGGCCATAGCCCAGACAATGGATTTAGTTCTAGAAACTCTGAACTGTGTGTCGTGTGCAGATTTACCATTTTGTCAGGAAAACTGGCCACAAATTCCGGCAGCTTCTGCACTTCTATCAATTGGTTTTCAGTCATATGGGCTGCAAATCCATGAAACGTAGAGCTGTAAACATGGATCAATTTGGTAGTGATCGAAGAGTAGCGCTGCTCGTGCCCAAGGACAGATTCAATTACTGGCATTTTGGATTTGTCAAGCAGGACAATGTAGGAAGAGATAGGCTCATCAATTGCAGAAATGGGAACAAAAAGCAGGAACAGCAGAAGCAACATCTTGAGAGTGGCATTGTCCATGATTACTAATATGCTTTCTTGTGCATCGGCTGCTGCTTATATAGAGCCTGCATAGGCATCGTATTAGTTAATAGTTTTCTCTCCGAAATAATGAAAATGAAAGTCCGAACAATTCTTTAAGAGAAATCTTCAGTCTGCCACCATTCCAGGACCTTCAACTGGCCTCCGAATCCACATCTAGTCTAGATCTAGATCGTCATGCACATGCACGCCTAGATGGTCATCCATTTCATTTATTCCTGGCACATCTGCTGGCATATGATTTTACATGTTATCTAAAGGAATTTCTACTACATTCCTTGTTTGTCATGTCATGGAAGTCTTATCATCCACGTCTAGGGGATCCTTATCTTGCCTACAACATGGCAACTGGGGAGCTCATGCACGTCCAGATTATCACCGGAACAAGTACTGATAATAAAAATAAAATCGAAATGCTTAAACAAAACATAAAAGAAGTTTTATGACTCAAGATGGGAACTGCACACAGTTGACATCCCATTGCTTCTTAAACGGTCTTCCTTGTAAGAAGGAAAATGCCTACAAGTAATGATAATAAAAATAAAACCGAAATACTTAAACAAATCATGAAAGAACTTTTTTGATTCAGGATGGGAACTTCACACACATAGTTGACATCCCATTGCTTCCTAAATGGTCTTCCTTGTAAAATAATTAGGCAAAATAAAATATTAGTAAAAGTGTCAGCTAAAATGTTGACAAAAATGGAATATTATTAGTAAATGGAGATTCTGACATGGCACAAAGGGATTGGAAGATAAGACACAAAGTTGCCTAACTAGTTTTTACGTAAACTAGCACATGAGCATTTGGTCACATGGCCTCCTAGAAGTACTAAAACTACAAGCGTTACCATCATAATGTTTTGTACGCTTAAGTTTCTCCATCTAGGTAAGTAAGTCACATTTTATTAAAGTGGGCCACATTTTGATAGTTGGGGGCTCATGCAGAAAAAAATCAAGTTTTGCATTGAATGACTATTAGATTTTCGTATCATACAACAACATTTGTTTCATGATATTTCATCAGAAAGGATTCTTTGTTACAATAATTGTCTGTATCATGGAGATTCCTTAACAACATTGAGATTCCCATTTATATCAACGGTCACTTTCGTTGCAACCATGTTTATTTGTTGTTGACCCAAGTCCATGCGATCTTCCCTATTCATTTCAGTTCTAGGATCTTCTGTTTGTTCGCAGCATCATAGGTTTCAAGGCATTCTTGATTTTTCTTGTACCTCCATTACGGATATTTTGAGATTACAAAAGGGCTTTCTAAGAGGTGATGACTAGGATTTTTTTTGTAATGATAGAAATCTCCAGCCAAGGGAGAGGCGTTTGCCTTAAGTAGTAGTGGGTTGTTAGACTTTGGCCTTATGCCCCACATTAACGACAATGTATTTTGTCTTTAGAAAAAAATTCATCTTTTAGCGATTTTGTCTCCAACTAAAATAAAACAAAAGAAAGTAACGAAATGGATTTAGGGCTTTACCGAGGTGCATCTCCCGCGCCCTTCTCTCGATTGTTTTCGGAGGTAAAGTCTCTCAATCTGATGTATCAATTGTCTACCATGCTAGTTGAATTCAAATTTCCCTAGAGGCAAACTTTCCATCAATCTGTGCATCAACCGTCTCTCATGATAGCAATTTTGGAAGGGAGTTGCTTGAATTATGAAGCTCCATTCTTCTCCATATTCATGCGACTCCTTATTCCTACCAAATCAAAATGGAAATTTATTCTATAACCGGATTGACTTTGCAGGATTTTGCAATATCATGTTCAAGCAGGATTTTGCAGGATTTTAAGTTTTCTTGCAGTATATAGCTCTAATGGCTAGGTAGCAGCATAGAGGAAAGGGTTGTTATAAGCATGGCAAGTTCGTCTGCAGTGAGCATTATATAAACAATTTAAATATGCAGCTACATTTTGTGTTGCCGTAAATTATAAGTAGATAAGTGAATTCATATAATTGCTTTGTAGATGTTCAGGTAACATTCATATGAAGTAAACCTCCTTGTTGTAGAGATGGAATCAAATCACTACTAAAAAAATGAGCACAAATGGCACAAACAAATGACAATTTGCCATTTGGGCCATTGTAATTGGTAAATGAACAAACGTGACAAGTATATGCCATTTAAGTGACAACTATTTTACCATTTTTTGGTCGTATAAATGGCACATATATTGGTGTCATTTATGTGCCATTTAAGTGTACTAAGTTTTGCCATTTTGACCTGCATAAATGACATATTAGTAAGTGTCATGCATGTGCCTTAGAATTGTGTGCATATTTTGGCATTTGTGTTGGAATAAATGTCACTTGTAGAAGTGACTTATATTTGCGGTTCAAGTGTGGTTAGTGTTTTGCCATTTAATACACGGCGTTTTTGTGGGCTTTGCAGGTTTTTGAGATTTAGCATTGGCTATAATATGACGACATCCGATATTTACGTGGTTGGGAAGATATAATGTATAACTATTTGCATGGACCTAATGATTAACTTAATTTCTGGAATAGGCTACTTAGAATTATGTAAACTCTATCATAAGCATATACGTGGGTATAAGCTTAATCTAGGTAGTCAAATTATGGTGTCCCAAATGTATATTCATAATAAGATTATTATTTTTGATATTTACATGGTCCCAAATTTATTTGTAGGATTACTATTTTCATAAAACTAAGAAGCTATAATGTGGCTGAAATCACAAACCGTATCTTTATAACCTAGGTATTCATATCAGCATACCGTATAAGTTGATGGTGGCACCTTGATTCCAAATGCGAGCATCTAGGGTTTTAGATGTTTTCTATTGCGGTGACGGGTCTTGTGGAGGTGGCCAGGGCCTTGCCGCAGTTGCATGTCCGGCCATAGCCATAGTCAGGTTTCTGGTGTTCTGCTGCAGGCTTAAGCCACACTCCTTAAGGCATATGATAGCAGGATTGGCGACCACAGGGCTCTAGCCGCTTCTTTTGCAGTGTTTCATTAAGAAATGAGGTTTCCACAGAGGAAAACCCTATTAGGGCCCGACCTTGTTAGTTCCGACAGGCTTGTCACTGAGCAATGGAGCAAGGTCGATTTGCAGCTAAGCCTGGACTGATTCTTCTGTTTCTTGTGTGTTTTTTTAGGGTATGTTTGCTATGCTTTCGGTGTTGCTGTGTTTTCTGTTGTGTATCTATTTATTTTGCTCTGTCTTCTGGTGAAACAAAGAGGTTCAATTCCTCTGAAGAAATAGAAGCAAGAAAGGTTTGCTGTGAGAAGTTCAGTTTGCTATATCGCATGCTTGTTGTGCTATATGCTTGACGTGAGATATGCTTGACGTGAGAATGATGACCATTGGATTTGTATTTTTAATTGCCCCCTTACAAATTGGGTCAACATGGGGCTGTTTGACCCCATCTTGACTTTGAGCGGACTAATCATATGGATGCATAGGGAATATTCGCCCCAAATTGTGCTATGATCTAATGGCCACGAAAAATCAAAACATGAATCTGCAGGCTTGAGCCACTTTCCTTAGGGCATACCATAGCAGGATCAACGACAACAGGGCTCTAGCCGCTTCTTTTGTAGTGTTTCAGTAAGAAATGAGGCTTCCACAGAGGAAAACCCTGTTAGGGCCTGGCCTTGTTAGTTCCGGCAGGCTTCTCACTGAGCAATGGAGCAAGGTCGATTTGCAGCCAAGCCTGGATTGATTCTTCTGTTTCTTGTGCGTTTTTTAAGGATATGTTTGCTCTGTTATCGGTGTTGCTATGTTTTCTGTTGTGCATGTATTTCTTTTGCTCTGTCTTCTGGTGAAACATAGAGGTTCAATTCCTCTGAAGAAATAGAAGCAAGAAAGGTTTGTTGTGAGAAGTTCCATTTGCTATATATTGTATGCTTCTTGTATTGTACGCATTAGAGTTTTTTTGAGGTCAAATAAGGGCCTCCTAAGAATATATTAGGGGGGCCGCCACGTAGGATGCCGAACCTAGCTTCCCCCCTCCATACCTAAATTTCACTCTCCCCTAACCTAACTACCTAACCTCCGAACCTAACCCCCGAACCTAACCCCGCAATCATTATTTCCTAACGACCTGAATATTTGATGATTATATCTAGGATTTTCGTTTTCCCACCTTCGAGCTTATGCCATCGAGCTTCAGCACCATCGATCGATGAACAGAGCTTTGAATACAGGGAATGAAGAGTCAAATCTAGATGATAAGTTTTCCGTCCAGTCTGAAGATCACATTTGGTGGGTTGGTTTATTTCAGGTACCAGAGGAAAATCACAGTATACTGAAATGGGTTTTTGATCAAACACCCATTCCCACAATGATTGCCTCTCACGGAATCGGAGAAAAACTTGCAGTTCCTGGATATGGTGAGTACGAGGTTGAATGGCATCTTGCTGCAGATTTGAAGACAATAAAATGCATGTACAGAATGAAGCATGGTGCTCAGGGTAGCCCTTAAGCCCAAATTTTCATAGGTGTAATTTAGAATATGAGGCGAATCTTAGCTTTTTTCGATTAGTTATGTTGGCGATTTTGTTTCAGGCTTCAATTTGAGTTGTAGCAACCTTGGCGAATCTTTCATCCATCAAACGATGGAATATATACTTTTTTCTCAAGATATCTAGGTGCCTAAACCCTAGATTTCTACCACAATATTTAACATCATTCGTCATCATGTCATAAGGATGTCTGTGCAACAATTGAACTGAGCAGTTGATGATTAAAATACAGGAGACAGACAATCATATACATCATGTATTACCTAGATTGGTTGCACGTATATAGAAATAATCATGATAACAAAAAATAGAAAAAATTAATAGCCAAGATAATGTACGGTTGCTCTGAAATGTAAGACAAGAGGGCAAGTATTCTGATAAAATGAGTAAGCAAACCAACTATAACTACTCTACAACATACCTCATATCCTTATCTAATTGTAAATCTCAATAGCTCCACACTAAGGGCTAAACAACAATAAGTACACAAACTTAGCCCAGGCATAATTGCATATTATGGTGGGCAAGCACAAACTGATTTGATTTCAGTCATCTTTTTAAGATTGGATAAACAACAGACCAAAAGAAAAAATACTCCAAGATTGCATACCTGGATGTTGGAGCCGGATCATGAAATCCATGTAACATGCATGGTTTTCCCCCTTCCCCTCTTTTTTTCTGCCATTTCAAAAAACTCACCAAGAATAGAATTCGTATTAATTTTACATGATTTTTGGGGTTAAGGGGCGATTTTAGAATAATTACCAAGAATAAAATTCACATGGGGGCGAATCCAAGAATCCATCATTTAGTGATGTAGGCTAACTTATGAGTGGAAGGAGAAAATTTCGTAGACAAGGTGGCGATATTTTATTAGCACCACTCCTAATTGATCCTACTCAACGGTAGTGAAAAAAAATGCAAATGTCCAAAAACATAGCCTTTTGGCGATATTTCGAGCTTAAGGGCTACCCTGATGGTGCTGGTAAGACTATTCATGCTTGTCCCTACTATCTCTATGCAAGAAGAGATTCAGCTGGATTGGACAAGAGTACATTAGACTGTGTCCAGGATGAGCTACCAAATAGAGAGGAGAAGGACACAACCTTGATGCCAATTCTGCCAATTCCGTTAAAAGCATAATTTCATTAATTGTGGACTTTGGCTGAGTCCATATGACTCCCAAATGGACCCAATTTTTTAGAAAATAAGGGTTTTATTTAGTAGAACGATGCAAATTTTCGAAATGTGTGCAGGTAGGTGAGATGGCAACACATAAACGACAGATTATATTTACAACATTCCAACACATAAACTATATTATTCTCCAAGATTAAGGCAACCAATAGAAGAGAAACATTCCAACACATAAACGACAGATTATATTTACAACATTCCAACACATAAACTACATATTGTATTCATAGATAGTAGGAGTACCAAAGACTGCGTGTTGAAATCATCATCCACCATTTTGAATCATAACATAGTATGCACTCATGATGACATGGCAAAATAAATGTAGATAATATTTTGTTGAAAAAGAAGATCTGAGCATGCAAGAATAAAACAGAGATCGTGGCTTGCAAGAGGAGAACGATGTTTTAGCAAACCGCTGGAAGTTAGAAACCGAAGTTAGAATCTGTGGTCGGATTTAATGTAGATTTATGTGGCCTGGGTTTACGGGATTTAGTGAGGAAGGATTTAAAGGATTTAGTGAGAAAGGATTTACGGGATTTAGTGAGAAAGGATTTTCCCTTGTAACCATATCTGGTCGGAAGTGCTATTGCCGAGTCTGCTAGCCTCTTCTTGATTCAAATATCAAGCTATATTCTGCTCTCTGCTATCAAAATGGTGCAACTCCACAGTCAATAAAAGGTAAATCAATAGATGGAAATTGGGCGATCGCCCAATTTAGTCTCCTCGAATTCATCTAAAAAGTTTATGTTATTGAAATCACTTACACATCAATTTCAATATCCCAAGCTTTGCAGCAAACAACGGTTGCTCTGTATCTTCGAATAGGTAATTGATGCAGTGGCTCTCAAGAAAACCTAGATCTGTCTGAACTGATTCGCGTTCTTTTGCACCTACACTTCACAGACAAGCACCTGCACTCTAACAAAACAAGCTCTCTAGATGGTGGGTTTCTTCTGTGAAAATACTTCAGCGAATCTGTGAAAATACTTCAGCGAATCTGCAATTTAAGGAAAGACATGAAGCCAATGAAGTCCGACCAACTTACCGTCAACAAATGTAAAGCATAAGGTAAGCTTCGTTTCATCTGAAGAATCCAAACAAAGCGTCTGTGGAGTTAAATTGGGCGACCGCCCAATTTAGCCTCCATAAACTTCAAAATAGAAGTTTTGCTGAGCAAATTTGGCAGCCGAAAAGAAAGTGTCTGCCGATACAAGTTAAATCCGGCGACCGCCCAATTTAACCACATCAAATCCAATCCTGCACTCTTCTCGCTTTACTTCACAGAAAACACAAGCTATAGCCTTCAAAGTTCTAAGGATGAATTGTGCCTTCTGCAATCATGAGGAAATGCAAGCACGTCAAATAAAATACCCCTGCAAGCACAAGCATGCATATGAATTCTTGTATATCATGTATCCTTATAAAATACCAGATGAATTCCAGCATGCTCTGCTCTAAAAAAGCGAAAGTTGCTTCAGGTTTCCTATTTGTCACGCCCCAAATCCGCTATTCATTACGCCTTGTCCTTCACGGAATCCTTCTATAGCATCATTCACTATGCTTACGTCTGACAATCCGCGCTCCGACTCCATGTTCATCTCCTTTTCAAAGATCTTCAATCGAGAGAAGAACAAATCCAGCTAGCCCCCGGTTCTAGTATCCTAGTGTTTAAGAACGCCCAAATCTTTGTAGGCACTAGGATGCGCAGCCCCTGGTGATAGGAGCCGCCCCGAAGATAGGGGCCGTCGGAGATGGAGGCGCCCCTTCATAGACGCATGGTATTTCCTCCCCCTAATAAAAAAAAAGGGGGGAGAAAATGGACACGTCATACGTCATATGCATCTCTTTTAAATTTGAAATTTGAAAAGCAAACATCACGTGCTTTAATTTTTCACGCGACACGTCCGTCGGTTTTTAAAATTTAAAATTTCCCCCTCGTTCAAATTCCCCCCTTTTCCATATTCAAATCTTATTCTCCCAGCTCTCTCAAGGTTGCGAGTGCCAACTCTCTTAAGGTTCTTGGGCACGGAGGAGCAAGGCGCGGAGGAGCAGCTGATCACTTTGCATGTGGCGGACATTATACCAGTAAGTCTATTGGGCGCGGAGGAGCAGCTGATCACTTTGCATCTAGCGGATATTATACCAGTAAAGTCTATTTGAATGTTGACGACAAGAATACATTTGTACCATTGCAAGAATGTTTGTTACAGGCATGTTGCAACATTCAAGAACGCACTGATGATGAGATGATGAGACGCACCTTCGTCTTCAAACTGAGGTAGGATTGTTCAAATCACGTAGCTAGAACAGCTTGAATCAAAGATGTGCTAAAGATGCTGTTATTAGAAGTTTGTTATGCTACTAGCTTGGATCAAATCTGGTGGTTGTAAGTAAATAGGGCTCACCATGCTGTCGACCAAATGCGACAGGGACCCATTTTGACAGCCCAAATTTGTCCAGCGAGCTTGCAGGGGTGTAATTTCATGCAGGGCTGGTGCCATTTTGGTGACCACGAACACGGCCGTTGCTCACTTTGGTCGGCCCAAATTGGGCGGGCGCCCAATTTTGGGGAAAAAAAAAAAAAAAAAAAAAAAAAAATTTGCCCCAAAATTGGGCGCCCGCCCAATTTGAGCGCACTAAACGAGTGTTTGAGCTCATCAAAGCCCGCCGCGATATTGGATCCCAGAAGCAAGCTCACGCGAACAAATTTGGGCTAGCAAAATGGGTGCTTTCGTCGCATTTGGTCGACCGTAATTGAAGGCGGTTTAAGGGCAATTTCTTTTTTTGTTTTGGGCCCTCAAATTAGGCGGGTGCCCAACTTTGAAGCACCAAACCCCAATTTGGGCTCACCAAATTAAAAGCGGCGCCCTCCCCTCCCTCTCTGTTTATCTCCCTTTTGTAAGACATTTTCACCAAGTTTTCATGTAATTTTCATGTGTGCTTTGTGCTTGAAAGTGATGTAGGTACCCAATTTGTGATGGTGTATCTTTCATTGCTTTGCAGATATGAACGTGTTTAGTTTTAAGATGATTTCTTGCCAGGACAATTCACTACTGCCTCATTTACTCCTAACCGACTCATAGTGTTGAAGATGTGTTTGAATGTCAGGGAAATACACTCTAGGAGACTCTAAATGCTCATGATAGAGGTATGGCATCACCTTCGGTCTAGCAATCTCAACTTTTATTTTTGGACTATTTCATTATATATGGACTACTACAATGCCAAAGCTATATGTGCACTATCTATTGTCAGTATATAGGCGGACTCGCTGTAAGAACATGTATGTCCATTTGACAAGCCATCCATGAAGGTCTTACCGTGAAATTTCTCTTGCAACTGGACGATTCATTCGTACAAAACAGAAATAGGTATGTGATTTTATATCGTTCATGTCTTTCAATAAATATGTGCACATCTCTGATGATGAGAGTTTGACCGGGCACACTGGGCACACCGGGCCTCTAGTTTATGAGTTTGAGAATGGCCCGTGATGTACCACAGAGTGTCAAGCCATCACACTGAGGAACGTTGGTGCGTGGAAGGGTAAATCCATACCAGAATTCAATCCATTCAACGATTTGACGAAGGCCTCCTCCCAATAAGAAGAAACTACTCAACATTGTCAACATTCCAGTGCTTGTTTTTGAAGCATATGCAGCACTCGCTGGGGATGTCTGTTAGTATACTAAAACTGTCAGGGAAGCAAGTTCACCAAAAAAAGGTCCATAAATTCAGGTATTGTCCAAAAATAATGAAATTGTGCTTTTAAGAAGAGTACACATATGCACCCTTCATGCTTTCTTGAGAATCATAGACAAGATGGTTTACATGAGTATCCTGTTTGCTTGGAATAAATCACCCCAAAGCTCTAGGGAAGCTGCCATGCATGAAGTTGAAAAGGTGCTATCTAATGTGGGACTTCATGGTGGGCACTACAAAATACTTCAAGATCCAAAGGTATCCGGCAAGGTTCCCCTGAAACCCAGTATGGGTGGTCCAAAGGCTAAGAGGTTTTTGCCTCCCGCGAAAGAGAACTTATCTGGTGTTTGGGAAGCTTACAAGGATCTTATTGCAGCTGAGGATGATCGAAATGATCGTGGCAGATCACGCCTGAAGAAAATCAAGGCATGGCGGGATTTCTCCAGACTTGGTAAAGGAAATGACAAAAAAAGGTAGTCTTGGGGAAAATGATGTTGCCAAATTCCGGGAGGGTCCTACAAACTTCACTAAGTCTTTCCCGACGGCATGGGGTGAGGCCAATTTGACTCACTATGTCCATATTCTCTGTTACACACATGGCGTGTGGTTTGTCGAGAGTATGGAAGCCTGGGAATTTGGAATACACAGGGGAATGGAGAAGTCCCATAAGCAAGCAAAGAATGCATTCTTCCGTTTCACTCAACACGAGGTTCGGTTGGGAATTCCTTGCGCAGAGATGTGTCAATGGTTTTGGTTAGGATGTATGTGCAAGTGGGTGAAGAAATCACGGAACGAGTGAATCAACACTTGCTAAGTTGTTTAGACAAAAACCCGGTAGGGAAAAAAAGGGCAGCTTGGTATAAGTCCGCAAATGTTGAGCGATCAAGGGAGTGGAGATCAATGAGATGTAGACAAGGCAAAGGTTATGTCCTGTATTGAGAGCTCCCCGATAACGCTCTCTTTGTAAAAGAGTTGGTTTATTTATCGGTTCGATAGTGCTCAATGTGCTAAAATGTTTGTGTTGTAAGTAAATTGGATGCATGTATTGCGCGATCCATTAGCCACGGTCGCGAAATATGGGCCCTGAACTAAAGCGGATCCGCATTATTTACCGTAGCCACGCGGTGCGATGCATAGGCCCTTCAATAATTTATAAGCTGGGTCGATTTCGCACCGTGGCTATGGTCTTGAAATAGGCCCTTGAATAATTTGTAATCGAAATCGATTTACGCACCGTGAGCCGCGATTGCAAAATAGGCCCTTCAATAATTTGTAACTTTCGGTCGATTTACCGCAGAAGTGGGCCGCGGTCTTGAAATAAACCCTTCAATAATTTGTGCACGAAGTCAATTTAAGCACCGTGGCTACGATTGCAAATATGGGCCAAGAACTAGAGAATATTAACATATTAGAGAACATATTAACATATTAGAGAATATTTATAGAACATATTATCCGCGGTATCATATGAAATATTTATGATAGATAGCAAAGGTTACTAACCCCTTCCCCTAGGTTCCTAACCCCTTCCCCTTCCCCTTCCCCTGCGAGGTGTAACCCATGCATCTGGGTTAGGAATCAAGAGCTCACGCTCATCCCAACTGATTCTTCCCACCATATGGGGGTACCTAGTCATTAGAAAAAGTAATTCCGGAGGATGATACTCACGGAAGAAGAAGCGGACCCAACTCCACAAAAACCGTTGTACACGTTGTAGTACACCCCTAATAAGGCCATACATGTGTCCCTTACAAATTTCATGAATGAACTATGATATGTATGCATCCGGAGAGTGTGCTAAATATCCAAAGATTTAAGAAGAGGCCTCAATTGCTGTAGCATCTCGTCCAGATAAGGAGGGGGTTCAAGCATTCCCCTCATTCCAAGTCTCCTATAACATTCAGATGGATTAATTTCCCTCGCTGGCTCATGACCACAATCAAATCGCTCGAATGAAGTTGATCAACTCCATTGTAAGCTCCTTGGTGGGGCTGTAGGGCTAACCTCCACTCTAAGAAATGGTCCCATAGCTCATCCATTCTAGGCCGCACAGAATGCCTGGGGCATGCTTGCAGTCCTTCTGGAGTAGCCCAGGGAGGATTGGGTCCAATCATTTGCACAAGCAAGCAAGGAACAAGGAGCAGAGCAAGGAACAAGGAGCAAGAAGCAAGGAAGAGGACCAAGTAGCAAGGAACAAGGATCAAGATCAAGTAGGAAGAAGCAAGGAACAAGGAAGATCAAGGAGCAAGAAGATCAAGGAACAAGGAAGACCAAATAGCAAGAACCAGGTAGATGAAGTAGCAAGGAACAAGGAAGATCATGGAACAAGGAAGCAAGGAACAAGATCAAGTAGCAAGATCAAGAGCAAGGAACAAGACCTAGTAGCATGAAGTAGCACGAAGATGAACGAGCAAGAAGCAAGGACCAAGATCAATTAGCAAAGAACTGAAAGCAAGGTGAGAACACGAGAAGTGAAAGCAATGTGAAAACATGGAACAAAGGTGAGAAGTGAAAGCAAGGTGAAAGAATTTATAGCTACGACTCCAATAATGTTGAAGTATAATACTAATACTGTTGAAGTATAATACCAAGAAAGTTGAAGAATAATACCAATAATGCTGAAGTATTATACCCTTTGGTGGTGGCGAAAGATGGGCCCGTAACTAAACTGGATCCACGTATTTCGCACTGTAGCCACGGTGCGAAATAGGCCCTTCAATAATTTTTAAGTGAGGCGATTTCGCACCGTGGCCACGGTCCCGAATATGACCACAAATAAAACATTCACATGAGAAAATACAAGGAAAATGGTAGAAGAAACCATTCAATTACACTAAAAGTGTAAGATTGCCAACATAATACATGATAATATGAGGTCACATTTAATTAATTACACGGAAATCACTTGCTTATATACTTAATTTCTATGAAAATCTTTATACCAGTCCGAGTGGAGTATCTTCACCTGTGATATGTACGTATTATGTCTGTGTGCTATGTAGCCATAGGTCACGTGTATCCCAAGGAATTGTATCCCGTGGGGAATCTAGACAAGAACCACGTGGATGTTGAAGTCAAGGGAACGGAATAGGAGCTTACCAATATCCACAAAAGATTTGTAATGGAAGTCGAAAAGTTCAATGAGGATATAAATCCTATTCTTCTCATTAGTAGGAATGACCGGAGGGCACATCTTGATCCGTAGAGTAGGCCATGAAACCATGGAAAAGCATGTCCTTCAACCTGTTCTAGCCTATCTTCTAAATTTGAGGGGGGTTCAAGAAGTCCCAAAGCACTTAGAGTGAACCTTGCTTGACTCGAATTGATCTCCTCCAAAGGAGGGAGATGACGAGTATAGCGATCGATAACGGTTGATCAGCTTCCTTGCAAGCTCGTGGTTGGACCGTGACGCCATCGATGCTCCCAAAAGTTGTTAAAAAATCATCAAAAGTGCACGTATTAACTCTACACGCTTGCGCTTGCGGGTATTCCGGGATCAGCCAGCTGAGGATGTTCTTGCAAAGTTACCATTTGCAAGAAACTAGTGGAGCGCATAAAGGTGCAAAGAGCAACAAGAAGCGGACGGGGAGGCATGGAGCATGCAAACAAGAAGCGCAACAAAGATAATGAAGGCATAGATGCCTATTTAAAGAGAAATCAGGTATATATGCTATATCGTGCATTATATTTATATATTGTAGCTCACGTAGCATCACGAAAGTACCATACAAGTATGTATATGATAATAATTTTGGTATGTATATACCATCAATAATTTCTATGTATATACCATCAATAATTTTACGGGTATATACCATCAATAATTTTGGTGGGTATAAATATACATCAAATTGCCGAAAGTGCAGCAATATTGGCCTCCGCCTAGCCATGTGGTCTCATTCTGTCCCGAACGTTGATTCCATTACCCGCAAGATGAATCACGAAAATTTCAAGCGATTAATGAGCGAGAAATACCCATGGAAGATGGATGACCACCGCCGTTCTCAATCCTCGCTATTATCCCGATCCTTCGATGTTATCATCCATCTAATATGGAATAGAGAGCATCAAATGTACATGATAGAAAAGATCAGCAGGGTGCTGGTGACAATGACTTCGAGAAGAGTCCCCTAACTCAATACTCAGAATGTATATACGCTATATACGTACATTATATACATGTGTATTTTGTACATTATGCTCGTATGTATAACCAATAATGCTGCTACAGTGCATGTCAATAATTTTGTTCGATATAAGTAGGGTTCCACTCAATGCGATATGTCCATTTGCTATGTCTCTGCGGCCTCCTCGTCCCGAAGATATGGACTCCATTACTTGCACTATGACATATAATGATCTTCATAGATGTTCTCAGAGGGGTATCCCCCTTGATCCCTGGCTGGAAGGAGTAGCAGAGGGCCGAAATTGTTCTTCCGGAGGGTTTTATCGTGTTATTATCCACCTTTGGAGGGTTCCAGAGCGTGGCGTCTATGAGATTAATCGCATCACTCAACTACGTTTTAATGATGATCCCGATCGCGAATAAGCTTCTTCATTCATGTATGCTATGCCTCTTATATGAGTTCTATGTACATGCTATGCCTCTTATATGAGTTATAAGTATGTAACCATAAGTGATACATGTGATCCGTCTATTTACCGCACATTTTCAATTTGGAAAGCTCTTGGCCATTTTCCTTACGTGTAGATTCTAAATTCAGTTCAGCATTCTCTTCGCAATGTGTGGAATAGTCTGTTTCGCACCGTAGTCACGGTGCGAAATTGCGCCCTCCAAAAACTTTGGAACCACTATTTTCGCACCGTGGCCACGGTGCGAAATAGACTTTCCCAAAGAATGTGGAATAGTCATTTTCGCACCGTGGCCACGGTGCGAAATAGACCTTCCCACAGAATATGGAATAGTCATTTTCGCACCGTGGCCACGGTCAACACTAGTAGATAAATGCACAGCCGCAATAAATAGAATTGCAAATAATTACAGATAAATATAAAACACTCATGACGATAAATACTAAAACACTCATATATTAAGAAACAAAAAAGTGTTACAAAAGGATGCTAAGGGAGGCATCCACGGAAGTATCTAGCTAAAGCATAATCGTTGGCTGCCTTGCGGTAACACGTCCTCTTGCACACACAACACACCACTTGTCCTCAAAGAGGCTAATTAGATGAGCCTCTGGCACGCCTCTTCTGCGGTATGTCCAAGGCCTCTGCTGGATTCTATTCACCTCCTCCTCCACCATCGGGGCCGAAGTCCGGTGCTCTGTCCCTCCTCTTGCTCCTTTGCTTCCTTCCTCCTCTCAATAATTTCCTGCATCTCAAACCGACCATTCTAGCGAAGGCAAGCTTGGGAATCGGGAGGTTGGAGTGCGTGCACCAAGATGCTGATCTCCCTCAAAGCACGAGTGCGGGGAGGAGCACCCTTCATCTTCTCGGGGCCACCATATCTAACACTAGGCTCCCCTTCCTTAGGCTTCCCGCTTATTACCAAGCTTATCACTCTCCTTGCGCATCTCTCTCGGCTTGTCTCGCTAGGAACAAGCCTAGGAGGCTTTTGCCGCTCGGTTTCTTCGACCGGATTTCAGCTTTTCGCGGGGCTTCCTAGAACCTTTTCCACTCGAACTAGGGTTCCCGGATCAACATCTTTGGTCCACGATGATGATCTTCTTTGGAAGCGCCGATCCGGTTGATCTTCTTTGGACCGGTGATCTGATCTTGCTGGCCCGCCTCGATCCTGCCGATCATCTTTGGACCGGTGATCGCGGGTCATCTTTGCACTTCCATAGTCTGCGGTTCTTCCTCCCCCACCACCGCCAAACGTTTGGGAATGCAATAGTGGTCCCAATGTGCGAGACGAGGAGATAGCGATTCATGAGCCAGCGGGCACCATGGCCTGGTCAACCGGCCAAAGCACGGCGGCGTGTGTAGACCCCCGTGGTTTCAACCGTAATCCGACTCATTACACAAAAGAATGGAATGGCCGTGGATGCGTCGCGGGACATGGATGACATCAACACAGGGCCACCTGACGTATGACCCGGCGGCTTCCTCAATGTCTCGCTCGGGGTGGGGAGCGCCGGTATTTGTTGGATCGGTGTGTCCACTTGCTACCCTGTCGGTCATCACAGGCTGGAATATTGTGGCCGGGCGATTCGTCCACGGAAAAACTCCTTCCCCAACAACCTTACCGGCACGGCAAGGTGACGGACTAGGAAGCGGTGGGGTTTTGAATATTAAGTCCACACTATTACTAATAGTGTGGGCGCGACATTTCAAGGGTTTGCAGAAGTCTTACGTAAGGACAATCTCCTCGTCCATCTGGCGGCTTGTGATGGGGAATAAGCGCCTGCGCCCTCTGTGATTGGAATAGAAGTCTGTGGCGCTAGTAATAACCTCATCAACATTACGCTTGGTCAAGCGCCTCATTTTAATGATTTCAGAGCTAAGCCTTCATGGACATGGAGCGATTTTAGCAAGGAGAAATTCAATAAGCAATATTGTTCCGTTCCATCCCATAAACCCTACACGAAAAAATGTTCCGTAGCCACGATTAAACCGGCAGTTCAAAAACTACGCCGACATAGCTTTTCGCACCAGAACCCAATGCCGCGAGAAATAGGGCTCAAAACCGCAGATTGCCTGCCGCAATCGCCGCCACGGCGCCGAAATCGTCTAAACAAAATCATCCGACATCTTTTTCGACCGTAGCCACCGTTCGCGAAATAGGGCAGTCCAAAACTGCCCGGGACATAGCTTTAAGCACCGTGATTACTCGCGAAATGGGCAGTCCAAAAAGCCGACATCGTAATTTTCGCACCGAGCCCGCGATCTTGAAATAGGTAGTCCAAAATTGCCCGGCCCTTTGTTTTAGATCTTTGAAGCCACGATGCTTGAGTAAATCGCCGCACCAAAAACCGCGACATCCTTCTTTTCGCGATCTGAGCCACCATTAAAGAATACCTAACATATACATCTAACAAGGATTTATTGCTCACATTGAAGTCTAACAATTAATGAATATCATAAATGAACATTCATACAAAAGCAATTTAGATCATATGAAAACAATTGATACATTATAGAAAAGACAATTTATAGAAAAGACATTATATTCATACATAAGTTTTTTAAGTACATTTCCTTTTCTTGGCATCAGGGCCTGTAGTACCCGAATCAAAATCTTCTAAGTCCTCTTCTTTTACTCCAGCCCCAATTGCATCTAACTTGATACAATATGCCGTGGTCCTTCATTACACAGGAACAAGCGCTAGTGTTTTCCTTGTCCGCTCCACCCAAGCCTAGAGCTGCTTTTATTTGCAAGGGCCAGTACATTTTGAAGCCCCAAGACATACATTGCGATAGCCTATCTCTACCACTACCACTCGATCATAGTTTGAGGCTAGGGGCACGTGGTTGCCAGCTAATGATAGAGCCTTAAGCTTGAGGACCTCCTGTACTCGAGATGGACTATATTTATTGTGAAACACAATAATTTCCCCCTTGTGAAGGTAGCCCATATAATGTGCAATCTTTGGCCCCTACCTAGGGTGACTCTCCGATGCCTTGCAATGAAGTCATCAATAAATAACTCTGCACAAAAAGAAACATCGATTCAAGAAGAAATAGAAAATGAAACCGGATAAATACCTCTCTTTTGTCCCGTTCGACAACAGCTGGGTTTGTTATTTTGAAAGCGGACTTCGACAGCTCACGTTCTATGAATTCAGAAGCAGTGTTTGAAGAGCTAGCAGCTTCAAATTTGACATCTTTCACTGCTTCATACCCTGCTTCAGCTTGCTGCATGACAATTTCAAATGCATCCTCCGGAGGTATTGAGGATCCATCATAAGTCCACGACCTCCATCATTTGTCCGGGGACATCGGTCTCAAGTCTATAAGTCCTCCCAGCCTACAACATGGGCATATATCTGGCCCAATATCTCGTCTTCTCTCAACCACGCTCGCCCGGATATGTCCGTGAGAACAAGTATGGTTTCCCACCTACATGGATGGGATATGCTTCTGATAGCCCCCAAGTAGATAACTTTTTCTCGGAGACCTCCTGTTCCACAACCTCGATCTCCTCATTTTCCAGTACGAGCTTCTCTTCCTCAGGATCTATCGGCTCCTCTCTTGGTGGCTGGCGTTCTTTTTCACGACACACTTGAAGAAGAACGGCATCTTTGCTTGGCTTAGTGTAAATCATGTATGTCTTGAACATGATATCTAGGCCGAAAAAACTTTCCTTTCCCTCTTGCACCTTACAGTTCGTGGTTTTCTTCAAGAACCTTCTTATTCGGTCATGATCGGGTTTGAAACATCTTAAGAAAAGCTTGGATGCTTAGTGAAGGCAAACCGATCCACGGGGACATGGTTTCCGCGTCCGAGAACCAGCTCCGCCATGAAGCTATGAAGGATGCCGCCATATGCATCAAAACTGTTACACTCGCCATAATGTCTACGCCTTTCGGGCAAAATTATTATACACGGTGGTTGCATCCACCGCTCCTCTAGCTCCTCCTCGAACTCTTCAGGGATGTTTTACGACGAAAATCCCGTTCTTTCTCCACTATTTTGTCATACCATGTGCTAAACAGCTCCCCATGCCTTATCGACCCGCTATTTGCCATTCTCGTGGAGCAGCCTCGATTTATGACACTTAGAATGTGAGCCTTTGTAGCGGCTTGATTTGCAATAGAGACTAAGAACGTGGCAACGATCGCGAAAATAACACTTCCTTAATTTATGCTATGCACAAATTCAAGACCGTGGCTACGGTGCGAAAAACAAGACTTCGATATGTTATTCTATTCACAATTTCGCCGCCGTGGCTACGGTCTTGAAAAATACCCATTCCATTTTTTTTATTCTCGTTGCACATTTTCAAGATCGTGGCTACGGTTGGAAAACAACACTTCAATATCTTATTGTATGTATAACTGCAAGCACCGTGGCTACGGCGGCGAATATACCCTTTCTTTTTTATGCTATGCACATTTTCAAGATTGGGGCTACGGTGCGAAAAATGGCCCTTCCATATTTTATGAGAGCCACAATTTAAGACCGTAAGTACGGTGTGAAAACACATCCACAATCGAGTTGTACATAACATGGCTACTTTAAGTCTTATATCCCAATGAAAGCCAATGTTTGCAATTAATATACAATAGATCTACGCTAACAATCACTTATATTTATATTAGATAGATTCATATCTGATATGACTTTGGGGGCATGCATGACCCCAATTTATAGCATTCTTCTCTCAGCTTTCCCACCTTACGGCCATCTATCATGAAATGGAAGAAGTTTAAGTCTGTCTCAAACTCCAATTGGCGCCAAACATCGAATAGAGACCACTTTCGCTCTCCGCTCTCGGGACTTTTTGAACAACCGATTATCCTTATGAATGTTCAAGTCTATGACAACGGAATGAGTGCCATCATTGTCATCTTGTTCGGACAGAATCGGGCGTACTTTCTTCCTTCACGGACATTTTAAGCCATCTCCTATACTTAAAAGTGACATCTGAGTTTGCTTCCTAATGCAATATCTGAACCGAACCGTGTCTCGACTTATCCTCATTTCAACATTCAAAATTCCTTCGTTGAAGTCGAGCACTCCAACCTTCAAGAAATACACTATCTAAAAACTATCCGTATTTGTTGAACTGTAAACATCTTCAAGGTCTTCTTTACATTGTCGGCGCTCTTGAATATGGCAATGAACGGATCAATTCCTAAATTTATCTTCACATGCCCGCAGACTCCCTCCCTTCTCCTTCAATGCCGTGAACATTTCCTGCGACAACTTACTCCGTGCTAATAAGATAGAAGTGGCATCCGAGGCCTGCGAAAGATAAATCCTGACAGCTGGGCAATGGAAGCTCGCTTAGCTTGGATCTTCGTGGAGAGTATTCATACCTCCGAACCATATACCCCTTTCTCGAAGCTTGGTGTTGCTACCTTCAACAACAAGCAGCCCATATCTTGGTGAAAGCAATGGAAAACATCGCTTATCGAGTGTGAAGAGACAAAGTTCTCCACATCGAAAATACACAAACCCGAGAGAATGGGAATGAACCGGATAAGTAATCCGAACTAATTTGAATATGGATTGCATAGAATTACATACTCACAATTTGCTTCTAACCGTGGGAAAGTTAAATAAACTTGCTTATTTTTTTCTTTTGCCATATCCGTTTGGAGTGTATACATGCCTTACTTGTACAAATATCTCTTTGCCTGATCGAAATCCGACCACCAAAGCCTTCCAATGTGCGAAAACATCATTTCTCCTGCATCTTTTGACTCGCCATTCACCTCGCATTGCAGGTTGGAGTGTAATGAAAGCTCGGTGGCGACACCACGAAAGCTTTCAAACTCATTTCGAACCGTGATAGAGCTTATAGCCATCTAGTCCACGAAATTCAAATCGAATGTGGGCCGGAATCGAAATACTAGGAAGGCTACGCGATTTTACCTTGATCGAAGTTTTTACGTGGTTGAAACTCCCTTTAGCGCTTGGTCGGCGGTTCAGAAAGTGAACCGAAGCTCCCTTTGGCGGGCAATCGATCTTCAGCGCAAACTCGTTTGTGGAAAACACACGGCGGGGGAATTGAGGGGAGCTAACGGTTATAATTGCCCGTGTGTAATCGACACCGAAGCTAGAGGCACGGACATTACCGGCTACGTCGCGATTGACACACAAAACGCTTGAAACCAAGGCTTCGGTGAAAAAGTTACGTACAAGCTTCGGCTCCCCATTGGCCGCGAGCTTTTTGACGTGGCATCGAGTAAGGGCCCTTATTTGATCTCAAAAAAACTCTAATGTTGGATGTGAGAATGATAACCATTGGATTTGTGTTTTTAATTGCCCCCTTACAAATCGGGTCAACATGGGACTGTTTGACCCCATCTTGACTTTGAGCGGACGTATCATATATGGATGCATAGGGAATATTCCCCAAATTGTGGTATGATCTAATGGCCACGAAAAGTCAAAAACACACCCCGAATGATAGTATAATAATGGTATATCAGAGCCACGAATCTACTTATTTAAAATGTGGCTTTCCGGCAGTGCTAACATCGGCGCTTACGCTTATCCGGCAAATGTTACGCCGATTTCTTCATTTTCTGGGCACAATTTTTTTTCCTTCATTCTTCTCTTCTGAGTTAATTTTCGATGGCAGGTGTGGAGGCGTTATTCTCGATGGCAGATGAGAAGATCGTGGGCGGCAATCTCCTCCGCCATCCATGATTGAGTGTTTAGGGTTTAAATCCATCCATGCTTCCTCTCGATTCTGCCCCGAACAATCTCTCATTTTTTCTTGCTCCTCTCGGTGGAGTATTCTGCTACGAAAAAAATCGTCCAGGTAAAGCTCTTGCTCTCCATTCGATTCTTGCTCTCCATTTGAGCCCCAAAGCAGTATTTTTCAGATTCTTTTTGCCACAAGCATCTCCGTTTTTCGCTCTCCTCTGCCTCCATCGGCACCATTTCTGTAGCACGAACCCTATCTGCATGCAGTTCTTGAGCTTGGATCATGAAGCAATAAGGTAAGTCGTAAGGCTTTGAACAAGTTTCTATTTTCCTTATTGTTTATTCTTCTTACTGTTTTTCGGCTTCTGGGTGATGGTTATTTAATGACACTTGATAGAAAGCTAGATGTCTAGTAAGATTTTCAACCTTCTATTACAACAATCATCCAAATACAAGTTATTGATCTAGTGAAAAGCCAAAATATGGTCACTAATTTCCACTTAGATCATTTGCACTTCCAAAGTTATGAGCACTTCAAGTTTTGCTCTTAAGACATATATCTTGATACATTCCAGCAATTTACAATTCAATTTAACATTCAACCATTGAATATAATATGGCCAAAGTCACTGTTCATCGGGCATTGACCCGTTCATTGTAGCAAGTTTGACTCCGAAGATGAACTGCTTCAATCGCCTCGTTCTTGCTTTATCGAATCCATCTATATCCATAATCTTTGTGATATCTTCTATTTATCAATCCCTGAACAGCTCCAACGATTATGGGATTGGATTAACTTGCCAATCCTGTTCAATACTCTCATTTGAATTATCCCACAGGATAAGTGTTGAAATTGAGCCGTCATAACATTGCCTTCATAACAATTAAAATAATTCATATCTTGACTCCAAAGGTTTCAATGGGTTTCCAATGACTAATAATGTTCAATACTTCATGTTCACAACATGTTCTGCAATGTTTGCATCAAATCCCCTTCACCTTAGCTTAGATTTCATATGAATATAGACTAACCTAGGTTGTCAGGCTTAGATTAATATGAATATAGTCTAACCTACTGCCACTGCTTCTCATAGGTTGTCAGACTTGTTAGCTAGCCAGTGATTTATTGGTTGGCCTTCAAATATAGATTCTCACATGGCATGACTTATATGCTGATAATCCTTCACTCCTCCTTCAGCTTATAAGTCTGTACCTCTGCCACATTTAGTTGTCTTCTGAATTTTGCAAACTTGATCTCTGGCAGTGCTTTGGTAAATACATCTGCTACCTGGTCATTTGTATCAACATATCTCATATGCATGAGCTTTTTTTCTGCTAAATCTCGTATAAAATGCATGTTTAGCTCAATGTGCTTGGTTCTATCATGATATAATGGATTTTTAACAAGATGTTGCAGGTATTGAAGACCAAGATCATTGCATGAAGAAAAGAAGACTTGATGATTCTGATTCTGATTTTGAAGAATGCATTGATGATTTTGAAAGTGACGGAAAACTGAAGACACTAGATGACCTGTACAAAGTTGAAGCTGATAATCATCTTAAAAGTTTGGGACTTTAAAAAACTATTATGATTAGTGCAATCATGTGAGAATTGAAGCCTCATTACCTCTATATCACTGTCACATAGCAGCAAATGCACTCAACCTTTATTTTGAAAGTAATGTACTGTTCATGTGTAATATATGACAGGTTGCTACAGCTGAATTGAGGATCTATGTTTTTAAGTCTTGGTGTTAACTTTCATAAGGGATCCTATATGTGGTCATTTTCTACAGAATGTTCCATGGATAGGATCCCTCTAGCAGGTATATTTTAGTTTCCATAGACTCTTAGTTTATTATGATGTTTCTCGTTTGTTTAATTAACAATATGCTTTCTGTTTTGCAGGTAAGTTTGATGGAAATTGGACAGTTCCAAAAGGGGTTCAAATCCCTTGAAACTTGTAGATTTTCTGAATTCTGAGCTATTTTTTAGATTGTAGCATTGAGTTTTTACAGTATGCCAGATAGGTGAGTAACCATCACCATAAAGGCAAGTGCAGTATGCACATTGGTGATCAGAATGTCACCATCATGGTGATGCCAACACACCAACAAACAAGCATGACTGCACCATTTTGGGCATCTGCCTCAGAACTCTAGTGCACCATTGCAGAAAATACCTCACCATTAGGGGTTCCAAACCCCTTGACTTTGATTGCAAATTATGAATCACACATTTAGTTTTCAGTTGGAAAACAACCAGATTTAGTTTCAACATGTCCTAGAGTACATGATTGATGAAAAAATTTCAGGATTTAGCCTTCTGATATGGATTTCCAGAGAGGTTTTTCCTTAAGTGCACCATTGCTGTACTTGGAAGTTGCAACAAATCCGGTGCCCAAAGTGTCGCCAAAGTAGTCTCATTGCTGGACTTGGGTAAGGTTTTCATCCTTTTTGAATGACCAATAGCCAAATGCTAGTTTTGCGCACTGAACAGATGTCTCAACTTTAATTTGACAATCTGCTTCAGAGCCGATTTTATATTTTAAGAGGTTAGTAACTTGATAATTTTGTAGATTAATTGGATAATGTCTAGATAATGCTTCCATTTGCTGTGTCATTCTTAAAATTTGGGAAGCTCTTAAGTTGCCTTAAATCAAATAGAAACGGACAAGCTTGAACTCATAGACGGTTTAAAGTCTTGGAAGTTGGCTTCTGAGAAAGACAACCTTGATGGTATAAAGAGGAATCTAAATCCGGTCTGCTGTTTGATCCTAGGCCACTCAAGAAACTTTCCCATAATTTTGTTTTTAATGGGCTCATTCCATAGAAACTGGGCAACTTCAACTATTCCTTGCATTGAGAGCAAGGAATCACGTCGTGGGGACAGATTGGAGAGTGGCTCCTCTGGAGAAGTTTTGTGTGCAAGGTGGTCTAATTCTGAGGTGGCTATCAAAATATTTGGGCCTAAATGCCCCTCCTTTGACACAGAAATTATATGTTCTTAACAAAAATGATAAGCCTATTCTTCCCAAATTTATACATTTCTTACTGGTTCAAGCAGTATGTTGCTCACATACTTCTTAAGTGGTAGCATCCAAATTGCTTAAGAATCAAGAATTAGGTATGTTCCGGAAGATCAAGAATTGCAGGAGACAAAACTCTTGGAGGAGTTATATGATCTTTACATGTCCCAGAGAATCATGTGCCATGGCTTACAGCTTGATAACCGTGCAAAAGCAGTTCAATCCGAAACCAGTTTCTGCCTTTGTCAATGCATCATGACATAATATGGGAAAGGTCAAGAGAACAAATGGATACTTATTTTAGGGATAATTTGTGTTATAGTGGAGAAGAATATGAGCAAAAACTGGCAGAAAATTTTACTGCATGACTCTCGGGCCATTCAATATCCTAAAATATTAACTGTCATCAAAGACCACTGCCTTGCAACTAAAATTGCACGATGCTACAATGTATTCTTCCAGTTTTTGGTCTAAATAAGAGCCCGGCCATGTTCTTTAGTTACGTGTTGTTTTTGCATTTTCGTCAGGATGTGATAATATACCTTTTATCACGTGTCTTGAAATCAGTTGTGGTGTCTTTAAATGACTGCTACCTAAATCTATGGAAGCAGCCCATTGCTTTGCGTCTGCTGTCTATTTATGGGATGCTCAGACTAGTGGAATTAGTAGACTTACTAATGCGGAAGATAGAGATGTGTTTCATGAGCACATGCTGGAACTCAATTGCATTGCACCTAGAGAGTACTAAAATTCAAACATGGGATGCCACTCTGTCTAAGCAGGTTGGGCTATTGGTTTTATGCAATACTATTGATCTTATGGTCACTTTAATTCTGCCCTTTAATTTCCAGGTTAGGAAAGCATGTGGCCATTCATCAAGCGTTGGAAGCCTAGCCTGGAATGGCTATCTTCAGTCCTTTATGTCAGATGAATTTTGATATTGTACTGAGGGCAAGGCAGTCATTTTTTGCAGATCTTCTGATTTCAATATTTCCTATATGAGAATGATTAACCGGCTGATAATGTTGTGTGCGGTACCATTTACGGAACTTTTGCCCTGGGCTGCCAATGATGATGTTCTTCCAGCATCATCAAGAATAGGTTGTTAGGTGCACCTGGGAGCTAGCATATGAGCAGATGCTTTCCTTGTACTGAACGCCTTGTATATTTTATCTTCTCCATTACTGCTGCATATAAGCAATTTTTATTTTTTGGTATACATTAGACGGTCATTCATCTCAACCAGCAATAGGTCCCATTGGGATTCCTATCATTTCCTTACTTTCCTTTGGCACATGAGGGACGATGTCCTGTCCCACAAGAGAGGCATCTTTCGGGAAGAACAAACACTTCTAGTGCTCCAGATACAGGATACAGCTGCTACTGTTAATGTTGTAAATGTTTCCAAGCTGGTACATTAACTGCCTTCCTTCTTGTCTAAAAAACATCTGCAAGGATAAGATGCCCACGCTACAACTAAGGCTGCTCATTCTTATGTATAATTCTATGTTTGAAGCCCGAATTCTATATTTGCAGAATTATTGGTTTTCTTTCTAGAATGTTGGCATACAATGTCTGGCAAATAATGAATTACTTGAGTACATGGAAAAGCTCAGGGATCAATTTTGTTCCTCTGTATATTGGCAAGCAGTCATTACAGTTGTTTAAAATCTTTTGGGTGATGCGGTGGTCCGTACACATTGCATTACATTGCATTGTTCGGGGGACTGTTCGCGGAACCAAAGAAGTTTGATTTAAAGGCAAAGGTTCAAGATAAAGGGAAGTATAGTATCCGTCAAATCCAACACAAAAACCATGGAACTTTTTCGGTTCTCCATTCACTTTGTGTCCTTAATCCAACACAAAAACCAAACTTTAGCCTTCAGACCTTATCACCAAAATAGTTCTCTGTGCATCCGCTAAGATGCATAAGGGGAACATCGCATCTATCGAAATTACTACTTATTCCACTACTCGCCATATAGATCCTTTAGATTGAGAAAGCACAAAACGAGAATTCGGTTGGCGATCACCAAAAACATTGTTGGTTTTGAATTGGGAGATCTGGAAGAATGACTTCAAATTGAGTATCGGCGGCATTTTCTCATGCTAGGTCTCATATACGCATCGGGGGATCGCAAAGCAATCCTAAACATAAAACAATCCGCATTTCATCTTGATCATACCCTCGAGTTAAGCCTAACATCAGCAAGTCCAAGTAAATTACCCCTCAAATGAGCTTGCCAAACCCAAATTCCCACAGAAAAATCATACTCTTGGGCCTCATATGAAAAATTAAGAACAGATTTTCCACAAGCTATCTCTAGAAGAAGAATGCCAAAGCTGTATATATCTGATTTCTCGTTTGCCACCGCCCATGTATGCCAATTCTCGTGCAATGTAACCCTGTGTGCACGCCTGTGTCATGGTCTGTTTTGTGTTTTATTGTTTTCCATGAGTTTTGAGAGTCCAAAATCACCTAAAAAGCGTGCTCGAATTTACTATCTAGAAGGACATTTGCAGCTTTGATGTCCCTATGCACGATCCTTTGTTCCCAACCAAAGATGCAAGAACAACAATCCCTCTGCAATGCCCTTTACAATCTCATATCTTTGACTCCATGACAACATTTTTTTCTGATGAAAATAAATGTTGATCCAAACTCCCATTTGGCATGAAGTTATAAACCGAATCGGCTTTTTCCCCGTTCATAGCACCAGCCTTTAAGGGCCACTAAATTTTTGTGCTTTAGGCGACCTATTACGAGAGCTCTCTTAGGAATTGGTTTAGTCCTTCCGGCAGCCATGACCTTAACACCACCATGGATCCATCACTTGGCAATATTCCTTTGTAAACGGTTCCATATCCTCCCTTCCAGAGCATCTCATTCTTGCTAAACCGTTTGGTGGCGATACTCGGATCTGCAAAGCTATATCTTGGAACAGAATTTCCAATTCAAAGATTTGGGGCAAAGTCTCATGTCGCTTTTTTTCTGGTTTTGGCCCTCTTGATGCAGAGATCAAGCAATGTAATTAAGACAATCGTGAAGATGATAACAACAAATATGATGATGAGAATGGCCCATTGTGGTAACTTTTTTGGATGGAGATAGAGTATTATTTCTAGAATATGGAGATAAAGTATTATTTCTAGAATATGGAGATCTTAGAATATTATTCTTAGATGAAGAGGAATATGGAGGTGGAGCGGACAGAGGATTTTCAAGGTGGGTAATATTGAAGCTCCAAGAGTAAATTATATGAAGTTACGATGATGTACCGGTTGAGGCGGAGACAACCCAACGTGCAAGTAACCATCGTTACTAAAACTGTTTGCGATCTACATTCGAGCAAAGGACAATAGCTTGAGAAGGGCGCAAATCACTCTCGTTGGTAATTCTTAATTCCGAACTTGAGACTGTGCATCAAAGTCGATCCATGCTTGCTGAGTCCCACTCAAAAGGTTGGGGGTAGCGAGCATACCCGAAAGAATTCATGTCATCCAAATCGATGCCAACGTGAGAACAACTTCGCTACATGCTTTGCTTTGGGCTGAGGGATGGGCGTCCACACTTGATGTTAGAGTCAGAGTCCGTGGCTAGCATGATCGTCGTTAATGTAAGTGTCAAACTCCACTGCAATAAATCGGTTAGAGGAATTGCCCTCTATACCCAGCCGCGTCCCATATGGGGTTGATCTTGGATCAGCCTGGATGAAGAAAGCCATGCCATCCCCAGGACATTCAGAAGCCGATGCATCAATCTGGAAGGAGAAAAACGTGGAGAAGGATGCAACAACAGTTGCGTTCTTGAATCTAAAAGACTCTGCGTAGTAAACCTTACCTTTATTCTCTGTAATGTTCTGATTTTTCACGCTATTGTTGGTAAGATCGGAATCAATGTGGATGCAGGCATTGTCGTCGTTGGTGAAAGGATTCAAACTAAAATTTGCACAGGCCATGGTGAAGAAGAGGAGGAGAGAGATGATCCCGGGAACGCCATTGCCGAGTGAATTGCTTGCTAACCGTTGTCGTTTAAGCATGAGCCCATATCTCAAAGCGGGTTTTACGCATCGAAGAATCTGAGCCTGAGCATGAGCCTGAGACCTGAGACCTGAATGCTCGGTCTGGAGGAAGGTTTCCGCTTTCCCATCGATCAGCAGACCTGAAGCAGACCTAAAGGTATTTTTTTCAAATAAGGATCATTACTTTCAGTCAAAGTCTGAAACTTTTGTATCTTGGCTGAAACTTTTGCATCTTGTTCCACCAATGTAACAATTCTAGGCTTGTTTCTGGCTCAGGATAGTCTTACCCTAGTTTCGGGGATCTCGGAGGTAAAAATCGCTCCGGTATGCCGCCGCCGGGCCTCGGCGGAACCGTTCAGGACCCCGTTTCACCCGTCGACACACGTGAGGGGTCCTGCATAAATCTGGGCCGTCCGCCCACGCGACACATCCGGGTCGTCCGTGGTGTTCCCCGCCTCCGGTATCACCAACACCTGATCCCGCCCTCCGGAATCACCAACGCGTGAACCCGCCCTCCGGGATCCCTATGCCCTAGCCGATAACCCGGCGCCCGATATCAGCCACGGTGTGATCCCCTCCTCCGGATGCGCCATCGGCGTGGCGATATCGGCCACCCGATATCGCCACGATCCGCCTCCAGGGATCACCACCATGGCCGACATCGGCGGACATCGGGGACCCGGGGAAATCCCGGCCTCCGGGATCACCGACACCGCCGGTCGTGATTCCTTCCTCCGGGATCACCCACCGAAGGCCGACATCGGCGGACCGATATCGGCGGCGTATCCCCCTCGGGATCACCACCGTGGGGCGATGACGGCGATCCGATATCGCCTCGTTATCCCACCCGGGATCACCACCTCCGGTCATGATTCCTTCCTCCGGGATCCCCGCGTACGATTTGCATGAAAATCGGCGGTGGCCAGCCGGGAATGATCGTCGCGGCCGGTTTTGAACATGTCGGCCCATGCGCGGACCAACCATCCCGATCTGGACACACGGGGCGTCGAAAATCACCCTCGGGGATCCCACATTTGTCTTCGAAATTTCTGCTGGCTGCTGGCATAATGCACGCAGCCGGATGTTGAGCGGCCCTTGCAGCTATGGGCGTTTGGGGGCTGGAGGAGAAGATAGCACAATATTTATCTGCTTAAGATTATTTTTAGGAGGTAAGAAACGTATATCTAAGCTCCCTTTCTCGCCATTCCCAGCTGCGTGCTGAAATACATGTGGAGTCACCCCCTAATGGCATTTTCGACCACAACAACCTACACTGGTTTCCAGAAGAGCACCAAGTTCCTTCAATGCAGGGAGGTGGAGAAATGCTTGTGTGGACCTGCTACCTCCCAACAAACCGGGTTGAAGACTTCATTCTTGGAGAGCAAAGAAATTGTGTGGCACCATGCAGCTTCTACTTAAGGAAGGGTGCTAAAGAGGCCAACCAGGGATTCTTATTTGACTATGAAAATACTGTTGTTGTTGTTGTTTCTGTAGTAGAAAACATTGTAGCAGAAGTATATTTAATTCTTAGATGTACATGCACTACTTTCATGCACTAATTTTGAACACTCAAAATAGGTACTTGGTGCACATATGGTCCCCGTGACAAGACTTTGAACACTCACATGGTTGCTAATGGACCCGTCAACCCGCACACGCAGAAAAGAGTTGAGAGGGGTGAGAGTGTCTTGTAGGAGCTGCCAATGCCATTTTACCATTAGGCAACTCTACCTTCTCCCGAATGCTCTCAAGTTACTTATTATGGGTTTGAGCATAGAAATCTCCAAGGTGAGCCTTGCCATGGTAAATTTGTTGGCGAGAGAAAGGTATCGATTCAAGCTAGCACCGTGGATCTCCGCAGAATTGAGGGAATGGGTTAGAGAAAAGCTTCGTGCATTGGCACACCCCACAGTGTTATGAACATGCACGAGGAGAGGTGGAGATTTAAAGTAGATGTGCATGGCAAGGATAGTTTGTATAGGGATGACATGCTGAAGATCCGGGATGTTTACAACATTGAGAAGAGTGTTGTTAGAAACACTTGGAAGCTACATGAAGACCTTCCCACTAGCATCAACATGTGGGTGCAACAACATCTAGAGTCCGTATTCTTGTATGAACATGGTGACACGTTCCAATTGGGAGTGATGACTCCAATCCAAAGAGAGGCAATGCTGAAGTTTGGAAAGAATAGGGCCATTTGCATGGATGCAACCTTCAAAACTAATGACAAGAGGTACACTCTAAGAGTTCATTTCCATTCTAGATCTTTTCCATAGTCCATTTAAAATGGCTATAGCAGTTAGTTTCAATCATGCAATGACATCTATTGGTTTAAAATTCAAGATGCAATGATAGCTATTGGTTTCAATTATGCAGGTACTATCTTTTTACACTCATTGCCTTCGATGACCATTGCAATGGCATGCCATTGGCATATGTCATAACCAATTCTCAAAAAAGTAGGGCTATAACTAAGTGGTTGAAAGCACTAAAGGATTCATTATGCCGGGATGATCCGAATCGGCACCCTTCTTGCATCATAACCGACGATCTTTGTCTTGAAATCAAAGGCGGTAAAAATGTAAGTGATGCCCGGCAATTTTCCCCAAGTTATACTTTCTTGCATACTTTCTAACACTAACAATTGTAGGTATTCCCAAGCGTGCACGTGCAAATATGCATTTGGCATGTGAGAAGAGCCCCGGATTAAGTGGCTAAGCAAAAATGTAAGGAGTAAGGTGCATAGAAATGAAATGTTCAAGGAGCTAGAGAATATAATGTACAAGATGTAGGGTCCCGTGAGGGGACAATGAGTACGGTCGAGAGTACAGGAAGGGAAAATTTGTTAGGAAAGAGGCTATCAAGAGATTGGGCGAGTTGGTGAGGAAGTATCCTCAATACCCTAAATTGTCGGCCTACATGAGTAAGGAGTGGACTAAGAACATCTGTGAATGGGTATTGGCTACAAGAATGTACATGCACTCCAATCAAGAGACCAATGCTGCCATAGAGGCATGGCATGCTGCCCTTAAGTTGCGCCTAGGCATATGTAAACGTGCACTTCGAGGCAGGAGAATTGACTGGTTGCTCTACATTCTCACTAACAATGTGGAGACACACATGGCTTATATGAGGTAACATTTACATATCACTATTTACCTTGCAAATTTACCTTGCAAATGATTGATATATAGCTATGTTCTAGGTCTATGAAGGAACATGGATTTGTAGTGAACACCTCACAGAACAAATGGTAGAGTCGCAATTAGAGGCTCGGAGAATTCTTAAGCCGAACAAGTCACAATTACCAACTTCGAGGAGGGCTTAGGTGAAGTGCAAACCGAAAGCACTCTTGGACAGGGCCCGTGCTTTCTTTGGAGCACACAAGACTTGGGCGTTATGATTGCCCTTAGGGAGCCAAGGATAATCTATGTAAGCATCAGGTGAAAGTTATGCAAATGCTTGGCAATTCTGAGGATCAAGATCTCTTACAGTGTTGGGTTCCCAATATGGGACAATAGGTGGGGGCATGGACCACACGGCAATATCTGGCCGTTGCAAAGAGAGTTGTGGAGACCGGGGGATCTGGGAGGTGCTTGAGGTAGTGCGCCCTGGGGGAAGAGTCTCCCTTGCAAACAAGCAATCAAGTGGACTTGAACAAGACTCGGGGAGCCTCCTTGGAGGCTGGAATTACTAGAGTGATGTCTAGGGCTCAAAAGATCCTAACATTTTAGTTGCAAATGATTCTCTCATGAGGCAGCTTCGACTTTAGACTTGAGAAGATGGATGACATAGTTGGCACGAGCACTAATATATCAAGTCTACCTGAACTTACCTTGGAGGTGAATTGTGGTACTAGCTTGTCACGGCTGAAGCCTGTTATAGAACTTGGAAAACATAAGGTGAAGAAAGCAAGGAAGAGTTGGAAGGAACTTCAGATGGAAGCTTCATGCAAGGCACCATGATTCCCAAATTTGGGACTGAAACATGACTCTAATCGAGAACATGACTTTTATTTCTCAATCTTTCAATGCATATCACTAAATGTAATGTTTAAATGTTCTAAGGTAATGGTAAATGGTAAATGGTAAATGGTAAATGTTATGTAATGGTAAATGTTTCCCCCAAGGTACAATGGTTCTAAGGTTATCATTTTAATCCCGTCCGCCTGCTGGTGATCCCGGAGGATGGGATCACGTGTGGTGATCCCTCCTCAGGGATCACCAAAGACGCTGACCGGATTATTTTTTAATTTCCCTCCCCAAGGTACAATGGTTCTAAGGTTATCATTTTAATCCCGTCCTTTCTTTGGTGATCCCAGGAGAATGGGATCACGTGTGGTGATCCCCACCTCCCGGGATCACCCGCCAGCGACGGGATTATTTTTTAATTTTTTTTCCCCCTAAGGTACAATGATTCTAAGGTTATCATTTTAATCCCGTCTGCCTGCTGGTGATCCCGGAGGATGGGATCACGTGTGGTGATCCCCACCTCCGGGATCACCAGCACGCGGACTGGATTATTTTTTAATTTTTTCCCCCCCAAGGTACAATGGTTCTAAGGTTATCATTTTAATCCCGTCCGCCTGCTGGTGATCCCGGAGGATGGGATCACGTGTGGTGATCCCCACCTCCGGGATCACCAGCAGGCGGATGGGATTATTTTTTATTTTTTTTTTCCCCGAAGGTACAATGGTAATTTTTAATGGTCCATTTTTCGAATTTATTCCCGTCCGCGATCTGGTGATCCCAGAGGTGGGGATCACCATTGGTTATCCCCACCTCCGGGATCACCAGATCTCGGACGGACTTATTTTTTTTTTTTAAGGTACAAGGGTTCCATGGTTTTCGAATTTATTCCGTCAAGCGATCGGTGATCCGGAGGTGGGGATCACCATTGGCGATCCCCACCTCCGGGATCACCGGCTCATTTTGACTTATTTTTTTTTTTCTTGCCTGTTAGGTACAATGGTTTTAAGGTGTTGGAATTTATTCCCTCGCGATCTGGGGATCCCGGAGGACGGGATCGCTAGTGGTGATCCCCACCTCCGGGATCACCAGCAGGCGGACGGGATTATTTTTTAATTTTTTTTCCCCCTAAGGTACAATGGTTCTAAGGTTATCATTTTAATCCCGTCCGCCTGCTGCTGATCCCGGAGGATGGGATCACGTGTGGTGATCCCCACCTCCGGGATCACCAAAGACTTGACCGGATTATTTTTAATTTTTTCCCCCCTAGGTACAATGGTTCTAAGGTTATCATTTTAATCCGTCCTTCTTTGGTGATCCCGAGGATGGGATCCGCGTGTGGTGATCCCCACCTCCGGGATCACCGAGCCAGTTTGACGAGATTATTTTTTATTTTTTTTTTCCCCGAAGGTACAATGGTAATTTTTAATGGTCCATTTTTCGAATTTATTCCCGTCCGCGATCTGGTGATCCCGGAGGTGGGGATCACCATTGGTTATCCCCACCTCCGGGATCACCAGATCTCGGACGGACTTATTTTTTTTTTTTTTAAGACAAGGGTTCCATGGTTTTCGAATTTATTCCCGTCCGCGATCTGGTGATCCCGGGCCGGGATCACCATGGTGATCCCCACCTCGGGATCACCGGTGATGGGACGGGATTATTTTTAATTTTTTTTCCCCCTAAGGTACAATGGTTCTAAGGTTATCATTTTAATCTCGTCCGCCTGCTGGTGATCCCGGAGGATGGGATCACGTGTGGTGATCCCCACCTCCGGGATCACCAGCACGTGGACTGGATTATTTTTTAATTTTCCCCCCCTAAGGTACAATGGTTCTAAGGTTATCATTTTAATCCCGTCCGCTTCTTTGGTGATCCCCGGAGGATGGGATCACGTGTGGTGATCCCCACCTCCTGGATCACCAAAGAAGGGACGGATTATTTTTTTTTTTTTCCGAAGGTACAATGGTAATTTTTAATGGTCCATTTTTCGAATTTATTCCCGTCCGCGATCTGGTGATCCCGGAGGTGGGGATCACCATTGGTTATCCCCACCTCCGGGATCACCAGATCTTGGACGGACTTTTTTTTTTTAGGTACAAGGGTTCCATGGTTTTCGAATTTATTCCGTCCAGCGATCGGTGATCCGGGAGGTAGGGATCACCATTGGCGTATCCCCACCTCGGGATCACCAGAATCGCGACGATATTTTTTTTGCACATTGTAGGTACAATGGTTTTAAGGTGTTGGAATTTATACCCTTTCGCGATCTGGGGATCCCGGAGGACGGGATCACCAGTGGTGATCCCCACCTCCGGGATCACCAGCAGGCGGACGGGATTATTTTTTATTTTTTTTTTCCCCCAAGGTCCTCCGGTTCTAACGTTTTCGAATTTATTCCCGTCCTCTGGGATCACCACAATAATTTTTTTTTTTTTTTTGTGTTTGTCTTTTCCATTGGTTGTTTTAATATTTGGGTCCCTGGGGATCCCGGAGGTGTTCAAACTTCGGGATCCCAGAGGTATTCAAGTTTGGGGATCCCAGAGGTGTTCAAATTCCCAGACATCTGTTATGAATTGAGGGGATGCAGATTGAGGAACCCGGATAAGAAAAAACAAAAGCTATTTCCCACATCAATTAACCATTCAGAAACTGTCATATTTTACAATCATAGCCAAAAATTTACATGTTGAACAAGGAACAACCTTTTTTTTACGGTATGGACCATTCGGCATCAAAGCGGGTCACGGGCGATCGAATTGGTTGCTACCCTCGGGCAAGTAGAAGGTTGATTTTCCTGCTTTTAGGCGATCCTTAACCTGCGACATCACCTTGAAGCTTGTCCTCAAATTGTCCATGTCTTCTTTGGCAAACCAGTCCCGGTGGATCACCATCTGTACACAAGTACAGTAGATTATAAATGGACACTAAATAAATTTGCTGATCAAGAAAGACAAAAGAAAAGACATGGACAACTCACATCTGTCTCCTTCATGTAGATTTCTCTGATGAATTTCTGCACACAACCAATAACATAGATGCCACAATCCTGGTTGTTGTGCTGCTGTGGAGCTTCCATGAAGATTACTGGTGCATTATGCAATGCTGATGCCTCGTGCCTCCACCTCTTAAATACATCACTTAAAAACCTGCAATTCAAGGCATTAGAAGATAGGCTATGAATGTATAGTTACCAAATGTTGCACTCACAAAGTGATGAACCCGCGTGTTGGAGCATGGAGGGGATCAAAGGAATCGAAGTGCAATATGCAAGGGCAAGGCTTCTTCAATTTCTGGCATGCCAAAGGATCAGCCACCAAAATAAACAGGCTCCAGTGGCCACTGCATAGGACAAGCTGCCATCAATTCAAACCAGAACTAAAAATGCAATAAAAAATCCACTTCCCAAACCCAATTTACCTGGCATTGACCGGTATGTAGTAGAACTGTGCATACTGGATTTTCCACACGGCCTTGCCAAAGGGGAATCCCGGAATTAGCTTCACGAACTGCTCGTAGGCACCACACAGGCCTGGTTTTGTGCCATTTAGAAACAGGCCAAAAGCAGCAGGGTGGAGGAACACATGATGGCAAATAAGGGGTGAGGAATTGAGTGTGCAAGAACCACACTAAAAGCTTCGGTTTAGCATACCATGCAAGAAATAAAAACAAAGACAACACACATACAGTAAATAGGCTCCTAAGCAGTCGGCATCGATCTCTGAATCTTCAATACCGAGGTCACCTGGAATAGTCGAGAATTTTCGTGCCTCTGCCTCTGAGATGTGGAATTCAACATCGGATGATTTGCTGCCCACCTTCAGCAGAGGACTTTGAACCACAATTGGATAATCTAGAGAAAATCTAAACTGCCAAAGCTCCTTTCTAATCCCTCTGTCATATAATTTTAGAGATTCAAAGAAGTGGGGGTCCAGCATATACAAATACCACATTTTTATCTTGCTCGGGGTCGAGGGAGCCAATTCATCTGCATTTTCAAGCTCCTCCTCTGATTCTTCATGCACAATATGGTTTGGAGCCATCACATCTGCATCCCTCCGGGCCTGCACAAAAGTCCGCTTTCTTGGGGTACCCTGCAGACTTGGGCTATTCGAATTTGGGGTTTTGGGAGGAGGTGAATTAAATTCAAGCGTATGCGCAGCTTCAAACTCCGCACTCACATCGTCTTCGTCCAACTGGTGCTGTTCATAGCTCAAATCACCAAACAAATCCTTCTCATCCAAATTGCCATGCTTGCTCCTAATCCTTTCCTTGATTTCCCTTATCCGCTCTACACGCATTTCTAGTTACGTGGCCTCCTTTCTCACTTTTCTTGAGGTTTATAAACTTCGGCTTTCGGGCGTGTCATCCAAAAGGCCGAGGGCGATTTGCTCATCGCCATACGGCTCTGGCTGCTGCCCTTGCCCTCTGAAGTTTTAGTCTCCAGTTGTGGCTAAATTTGAAGTCGGGATCAAGAGATCTCTCCACACTTACCTTCCCATAATCTCTAACCCTCACCTCTGCTTTGTTCTTCGGAATTCGACCCCTCGGGGCATCTAGAAGCCTGTAATTTTGCCACAATTGATGCACCACGAACCTATGATTCTCGATTCGATCTTTAGCTGGCTGTAGGATTTCTTTGCGATCCACCGACTTCAACAGCGCCATTTTAAACCCGACCTGATCATACACCTTAGTCCTTCAAAATTTCTTCAGTGGTCAGTTCCTCGCTTGGATTGACGTTAAAACATTCAATATTACTTTTTGGGGCCTCATCCCCCTCAACTGCATTTTGAGCATTCTTTAGAACATCTGCTTTTCCGTGCCATTGGCCATCGACTGAAGCCTCGTCCCTGGCAGCAGGGGTATTCTTCTGTGGTGAAGCGCCCTTAGCTCTTGCTTCTGCCCTTAATCTCTTCTTGTTCGGGGATTGAACCTCTTGTTCGGATTCAATCTCAGCAATATCTTTGAGGCAGTCGGGCAATGGCCAAGCCGAGTTTCCTTCGATTGCCCCATTCCAGTTCTCGTTAATGGAGGTATTTAGGCTGATTTCGAGGTTAATCGACTCCTCCACCATCTGTAAAATAACATAACCGGTTAGAATAAGACTGAAATAGACTTTAAAAACGGACCTGTCGATGGCGCTCACCTTTAAATACTCGGCAGATGTAACAGCAGCGACAGCGCCTCTGGATTCGGCAGCAATCGGGCCCTTTCCGCTCAGTTCCGGTCAGAAAGGGCAATCGTTCTTTGGCGCCTGAGTTTCGGACATAGCCATCGCCAAATCGTGCTCCCTTCCTCCTAATCCCCCACCGCACACGTGGCGACTCGCAATTGGGCCCGTACGAATAACTGGCGGTTTTCCCGCTCTCCGGTTACACCATTAGTGGATGGCGTACGACACTGACCTGGGCCGTCAGGCATTAATTCAAACCAATGGCATCGATTGAACCACGTGGACGGCCCCCTGTTCAAGGAGTGGTGATCCCGAGGAGGTTTTCACCGTCCGACTTTCGGGATCCCGAGGCGGAATAAGCCTGGCATATAACGGGCATCCGATATCGGCCAGCGATGGCGATCCCGGAGGAGGGGATCACTGCCGTCGCATTCCGGTGATCCCGGAGGAAGTAATCACGCCCGGGGGGTATCGGTGATCCCGGAGGAGGGATTCACCACGGCTGATATCGGGCGCGGTTATCGGCCAGAGTCCTATCCGATCCCTGAGGGCGATCTTCGGGTCCCGATGTCCGCCGATGTCGGCCATGGTGGTGATCCCGGAGACGGGGATCAGGTGGCGTATATCGGGTGGCCGATATCGGCCACGCCATGATAAAGCGATCCCGGGAGGGATCACACCCGTATGATCTCGCCTCGCGGTTATCGGCCGGGCATGGGGATCCTGTGAGGGCTGTTCACGTTGGTGATTCGGGCCGGAATGTCGTGTTGTTGATACCCCTGGAGGCGGGAACACCACGGACGGCCCGGATGTGTCGCGTGGGCGGACGGCCCAAATTTATGCAGGACCCCTCACGTGTGTCAGTACGATGAAACGGGGGGTTCTGAAACGGATTCCGTCGAGCCCTGGCGGTGATACCGGAGGACGGTTTTTTTACCTCCGGGATCCCCGAAACCAGGGTAAGACTATCCTGAGCCCTTGTTTCTCTTATTATAACCCACCTAAAACCTTATGTATAACTCCCATAATAGCTTTCGTCTCAACAAGGAATCCTTGACTAGAGAAAACCTCCAGGTTCGATAATGCCCATGGAAAGCCCCATTATATGGGGATCGCCACACAAACCGACAAAAAAAGGGATGCATGTTGTGCCTTCATGTCTTCCTTATCACTTAATTCTTAAATCATAGGTCTTGAATTCTTAAATCATAGGTTTTGCATGATCTCATGTTCATAGCCATTCGCTCAAGAGATGCCTTACAATGTGAAATTTGGGGTACTAGATGAAGATTATCACGATAATATCTTTGAGATAGTCTTTTAGAATCTACTAGTTAAAAACTGCCCATGTAGTCTCGTTTCGTTCCTCCATCTATTCATTTCGTTTGTCCATCATTTTACTTAGCTTTCAACCTTCATTTGTTGGTGTCTTCCTTTCTTCCTTTGTTTTTTTCCACCAATCTAAAAACTATAACAATATAAAATGCAAAGACATGACTCTAACCCCAAAGGACAAACTAATCTAACTGAGCACAACCATCTGTCTATGCATAAGAATGAATCTGAAGGTAAATATTCTAAATCAGTACTTTTTTCTCTTGATCAAGAGAAGAACAATTATAAGCCATAACAATCTTTTTCTGTGTCCATTGAAGAAGAGTCTCATCTGTAGTGTCCACGCTCTTAGAGATATACAATCTCCTCCTCTTCCAAATCGACCATAGAAGCCAACCACATGCACAATGAAAAGCTCATTTTTGTAGTTTGGGCCATCATCAAGGTAAATAGCGAGCAGAATTTCGTGGCTAGATCGAGAGGTGCCAAATAGGGTGAACAACCAAGACCATACCTGCCGAAGCCTCTCACAAGGAGAAACAATGCTCGCTCTCAAATCCTTTGCTTACACAAAAGACGAAGCTCTTAAATTCTTTACAGACCAGCCTATGTTGACTTTGAGACATCTATGGATTATTTGCGATCATAGAACTGCCACTTTGGAATGAAGAAGCTTATCCCACACCCATACCCAAACACTTTTACACTGTGGTTGAGGAAGATGCCATTTATTAAATGAAGGTAAGGTTTTGGAATGCAAAATGCCTTGGCTTGATGCCCTGATGGCACCCCATGCATCAATTTCAATTTGTGGACCTGAATCCGTGGCAACAATGCAGCAATACTAGTCCAAATTGCTCTATTCCACCATTACAACAGGAATTTTATTCTCAATGCTTCCATGATAGGAGATGACCTGACTTATACTAGGCTACAATGCTTATACAAGCTGCTACCCATTGGCTCTATTTCTTTGGATGAACAATAACACTCAGAGGTACATTCTTTGTAGTGTCTTGCAAAGGAATCCACCAGCACAAAATATACAACTGAAGACACACCTTAAGATTGATATAAAAAGAGGCCTCACAGATAGGAGGAAGCATTAAAATACGGATGCATAGATAAAAAAAAGCCCACGGAAGGAGGGGCTTAATGGTAGCTTTATAAAATGGAAGACAATGGTGAATTGACTCAAACTAGGAGAACATCCTTACCAATGAGAATCTTCCAAATAAACTTTGATATCATGACCTTACTTTAGAGGTAAAAATCCAATATACCAAGACCACAAGCTGCCTTAAGTCTGATGCACTTTGCCCAAGCTACATTGACTACAACTCTCTCCTCATTCTACGATACGCACAATCTCCTCCATCTTACACTGAGAAGCTAGAAGAGTAGATGCCTTGTAAATATGAGTTTTACTAAGAACATATTTAGCTACAGTGATTCTACCAGACATGGATAGTTTAACAATATTTCACCAAAATAAATGCTTCTGCAAACCTCTAATAATTTCATCCCACGAATCTGAAGTGGAGATGTAGAATCCAATAGGGATACCAAGTAACTTCGTGGTCTTGCACTGCAGTAGAAGCTTCCATGGATAGTTTAAAATATAAGGACAACTATCTAACGTCCTCATGCTGTCTATTTATGGGATGCTCAGACTAGTGGAATTAGTAGACTTACTAATGCTGAAGATAGAGATGTGTTTCATGAGCACATGTTGGAACTCAATTGCATTGCACCTAGAGAGTATTAGAATTCAAAAATGGGATGCCACTCTGTCTAAGCAGGTTGGGCTATTGGTTTTATGCAATACTATTGATCTTATGGTCACTTTAATTCTGCCCTTTAATTTCCAGGTTAGGAAAGCTTGTGGCCTGGAATGGCTATCTTCAACATTTCCTTTCTGTCAGATGAATTTTGATATTGTACTGAGGGCAAGGCAGTCATTTTTTACAGGTCTTCTGATTCCAGTTTTTCCTGTATGAGAATGATTAACCGGCTGATAATGTTGTGTGTGGTACCATTTACGGAACTTTTGCCCTGGGCTGCCAATGATGATGTTCTTCCAGCATCATCAAGAATAGGTTGTTAGGTGCACCTGGGAGCTAGCATATGAGCAGATGCTTTCCTTGTACTGTAACGCCTTGTATATTTTATCTTCTCCATTATTGCTGCATAAAAGCAATTTCTATTTTATGGTATATATTAGACGGTCATTCATCTCAACCAGCAGTAGGTCCCATTGGGATTCCTATCATTTCCTTACTTTCCTTTGGCACATGAGGCACGATGTCCTGTCCCACAAGAGAGGCATCTTTTGGGAAGAACAAACACTTCTAGTGCTCCAGATACAGGACACAGCTGCTACTGTTAGGGTTGCTGACTTTGAACTATGATTTAAGCCCCTTCACCCTCCGCCCATGGAGGGCAACCCTTTGCGCGCACAGACAATTGCAGCAGCCTTTGGAGATTGGGTGTTTGAACGGGGAAGAGCAAAAGATTATGCAGCTCGACGTGCATAACACATTATGAAGATCAATGGCTCTGACTACATCTAAAATGCCACTGCTTCAAAAATGCCACTGCTTCAAGATGCACATATTTATGCCCTCTTATAATACTCACCCTTGGCATGGAAGTTGTCATTCTTGCCAGAGTCAAGGGTCATGTTAATCTGGCTTTTAAGCCAAAATACATACAACTCTGATTTCATTAATTTATAGATGTGAGAATATGTACAACGTTATTTAATTTTTGGAGGCATGGTGCATACGATCATTGGATTTCTATGTGAGTGTTAGTTAAGTTGGTGTGTAAAGGATCATTATCATGTTAACTTTAAGAAATTTCCATGTTAAGCCAATAATTGAATAAATCTCAAACCCATAATTGGCCAACTGTGACTAACCCAACAGCCACAAATATAAAGAAACGTAACTAACTAGCCAACGGAACAAAGATGTATGTAAAATCTAACCTCGTATGAACACATGTAACATAACCAGAGAAAACACCTCATCACCTATCTCTTAGCATTCTGATCAAAAGCCTCAACCAAACAAATAACTCGCAAATGATGCTTATGTGGAGAGACCTCCCTAGCCTAGAGGCTAACATAACCAACAACATGTATATATTTAATTCATGTGAACAATATCTATAGACAAATGACATCATGAAATGTAGATATAGGAGTTGGACGGACAAAGAAATGATTATGGCAAAATGACCAAACACATGGCATCCCATGCATATTAATAACCCAACCCATGCGCTTTCAGCATTTTCTCTGAAAAAGGCTGATCATAGCAAATCATGTGAGGATTTAAGTAAAAACAGTGCATCAGGATAATAAACCAAAATGAATCTAATGGTGCATACGAAGCCCGTGCCCAGCTAGCCATTCTTCTAGCTGGTCAATGTACAAGCCGAAGAGCGTCGGGGATAGAGGGCAGCCCTGGCGCACCCCAATGCTACTAACAACGGGCTCCCCTGACAGTGTGAGACGACCGGAGCAAGCCTCGTATAGTCTGCGTATATAGCATTACGCAAGTCGACGGGGGTCCCTAGTCGTCTCAATCTGTCCCACAACTTATCCCGAGGCCCGCGTGTCAAAAGCCTTTGCGAAATCCACAAAAGCAACAATGCATTCTCGGCGTTGATTCCGGCTATCCTCTATGAGTGTTCGCGAGTGAAGATATGGTCAATAGTAGAATGCTTGGCGGAAGCTTTACCTGCGTGAGAGCCCGCACTTCTCCATCCTCTCCCCAAAGTGTCGATTCTTTGCTCAAGAATCCCGCAAACAACTTGGCAAAACGAAACCGACCATAATGGTGCGATAGTTGGTCAATGGGGGTCCCCTTTGTATATGGGCACAACTCTCATGGTAGCCCAGTCTTGGGGAAGCCTTCTTGCAATGCCACTGTTGAAGAGTCTTTGTGAGAATCAGAAGCACCATTGGGGGCCCTACCCACTTGAGAAGCTCTTTTCGCATACCATCAAATCTGCCGCCCTTCGGTTAGCGGGCGTTGCAATGCCCATTATGACATCCCCTTCAGTAATGACCAGTGCTAGGCCTGTCTGCGGAGGTACTGGTGCCCGGCTTCCCATTGGGTCGTACAGCTGCTGCAAGTATCTCACCCATTGTTCCGGGGTAATATTTCCTGTGGGCTGTGCAGGCTTACTCAAGACCTTTCTCGAGAAGGTCCTAGGGTGGCGGTCTAGTAGACCAAACATCTGTTGTTGGTGCTCATAAAGGTACACGGCTTTCTTGGTCTTGAGGAAGGGCGGTATTGGCGGGCGGACCTCTTGGGCCGAATGGTGGGGTCCAACGCTTGGCAGAGCCATCGTTTCAGCTCGACATTAGGTCATCGAACCGGTGATTCGCGGGGAAGGTGGTTACAGCCCACGTGGATCGTCGAGAGCGGCCTCTCCCAAAGCATCTGTCCCCTACCCTCGGAAGGAGGCTGGTTGGTGGGGGGCGCTCTGTTGTTGAAGTGTGGGGAGCTGCGGCACTCCCGGCTCATGCTCAAGCATCCTCGCATAGACCGCCCGCATGATCATAGTCGAGGCTGCTTAACCGTGGTACATGGGGTGTTGGGGCAATGGGTGCTTTCGGTTGGCTGCCAATCTATCTGCAAACGAGGGCTAATGGTCCAGTCTACTTCCTCGTCCCACACTGTCCCGGAACCTGAAGCGGTGATCAAGTGTAGGCATTGCTTGTGCGCTAGCCGCGTAATCCACCACACCGGGTGCCGCCCCACGGTTCTCCCACGTCTACAAGTGGCGGCTGGAGGGCGACCCATATGCCGACCATTGCAAATGACCGGGTCAAAGATCTTGCCCGACGGCGGATCATGGCCATACCGTGTCACGGGTGTCATCGGACGCCCTTGGCCAAACCATCTCTGCGGGGTCCATTTGCAACACATCCTCGGCTAGAGGTGCGAATTTTGGGATCTGCTCTGCCCACAATATAAGCGGCGCATTGAAATCTCAAGCAACATGACCTTGCCCAATTATGCATGCTGGCGTATGTCATCATATAGATCGACATATGGCTCCTGCTTTTATCCACATCAAGTCGCGTGTGGTAAAAGTTGCTCTCGGCATGTGGGGAAGTAGCAAGCCGCCACAAAGAGAGGGCTGCCATCATCGATTACGCACTTTTCGTACCCCAATTATCATTGCCACAATGCGCCTTGCACAAGGAGACCGTTGGGCCAAGGTCGCCGGTAGTAACACATAATTCCTCCGTGTCCTCGATTTCGGTGCACTCATTGAAGGCGGAGTTAGCACCGGTATCTGGCAAATCAGGTAGCTTTTGTGACCCGGCATGTTCCCATGTTTCCATGAGAAAGATAAGGTCCATGTCCATGGCGGCGGAATTGAGACTATCCCCTTACGCCATGGAAAGCCCGCGGCAATTCCAGGATACCACGGGCCGAGGCCGCGATCCTATTTAGTGGCATGCATCGCCACTTAGGTCGGTGGTAGTGGTGGTCCCGGGGAGGCGGCGGATGTGGATGCACAATGCGGCGTGGGGCCCTCGGAGGGGGACTCGAGGGGCGGTGTGCCTGCATCCTGTTTGGTCGCACTGAATTCCCGCATCCTTCCCCGGACCAGCCCCGCGCCCCTCCATAATCTGCGGCGGTCCACGACTTTGGCGGCTCAGCGCCGGGTCTCTTCTAACGTCTGGGTCAAGTCCCTCAATCAGCGTCTGAGCCGTGCCCTTCAACTTCGGCCCGGCGGGATGGCCACCCGCTCTGGCATGCTCTCAAGCGTACAAGATGACCACCCGGGCCGTCCGGTAATTCCATGGCGACTTCGCCTTTACAATGGTCGCAGTCTTTGGGAACATCATCCCGGTCAAGATCGTATGCGGGTGGAAGTGAGATGTTCTCCCGACTCCTCCGTCGGGCCTCGCACTACCACATTGCGGCTCCTGCGTCTGTTCACAGGTTGGCGGGGGCGCACAGTGTTGGTTGAGGTGGGTGAGGCATAAGCGTGGCCGGCCCTTTGGTGGTGGCGGCCCGGCGTGATCTGATGTGTCCTTGGCGGTGTTGTAGGTTGGCCCAGCAGGTTGGTGGGTTCGCGGGGTTGGTGTGTTCTTTCTTTGTTTTACGTTCTCCAGTGCGGGCTCGGCTCTTGCGGGGCGTTGTCATGTCTTGCCATCTCCGCGTGCAATGGCGAGTTGCTCATGTGCCTCGGCACGGAGGCCCTTGCCTTCTTTGGAGCAGCGGCGCCCCCGGCTCTGTAGCTCCCGATCGTGCTAAATCCTTACTCGAAGGCGGCTCGATTACGCACGGCTAGCTTCCAAAGCGGCTGGACTCCTTGTCTCCGCGGTGGCGGCCTCCGCAGCCTCGGCCAGGAGGAGGCGGCCTATGCTCCTTGTCGCGTGGCCTTAGCCTCCTCAACCTGGCACGGATCAGAGCGGGGGTTCTGAGTGTCTCCCTTCTACCCGGTTCACATCTGCGTCCCGGCTTCCGCCATAAGCGCCAACCGCGGTGTCTACCGCCCCCTCATATCGCAAGCTCTGGCGGTATTGTTACGTCAAATTGTAGCAAGTGGGTGCTATCATCTGCACTTTTGTGCGTGATCCTCCAATTACGTGATTCGTCCTTTTTTCGGCACCAAGCTGCTGCGCAACATCCGAGATGTTATGTTCTCCACCACCTCGGGGAGGCACGCAGGCGTGCAGCTGTGGCCTCAACCCTCGCTGAATCGCGGCTCCAAGGTTCGTGGCGGATTGCACAGGTGGCCGCTGTCGGGGTCGGCCTTAGACCTTGGCTCGGGCCTCCCTCTTCATGGAAGGCGTCTCTCCCTCTGCCCGGGGCCTCTTCCTTGGTGGCCCCGCTTCATGGTCTTCCCGGAGGGCTCTGCTGCGTGGGGTCAGCCCGGTGGTTGGTGTGTTTGGGCCTTCCGGGATGGGTTGGTGTGGTCTGAGGTAGCTCACCAACCAAGTGTGGAGTCCACACACGGGCTTTGGCCATGACTTAGGGTATGACTTGGGCCACGACAGGTCAAACAGGGTTTTAGGTAGGCTATGGTAGGGGCTTATCAGTCCGCAGCGGGGGCTAGGCGGTGTAAGCGGTGGTTTGGCCCGGCTAGGCAAAGCCAAGAAGGCGATTGGTTGGGCTATGGCAATGTCGGTAGATGTTGGAGCCTAGCTCAACATTAATTTGTATGCTCGACTGCCCAAATTAGGGTTGGGAGCAAAGGGGGCTGAAAGAGGGCAAAAAAAAAAAAGTGGCTAATCGACTCCTGGATATCACGGTGTGTACCCGGCTGCCACAAAACCCTAGCACACAGCCGAAAAATGCAGATTTGAGCACTGAAACAAAGACAAACATGCGGGTATCATACACCGTTGGAAAGCTCTCTGAACCAGCTTTCCAACAAGCTAACACATGAAAATCGACCGCAGGATCTGAGAATCTGATCCCGTCAAAGTGTCTACCGGTTGCCATGAAACCCTAGCACACAGCCCGAAAAAGTGCCAATTTGAGCACAGAAACAAAGCCAAGCATGCGGGTACCATACACCGTTGGAAAGATCTCTGAACCAGCTTTCCAACAAGCCCAAAACAATACATGAAAATCGACACCTAAGATGTGAGAGATATGACCGATCAAAATTCTGCATAGCTTAAAGGCAGAGACCAATCCAATCGAATACTTACTAAAACATACGCCAATCCCTATATTGGTGTGGGACTTTCATCAACAACACCATCAGGAATTAGGGTATGAATTAGTAAAACATTCTAACCTTCAATAAGAGTACAAAAGCACACCTTTCAACAACACCGTGGCCAAGGCCAACAACGGCATCGGTGAGGGCTATACTTCTCAAAGAAGGAAGACGAAGGGCTGCCACAAAAACCCTAGCACACAGCCGGAAAAAGTGCAGATTTGAGCAACTGAAACAAAGACAAGCATCATGGGTATCATACACGGTTGGAAAGCTCTGAAACCGGCTTTCCAACAAGCCCAACAACATAGAAACACACAACCATCATTCAATTAAATTGGGTTTATGTCTTAATTTTGGGACAAATTTCATATTGCATGTTTTTAGTAGCATATTCAAATTCACACATTTCACCTCAAATTTATGAAAACGTAATATCATGTTATTTACAAAATAGTCAATATTTCACAATATAGCACCATATCATAAAACGTGATAACAAAAAAATTTACATAGTTATTCAACTTTCTTCAAGCACCCCCAATGATATCATAGCCTTCTTCCCGACATCCACGAGGGTATTGTAATTCTCGCATTTCTAGCTGGAATAGTGTTTGGAGTCCATGAGTACAAAACACTTTCATAGTCTAGCCAAAGATCGGGATCACTTTCAGTTTCTCCTCCATCTCTTTGTCCAACAATGCGAGTACCTTTTGGTCAAGCCGATGCACTTTGGACACCACCATTCCACCAGCACATGGTTGAAGTTAATATTACCTTCTTCTTTGCAAATATCGAGAGATAGTGAACCCCAACCACCTTTGGATATGTATCTAAATCGATGGCTTTACTACCACAAATTGGTGGCATTCCAAGTCGATGGAAGGTTCATAAGCATCCATGCCTAGAAACTTTGGCCTATTGTTCTTAGGACCAACATAGTGTTTGTCGAGGAAGGAGGAGGAGCATATTGCTTGCGAATGCTACTTACGGTGTCATCAAAATCCTCGGCACCTGCTAAGGTCTTCCACCTAGTCTTAGGCAACCACCCTTCTTTCAATTCATGGAGGATGTGTCTATCTCCCCAACCACCTTCTTCCGGTAAGCCACCAAGGCACGGTTGGTGTCATCACGGATTGGTTTTGTAATGCTTTATATAGTCTTGGATTCCTTCCTTAGTCAATCCCAATTGCTTCACTTCTTGATGGGTTTTAAAGCTTTTGGTTGACCTAGAGGTATCATAGGCTTGCCATTCTCATCTCTACGCCATATTTCCTCCCTCCTCTCCACTCATCCTCACGAAGGTCTCATCTTCCATTGGAAGATTGGAATCCCATCTCTCACCCAAAAAGTGAACTGCGGAGGCCTGGAATGACCTTCAAGATCCAATGTATAACCATCCACAAAGCTCTTCCAATGGGGCACTTCTTCTATGAGAGAAGCTATAGGGTTTGGAGTAGTGCATTCATGCAAGATTTCCATTAGCCTAGGAAAGTTGGTCCTTTGTTCTTTGCTTGATTATACAACTATATTTGCCAAATAATGCATCCACATCCTCATGGGTATGCCGGGCATAGAAACCCTAAATTAACTCTTTCAAATATCCCCACAATGTTAAGTAGGATAGGAAAGAAAACATCCACTGTTCTTATTTTGGCCGGCACAATTATCAAGTTGCAAAGAGAAACCTTTTGGGTAGATCTTGAGGTTTATGCGTGAAGTTGAAGCTCCAACATGTTCATTAGACCCATGCTTCCTAAACCTTGCCTTGCTGAACTTTTCAATATTGTTAGGGTTTCCATCTAACAATGCTCTATGTAGTGCACAGGCTAGTTTGTAAGGTCCTGGAGGTGACCATTGTATCCATTTTCATAGTTTCTCAAACACCTCATGATACTCCCAATATGAAAATCTGGACCATCACTCCACAACTCCAAACTAAAATGGCCATAGTAGGTTTGATTACGCCCATGCAAGATTGCCCCGATCATTGAGATGCAGAAAAGGGTATGATCTTCCACATGACTTTGGTATGTACTTGAATTGTGGAAGACAAGTCTTTTGCTGGTCCATCTTGTCATGTATAATACATAAATAGTTATTGGGTTCCAATGCAGATAAAGTCCTCCACATCCAATAACATGATCTACATGATAGTTAATTAAGTCATATGGTCCTTCATATGCTCCTTATCCTAGCCCTTTGACTAGGTTGCACAGTCTTATCAAGAGTCTCCTTCAACTTAGCACATAAATTGCACTTTGCAAAGTTGTTTTTGAAGTTGCTATGGTGACATGATTGAAATGCTTCTTCCATAACCTACTAAAGCTAGGTTGGGATATTGGAAGAATTCCCAATTCTCAAGTAGGGAATTCACTTCTTCAAAATACTCTTTTGAGTACAATGTGATGGCAACCTTTTCTCAACAATTTGCTCTTCCCTTTTCATCCCTTACGCTTTTGTGTGGCATAGACTACGCATTGAAATCAATATATTTTTCAAATATCTCCCCAGGCGGCCGGGGTCCTAGGCTTATTGGTCTCAACAAACCATTATTTCCATGTAAAAAACAATCACGTTCCCCTCTTTTGTTTTTTTTTTTGCCAATTATGCCATGAAGAAGTTGGAATTGCATGGATACTCGCCATGCTTTTGCACATATCCATTTGCCTAGCAAAGGGTATCTTTTTCTGTTTGGGTTTCTTTCATCTTGAAGTGCATGCTTTCGAGATTGTGTACATGTAGGTCCTCCTCTCATCAACGATTGTACTCTTGAAAAGTGGCTCTTGCTTCCACCAATTGTTCTATTGTGAAGAATTGCATACAATCACTCAACAACAATCGAGGCCCCTAACCTTCACCATTGTCTCACGTTTGGTGTCACTAATCAACTTGGCTCTTTTGCTGGGATAATGTCACGGCAACCGATACTTCTCCCCTTTTGCCTAGGTTTAGAGTTCCAAGCGCCAATGGATCAATATCAAGACAATCATTGTCCCCAACAACCTCGGGGCTCACGGAAAAATATAATCCTCCACAAATTGAACACTACTTATAGGCCATGCCATGATGCAAGAACCTCAATTGCTTGACACAACCAAAACATTCCTTGTCACCCAAACCTTTACCTTTCCGTTGTCTTCCAACATCAAATTGCAATACCAATATTGTCTTCCCTAGCCTTTCATCATTAATTGCTTGACCGGGATCTGCTAGCACAATGACTCCTTGGCCTACTATTTCCTTGTTGCACTTGTGCATGATTCTCACCTTCTTGTTCCTCCATTGCACCTACTATAGAGGACTAATTGTTTTCTTCAACATTCTTGCTAGGAGTTGGTTTTTCATTGATATTGCTCTTTTCAATATGTTGCACACCATCTTGAGTTGGAGAGGCACCATTGACCTAGGCAAATTGCACCCTTTTTAGTCAATGAGTAAAGAAAACATTATTACACCATAAGATAAAAAAAAGTACGTTACATTTATGGAATATGTAGAGGTAAATCAAATTTTTTAAAAGCAAAAAATTCCTTGGAAATAGGTTTAATATAATAATAACAATGGGCGTAAGCGAAATCATTTAAAACAAAATTTTCATGGCAACAACAAAGGAAATGACATTTATATAAATATATCCAAATTTTAATTATCGAAAATTTGGATATATGATCTGAAAAGACATATAACTAATAGGCGTGAGAATTTATTATCCATAATAATATACCCTAGATAATATAGCTGGAATTTAAATGCGCTGGCGTGTTATTTGAGGCAATAAATTATTCACGCTAAGAGCTAATTAACCCTATATAAATCCGGTTCACGCTCTCAAGACCATTACGTCCCAATTTTTTTTTTTTTACCGCCATGGCGTTCAACCTCGGCGCTTCATGAAGAACCGAGGTCTCATCAAAGGCGTCGGGTTGAAAAACCCTCTCTTCCCCGCTCATCGATTTCCTTGCCCAATTCTCCTCTGATTCCGGTTGGAGGATGATTCTGATTCGAGATGGAAGAGGAGGAGTTGAGCTCCTCTGATTCCTCTGATTCTGAAGAGGAGGAAGAGGAGGAAGAGGAGGAGTTGGAGGAAGAGGAGGAGATGTCCTCCCAAGAGCATGAAACCGCTCTGCTTCAGGGTTGGCTTGACCCTGAAACAGAGAATGAAATCTCGAAGAGGAGGAGGAGGAAGAGGAGGAGGAGGGGGAGGAAGAGGATGAGGAGGAAGGTGAGGAATTGACCAGTTTTTAGAATAGCTTAGAGATGAGCGAGGTTTGCATGTCTGTTTTTTTTTTTTTTCACCTTTCTTTCTTTTCTAACACCTTTCTTTCTTCTTTGTTCGAAGTGGAAGATCAATGATCTGAATCCGGTGCATCTTGTAAAAACCTTCCGGGCATTTTGTAAAAAACCGGGGCATTTTGTAAAAACCATTCTTGGCATCTGTACATATCAATTTTGAATGAAATCAAATAGTTTTCTTCACAAACTTTTTTTCTTCAAAGCAGTTTTCTTCAAAGCAGTTTTTACGTACATAAAAATATTTTGAATAAAAATCAAACTGTTTTCTCCAAGCATTTTGTCTCCAAAAAGTGTTTTCTCCAAAATTTTGTCTCGCATTTGTCTCAACAAAGTCTAGGGAACACTATAAATCAATCACGCAAAGATGCAGGAAATTTTCCTATCGACCTAAAACAAGTCCCCAACTCAACAAGTCATTTTTTAGCCTTGATAATTTTGCCTTTAAAATTATTTTTAATTTAGCCTATATAAAATTTGAAATTCTTTTTTTTTTTAGAATGCAATGAATGGAATAAAATCTTGGTGAGAATTTATTGCATGAAATGCAATATTCTCCATATATACCATATACATGTCATATCCAGGAGGAAGACCGTGCGCCAAAGCGTGTTAATTCAAGCAATCAATTATTCACGCTAACTTTTTCTAATTGTGCCTATATAAATCCATTTTACGCTCTCAAAGTTCCTACATTTTCTTCCTTCCTTCATACGATTTGCGGTTTAACCTTTGTGTTTTGGATCCGTAGTCCGAAATCTTGGTGAGCGATTTATATTCATCAATGTTAGATGTTTGGTTTGGCAATTCTAACTTACTAAAAGACTCAGCCTTTTGTTACAGAGCATCCATGGCGGAGGAAATGGAGACTCGAGGTAAAACCAAAAGCGAGGGACTAAGGTCTGCGATTGAAAAGCCTCCCTAATTAAAACCACAAGCATAGTCCTCCGTTCTTGAATCCTTCCAGCCTCGAGAACTCAAGGTTAGTTTTCATTTAGTTTTAAGTTGCATCTCAATGGCGGAGGTTTAATCCAAGAAGACAAGCTTTTGCATTTGCTCGAGCGAGAGGAAGCGGATGATGTTTATGAAAACCAGAATAGTTTTTATAAACTTCATCTACGCTTCTTTGTTTCGAGTAAATTCTTGAGTTTCTCTTCTGAATTAATCATGCTATTGCATGCAAGTTTCTATTATGAATAAGTGTAGTAGAAAGCATTAGAAAAAAATCTGAAGATAATATTTGAAACACGCTAAGCGTGTTTTATGGTAACCTTGGCCTTCAACATGAATACACGCTCGGCGTGCATTCAGCAGGGAGGGAGAAAAAAAAAACCTGTAATGTACAGATAGATAAGTAAATAGATAAAGGCCAGGCAATTATTTACACTGGTGACGTTGAATGCATACCCGAGCGTGTATAGTTTTCCTATATAGCGGTTTACATAAATGTGCAAACAATTGTATCCCTACTTTCAACTTTTTCGCTAAACACGCCGCGTGTCTCTTTAGTTTCTAAGTTTATAAATAAAAGAAATATAACACGCCAGCGTGAATCGCGATAATCCGGCTCACTTCCTCTATTGATAGATGCCGGTTACATTAATCACCGGTTGGTAGCGAAGATGGATTGGAATTACATTTGGGCCAGCAATCACACAGCCCAGCTCGGTTTCGGCTCAATCTCGAGTCCGTTGAACCACGTAGAGCACCGGTTCGGGAGCACCGATCTTGCAACCCCGGAGTACTTGGATCAAGTAATGATGATGGCGGAGCCTTGGGGCAATGATAGATCTGGGCTCTGGGGCCCTTGCAATCGCACGGAGGCTCGCCCTCTTATCTAATCACTTCGAGAATGCAGTACATGCATTGATCGAGAGTGAATCTCGCATCCGTCAGCTCGAGATTCAAAATGAGGAGCTGCGTTTCTTAGTGGTTAGCCTCTATGCCCGGATGCCCCAACACGAACCACTACCACAGGCGGTATACGATGCAATGGAGATGGCTCAACCAATGGAACCACTACCGCAGGCGCTATACGATGCATTGGAGGTTCAACAGGGAGCGGTGAGGCGGGCGAGGTGGGAGGTGGAGGTGGAGCGGCGGGGGGTGGTGGAGCTAGAGCACAGTGTTTTTTCTTTGGGGTTTTACGAGAAGAATTCACTATGCCCCCTACCAATGGAAATGGGAGTATCGATAGCCCGGCTACTCGGAGTGGGCTTGAAACAAGATAATCACAGGATTTTATGCGGTTTTTATCGGTTTATCCGATTATATACAATTGTAATCTTTTCCAATGAATACAACAAATTTTGTCTACTTCTATATTTCTACAATGTAATACATGTTACATACCTTTTTAAAGGTTTCTTGGCCATGCAACAAATGTTCCAACACTTTCTCCAACCGTATCCCCACCGGGAGTGTCTGCGAGTAAAGCTTCATCCATAGCCTTGTGAGTTAATCAATCAGTAACTTCCGGACGTACTTATCCCCCGGCGAATTCCATGACAGTTTACAATCGGATCGATGGAGTCGATCTTGCATAATCCTACTTTCCTTTTCTGATTTGTAGTTAACATGAAACATTCATCTTCGACCGACCGAAAAATTGCTATTGACACCTACTATTGGAAATTAATGTTCAAGCTATTGGAATGAGATGAGTACCAATTGCAGCCATTCTTGAGAAGCTGATTTGAGTCTCACGAAGCTGATTTGAGAAGCTTAAGGCGCTATGGAAACTCCTCCCGGTCGGAAAATTGAATTAGAAGAAAGATTAGGTTAACTACGCTTAGGCTGGATAAATTTGGCATGATACTTTTTGGGTAGATTGGTTTTAAAAACTTAATGAAAGAAGCCCACGGGCGGGTCTTCGCTCATTATTATTTGTATGTGTCAAGAATATTTCAAACCCATTTTTTGTGTTTTCTTGAAATTCAAATTTCTCTATTTCCCTCGCATCTGGTAGAAAAGCTATTTCTTCGAAAGCGGCTCGAAATCATCCGACCGGAAATCTTCCTACTCATACTAGGCGACTCCGTGAGATGTCTTCTAAAGCGAATCGAGGTCGAGGCGACGGCGAGGAGGGAGGAAGCGGTGGAAGAGGAATCTCTAAACCCGGCTCTTCTCAAGCTTGGAGGGCGTTGATCGCATAATACCGTAACCCTATTCAAGGTATTTAATTTGCCCACGTATACACCTTTGTGGAGAGTATTATGCTTGCATGAATTTGAGATATTTCCTTGCCTTGAGATAATATGCTTTGCATGAGTTTGAGTTATTATGCTTTGCATGAATTTTAAAATATTAACATCGCCAATGCTCGATTGTCCGCTTAGAGAACATAATTTTGCTCATTTTATATATAGAATATAGCGGTGTTAGACAGTTGGAGATAGCAATGTTCAATGAGGTTAAATAGTGTGAAATATGGATTCATGAAGGGTATGTAGCTTAAAATGTGGATGCAAAATAATTTAGTTTCAAATTAACGATAGCATGGTCAATAATAGGAGATACCAACACGCCAAGCGTGATTTGTACTAATTTAGGTTTAAATGCACGCCTGCCGTGATCTCTTGTTCCGAAAAAGTACTCTAAAAAGTGCTCATCTTCATTTGCGATGCTCAAGAGGAAGAAAACCCCTACTAATTCGAAGTTCTAATCACGCCAAGAAAGCAAGGGACGACCCGGATCGTGATGCAGCACCATATGATCTCACCTTAGATGATGAAGGGCCGATTCTTATAGCAACCAATGACCCTCGCACGCCTCGAAGAGGAAATGGACGAGGGTGCCGAGTGAATGCGTTGACCTTGCCAAGACAAATGGCAAGCTCGACTTAACTCTCTTCTCGAGGAAAAAGGAAGCAGACAAGATGGCCAAACAAGGGATCCTAATCTCTTGTGAGGAAGAGGATGACACCAACTGCAAATTGCTCTTGGAGATTACACAGAAGCAGAAGAAAGATCTGCTCAGACTTACTCACTGTAGAGCTACTGCATACAAGGATACGTTCATGAAGACAGATGTGAACGGTGAGACATGTTTTAAGTATGGTTGGCCAACCAATGTAGCGATTCGCCAATATCTATTTGCCAAGGGGTTACAGCTGTGCGTAGAGGCATGTTCACTAAACCGACACCAAGTCACTATTTGCAGCAAGCTAGGGAATTAGCTGACTTGAAAGCTTCTAAGAGGGTCCTAGATCTAGGGAAGGATGTTCAACCTGCAGTTGTCGAAGGCATGGAGGCTTCTGTTTTTGAGAATGAACAGGACAGAGTGGCGCAGCTAGAGGCCATGAACAAGCTGAATAAATACTCTGACCATTATCCACTGGGTCTTAAGGAAACTTTTGCGATCCATGTGAAGTCCCTCATCCGTTCACCAAGCTCCATTTATGTTAGCAGAAGATATGATCCAGCACATGCCATGGAGATTGTTCAGAGCATGATTAGTAATCCAGGTCAAATGCCTATGCCAGCGGATGTGCTACCTTGGGATATGATCTCGAACAAGCCTGCTGTGTGGACGAACGTCCAGGAGATATTATCAAGTGATGATATTAAATATGTCATCATCGACGGGCAGCATTCCGTTGAGGCACAAAAGGCCATCATCAGGCAGGCAGAACAAACAGGCCAAAAAGTGTTCTACAATCACTATGCGTATAGGAGGTGTCGTATCTTGGATGCCAATACTTCACTGCAGATTTGGTTTGAGATTAGTGCAACTTTGAATGAAATGGGGAAGACATTTCTATACAAAAGGTAATCAACCTGGTTTCATAAATTGTATTCACGCCAGGCGTGCTTTCAAATCAAACCAATTCACGCCCGGTGTTTTGAAATCAATCAATTCACGCCAGTGTTTTCAAGTCAACCAATTGATTTGAAAACACGCGCGTGATTCGATGATTTGAAAACATGCCCGGCGTGAATTGGTTTGATTTGAAAGCACGCCTGGCGTGGAATTGCATTAGTAACTTTATTCATTTCACGCCAGGCGTGATTTTTCTCTTCATCAATTCTATTCAAATCGCGCGCGCGTGTTTCTATTCTATGATCTTTGATTCAATGTACGTACTATTGCGGTCCATCGTTGAACAAGCTGCGCCCGCCCGTCAGCGATTGGGTGGAATATGGCTGCCCATTGCCCACCGGGCGAGGGCGGGTCAAAGTCCGAGGCATTCAAGCTCTTTGGAGCGGACTTCTGTCGCGCAACAATTATACTGAGAAGAAGAAGACCGCAAGAAAATCAAAGAAAAAGGTGGTGATGACATTGCGGATCCTTCTCCGAAAGCTCATCAAAGAGTCGGGACCAACGGTTTCGTATAAGATTGTGTTTTGTAAGGAGGCGATGGCTCAAGTGGAATGAATGCAGGACGCTTATGCACAAGGGAAGCCGCCGATACTATGGGTAGGGTGCCTCCCCGCTGATGTAAGCATCTTTGACTTGAATGTGACAGAGATGAGAAAGACTCGGGGGCTAAACGATCCTTTGAGACCATTTGGGTTTTAGACCGGTGCTTAAAGAAGGAAGTCTTATACAAGAAGGGTGCTTTCACCAAGGATAGGATGTCCTTCGTTGAGTCTTTGCAATCATGTAAAGGATGTAACGATACAATGAAGTCACCTGGAGGAGTTAGTTACAAAGGCTATCGGGGGATGTGGCATTATCCGAAATTGGATTCTTTGGACAAATACAAGGTCGATAATGATGACATCAAGAAGTTTGTATTCGGTCAAAGGACTTCCTAAAGAATTGGAAGGCTAAAAATACAAAACATAAGGAGACTCTACCCCCTAAGGTAATTGGGCCGAGTTGAGAAGAAAAGTGGCCCTTGTGAAGAAGATTCTTGGAGAAGACGACATCCCAAATGATTCAGTCTCCATTGGGTACAAAGGTCTCTTGCCGATTCAACTTCCGGCCTTAAAAATATATCACTCTTTGTGTTGGACAACGGGGGTGGGAGAGGAGATATGGGCATGAACCGAGGAAGGACTACGGTAGCTTCTTTACCGGTATATAGGATTGACAAACCGAGAGGTCCTTCACTATTGTCATCGTTTGTCCTTGGTGAGTCACATCTGCATGCACTATCTGCGCTCATGATGCAGAGTGCCTCAAAGTTATTAGGGAGGGATGCCTAATATATGATGTTAAGGATAATGAGTCATGAACAGGCGGAAGATGGCACATGTGATCTTTATTATGATATCCATGCTTTGTCGGGCGAGGAATATGATATTGCTAAGGCCAAGGGTGACAATAGCGATTGCATGGGAATGTTTTCTTCTAGATGATCCGGACATAAGAACTATATTCTTTCAAAGCGGATCGGGATCGGTCGAGAATGGGATGAGTCGAGAAAGAGGATGAGGATCGGGACCCCCCAAGTGGGGAAATCAAGCACGAGCTACAAACTAAGGAGAAGGGCCCTTAAATAAAAATGGATTTCCCCGTCTATGGCTGCTTACCTCGTCGAGGCATTTGCTCCAATTGATACAACTGCTTGGAGCTTCATGTTGGAGGTTATATTGCCCGAGGCTCTTATGGGTGCAAGAAGATGTCACTTTGCTTTGTGAGTGATGAGCAGGCCAAAGACTTTCTTGAACCATTCCTCATGCATGTGCTTGCCAAGTCTCCTAAAGGCCCTTATGGCAACCTGAAATCATCAGCAATCAAAAGTCTAGTAGACTTGTCCAATTCGAAAGTGGGCGTTGCTTCGGAGTGGGAACTAGTAATCTATGCACTGATAAGGAAAGCGAGAATGAACAAATAGCCGCTAAACTGGTTGCTCAAAGTAATCGTGATGGCGGCTAACTTAGGGAATATTTTTGCCCACATTGCGGTGATGCAAGCAACAATAGAGTAGATTCACAAGTTAACAATGAACTAATTGACAGGAAACCGAAAATGAAGGCAACGGCGGCTCTAGTGATTCCGCAGGTTTGCCAAATCAATAGTAAAATAATGTCAGTTTGTGAAGGACCTTGTGGAACTAATAGAAAATAACAATTCTAACAAATCGAAGAAGACTAAGATTAAGGGTGGCGAAGGGAGAATGATGGATAGATGACGGCCGAAAACCCGAAGATGATAGGTATGGCCTTGCCCATTTAAATAGCGCCACAGCGTGATTTAATTTGTATTACCTTTGAATTAAATCGCCAAGCGTGCTTTGATTATTTTTCGTTGTCAAACTAAATCACGCCGAGCGCGATTTGGTTATGACTATTTCAAATCACGCTTGGCGCGTTTGTATTGTTTGTGTTATCGTATCTTGCTGACCGGATACATGTTTGATGTTTCAGCTTCCATTGCGTTTCTAAGAAGGTTGTGGTGTTCGACCTAAACGGAGTCCTTTGCAAGACTTTTCCGAAAAATAAAGTGGCTAGAGAACGGTTTCATTAACACCGGTAGAATCAAACACCAAGTGGATCTATCCGCGGCCGCACTTGAAGGAGATGCTAGGCGAGGCATTCGTGTTATTTCGAAGTTGGTATTTGGTCATCCATGGAACTAAGGAACATCAAGGATACTTTGGAGGCACTTTGGAAATATTTAGACATTGGTTGACCCTTTGGGATCAGAACAAATGTGTGAAGTTCACTAATCCCAAGGATCCAACAGGCAAGCCTATCTTCATCAAACACTTGAGTAACATGATGGACGAACTTGGTATCGAGAATAAGGATGATATAATCATAGTGGATGATGATGCTCTCAAATGCTTCTACAATCAAACACAGGCCCTGAATCCACCATCTTACGATCCAAAAACTTTCTTGACGGATGATTTTTACGTGAAGTTTGTGTCTATTATGCATAATTTGGCTATGGGGATGACGGTGGGTGAAGTGTTAGATTCGTTACCAGGCCGGATAGAACGGTGACATGGAACCACACCTTGTTAAATACGTGGAAAAACATGGATTGATCCCTTAATGTTTTATTGGAATATATGATATTTTTGTATGATATTTGTGCCATGTAGCGATAATTTCGAGTCTGGAAGTGCCTCGCAAATAATGCAATTTGTTATTATCAAACCTAATATTATCATCTATCGAGCAAGCAATATTTGTCTCATCTATGTTAGCAACTTGCTCTTCATTTCTGCATATTTCAATTCGCATATGAAAAGTCACACGTGAATCGCAACCTTATGTTATTTTTGAAGTCCAAAAAAAAAGATTAAAAAAAACAAAAACCCCCTAGAAGACAATAGCAGGTTGGCGTGATTTTGGAGTTGACATAATCCCAATTTAATTGGATGATGGTTACACCTCCTTTTTCACTTCTGCCACCAGTTTATCCCAGTTCTTAGCCCTAGTTACTAAACACTTTGAAATCACTGATTAACATAGCATAAAGCACCTATATTCTGTCCTTCAACCATAACCAAAACCTTATTTTAATCTAGCATTATAGAACCTATAGAAACTACCTTGCGCAAAAAACCTAAGAAAGAGAACTGTGAAACTGTCAGAACAAACAGAGGATGCATTTGAGGCTTTACCTGTATGTTTTTCATATTTTTGTAGCCTAAAACTCCTTTGCCGAACTTGTTTCTGCAAATAACTCTTTAAGCTGCATCATACATTACCAGGACATACATAAGAAACAACATAAATAGGTACTATATCTGGTAAAAACCAAAATACTTGCCAACAGAAGAACCGTGAATGGACAATCTTTTCAGTAACCTTGTCGACCTTTATTTGAAGCCTCATCAGATCGCCACAAGCTGGTGTGCCAACAAGTCCTGCACCAACATTTGGATTTATCAAATGAACCTACATTTTTAGGGTTGTTGTAGTGCTCAACGACCGTTTCATGATATTCCCTTGTGAACGTTACCACCGGGACTCTTAAGCTTCCTAAGAGCAGCAGATTTCAAAGTGCTTCACGCCACAACACCGAACATTGTCAATCTGTAAGAAGCAGAAAACATCCAAAACTATGGAGCCGGAAGGGAAAAAAATAAACCTGCTTGTGGCATTCGTACCTGGATGTTTTTTCAGCCTAAACTTCCATGCTAATACAAGATATGGCGCCTCGGAACTTCAAGACTAATGCCTCACCGTATGATACGGGAATGGACGTTTCCACCCATCGCGTATGGAAGAATTTGAGTCTCTTGCATTCCTCAATGGTCGTCGACAAGCACATATAGAGTTTCCCAGCTTTTTACCGCAGCTCTAAGGGTTGCCTCCCATCAAGAGTTAATGGCCAATAAAGAACGGTCAGCAGACACATGAAACAATCCTTTTTAGATCATTATAGTTCATTGACTGGTGATCAACAACTTCTCATGCAATTCAATGAGGGCAGCAATGGACCACATAGTCCCTTGTGAGTCTGTGGATTGCCTGTTATTATTGGTCAACAAACTCAAGGAATTTCCATCCCAAGGAATCAACCTCTCTTTATTTTGAAACGTATTTACTTGCTCTTGAAATTGTAGTGACATGTATTGTGTTAGCCTAAGAATTGGCAACCATCATCCTCCATACATGATTCATCTTAACTGTAAATCTGCAGATTAGCTTCGTTTGTATCAGAGCTAGAACTCACAAATCCACAATTTATATAGATATAACTTATTATGCTTGAGTGGCAAGCTGTGATGCTGTGTTTACGCAGGCAGCAAGCTGCAGTACTGTGTCCATGATTAATTTCATTGCTTTCACTTGTATTTTAGCCACTAAAAGAAAAACAGAAGGACGTACCTCTTAAAGCATAATTTGCAGATCTCTTCGTGATGTGCATCCATGTGAAGAAAGCTCTGAAGTAAGGTTCGTCAAGTTGTATGGTTGCATAGTTGTGATTTCCGTGTTGGGCAAGGGTTATTCCATAGGATGGAGACCAAAGTTGCAAGTTGTAATAAGCTAAATTGTTGCCAATGGACAAACTATATATATGATGTCTTGAAATCTCTGTTTGTAATGTAATTTCAATTTGTATCTTGAATACATATTATTATGATTTATATTGGCATACATTTTTTTTATTATTTATACATTTGTTTGTCTTTTCGTAAGGTAATCGTGCTATGTTATTGCTTTCCTTTATTTGTTTTTATTACTTGCCACAAGGTTGCCTTCGACCCTAAGCATATGTCAATGGTCTGAAAGACCATGATATATTATTGAGGTATTTGAGGCTTCAAGGCAACCTAACGAGAAGAAGATGTGCTCTAGGGATATTTACACCACCTTGTATTCTACAACATATGGGTGTGCTCCAGGGGTATTTGCCCTATTTTGTATTCTACAATATATGGTATCCCATGTTCGTTGATGTCGGGCATCGAGGGCTATTGGATGGGTATATTTGCAAGTTATGCTTCATTTTGGGTCGTAGATAGTAGTCCTCATTTATGGGGTATGCTCCCACAAGCTAGGTTAAATCGTATAGCGAGGCTTGCAAAATACTATACGGGTTAAATGTAATTCACTAATTGTTGTTGATTTTGTACATTTATTAAACAATTCAAGTAAAGAGTAACAAAGGGATGTCGCTGCCTATGCCATTCTTGTATGAATATGCATCCCGAACCTGAACCGAAAAACTAAAACTATTGCTGACACCGAGTCTCAGATAGATTTCTTCAAACATTTCTCATCATATTCTATTGAGACTATACCACGTACGAAGTTCTTCAACAAGCCACTGAGCAAGTCGCTTGTTAACAAAGAAAGAGATTGATCGTGGCCTTTCAGTTTCTAATGTTCATATTGAAAGAGGCAGATCTTGCACTCCCTCAATTTGAGTTCCGTCTGTGCTCTCTACATTAGATGCAAGCTCTCACCATTGTCAGGTTACTCTGGTCCATAAAAGAAGTTTTCCCCATCTTTTATTATCGAGGGTCAGACACATTCAAGAATTGTATCACTCTATGAGTTGTAAGCACCTTCCTCCTGTTACGTTCCAGCCAACTATATTGGTCAACAACCTCTCCATGATGGTCAAGGTGAAGTTGTTGGGGCTAACGTTGCACCATCTCCATTTTTTTAAAGGTCAACATACTTAACAATCCATTAGGGATTTTTTGAGATCATAAAAGGGCCTTCTAAGAACTGCTGACTAAGCTATATGAACTACCAATCAGAAAACAGAACTAGTAATCCAGTCAGCAAAACAGTTATACCTAACTCACTCGATCACATTTTCTAGCATAACTGTTGATAGAAAAGTCCAAATGAGCTCTTGTTTGGTGCAATAGATAGATCTCATTGAGATCTTTCCAACTTTGGGTGGTTTGCATATCTTTTAGCCCCATAGGATAGTAAAAAATGGTAAAAACCATATTTTTTGGAGTTTTGACAATCATAAGTGGTTAAAATATGTGCAAAGCACCTAAGGTTGGAAAGATCTCAACGAGATCTGTCTATTGCACTAAACGAGAGCTCATTTGGACTTTTCTATCAATAGTTATGCTAGAAAATGTGATCCCGTGAGTTAGTTATAATAGTTTTGCTGACTGGACCCGTCAGGCTCTGATTTCTGATTGGTAGTTCATTTATCTTCATTTGGCTTAGTTGGCATGTTTTGAAGGCCCTTTTTTAATCTCAAAAAAACCCTAATGTCTAGGACAGGGTTCTGGTGAGAGTGTCACGATGACGAGCACCATAACTGATGACCATGACGAAGTCCAGCAACATGCAAATTAAGGAGTAATTGCACCCAACCATGATTCTCCTCCCTCCTCTCTCAACAAGGCCCTCGAGTTTTAGTGCTGAGATGAAATCTCAGCCGTTGATTGCAATGGTGTTACCACACCTAGCTTGTTATGAAGACCACCATAAAATCACTACAAAACCACTATAAAACTCTCGGGCCCAAGTTGTTAAGGCGGATAACACCCTAGAGCTCGGGTGTTATGCCCATACTGCCCGTGCTCACACGGCCCTCGTTTGTTATAGTGGGGCATAACACCCTCGTTCCAGGGTGTTATCCCTTTCTTATGGCACTGGTTCTCGGGTTTACACGGTAAGGTTTAATCTGAACCATTGCTTTGACGGATGTTATTAGCAAATAACTTCGGTGGCTCGAATTTTAGGGAATGTCAACACCCTAGGATAATCGATGAATAACACCTTGGGACCATTGGATGCTGGCATATCTCACAGCATATTCCATGGGGCGGAATTCCAGCCCTCAAGTGCAAGTCAAGATGGGGTCAAAACCCCCATATTTGACTTATCCCTCACATTCAACTAAACCATTGAAAAAACACAATATCTCGAAATTAGCACTTTTGACCAAATAAACAAGGTGCTGCGCACGGAGGGTTGCCCTCCGTGTCCTCAAGGTGAAGTGGCTTAAATCATACTTCAAAGTCATATTTTCACAATCAATCAAAATTGCTACTTCAAAACAATACAATACTTGATACTTGATTCTTGTTTCCAACAAGAATTTCATCCTTGATCCCTAAAATATCAGTATCATTTGAAGTATATGAGAAATGAATTGTCACTAACCATCCTGATTAAAACAAACAAACATCCTAATGTAGCTACCTCTTAAAAATCCATGTCAACATTTGTGCACCTAATATAGAACTACCTCTTAAAAACCCCTTTCAACTGCAAGTGTCACTTGCGAGAGAAGGCCCAATTGGAAATATGGCGCTTAAATATTTTAATACCATCCGGCCCTCGTTTGTTATAATAGGGCATAACACCCTCGTCCCAGTGTTATCTCTCTCATAACCATGCAAAAGCTTGCCCTTTTTTGGCAAACTCTCAAAATTATAACCCATCCCCGAAAACCCTGAGCACTTGTTCGCCATAGAATCATCACTGCTTGATCCGCCGGATCTTAAACCAGCAGGCATCGACATTGAATCTTCCTCTACGAAAAGGTTGCATTCATGGGACTGGTGCTGCTCCATTTGCTCAGATTTTTGAGGCAGAATTGAAGGCATATTGGACACTGAATCCTCTTCTGCAAAAGCGTCGCATTCTTGGGCGTGGTACAGAAAATGCTCCATTTGGGCGGATTTCTGAGGCAAAACCGAAGGCATATTGCACCTATGCTCCAAGTATAAAAGCTGCTCCTTTAATTTGTCCCTTTCTCTCCTTGCCGAATGAAGCAACACTTCTAAATCCCTTTGCATTTTAGCATGCAGCTCAGCCTCTGCCTTTGCTGCCGTCTTCATGCTCTCAAGCTCCATAGTTGTGCGGTAGAGCATGTTCCTCAGTTGCTCCTGCAAAAAATCACCCATGTTTTTTTTTTATAAACGGTATATTTTTTTATAAACGGTATATTCCTGTTAACTGCACGTGCAAATGTACCCTTAGCACTTCAAGTTACATTGAACTTTGTAAACTCTTCCTACAAGCTTTTCGCAATTTGGACCCCTTCATCTTCAATTTTTTATTAACTTATTGGATATTATTGCAGGTTGCATTCTAAATTTATTGGAAAATCGGGTTAGCGGGACTCCCAAAAATTTAGCGGGACTCCCAATACGAGGCAATAGTGTAGGTTCAAATGCTGCATGTTCTTAGATTATACACGTTCATTGTCAAACGAATTATACCCGTTCATTGTCAAACGAATGATACATGTTCATTGCCACGTTCATTGTCAAACGAATTGATACATGTTCATTGCCAGACAAATTTCATGCACAGCAAGTAGACAAAGGACATAAAGACCGAGACAAAGGATATGAAACAAGTGGGGTTGGGAAAGAGAAATGGCAGCCACGATAAATTTTTTGTATAAATCGCTATAAATACCAAGGCCCCATATATCAATCCTTATATATTTTCCATTTCCATTATATATTTTTTATCTCCCATTCTCAGGGTTAAAAGAATATTATTCACAACATTCACAAGGCAGCCCAAATATTTACAACCAGAAGTGCCAGAAATCTATGAACACTTGTCAACAGAAGCGCTAGTTTTCTCTGCTGAACAAATCGTGTAATGCATTGTACAACGGCGCTGCAGCTATTGGTGATGTAAGATTGCTGAGGATGTCCACGGTAGTAACATAAGCATCTCCATAAAAGCTTGCATTTGTATCGCTACGAGTCATCACCAAATTACCCTCCAAAGAAATGCCAACAAATGCACCTAAGAATATTTGCAATAGATTAATGCCTAGTCTTGTAACTATGCCTCTAAACCAAAAAGTATATATATGTTAAAACAGAACAAAACACAAAATATAGAAGAAATGATATAATGGTACCTTTGCTGCAGCTATAAGTATAACAAGCACTGGTTCCATTGACCCCGGCATGAATATCTTAATGGCCCAGCAGCAGCACTCAAACCAGCTCCAAGGGAGAAGTGCAGCTTCCCACTAAAAGCTTTCACAGCTTTTGAATTTCGAAGTATAATGACAAAATCTGTAAGCTCTCCACCAACCTGCCCACCAAAATAATTAACACAGAAGCTATGAAAGGACACTCATGTACATATTCTTCAACCATGCATTTGTGACTATACTAACCTGGCCGCCCCATCCAAGCCCAACAGACGCAATGGCAGAAGGGGCAGACCATGTCCCATCAGGACGCCGAGCAACTACCAACCCCGTCCCCATCATGCCTGCCTTTACAACGGTCAGTATAGCAAGGCCCTTTGCACCTTTTAACACTACATCAGGAATGGAACGTTCTGGTGCCAGCAATCCAACCTAATAAAATTCCAGTGGGTCACGTGAAATGCATGCACAAAGAAAGCTTAAAGCAAAAACTATTTACATTGGCATAATTCCTTATAGTGTTTGTAGCTTTGTAAATCTCCTGCTCCATAGACATTCCAAATGGACTATTCAACCAACTTCTCATACAGCTCAGGTCTGTAACATCATGAGTGGCTACTTGCGATGCATTACTAACTCTGTCAGCCAAAATCCTTTGTATTGGCTCTAGCCGTTCATAGCAAGCATCACAGACACGTTTTGGTTCACGTTCATGGAACTTTACAGGTAACAAACATCTGCCATTTGAACAATTCCTGCAAAATATTCCACCACAGAATCTGCGTGCCTGCCACATGTCACTGGACGAAATCTTGCTGCACATTGCATGCAAGAAGAACCAGCACTGTCAGGAATCCATTGTGGTGGCTCTGCTTCTAAAATCATTCTACCTGTCATCATTGGAGGTGCACTAGGAATAAGTGTACTTTCCCACAGATTTGTAACTTCAGGCATTACAGCCTCTTCAGAACCATGTGACTGAGGAAACATTCTATTCCATTCATCATCATCTGCCAGTATTTCAGGCACAGTCTTTCTTCTCCCTGTGATTACTGTACACAGACCTTTGAAGACATTCCACACATTTAAAACTGGTGGCTCCTGAAATCCCATATCATACTGCCGGCAATCTTCTGGAAAAATGCCACCTGTATATGTGTTTCCAGCTTTAGAAATCCAAGCACTATTGTCCTTTAGTTGTGGTTTCCCATTGTTTGGCACTAGCTTCCTGCATGATGCTGTTCTGCAAGATTCAGAGACTGTAGTGCCTGAAAGTAATGAGGATGCTGCTATATGAGCTCGTTCAAGAGCCTCCTTCAACTCCAAATTGGGTCCCAGACTTATATCTGCATCAAAGGGACTTCGACAGAGAGGGCACAACGGCAGTGAAGAATGCTTTTGTACCTAATCAAAAAGTACACGTGAAACGACAGTATAGAATAGTGAAAGCAATATGAAGCACAAGAGAGGACGTAAACTATCGCACCTTGCGAATACACTCCAAACAGCCATTGTGGCCACAAGGCAATGATGCAGGTCCTCCATATGTACCAAGTGTTTCAATGCACACAACGCATGTCGGCAATGGTGTTGAGCTCCTCTTGCTTGGAAACTCTGACAAGCTTCGATATAAGAAGAAGCAATTGAGAATGTGAAATGACCAAAAGCAGCAGCCTCAAGAAATGAAGGCACTTACTTGGAAATTGCCCCCCAATTTATTTCGTAAACTGACCAAACAGAGCAAGTAGGAATTAATCACAGTAGCCTTCTAGAAACAGCATGACAAACCACCAAAAAAAAAAAAAAAAACATTAGGGTAGTTTAGCTAAAGCCTTAAGGCTAAGAATAATGTGGTCTGGGGACCAGAGACATATTGCATTAGATTCGAATAACATTCTCTAAGAAATAACATCCTCCCAAGGAATACATAACACGTTGAGCATCTTACAGAAGACAATGCTGCATTGTCATGATCAGTTAACATGAAAGGTCAGGGTAATAAACTTATTTAACTTCCACTACTGATTCTGCAGCACTCAAAGATGGGGATTAAACTAAACTCATCACAGTATGAGATGAATGCTTAGGGAGATGAAATTGTTGAAGCTATTAATAAAATGATGAAATGACTGACACACAACGTTTTAATTTACAAAGAGTTTAGGATAACCTGGTTGCATACATAAGGAATTCAAGCAAATGCCTTTAGGGCATCCCCAGTCAATCGACAGATCCGCCAATCCGGCATTACCAAAGCCCCCATTTCTTGATAAAACTTGATAGCATTTACATTCCAATCAAGTACAGACCATTCAACACGCCCAGATCCCCTGCGAGCTGCCTCACGAGCTAGTGTCTGCAACAAAAATTTGCCAAGACCGTGCCTTCTATATGGCTCCCGAATAAACAAATCCTCCAGATAAATGCCTGCCTTGGCCAGAAAGGTCGAGTAGTTAGGGAAAAAAAGAGCAAGCCCGACTACTAAATATTCTGGGCCAATAGAGGACACAAAGCTGGAAGAGTCGGGGTCATCTATGGCGGTAATAAACTCAAAATGTTGAGTTGCAACAGAGTCTAGGATTTGCTGAGAATCTTGTGCCTGGATGTGTGGATCACGTAGTTCGAGCATAAAAACAGTGGGGCCTTCAAACGGGGGCTGCTTGAAAAGGGATGCACTGAAATCATCCTCTGTGGCAATGCATGCGTCGGAGAGACGCTCGAACTTGGCAAGCTGCCGAATGAGGGCGGCTATGGCAGGAATGTCTCTTTGTGTTGCCGAATGAGGGCGGTGCCGGTTAACCAGTTCCCACACCAGCCGCACAGCAACAATGGCGACCGAGCATTTACAGGTAAGAGTAGGTTTTTAGCAGTCACAGCATATCCTAGGTATATTCCAGCATATACCTAGGATATGCCAAAAGCCCACATAAACAAGGGTTTGCCCCCCTAGGGGCAACCCAAAAAATATGAGCCTGGGGAGTCGAACCCCAGTGAGTTCCAACGCTCATCCAAGCATCCAAAAAAGAAAACAAAGGCTCTTATTTTGAAGCAGAGGATTTTCTTGGCTATGGCTACGGCTTTTTCGACGACATGCACAAAGACATACCTTTGGCGCGCACCCGCTCCAACCACACCAGAGACCCCCTGCTTCCATCATCCAATTTCTGACCGGAATTGAACAATTAAAAGAACCCGTCCTTTCTTTTCTTAGTTACTGTTTGCAACAGTGCCCGACCCGACCTATTTAATCCGCCCTTTCTTCTTGGATCCGGATTTCGAAATAACCCACAACTTCAACCTCAGATTTTGCCCTGAATCCTTCGTGGTTGAATTGGGTTCCATTTTTCGCCTCGATCTTGAGGCAATCTATGCAATTGAAAAAAGAAAGGTGGGCGCAGGCATTTACCCAAGTTGGAAGAATTAATTCCTGTCTTTGCTCCGGTGGCCTCCGCGAAAAAAAAAAATTCAAGGAGCAGATTAATTAAAGGGCAGAAAAGGGCAAAATTCTCATGTGACGCGATTCAATTAGGTGGTCAAATTCAAGCACATAAGCAAGAAACGACAATGCCAACATCATGTGTGTTCTGTGGCTCTTGTCAGCAAAAGGATTTGTAGGCATCGAAGAACAAAAAAGCAAATCGTAATAAGAAGGTTCCAAGTTCTTGTGTCTGATAAATCCTGACAGAGCAGCTATTTGAGAGCTTCGAAATTCAACCCATTCCATCCGTCTCATCGGAAAAAACTAGGGCCTCTTCAATGAGCTCTCTCTGCCGAAATTTAGAGATCTCTCTGCCAAAATTTAGAGACAAACACAACGGGAAGAACACACACAGCCGGCTTACCTCGGGCACAAATCCCCTTCGAGAAGGCTCCACCTCTCCAAAAAAAGCAAGAACCCATAGCCACGACACATCAGGGCTTCCGACCTCAGCAGCTCCACCATCCCTGGAGCACCTTAAGGCGGCACTCACAGTTCTGGCCAACCGGGCACAAGATGCCCGCCCAATATTCTAGGGTTAGGAATCCCAGTTGCCACCGTCATCAATATACGGTATTACAATACGAATACCCCCATAAAACCTTCAGAAATCTTAAGTTATATAAATACAAGAAATTTGGCGCCGGCGGAGCCGGCGCTTGTGCACCCTTGGGGGTTGAACTCAAGTGTAGAGGGAGCATTGGTCCCCATGTATCAAGATATATATGGGGCGAAAACTTTGAATAAAGATATCTTCCTCTACTTTTGTTGAGGATGCTTATTTATGGGTTGTCAAAACATTATAGAATACTTTAGAGTGTGTTGATATAGGTGGATGAATTTAGAACGCTTGGTTGTTCAAGCTCTGATGAGAGATCTATTGTTCAAGATGAATTTTACGGTCAAATTTCTAAGTATATTGTAATTGTAATTAATGCTTTGTTTTTGGCAACTTAAAGATGATGCTGTGGGCCCCTTGAAAAATGTGCATGTTTGCCAATAAGTTTGTCAGAGCAATGTGTTGTTTTATTGGTAGAATGATATGCTAGAGATGATTAAGTTTTGAATATCACATAGATAAAATTTAAATGGGAATATTTGAGAAAAATTGAAAGCTTGATGATTATACAATAATATGGTTTGCCATTAAATCAAGAATGTTGTGTGATGACATAAAAGTTTGGGCAGTTAGATTGAATAATCAATGGCTATGTTATTTAAAATATATTGCATGGAGTGGACAGAAGTTTGTATGTGTCAATTTATTGCAAATTGAAATTTTAGTTTTTGTCTTTCGTTAGCCTTTATAGCCCAGATCTTGAAATTTAAAATGCCATGATAATCTATAGGGAGTAGGATAGTTTATTGTGGAGTTGAGTAGGGGTAAGAGCAAAGTTCTTGCCAATGAAAGATTAGGAAATAGACTATGTAACACTAGTTAGATATTGAACACCTCTTGCATGTCCTAGTGGCAAAACACAGCGGACATGCATTAGACATAATGCGAGCTTACATATGAACAACTTCAAACTCTGGAAAACAATTTGCGATGCCCCTAATGTACATGGAGAGATTCTATGTTACATTTATGATGCGCCAACATCTATTTGCGCCAACATTTCTAAAGTTATGGTGCACTTTAATATTTCTTAGGCTAGGGGATGCCAGTGGATGATATATTTGTGTCTAAGGGCATTGATAAATAGGCCTAAGGTGTTAGGGGTGATAATATAATTTATGCCATGGTTAAAAAAAATTATACCATCAAGGGCAACAATATATCTATACCATTAGGGAGAACAATATATTTTATACCATAGGCATCAGATTGGGTTGTCAGGCCTGTCGCTAGTGGTCGCTATGTGGTATTGCTACATTGGCAAGAACCTTAAAAAAAGGCCACCTTGGGAGGAGAACACTAGTTTTGGGCTTGGCAGAGGAACATGGTCAGCATTTATTATGGGCAAAAAAAATCAAGGAACGGCTAGTTGTATTACACAACATGAAAATCATTTATGTTTTCCTTGTTGAAATTTGAAAATCTAGAATTCCTGTGCCTTACATTTCTTCTGAAAAAGTATAGGGTTGCATTTTCAATGGAAGTGAGGCTTTGATTTCTCCAAATTATAGATCAAACTCAAGGTCAATTGCTTGGTTCAAATTAAAAGCATTCTCATATGGCAATGTTGTTAGCTCAATTTCTTGTTGAGAAAATTTACTGCACATTTGTCCTTTGGGTTGTTTTTCTTCGACTCCAATTCTGATGCGATGTTTTAATGTTTCAGAGTAAAATGATTCAATATCATAACATGATGGGAGATCTTGTTGTTAAGCCCTGATTTCCATAAGCCAGATACTTGCAAATCCCAAAATATCCATCAAACCCATTGTCAGAAGTTTGTAAGCCACGGGAAAAATGGAACAAAGATGAAAGCTGCAACTTGGGAGGAACAAAGATAAAAGCTACAACTTGAGGAGTCATTGTCAAGGATCGTAGTTGAAATTCATCCAAGAGTGTAAGAACTTATGATTCATTAACAATTTTAGTTGGCCAACATGACATTTAGTTGACCATTCATGAGTATGCACAGTTTCTAGTATGTCATTTCATCTACCTCTATGTTTTATAATCTCATACCATGCCGTTTGAATTACAAATTTTGCATTGCATTGTTAAGGATTGTGGTTGAAATTTGTCTAAGAGTGTGTGACTTATTAGCAATTTTATAATCCATACCATATACCGTACAATATCATATATAGAATCTTTGGATATGACACGAGAAACCATGGTGAGGCTTTGGAGATGACATGAGAAACCATGGCGAGGCGAAAAAGGCATTGAAAGTCTTTCTAAGCCATTACTTGGTCATCGAGAAATTTAGTGTTCTTTCTTCATTGCCTTTGAAATACAAATTTTGCATTGCATCGTTGAGGATCATGGTTGAAATTTGCCTTAAGATTGTAAGAACTCATGATCCACTAGCAATTTTGTTTGCCAACATGGCATTATCATATATAGACTCTTTGGATATGACACGAGCAAGTATGAGTAGGTGCAAACAGCTTTGAAATATTTCTAAACCACTATTTGGTCATTGAGTTTTCTGCTCTTGAGTTAAACTTGAATGTGTGGCAAAATCAAGTATGTACCGCCGAATGTTTACATGGTAATGATGCTAATCAATCATACACAACACGACAAATTCCATGAGAGAGATCTAGCTCTAGTAAGATAACATTGAGAAGAAGAATTTTGTTGATTGGAGAACGATGCTAGGTGGCACTAATATTGGATGACATATCTTATGCATAAGGGCGTTGATAAATAGATTTAAAACACTAGGGGTAACAACATATTTTATGCAATGAGTGAAAGATGTTGTAGGGGGAAACTTTCGCCACCTGCAGATTTCCACCCGGAAACCGCCAGGTGGCGAAAGTTTCCCTACGTGGCCTACATCCACCTAGAAATTCCCCCTGCCACGTCGGCAGGGGTATAAATATAATTTTTTTATTTGTTTAATGCCCTTTTTTCTTTTTGCCGACGTGTATTCCGGCAGTGGAGCTCCGGAGCTTTTTCGTCGGCGCTAGGGCGTCAGAGTCGGCGGCAGGGCGTCGGAGTGGCGTCAATCGAGGCGCCAGGATCTAAGCTTCAGTTTGATCTTCTTTTCTTTTGATTTTTCTGTGTTTTTTCTGTTTTCTTCATTACTTATATGATTTTGGGTTTTTCTTGCAGGTTTTTGTGTAGATCTGCTCTCCCTGCGGTTGTTTTTTTGGCGGTAAATCTTCTGATTTAGTCATTTGGATTTACTCTCTATTCGGGATCGTATTGGTAGTCGAGAAGTTTCTTGAGTTATTTGCAGTTGCATGCAGCTCTTGTGTGCAAGTGAAGACGTTTTTTCAGAGAAGATCAAGTTTTGCAAATTTTCGTGGAAGTTTTAAGGTTTGGAACTTTGTTTTTTTGTGTTTAACGCTGTACTTTTTTGTTTATTAAAGCTTACATGCATTCTAACTTAAGTTTTTGTTTGTAGGTTGCAATGGTTGGTGTGTTCTGGCTTACTGTCCTGATTATCTTATTTAATTGTTGTGTGTTTATTAGTACTTCAAACAGTATGGATGTGGAATGTCCGTCCTTTTCTATACAGTTGACTGCTGCTCTTGGTGCTGAAGAAGAGATAGGGGATGTTGATCAGTTTCTGGAAAATTGGAATCTTGACGAAATAGACAAGTTTATGGCGTTGAGAAAGAAGAGTGGTATAAAGTTGATTTCGGGATCCAAAGAAAAAAAGATACAGAGAAAGAGGTTGAGGATCCGAGGTTCTTGCCTCTTGATCAAAAATTAATGCATGATGTGTATCATGGAGGGAAAGATCGGTCTTCTAAGGCCACTAATTGGGCAAGGAAAAAGTTTGATGCTTGGAGGGAATTCGGAAAAGTTTGACACTTCTGTTCCAATTGAAGATGTTCCCTTACAGAGATGAATGATATGTTGGTCATGTTCATGATCCGTGAAGAAAAACAATGGCAAAATGTTTCACAAGCAAAGGTTAGCGAATCGTGTTGTTAATATTGTTTTTAATTATTAGTTCTAACCTCTTTAATTGTTATTCTTGCAGCCTCAATAACCTGTTTAAGACTATTGGTCGAATCATAAGGAAGAGACGAGACATGATTATTGAGCAGACAGGAGTTGATAGGGAGAGGTTCAATATTTTAAGGCATCCAATCTTTGGTAGGGCTTGCAAGGCGTTCATTGGTGCTTTGAGCGCTCACGACGTCTTTGGTGTGGGAGCCGAAGAAGAAGACGCCAGTAAATTAGTTTTAATGTTGAGCGCGAATTATTGGCAGATCGTGACCACTAAATTACCTTTAACACAGGTAACTTTCTTCTTTTATTTGTTATTTCTAGTTGTAGGCTAGTTTTTAGCTAGTTTTTTCTAGTTTTAGTTTAATGTTTTAGGTTTTTTACACTGTTATTAGATTGTTTTCAGGGTTATGATTTACACTAATGTAATTTTTGTTTTTTTTATAGGTTGTCAAAAAAGGCTGTGCTATTATATGGTTAGTAGGTTTGGAATCAGAGGTCATGCAGAGTTGCATGGGGTCCTCGATTGTGACATGAGTCTGCGGAATGATGAATTTGGAGAGTCTGTTCAGTACAGAGAACACACATCAAAGAACTGGAATTGTAGTATCACTAGGTTTGATGATTTTCACTTCCGGCCTCCTATTTGGAGCTACGAAGCAGATTTTGTTGAGACATGCAAGCAGTATGTCTGACACTTGCCTGAAAAAGAGAATGAAATGCCACGACACTTCTTCTTGCAGACAATTCCTAATCCTCGATACAATGTAAGTTAATTACTATTGTTTTCTTTAAATATTTTATTTTGCTAATATGTTTCTTGTTTTTTTGCAGGTGTGGTATCAAAAGGTGCCTATGGGTGTTAATAAATTACGGACTTGGCTGCAAGTAATGGGGAGTCTTGTGAGTGATATCGAAATCACTAATAAGAGTGGTCGTGTTACTTTAGTTTCTAGGCTTTCGATGGCTGGAGTTCCACCAGAAGTTGGCATGTTGATCACTGGGCACAGGAAGGTCGAGTCTTATAGCAAGTAAGTACTTTATATTTATTTGTTTTATGGTTTGTTTTTTCTTATTGCTAACAGTATTTCCTGCAGGTATGATAGGACAAAGGAAATGCAGGTTGATGCTACAATGAGCATTCTGGCATCTCCATATAATGAGATGGAACTTTAAAAGTTTATAGCGACGTGCTACAGCAAGAAAAAACAAGAAAAAGTTCAATTATGTCAGCATTTAATGGTGGAGCAAGTTCTAGTAAAGGAATCAAGGATGCTACTAGTGAGAAAGTTGCAGGTGATCAAGTTAAAGCTTCTGATAAGGTAATGTATTTCTGTATTCCTTGATTTCATTGTTAAATTTCCTTAGTAACCATTTATTTAAACAGGTTGCTATATCTGTTGTTGCTTCTATATCTGTTGCTTCAGTTTCTACAAATATGGATGTTGCTACTGTTGAAGATGTTCCGAATTCAGGAAGTATCACTGTAACAGGTTTGAAGCAGCTGGAAATAGACAATGAGGTTTGGGAAAAGTGCCTCAAGAATTGTCCTCAGTTAGAAGGTGGTAGCATGATTGCAAATTCTACAATGACTAATACAGGTGGTCAGTCTTTCATGGCGGCAACAAACAAGAATTGCGTGTTTCTGTCAATATCGATTGCGAATCCTTTACAGGCTGGACCGATTATTGAAAATGTCATGGCTTCAATTCCAAAAATTTCTTGAGGGTGTTTGATCTAACTTGGAGATCTGATAGTAACTGAACTTTGAAATGGGAAACTTGGAAATGTGAAACTTTTTGGAAATGTGAAACTTTTTTGTTGAAACTTTTTTGGAAATGTGAAACTTTTTTGAATTTAAGCTGTACTGAAAAATCTTATTGTATTGAAAAATTATGTGGTGACGGCGCCACCAGACCGCCGCCTGAAATAAAACACTCGAAAACAGTTAAAAAAGACATGAAAAAACCTTAGTAGGTAATCTCAAGGAATCTCAAGGGTGTAGGTTACGAAACAGTAAAACAATTAATTGCTTATTTAAATTATTGGAAAAAAAAGTGAGCACCCCTAAATTGGGTGGCTCACCACCGACTGGAACCGGGCGGAATAGACGGCGGGAGCTGTAACTGCTCTGTTAGGCTGGCTACCGCCACTCATTGCCATGTGGCATTGTCACAATTTTGGATGCAGGTTACAGAAAAGAGTACGGCAACGGTTTTGGGCAATCAACATGCAGATAAGAACACATTTTTTTCTTTATAAAGAGCTTGAATATGAATCCGGTTTGCTCGAAGACTTCAATGTAAGTTCGCAGATGTGGTTCATCAAGCTTTTGTCATTAAATATGAAGACCCATGCAACAAAACATGGTTCAGAGATCGATTTTGTGACCTATCAAATAAAACTGGGTTCAGAAGCCTGATTTGATGCTCTGAGGGCCGATTTATAGGTTCGCAGTTAAGAATTTCTAATTTGTGAGGAAATGATTCGAGCCCGCTTTCTTCCTCTTCCCTGTTTTGAAGGGGTTTGCAGAGCATTCAGAGTCTAAAATAGAGGCATACAGTGGTCAATTTATCTTTCCAACTTGCTTTGCCGAAATTAACATAACATAGATCTCCTCAGATGAAGAAGGATGGGCCTTAATGGTCTGATATCACAAAAAAAAAGAATCAGAATTGGAATGAAAACTGACACAACGTCTACATTACCTCCACTAAAGAGATTTGGAAGGCTTCGACCCTTTGGACTTACTAGCAATACAAAGCCTGTAACATTTGGATATATCAGCCACAGGAAAAGCATCCTACACAGATTCTGGTTATGATGAAAAGAAAAATCCAGGAACCAGAAGAACATTTGCGCGTTTCTTTGATTTGCTTCTCTAACTTAATTGTCAAATCTAACAATCGTGGAGTTTTGTTGCTACTCTGCCGTTGCACCCGGGGAAGAATTGAATGGGTTGCTGTTTGAATCCAATTACCCTATTTTTAGGCTGGAATTTTGTATGGGTTGCTGTTTGAATCCAATTTAGGCTGGAATTTTGTAGAGCATGTACTCGCCTAGCGCAGGAAGAGTCAGATTTTTGAAAAGAGCGGCTGCGCCAGGCTGCCTGTGCCCACAATCAGATGTATTAGATTAGTTTTTTCTAGCATCGAAACACTCAAGAATACCACGATCCAAACTCTGATTAAACTCAGATGGAATCAATAAGGTCGTTTGATTTTATAGCAGTGATACCGCCTTTAACCGGCAGTTCCTCGACTACTTTAGATCCTAGCCGTTAGATTGAAATCAGTTATTAGCCGTAACAGCTCATATTCGGCCTGTTTATCTTGATAAACCATCTGCTTGGCTGTTTATCTTGATAAACCGTCTGCCTATCAAATTTCTTGGCTATCAAATATCAGCATCTCAACGAAGACAGCTCCAGCCGGCCATCTTGAAGGCTTTTCTTAAATTGGAGCTCTGGAGCTCTGGCCTTGCACTACCATGACGAAAACAAAATCAAGGTAACTTAGAGCATGTTGCAGAGGCTGCCATCGCCGCAGCTGCCGCCAAGCTCCAAAATCGCCCCCAGATCATCCAAACCCTAGCATTTCTCCTCTGTAGCCCATTTTCGACCAAATCGATCTACTAAAGCCGAGTTCTGAACCGGAATGCTTTTGAAGGGCATACTTTATTCTATTCAGACCCTGTTTTATGCCGTTCAGCCTTTTGAATGGACTTCGTTTCTGCAGCTGAGCCATGGCTGCGCCTGATTTTGTTTGGTCATGGTAGGAAAAACAAGGTTCTAACGCCTTAAATCTCTGTTTAAATCTCTGTTTTGTTTGGTCATGGTAGGAGCTTAAATCTCTGCTTAAACCGGAGCTCCGCTGATGCGGATTTTCCTTGTAGCTGCTAAAGCAGTCTCGGACCCTGCCGGTTAAAGGGGTCAAACCCCCTTTCTCACCCATTACGGCAAAAATAAATGGGCTCGCCCCTCCGGGCTCGCCCATTTATTTGCCGTAATGGGCTCTAAAGGGGGTTTAACCCCTTCTTCTACAGTTTCCCAGATGAAAAGATCAAACGGGGCTAAGGCAGTGCTCAGAAATGGGTTGTTCCCCGAGTCTGCAAATTAACCAATTAGCGTAGCATTTAGCTCACAAGCCGATGGGTCCTCAATTTTCTGTGCCAAACTCATAAATTTTCTGTGACAAACTCATGCCACAGCAAGGATTTCAACTATAAGCGACTTATGCCGGCATGGACGGCATCAATTGGACGGTTTAATGAGGAAATGAATATCTGTTATGGAATCAAAAGCTTCAAATTACATCCACGCCTCAACCTATCTCGGTCTTATGGGAGCTCATTGCCGGAAATAAATGAGGCTGTAGTCGGGAACAAAAAGGGGCATCTCTAATTCTAATTTTAGCCTATTTTTTGCCGGAAAGATAGATATCTATAATTCCAAAAAGGCAGCTAGTAATCTTATATATAGGAAGATACCATTCCCAATTTCGCCCACATTATCGATGAATAACTGCCAGTCCATTGCGGCTCGGATAGTCTTACCCCGGTTTGGGGATCCGGAGGTAAAAAAAGCCCTCCCAGATCACCGCCGGGGCTCGACGGAATCCGTTTAGGACCCCCGTTCGCCGTGACTTACGACACCGCGTGTGGGGATCTGCATAAATCCCCCGCCCCGACCCGCCACACATCCGGCCGCCCGCGTGGTGTTCCCTTCGCCCGCAGGCTATCCTGCTAACGCCTCGATCCCTCCCGAATCCCGACGCCTTTGACCCCGGCCTCGGATCACCAAGCTGAAGCGATAACCGCCGCCCGGCTCGTGGGTGTGATCCCTCCTCCGGGATCGCCATCGCGTGGTAGATATCGGCCACCGATATCGCCACGATCCCGCCTCAGGGATCACCACCATCATGGGCTTCGGTAGGCATCGGGACAGGAAGATCGCCCTCCGGATCGAGGAAGGACCAGCCGGATATCCGCTTCGACATCAGCCGTGGTGAATCCCTCCTCCGGATCACCGATACCCCGGCGTGATTACTTCCTCGGGATCCCACCCGAATCACGGCAAAGATCCCTCCTCCGGATACCGCCATCGGCGTGGCGATCGCCACCCGATATCGCCACATCCGACCTCGGGATCACCACCATGGCCCGACTCGGGCCGGCATCGGGACGGGGAAGATCTTGCTCTCGGGATCCCGGAAAAGGACTCGGCGATATCCGCCCGTCTATCAGCCGTGGTGAATCCCTCCTCGGGATCACCGATACCCGGGCGTGATTACTTCCTCGGGATCACGGATCGCGACGGCGGTGATCCCTCCTCCGGGATCGCCATGGCGATATCGGATGCGTTATTGCCGGGCTTATTCCGACCTCGGGATCCCCGAAAGTCCTTCGGTGAAAACCTCCGGGATCACCACTTGCCTTGTGGCGGGGGCGTCCCACGGTTCAATCGATGCCATTGGTTTGAATTAATGCCCGGCGGCCTAGGTGGGTAAATCGACGCCATCCACTAATGGTGTAACCGGAGAGCGGGAAAACCGCCCGATTATTAAATGCGGGCCCAGTGCTGCCGCCACGCGTGCGGGGGGATTCCGGGAGGAAGGGAGCACGGTGGTGCGATGGCTATGTCCGAACTCGCGGCGCCAAACGATTGCCCTTTCCGGACCGAAATCGATTGAAAGGGCCCGATTGTCGCCGAATCAGAGGGCGCCATTAACTTGTTGCATCCGCCGAGTATTTAAAGGTAAGCGCCATGGACGTATCCGTTGTTAAAGTCTATTTTAGTCTTATTCTAACCGGTTATGTTATTTTTACGATGGTGGAGGAGTCGATTAACTTCAAATCAGCCTAAATACCTCCATTAACGAACCGAATGGGGAAATGGAAGGAAACTCGGCTTGGCCATTGCCCGACCGCCTCAAAAGATATTGCTCGATTGAATCCGACCAAGAGGTTCAATCCCTAACAAGAAGAGATTAAGGGCGTAAGCAAGAGCTAAGGGCGCTTCACCACGAAAAATACCCCTGCCGCCGTGGGGCGAGGCTTCAGCTTGATGGCCAATGCCACGAAAAAGCGGATGATCTAAAGAATGCTAGAAATGCGGATGAGGGGATGAGGCCCCGAAAAGTAATATTGAATGTTTTAACGCCAATCCAAGCGAGGAACCGACCAATCAAGAAATTTTGAAGGACTACGGTATGATCGATGTCGGTCGAAAATGGCGTTGCAGTGCCTGGATCGCAAATCCCTCCTACAAAGGAAGATCGAATCGAGAATCATAGGTTCGTGGTGCATCAATTATGGCAAAATTACAAAGCTTCCGGATGCCTCGAGGGGTCGAATTCAAGAACAAGGCAAGGTGAGGGTTAGAGATTATGGGAAGATAAGTGTGGAGAGATCTCTTGACCCCCACTTCAAATTTAGCCAAAACGAGATCGAAAACTTCGTGAGGGCAAGGGCAGCAGCAGAGCGTATGGCGATGAGCAAATCGCCCTCGGCCTTTTGGATGACACGCCCGAGCCGAAGTTTATAAACCTGCAAAAAAGCGGAGAAAGGAGGCCACGTAACTAGAAATGCGGGTAGAGCGGATAAGGGAAATCAAGGAAAGGATTAGGGGCAAGCATGGCAATTTGGATGAGAAGGATTTGTTTGGTGATTTGAGCTATGAACAGCACCGGTTGGACGAAAGACGATGTGAGTGCGGAGTTTGAAGTCGCGCAAGATACGCTTTGATTTTAATTCACCTCCTCCCAAAACCCCAAATTCGAATAGCCCAAGTCTACGGTGACCCCAAGGAAGCGGACTTTTGTGCAGGCCCCGAGGGATGCATTTGATGGCTCCAAACCATATTGTGCATGAAGAATCGAGGAGGAGGAGGAGCCCGAAAATGCGCATGAATTGGCTCCCCGACCCGAGCAAGATAAAAATGTGGTATTTGTATATCTTTGGACCCCCACTTCTTTGAATCTCTAAAATTATATGACAGGGGGATTAGAAAGGAGCTTTGGCGCTTTAGATTTTCTCCGGATTATCCAATTGTGGTTCAAAGTCCTCTGTTGAAGGTGGGCAACAAATCATCCGATGTTGAATTCCACATCTCGAGGACAGAGGCACGAAAATTCTCGACTATTCCAGGTGACCTCGGTATTGAAGATTCAGAGATCGATGCCGACTGCCTAGGAGCCTATTTACTGTATGTGTGTTGTCTTTGTTTTTATTTCTTGCATGGTATGCTAAGTTGAGCTTTGGCAGGGTTCTTGCACACTCAATTCCTCACCAAAAACGCTGTCATCATGTCTTCCTCCACCCTGCTGCTTTTGGCCTGTTTCTAAATGGCACAAAACCAGGCCTCTGTGGTGCCTACGAGCAGTTCGTCAAGCTAATTCCGGGATCCCCCTTTGGCAAGGCCGTGTGGAAAATCCAGTATGCACAGTTCTACTACATACCGGTCAATGCCAGGTAAATTGGGTTTGGGAAGTGGATTTTTTATTGCCTTTTTAGTTTTGGTTTGAATTGATGACAGCTTGTCCTATGCAGTGGCCACTGGAGCCTCTTTATTTTGGTGGCTGATCCTTTGGCATGCCAGAAATTGAAGAAGCCTTGCCCTTGCATATTGCACTTCGATTCCTTTGATCCCCTCCATGCTCCAACACGCGGGTTCATCACTTTGTGAGTGCAAAATTTGGTAACTATTCATTCATAGCCTATCTTCTAATGGTCTGGCTTCTAATGCCTTGAATTGCAGGTTTTTAAGTGATGTATTTAAGAGGTGGAGGCACGAGGCATCAGCATTGCATAATGCACCAGTAATCTTGATGGAAGCTCCACAGCAGCACAACAACCAGGATTGTGGCATCTATGTTATTGGTTGTGTGCAGAAATTCATCAAAGAACTCTACATGAAGGATATAGATGTGAGTTGTCTATGTCTTATCTTCCTCTTTTCTTGATCAGCAAATTTATTTATCATCCATTTATAATCTATCGTGGTACGATGGTGATCCACGAGGACCGGTTTGCCAAAGAAGACATGGACAATTTGAGGACAAGCTTCAAGGTCATGCTGCGAAGTTAAGGATCTGCCTAAAAGCAGAAAATCAACCTTCTACTTGCCCGGGGTAGCAACCAATTCGATCGGCCGTGACCCGCTTTGATCTTTGAATGGTCCATAACGAAAAAAACTTTTGATCCTTGTTCAACATGTAAATTTTTTGCTATGATTGTAAAATATGACAGTTTCTGAATGGTTAATTGATGTGGGAAATAGCTTTTGTTTTACCTTATCCGGGTTTACTCCTGAACTGTCAATCTGCATCCCCTCAATTCCTCAATTCATAACAGATGTTGGCCACAGATGTTTGGGAATTTGAACACCTCTGGGATCCCCAAACTTGAATAGCTCTGGGATCCCGAAGTTTGAACACCTCCGGGATCCCCAGGGAGGCAAATATTAAAACAACCAATGGAAAAGACAAACACAAAAAAAAAACAATTATTGTGGTGATCCCAGAGGACGGGAATAAATTCGAAAACCTTAGAACCATAGAGCCTTAGAAAAAAAAAGGCTCGTCCGCCATCTGGTGATCCCGGAGGTGGGGATCACCATGGGTGGGGATCACCACCTCCGGGATCACCAGATCACGGCCGGGAATAAATTCGAAAACCTTAGAACCATAGAGCCTTAGAAAAAGGCTCGTCCGCCATCCGGTGATCCGGGGATCACCCACGGTGATCCCCGGCGGGACGGGAATATAACCATTGTACCTAATAGCGGGAAAAATAAAATGTCCCCACGACTGGTGATCCCGGAGGTCGGGATCACCACTAGTGATCCCGACCTCCGGGATCACCAGATCACGGACGTGATCCCGACCTCCGGGATCACCATTCACCCGACCCGAATAAATTCAAAACCCTTGAACCATAGAGCCTTAGAAAAAAGAGGCTCGGTTCAGCGATCCGGGTGATCCCGTGGGGGGATAACCCACGGTGATCCCCACCTCCGGGATCACCAGATGGCGGACGGGAATATAACCATTGTACCTAATAGGCAGGGAAGTCCGCGAAATAATCCCGAGGTCGGGATCACCACTAGTGATCCCGACCTCCGGGATCACCAGATCACGGACGTGATCCCGACCTCCGGGATCACCAGATCACGGACGGGAATAAATTCGAAAACCTTTGAACCATAGAGCCTTAGAAAAAGAGGCTCGCCTAGCCATCCCTGAGGTGGGGATCAAAAATCCATCATCCTATCCCCATCCAAAAAAAAATAATAGAGGTACCTAGCCATTGGAAAAAAGGTCCACTTTACCACTTTACCATTACAAATTGAAATCAAGGGTTACCCGTTGTACAACGGATAGTACAACGGTTGATTCATGAGTCTATATATACCCTTGCCTTAGTGGTTCTTGCTAGAAAGTAAGTTGGGGCTTGGTTTCAATTGAGTTCAGTAGCTGAGTGACAGATGGTGAGGACCCGACAACAGCTACAGCAGGGCAGTGCCATCAATGCCCACAGCCTTGAGGATATTCTCGTCCACTTGAATGAAATTCAGGAGGAAGTGGGGCTAGATCTCGCCCAACCCGACAGCATCAAAACGTTCCAAAGTAAGCATGTTGTTGTCTTCCTTCACATTTATGTTCTACTTTCATACTAATCTTTGCATGATCCCCTCATGGTTCATGCAGAGACCGTGGAGAATGGGGAATACAGCAGAGAGACCCCTAGGCCTCTGGACAATGATCCCGGTCGGCCAAGCCCGCGTGGCATTGCTTTGGGAATTGAAGAAGTGCATTATCCGGGGCAAGGCTTTGAAGAATTTGCTAGCTACGGACATTGTGCGGGAAGGCAACACCCTAAAAGCCCCGCTTCGAGGAAATGTATGCCGCACCTGAGGTCAGAAAAGAAGGTTCTAATTAGGGAAGTCCTAGAGGGTCTGATCCATCTTTATGCGACATCTTGATCACATCATGTGGACACTACCCCTCGGGGTGTGCGGATGTAATCACGAGGACGTCCGGCGTAAGGCATGGGAACGATTAGCGATGTTGATTCGTAATGATTCGAATTAGAATGTCGGTTTAGGCCATTGTAAGGCCCCATTGTAACTTATCATCCATTTGAAACATGCAAATGAATTGAATTAAACCATTAGGAAATAAATAGACCTTTGAACCATGGTACCTTAGGGGGAGTAAAAAAAATAAGAAATGAATCCCGTCCGCTTTGGAGATCCCGGAGGTGGGGATCACCACACGTGATCCCGTCCTCCGGGATCACCAGCAGGCGGACGGGATTAAAATGATAACCTTAGAACCATTGTACCTTGGGGGAAAAAAAAAATTAAAAATGAATCCCGTCACTGGGTGATCCCGGGAGGTGGGGATCACCACCGTGATCCCGCCTCTCCGGATCACCAAAAAGCGGACGGGATTAAAATGATAACCTTAGAACCATTGTACCTTGGGGGAAAAAAAAAATTAAAAAATGAATCCCGTCAAGCTGGCTGGTGATCCCGAGGTGGGGATCACCACACGATCCCATCCTCCCCTGATCACCCGCAGGGACGGGATTAAATTGATAACCCTATAACCATTGTACCATTACATAACATTCACCATTACATAACATTTACCATTTACCATTTACCATAACCTTAGAACATTTAAACATTACATTTAGTGATATTCATTGAAAGATTGAGAAATAAAAGTCATGTTCTGATTCTGAGAGTCATGTTTCAGGTCCCGAAATTTGGGAATCATGGTGCCTTGCATGAGGCCTCCATCTGAAGTTCCTTCCAACTCTTCCTTGCTTTCTTCACCTTATGTTTTCCAAGTTCTATAACAGGCTTCAGCCGTGACAAGCTAGTACCACAATTCACCTCCAAGGTAAGTTCGGGTAGAGTTGATATATTAGTGCTCGTGCCAACTATGTCATCCATCTTCTCAAGTCTAAAGTCGAGCTGCCTCATGAGAGAATCAGTTGCAACTAAAATGTTAGGATCTTTTTGAGCCCTAGACATCACTCTAGCAATTACCGCCTCCAAGGAGGCTCCTCGAGTCTTGTTCAAGTCCACTTGATCGCTTGTTTGCAAGGGAGACTCTTCCCCGTAGCGCATTATCTCAAGCACCTCCGATCCCTGGTCTCCACAACTCTCTTGCACGCCAGATTGCTTGGTGGTCCATGCCCCCACCTATTGTCCCATATTGGGAACCCAATACCGTAAGAGATCTTGATCCCCTCAGAATTGCCAAGCATTTGCATAACTTTCACCTGATGCTTACATAGATTACCCTTGGCTCCCCAAGGGCAATCACAACATGCCCAATTCTTGTGTGCTCCAGCAACAAAGTACGGGCCCTGTCCAAGAGTGCGCTCGGTTTGCACTTCAGCCTCTCCCTCCTCGGGTTGGTAATTGTGACTTGTTCGTCGGCAATTCTCCCGAAATTCTAATTGGCGCACTCTACTATTTGTTCCTGTGAGGTGTTCACTACAAATCCATGTTCCTTCATAGACCTAGAACATAGCTATATATCAACCATTTGCAAGGTGAGGTAAGTTTGCAAGGTAAATAGTGATATGTAAATGTTACCTCATATAAGCCATGTGTGTCTCCACATTGTTAGTGAGAATGTAGAGCAACCAACAATTCTCCCTCCTCGAAGTGCACGTTTACATATGCCTAGGCGCAACTTAAGGGCAGCATGCCATGCCTCTATGGCAGCATTGGTCTCTTGATTGGAGTGCATGTACATTCTTGTAGCCAATACCCATTCACAGATGTTCTTAGTCCACTCCTTACTCATGTAGGCCGACAATTTAGGGTATTGAGGATACTTCCTCACCAACTCTTCCAATCTCTTGATAGCCTCTTTCCTAACAGCTTCCCTGTACTCATGACCATACTCATTGTCCCCTACAGGACCCTCTGTCTTGTACATTATATTCCCTAGCTCCTTGAACATTTCATTTCTATGCACCTTACTCCTTACATTTTTGCTTAGCCACTTAATCCAGGCTCTTCTCACATGCCAAATGCATATTTGCACAGGCACGCTTGGGAAAACCTACAAGTGTTAGTGTTAGAAAGTATGCAAGAAAGTATAACTTGGGGAAAATTGCCACGATCACTTACATTTTTACGCCTTTGATTTCAAAGATCGATCGCCGGTTATGATGCAAGAAGGGTGCCAACCGGATCATCCTGGCATAATGAATCCTTTAGTGCTTTCAACCACTTAGTTATAGCCCTACTTTTTTGAGAATTGGTTATGACATATGCCAATGGCATGCCATTGCAATGGTCATCGAAGGCAATGAGTGTAAAAAGATAGTACCTGCATAATTGAAACCAATAGCTGTCATTGCATCTTGAATTTTAAACCAATAGATGTCATTGCATGATTGAAACCAACTGCTATAGCCATTTTAAAGTGACTATGGAAAAGATCTAGAATGGAAATGAACTCTTAGAGTGTACCTCTTGTCATTAGTTTTGAAGGTTGCATCCATGCAAATGGCCCTATTCTTTCCAAATTTCAGCATTGCCTCTCTTTGGATTGGAGTCATCACTCCCAATTGAACGTGTCACCATGTTCATACAAGAACACTGGACTCTAGATGTTGTTGCACCCACATGTTGATGCTAGTGGGAAGGTCTTCATGTAGCTTCCAAGTGTTTCTAACAACACTCTTCTCAATGTTGTAAACATCCCGAATCTTCAGCATGTCATCCCTACACAAACTATCCTTGCCATGCACATCTACTTTAAATCTCCACCTCTCCTCGTGCATGTTCATAACACTTCGTGGGGTGTGCCAATGCACGAGCTTCTCTCTAACCCATTCCCTCAATTCCTGTGAGATCCACGGTGCTAGCTTGAATCTGATACCTTTCTCTCTCGCCAACAAATTTACCATGGCAAGGCTCACCTTGGAGATTTCTATGCTCAAACCCATAATAAGTAACTTGAGAGCATTCGGGAGAAGGTAGAGTTGCCTAATGGTAAAATGGCATTGGCAGCCCCTACGCACACTCTCACCCCTCTCAACTCTTTTCTCAAGCGTGTGTGCGGGTTGGCGTGGTCCATCAAGAACCACGTGAGTGTTCAAAGTCTTGTCCCTGGGACCATATGTGCACCAAGCACCTATTTTGAGTGTTCAAAATTAGTGCATGAAAGTAGTGCATGTACATCTAAGATTCTCGCTACAATGTTTTCTACTACATAAACAACAACAACAACAATGAAACTAGAGGATAGGGTTTTTAAATACATACCTTTTCATAGTCAAATAAGAATCCTCGGTTGGCCTCTTTAGCACCCTCTCTGGATTGGAACTCCTTAAGTAGAAGCCGCACGGTGCCACACAATTTCTTTTGCTCTCCAAGAATGAAGTCTTCAACCCGGTTTTGTTGGAAGGTAGCAGTCCACACAAGCATTTCTCCACCTCCCCGCATGAAAGGAACTTGGTGCTCTTAAAAACGAAACCAGCGTAGGTCTTTGTGGTCGAAAATGCCATTAGGGGTGACTCCACATGTATTTCAAAGACGCAAATGGAATGGCGAAAGGGAACTTCGATATACGTTTTACCTCCTAAAGATGATCTTAAGCGGATAAATACGTGCTATCTTCTCCTCCGGCCCCCAAACGTCCATAGCTGCAAGGGGCCGCCAACATCCGTGCACGCGGCAAAGAAAGCCGCAGAAAATTCGAAGACAAATGTGCGATCCCGGAGGGTGGTTTCGACGTCCCGTGTCCGATCGGGATGGTTGGTCCGCATGGGTACGACATGTTCAAAACCGCCGCGACGATCATTCCACGCCCGCCGGCCACCGTCGATTTTCATGCAAATCGCACGGGGATCCCGAGGAAGGAATCACGACCGGAGGTGGTGATCCCCGAGGCGGATAACGAGGCGGATATCGGATCGCCGAGCATCGCCCCACGGCAGTGATCCCCGGAGGCAGGATAACGCCGCCTACGTCCGCCGATATCCGCCCCTTCGGGTGATCCCGAGGAAGGAATCACGCCCCCGGTGTCTGGGATCCCGAGGGCAAAGAGATCTTCCCGTCCTCGATGCCGCCCGAAGTCGGGTTATGGTGGTGATCCCCGAGGTCGGATCGTGGCGTGATATCGGGTAAGTCGATATCGCCACGCCATGGGCGATCCCGAGGAGGGGATCACCGCCGTCATTCTAAGTGATCCCGGAGGAAAGTAATCACTGGGGTATCGGTGATCCCGAGGGAGGGATTCACCACGGGCTGATATCGGCGCCGGAGCATCGCCGTAGTCCTTTCCTGATCCCTGAGGGGCAGCATCTTCCCGGTCCCTCGGCGCCTGGGCCTCGAGTCCGCCATGGTGGTGATCCCTGAGGCCGGATCGTGGCGATATCGGTGGGTCGATATCGGCCACGCATGATGGCGATCCCTGAGGGGAGGGGATCAACGCCGCCGATTCCTCGTGATCCCCGGAGGAAGTAATCACGGGGTAATGGGCGATCCCGAGGAGGGATTCACCACCGGGCTGATATCGGGCGCTGGAGAGCCCGGCTGGTCCTTTCCGCGATCCCGGAGGGCGATCTTCCCGCCCCCGATGCCTACCGAAGTCGGCCATGGTGGTGATCCCGAGGTCGGATCGTGGCGATATCGGGTGGCCGATATCGCCACGCCGATGGCTTATCCCCGAGGAGGGGATCACACCCACTACCGACATCTGGGGCGCTGGCATTCATTGGGGCTTGGTGATCCCGAGGGTTGATCAGCCGGGTGATTCCTGAGGGCTGGATCGGGCAAGAGGATAACGAGGCGCGGAACACCACCTGACGTCTTGGATGTGTCGCCGCAGGGTCGGACGCCCGATTTATGCAGTGACCCTCACGCGGTGTCGGGCAAGACGGCTAAACGGGGTCCTCAAACGGATTCGCCGAGCTCCGGCAAGTGGATACCGGAGGACGGCTTTTTACCTCCCGGATCCCCCGAAACCGTGGGTAAGACTATCCCGAAATCGCCCATTGCCACCCCAGTATGTGAATATTGCAAGCTATGGTGCTTCTCTTCTAATCAGATCTTTTCCTTGCAAGCTCATGCGCACCGTGATTCTTTGCTTCTCCTGTACCTCCCTCGACAGATCTTTCTCTCGCGACCTCTCGCCAGCCCAATTTCTTTTACGCCTTCCTCTGCGGATTACCTCTAAGAGTGGTCCTAGAGTGGAATTTCGAGATTTTGGATCTCCGGAGCTTTGTCAAAATAGGGCTTCGTCGTAACAAAGCTTCCCTTGCAAAAAAAAGTTCTCTCGCAAAAACAAAGCTAAAACGGCACAGCTCAAAAAAACTTGAGCTCAAATACATGCTCTAAAAACAGAGCTCAAAAACAAGCTGAAGAATCTCGCAAGCCCCTTGTCTACCGGATTGATCTAATCTCGCGGAAAACCCTCGAACCGGAAGGTTATACGACAACACCACGGCGTCGAGGCGTTGCTGTAAAAAAAAATATGAGGGCCATGTGGCCATGGCCAAAATGGCGGATCTACTATTACTTCATAGACTTCTCTTCCCTGGTTCTAGTTTCCTCCTCACTATAAAGGAAAGGTGAGCGGGAAGAAAAAGGATATGGACACCTAGAGGAATATCACGAGGAAGCATGTTAAGTTTTAACACCATTAGAAGGCTTCTTACCAATCGAGAATCTGCAAAACATCATCATGTATTGAAATCCCTCCAGCTGCACTGCCTTAGGTAAGTAAACACAATTTCTCTCTTCCTTTGGCCCCAAAAGTACTAAGATAGAGGGGCCAAAGTACTAAGATAGAGAACAATGGACCAGCCAATTGCTGCCGAAAAGGAGAGACCAATAGCTCCCTTCATCCATTTCAAGAACATTTGATGCTTTCAGTATTTTGGAGGGTTCATAACACGCTTGAGCACCTTAGACAATTGCAGGGTAATTATGTTAAATGCATTGTCTCAGCTGTTTCCTTGTAATGTCATGCTTTCTGACCCCATAACATCTCTTGTCAGCCATTCCTTATGCTATAGAAACTTATAATACTAATCATCCTAGGAACTGTAATAATTTGATTTGTCGAACACCCTCTGGCTGCACTGCTTTAGCTAAATAAACACAATTTCTCTCCTCCTTTGGTCCCAAAAATACTAAGATAGCAAACAATGGACCAGCCAATTAATGCCAAAAAAGAGAGATCAATAGCTCCCTTTATCCATTTCGAGAACATTGGATGCTCACTATTTTGGAGGGATCATAACACACTTGCGCACCTTAGCATCTTCATGATACCAATTGCAGTGCAATTATGTTGAATGCATTGTCTCAGCTGTTTTCCTTGTAAATGTCATACTTTCTGATCCCCATAACATCTGTAGTCAGCCATTCCGTATGCTATAGAACTTATAATACTAATCATATGCTGCTCTATCACCCAGACCCTAACCCTCATAAATGTTGATTAACTCTGGATTTCCACTAATGGTGTAGGCACCAAGCAGTGCTGTCCATATAATAGGACAATGTTCAAGGGGCATTGCAGCGGTAAAATCATTCACCTCATCAAGATGGCCTGCACGTCCAAGAAGGTCAATCACACAAGCATAATGCTGTTCTATAGGGATGACATAGTAAACCTGCATCATCAAAGTAAAATAATGATAACCTTCTTCCATTAAGCCTGCATGACTACAAGCTGAAAGTAATGAAACAAAAGTTATCTTGTCAGGATGCACTCCTTCCTGTTCCATTTCTGCTACAAGTTGGATGGCCTTTACACCATCTCCATGCTGGGCATATCCTACAACCAATGCGTCCCATAAAATGATATCACGCCTAGGCATGCTATCAAATACATGATGAGCATTTTCAATGGCTCCACATTCAATATACATGTCAAGAAGTGAACTACCAACAAAGTTATCTGACGCAAAACCAGCCTTTATGATGCAAGAGTGGACCCATTTTCCTTGCTCCAGGGCAGTTGCGCTTGCACATGCACATAAGAGGCCCCCAAAGGTTACCTTGTCTAGTTTCATTTTCTCCTCTCTCATGGTATCAAACACTTTCAGGGCTGCATTGAATTTTCCATATTGTACATAACCTGCAATTATGGCTGTTCGTGAGATGGAATCTTGATGATATGTTCTATCCAGTATGTCACATGCATCTTCTAATCCTCCACATTTAACATACATGTCTATTAGAGCGTTCATCAAGATTATGTCTGAATTGTAACCTCTTTCTACAAGATTAGCATGGACCCACTTCCCATATGTGAAAGCTGCCATAGATGAACATGCATTTAGGCTGTTGATAAATGTAATATTATCTGGCTGCACACCTTCGTTTTGCATTTGGACAAAAAGTTTGAGTGCATCCTTGCCCTGTCCTTGTTGACCATATCCAGAGAGCAATGCAGACCATGTGACCACATTCCGAATGGGCATGCTATCAAAGACCATCCGCGCATATTCTATCTTCCCACATTTAGCATATAAGTGAATGAGGGTACTGCCCACTAACAAATCTGACTCGGAACCAGTTGTAAGAATGAAGGAATGGATTATTTTTCCTCGATTTAAAGCTGCTAAATTAACACAAGCATTTAGAAGAGAAAGTAAAGTTACTGTATTTGGCTGCATCCCCTGACTCTGCATCTGTCCAAAGAGAGCAAGGGCCTGCATGGCAAATCCATATTGGCCAAACCCTGTGATCATAGTATTCCATAAGACTACATCTTTTGTTACAATCCGATTAAACACGTCAAAAGCACCTCCGACATATCCACATTTTGAGTACATGTCAATAACTGCACTACCTATGAAAATATCAGTGTCTTTCTCACCCTTAATAATGCAAGCATGAAGCAATTTTCCTAAAACAAATGCTGTTATTCTAGCAATTGCACAAAGGACAAATATATAGGTAGACTTTATAAGCTCTGTGCAATCCTCTTGTGCTTGTTGAAAAAGGGCAATAGCCTCCTTAGAATGCCCAGCCTTACAATAGATTTCAATCATTGTGCTCCAAGTAAATGGATCCCTTTCAGGCACTATGTCAAATACATGTCTTGCATCACTCACGCTGCCACACTTCCCATACATGGCCAAGATAGTATTCCATAAGAGAATCCTTATACAGCATCCAGTTTTGATAAGGTGAGCATGTACTTGCTTTCCTACCACGAATGCCTTTTTCAAGATGCATTCCCGTAGAATATGAACGTAATAAAATGTAAGACCTTTCTCACTTTTTCTATAACTAACTGCCTCTTTCAGCAGACCATCAAAATATAGAGTTTCTACACTGTTGTATGTCTTTTTAACGGGCGGCCATTTATCCATTTCCCTGATGTAATAGTAAACATTTTCATAAGTCATATGCTGAAACCAATATCCAAAATATGATGAGGTTTATTAAGTAGTACACTGATGCCCAGCAATGTGGATGTACTGTGCTGTGCCTGCAAAAGTTGGAATGCCTTCGGTACCCTGAGTAAGGACATTGATGCTCAAGAAGATGCATAATATTAGAACTATCGGGGCAGCTTTACAGAATATTGAGGTGCAAAACAATATCGAAGTGCAAAATCAGATCTCTTTTGTCTATGGAAAATTAAATGTGGCCTTATGCTGCTCCAATTCTCCAGGATGGACGAATGTTACCTGCCATTCCTGATTTTCAAAGATGGACAAATATTACCTGGCAATGCTGTTGCATGACCTGACTGATCAGGAATATCCTTAAGATTTCCTACCTAAATTGACTATCAGAACTATAATTAATTGTTTCAGAATAACAGGAACTGATTAATTCAATAGCAAAGAATTAGAAAGATTCAATATTTTGACAAATTCATGCGCAAATGCGTCTATTCTGATGATGCTGGCAGCAAAAGAGAGCACATTGCAACCAAATATGTCGCTATTCGAACGACCATCATTTGAGCAGAACAAATAAAATAAAAAATCAAACAGCAGAACAGTAAATCAATCGAATTTACTGAAAGTCGTCAACTTTGCAAAACATTGCCCGCATTTGACATGCGTCCAGAACACATTTTATTGGAAAGATATAAAAAGTGCCTTGTGGTAGAAACTACTTACATTATAAGCTTCTAAATAAAGGCATCGTTCTCATGCAACCAAATTGAACCAGTAACTTTGGCATGTCAGATTTGTTTGTCACAGAAGAAATATACCTGCCCGAGAAACTACAGCAAATATGCCGTTCGCTTATGACAGTAATCTTGGCTTTCGAGGCCTTCTGCTTCTAAAAGCTGATCCGACCTTCCTCTCATTACAAATAATAGGTCTATATTTGTTTTCTTCCTTTTGCTCATGCGTTTTCCGATTCAGAAAAACTCGTGAAATGGGACTATATAAATTGGTCGCCCCTATTTAAGGGAGCTCCCTATTTTACTATCATAAACTTCCCCGTTTTTTGTTTCGTATTTAGACCCGTTTTTTGTTTCGTATTTAGAATTCAGTGGTGTGGAGTAAGATTTCACTTGTGTAGAGTATGGGAAACCGTATATTTTGAGAGATTTGAGGAGCTTGTTGGCATTTAGATGTCTGATTTCTAATTTCGATCTTGTTGTAAGTCTATTGTTGCCATGGTTGGCAAATTTTTTATTATCCAAAGAAGGGCGAGCAGCGAGGGGCAACCATCGCGTTAAGGGCCCTCAAGTATAGGGGATTGTTAGGGGCCCCGTTATAGGGGTCTGCCAGCCCAGCCGATCTGCATCGGCACGGATCGGATCGCCTCGGCGCCAAATACCGAAACCCCCGCCATAGCAGATTTCACAGAAATCTTGTGCGTAGAGCGGCAGCGATTTCTTAGCCTCAGCGGGAGCGTGGAGCGATTTGTTAGTCTCAGCGGAAGCGTGGATTTTAGGCGGATTTGGGATTTGGAGCGGCAGCGATAGCCGGATTTGGGGTTTGTTGGCTAGATTTGGGGTTTGTTGTCACGATGGCGGCACAGGGGAGGGGCGATTCATGCATGGTCTTCATTTCCTGGGTAACCATGACTTCGATGGAGACCTTAGGAAATGGCAGGACATCTTGTCTCCAAAAAGATGCTGGCCACTGATCTGGCATCATATTTAGAATATGCTCCAGATCCACGGCTGGGATTCAGCCTCACAAACCTAACCCATAATACTTGGAAAAAACATTATGTTTCACTATCATTAAGTTTGCACAATTTGTTTTGTATTGTGGAGGGTATTCTCGCAGTGGTTGGAACTCTGTATTAGATAATTTTCGGGGGGAGGGATTCTGCCTGAAAATTTTGAGGCGGCGATGCCAGCCAAGACGGTGCACGAGCGGCAGAGCTGCAAGTGCTCCGCCGAGGTTGGCGAGGCTGCCGAGAAATTTTCTGGCAGAATCCCGACTGCCTAAAAATATCAAACGTAATCTAACGGGACCCTCAAATTTTGCCGTAAAATTTTTTGGAGCTCTGTTTTTTCTTCAGATCTAAGCTGCCGTGGAAGGAAAGAGAATCGACAGGTTTCACAAGAAGCAGAGCCCAGGAACTAGAAATGAAGGCAAAGGTGAGATATTGGAAGAATCGGCGCAAACTTCTTTGGTTCAAAGGTTTGGAGCTTCTGCAAATTTAAACTCTAATACTTAGCATTATAAAGTTTCTTGACTCTGTAAATTTGGCTGAGGTGAAGCGATGAAAAAAACCCAAACATCTCGTGTTCTAGCAAGGCAGCATCCGTCAAGTTCTAAAATAAGCCTAAAACTGTGTTCAAGCTGAACCCATCTGGGTTACAGACTATGAATCTAAAAACAATGCAACACAATTAGTACAGTTAAAGCAAAGGTGATTAGAAAGGCAAAAAAGCCTCGGTTCTGGTCTTCTGAACAAACAAGCTTCGGTATAGTCTGGCCAATTTATAAAGAAATAATCCTGCTGCTGCGAAGGCCTCTGTGTGAAATTGGTCGGCGGCACCGCTCAAAAACTTTAGGAAGCCAATTTCGCGTGGTAAAACAAACGGAATAGAGACAAAGTTTGAGGGTCCCTTTCATTACGATTCTGGTATTGTATTGTATTTAAAATGGTATTTTTGTGTATGTTTGAGCTGTTTGTTTGGTTTCAAGGCATATTTCTATTCTAGGGCTTTATTTGTGGTTTTTTTCGATGGTACCAAAAAGGAAATAGATGAAGCAATTTTTGGAAAGCTACGTTTGGCAGACACGATGTCACTACTAATTTGCCATGCCGAGACTGTCGGCTTGATCTCCCGTTGCAGCGGGACCTGATGGGCGAGCTCATGGCAGAGCTTCATGCTCTGTTCATGGTAGATTTTGCATTTGGTTCAGGTTTCCAGCTTGGTAGGGTTTGGACCTAATAATCTAGGAATAGAATATCAGATATGACAAATTTGAGGATACAAAATGGTCAAATTTATTGTTGGTGACCCAAAAATTTGGCAGACATTCTGGTGTAATTTTTTGTTTCTAGATTCCTTGTGCTTTCTTGCTTGTCATACAGATGTGTTTGGTTTATTGGGCTATGCCTGGAGGTTCGAATTCTTCTTGGAAGTGGAATGAGAAGAATTGTCTTTTGTGATTGTAGGTTGGAGGCAACATGCATGAGCTCATTGATTCATAGGGTATTTTGGATTCAGGTGAAAGGAAGGTGTTTGCATTTGGAAGGAATTTCTTGTAGCGAAAGCTCTATTGGAGCAGAGGGCTCTTTCCTTCGTTGGTTTTGCAAGATGAAAGCTTCTTTATGTAAAGAAAGAGCAACACGCAAAGGGAGAGCTCTATGTTTTCTATTTGTATTGTTATGTTTGCTTTGGTGAGGTCGTTTGCGGCCTGGAGGTTCGATTCCTCCAGCCTGGCTTACTGCCAAGCAGGGCTTTTGGCATGTGTGGTTGCTTTGTTACTGATGTTTCTAACCATTGTGATATAAATATATGAGAGAATTATCTGCTAAATGTTATAGACCATTGAGTCTCTTAATTTTCGTTTGCACCATTGGAACTTGCAATTCGATTTTTGTTCGAAAAAATTTGTGGTCATTGATCTAGCACATTTCGGAGAATATTCTACAAATCAATGGCCACGAACAAAAGATGCATACAAACCAATAAAGATGCATAAGAATTATACCTGTAGGTGCTACTAAAATTCCTTCCCCAAGATTCTTCCACATAATTCAACTTTAGCGAGAGTCAAATGCATATACTAACATGTAATTTCATCACATAAAAGCAATTTAATTGCATCGATGTTGGCTTTTACCCTAGCCACAGAATTGCAACTAAATTGCATCTTGTTACAAATGTTCATTTACTAGACATTTTTTGGTGTGCAACTATGCCTCCACGCTCCACGCGTTGGCATGGTTCCACACCAAGAATGTCCAATGGATAAACATAATGTTTGCACATTGCTGCTTTGGTGTTCTAACATCAGATTAGTTTTAAACTATCGGTGCTTATCTTTTATAGTAGCCTAAATTGGATTAAGTCTCTTCTTAATGGAACTTCTCTGCAGAAGGGTTTGTCAAAAATATTCTTACAGTTGTTGCATTCTTTTAGGAATCTAATAGGTTAAGGTTTTGGTTAAGTTGCATCTGAGTATTAGCTTCCTTATCACGAAGAATTAGCAACAGACAAGCATTCTATAGTATCGAAGCTTGGTCTTTTCAGCCAAGTAAAAAAAATCTTAAAATATTGGTATAGTTTAAGATTTTGCAAAGTACCTCAGAAACATTTAGGGTTCTCTTCGACGGTTTTGGACAAGGAAGGCAGCCATCAGCGACAATGTTTGTAATACCAATACACCAAGAAAAGGGAGCAAAGGACAAAACCATGAAGGTGGATATAGAAGAATGACAAAATGCTTACCAAGTTTAGTATTGCTTGCGTTTGTTGTTTACATAGCAGGGTGCAGGGCAGAGGCCAAATGCTACTTTAGGTGGTTAGAATGCTTAGGTTTTTTGCTAAATAAGGAGGGGATTGCATTTGGATTGTTTTGCTGGTCTTTACATGTGCTCATGGGGTTAAATTTGCTCTGATGACATAGATGGAAAGGATAATTGTCTGGTTGGCTAATCGGCCATAGCGAATAGATAATCAGGTTTTGTACATAGGATATAAGCTATAGATCTAAATGTGAAATGGCTACTTAAGGCTGCTGCTAGGATGTTGTAGAAATATATATGACATATGACTTATGCGGTTGCTAAAGCCACGGATTATGATAGTATTAACTGGAAAATCATATGTTACATGTCTCTTTAGAAAGGAACCAGCTAAGTTTTCTGCAAAACACGTCACTCAGATCATGGACATTAAGGTGTGATCATATATTACAAGCCCCCTTAGAAAGGAACCAGCTAAGCTTTCTGCAAAACAAGTCACTGAGATCATGGGCATTAAAATCATAGGTGCAATAACATAATGATGGTTAGCCACTATGTTGTATAGTTCATAAATAAAGGTTAATTGGGGAACAACACTATGCATTTGGTATTTTACTTTGCTAATATTATGTTTTTTATTTTTTTTTATTGAAGGATGTCAATCTATACATCATCACATCATGAGTACAGTAGCTACATCATATCCTACATATCACATGAAGCCAATCCACTACCTAGCCGCGATGCCTTATGCCAGGAGCTACTTTGCATGTGATTATCTAGTATATATGGCAGGCTTAAAGTCTCTATTATAGGACCAATTGGTCATACTTAAACTCGTGACCTCAGGGCAATGGATTTTAAGGCCTCCATTACTAGACCGATGTTGGCCATACTTAAACTTGTGACCTTGGGTATGGCACTTTAAGCCAATATTATGTGGTTGCATATGATTCACAACATTTTTGAAGAATTGAGCTACACGATATGATTCTTGATACTCATACAGCTGGAAGCTAATGGAAAACTTATAGGATTCTTGACTGAGAAAGCTGATCGAGTGCTCAACTGTCGACAGACTTGATGGCATACTGAGGTATTGTCCTACATTGATTTCATGCACCTGAATTAGGCTCAAGATAGGAGCATCATCGTAAGAATCAAGCTTTCCTTGTAGAGATCTGGGACGGTATTTGATATCCAGCATTTGATCAACAATCATATGTTATTTTAGAGCCTCGCTTCCAGTTTATGGCCATCACTTTGTTTGAAAGGCCTCAGGATGCATCTTTGTTGGAGTCTATTTGCACACCTCTCTCTTTTGATCCATTGGCTCAAATGTATTTTCACATCATTGTGCATCATCGTCTTCTTGACAAATGCAATTGGACTTTGATCATTTTGAGATTCAAGATGGACTTATGTTTCGCGATGGATTTTTTTATGTTCTTGATGGTGCTTCTAGGCTTCGGGTTCTCCAAGCTTGTCATGATTCACTTATGACTGGGTATTTTAGAGTAGTCAAGTCTCTTGAACTTTATAGTTGAGAGTATTGGTGGCTTAGGCTCTGCTCTCTATTGAAAGTTTATTCAATCCTGTAATATTTGCTATCGACCGAAGTCTCTTATACATCTTCCTCATGGTTTTCTTCAGGACTATCTGTTCTAGATGGACCTTGAAAGCGCATTTTTGTGGATCATTAGGCTGCTGCTGATGGTACTTGTGGAGATATTTGCACAATTTGGAAAGGTTTCTCATCTCCAGGTTCTTATGTAGCCCCATCAGGCCGTTGATCTATTAGTTTTTTGGAGATAGAAGGCCATAACTTGGGCATCATTAATGTCAACATGCCAACATGCCACCTAGGCTCCCTAGGCACCAACATGCCACCTAGGCTCCAACATGCCAAGGTGGCTCAAATGTGCCACCTAGGCTCCAACATGCGAACTAGGCTCAAACATGCCAAGGTGGTTCAAACATGCCAAGGTGGCACAAACATGCCACACAGGCTCCAACATGCCACCTAGGCTCAAACATGCCACGGTGACTCAAACATGCCACACGAGCTCCAACATGCCACCTAGGCTCCAACATGCCAAGGTGTCTCAAACATGCCATGTGGGCTCCAACATAACACCTAGGCTCCAACATGCCACCTAAGCTCAAACATGCCACCTAAGCTCAAACATGCCACGTGGGGCAACATGCCTAGGCTCCAACATGCCAAGGTGGCTCAAACATGTCACCTAGGCTCAAACATGCCACCTAGGGTCAAATATGCCAAGGTAGCTCAAACATGCCACGGGGGCTCCAACATGCCACCTAAGCTCCAACATGCCAAGGTGGCTCACAACATGCCACCTAGGCTCTAACATGCCAAGGTGGCTCAAACTTGCCACATAAGCTCCAACATGCCACCTAGGCTTAAACATGCCAAGGTGGCTCAAACATGCCACGTGGGCTCCAACAAGCCACCTAGGCTTCAACACACCAAAGTGGCTCAAACATGCCACCTAGGCTCCAACATGCCAAGGTGGCTCAAACATGCCATCTAGGATCCAGCATGCCACCTAGGCTTAAACATGCCAAGGTGGCTCAAACATGCCACGTGGGCTCCAAGGCCACCTAGGCTCCATCATGCCAAGGTGGCTCAAACATGCCAAGGTGGCTCAAACATGGCACGTGGGCTCCAACTTGTCACCTAGGCTCCAACTTCCCAAGGTGGCTCAAACATGCCACCGAGGGTCCAATATGCCAAGGTGGCTCAAACATGCCATGCGGGCTCCAACATGCCACCTATGCTGCAACATGCCAAAGTGGCTGAAACATGCCAAGGTGGTCAAACATGCCACCTAGGCTCCAACATGCCAAGGTGGCTCCAACATGCCACCTCAGCTCAAACATGTCAAGGTGGCTCAAACATGCCACCTAGGCTCCAACATGCCCCCTAGGCTCAAACATGCCAAGAGGTGCCTCAAACATGCCAAGGTGGCTCAAAAAATCAAGGTGGCTCAAACATGCCACGCTGGCTCCAACATGCCACCTAGTCTCCAACATGCCAATGTGGCTCAAACATGCCAAGGTGGCTCAAACATGCCACCTCGGCTCCAACAGGCCAAGGTGGCTCATAACACGCCACTAGGCTCCAACATGCCAAGGTGGCTCAAATATGCCACCTAGGCTCCAACATGCCAAGGTGGTTCAAACATGCCAAGGTGGCTTAAACATGCCACCTAGACTCAAACATGCCAAGGTGGCTGCACATGCCCGCGTGGGCTCCAACATGCCACATAGGCTCCAACATGCCAAGGTGGCTCAAACATGCCACATGGGTTCCAACATGCCACCTAGGCTCCAACACACCAAGGTGGCTCAAACATGCCACCTAGGCTCCAACATGCCACTTAAGCTCAAACATGCCACGTGGGCTCCAACATGCCACCTAGGCTCCAACATGCCAAGGTGGCTCAAACATGTCAGAGTGGCTCAACCATGCCATCGTGGGCTCCAACATGACAATATGGCTCAAACATGCCACCTACGCTCCAACATGCCAAGGTGGTTCAAACATGCCATGTGGGCTCCAACATGCCACCTAGGCTCCAACATGTCGAGGTGGCTCATACATGCCAAGGTGGCTCAAACATGCCACGTGGGCCCAGGCGGCATGTTTTGAGACACCTTGGCATGTTTGAGCCTAGGTGGCATGTTTGAGCCACCTTGGCATGTTGGAGCTTAAGTGGCATGTTTGAGCCATATTGTCATGTTGGAGCCCACGTGGCATGGTTGAGCCACCCTGGCATGCTGGAGCCTAGGTGGCATGTTTGAGACACCTTGGCATGTTAGACCCTAGGTGGCATGCTTGAGCCACCTTGGCACTTTGAGGCCTAGGTGGCGTGTTTGAGCCAGATTGGCATGTTGGAGCCCACGTGGCATGGTTGAGCCACCTTAGCATGTTGGAGCCTAGGTGGCATATTGTTGCTCTGCTATGGCAACATGGCAAGGTGCCATCAAATCTTATTCATATTACAGAAAAAAGAAGATACTATGTTGAAGAACCAAGTGAAGACATTGAACTGGAATCAAGGTCACACATTGAGAGGATCTAAGCATCTAGAAGTTTGGAAGACCCCTATGAAGTTTGCAAGCTATGAAAATGGTATTTTTCTCCTTCACATTGTCATTTCTACTCTATTCCTTCACATTGACCTCATTTCCAACATACCATTACCCTTATTTTGTTTTTTGTATCTCCACACCCTATACCATTATTCATCTCACACATAGCCTCTTGTTCCATAGTTGACCTACCACTACCTAAGGCACAATTTCCAAGAAAGTTGTTACACCAAAGAGATTGCCTAGCATCAAGTTTCATGTTACCATTCTTCATCACACCATTCCATTATCATGCACTTCACACCAAGTAGCTAAAGCTAAAAAAGCATTTTTTGCTAGCCAAAATAAAAAAAAAAGAAGGAAAAAGCTAAGCACGAATTTGCCTAGTCACCACTTCTAGGTGACATGGCATGATGGCTAGACAAACATGTCATCACCTACAAAGCTACTTTGGTCCACTCATTATTTGCTACTTCCATATGTCATCCACCAAGTTGCCACCTAAGCAACAAGTGTCCACATCATCACATCACTCCACACCATTACATCACTCAACATCATTACATCATTCTACATCATCACATCACTTTACATCATCAAATGATGACTAGGCAAGTTTTGACCAAACCCAAAAAGTTGGTCAACCATAAGATTGAAATGCTTGGAAAATGAGCCTATTAGCCTTGTTCTTCCTCCTTGCCACCTCATTCTAACCTATTGCCAAAAAATCATTTTGACTAGGGGAAAAGATGGTTACCAACCCGCCACCTCACCAAGTCCCATGCCTAGTCACTTCATTTATTTTTCCCACAAAAAAAAATCAAAGTATTCCATTCGAAAATTTGATGATACCACCTGGTAGCCCTCATGAAATCATGCCACCTGGCACAAACATTTTTGAAAAAAGAGTTTATATTGACCTTCTAAATGGCTTCCTTGGGAAACGCGCCTCATTAAAAAAATGGTAAAACCTACCTACATCTACCCCCATCTATCTACCCTCTCATCCTCGCTAAGTGGCGCCCCCCGCATGCCAAGTCGAAAACACGAAGCCGAAGCTTGGCGTGGGAGGAGACCACGTAATCAATAAACAGGGAAATAGATCTGTATTTATACCTTGGCCCATTTTTTCATTCCTGCCTGTGGGATATTTCTTCGCAAGAAAAATCAAGAACCCTAAAATTTGCAGGCCAAGAAACGGATTTTAGCAGCTGGAAGCTACCTAATCATGACTATATCCTCCCGATTCAACCTGAGTGACCTCAAGAACCCTAAGCCTGTGCTAAACGACGAGTAATCTGTTGGATTTTGCAAGAATGGAAACAGAACAGAGTATTTTCAAAAGGGGGGCAAATCGATTCAGAAAAGGCGTGGGCTTTTGCGCGATTCGAAGACGAAGTACCTGAAGAGTGAAGTCAGAATTGATGCTGAGAGATCCTCCTGCCTTAAGAAATCAATCCTGAGGCATATTATGATCAATTTGTATCCAAAAAAATTCATGATTTGTGTGTTTTTAGAGATGACTTGTTAATTGATCATCTTGATCATTAACATGATATCAAATGTGATGACTCTGCTTCCAGTTGAATGAAAATCTGACCTTGGAAAATATTATTTGTTGCGCTTGCATCTAAATTAACTCGAAAAATAGAAAAAAACTACATATCTGTATCTGGTTGCATCCGAGGCTACAGTTGCATCTAGTACAATCATTTGGAAAAGGAAAAGTTGAAAAAGTAAAAAAAGGGGGGAAGAGCAATCATCTAATGTTTCAAAGTCTGTCTCATTTTTTCTATAGATATTTGATGCTTAAACATGTTTTTTAAACCACATACTGATTTTTTGACCTTGAAAATAGCATGCACTTATTGTGCAGGTCCTGTGCTCACTGTCAGAATATAGTTGAATCAAAAATTCATCATCGTTTTCATTTGGCAAAATTTGGTGCACTGTCCAGTCCATTGACTAGTTTCTGACTCAGTCAAGAATCAATATTCCTCACCAACCGTGGAGATTCTTTGCATAGACTTTCTACAACACTTTTTACACATATCATTGTATCATGCTATGCTTATTTGGGCTCAAAATGTCGAGTGCATTGGTTTCTGTGCCTGTTTGAACAAGACTAGCTTTTTTAGCTTTAGGGAAACTAGTGAAATCTTGTTTTCTGGAGGTCTAAACACAGATATTCCAGCACAGAGTGATCACCTCAAGTGATCTGGAGGTCCTAGACCAAGATTATCACTTCTTTGACCTGAGGTTGGTGGTTTAGCCAGGTTTGCCATCAACACATATTTGAGCCTAGGTGGCATGTTTTTGCCGCCTTGGCATGTTGGAGCCTAGGTGCCATGTCACCCAAAATTTGCCAACGTCACCTCTCGACTCAGGTACAAGCTATTTCAAAGTTTTCTGGTGTTCCCGGGATTAGTAGAGCGGAAGTTTGCCAGTTGGCGGGACTTCTTGGGTGTTGTAGATGGGGATGGTCGATTTGTACAGCAGTAGAGTTGCTGTTTTTCTGTGAGTTTGTTGTGGAGTGTCGAGGTATCGCTGTCTTTTTGGGGCAGTTCTCCTTCCTCCTCACTTGCTTTGTAACATTACCATTCTTTTAATATATTGATGACACAGTTCTTCAAAAAAAAAAAGATCCCCCACCTGTAATTTTTGTGATATCTCGCTTCACATCTGGAACTTCCACCCAGGCTTCAAACTGCGACTGAATCCCAACAATGGTATTAATTGGACACTCATGGCTCCCCGATTCGTCCCTGTAGCAACGGACGGCGTAGTGGAATCTGGACCTTAGTTGCTGTCATTGACAACAAATACTTTAGTAAAGTTTATTGGCCATTTTAAATTTTGAATAAGGGTGAGATTCCACTGCGGGAAAGGGCAGTTCTCTGTTTCACCAAAACTGCCTCTATTAAAAAACCTAAGCTGCCGCTGCGCTGATTCCACTACAACAATTCCCTTGGAACAAAGTTTAAAATGAAACGCACTTATTTGCTGGAAACGCACTTCAAAAGGAATCTTTGAAAGATTCCCTAAAATTCCCTTAAAAAAGTCCATTTTTAAGATTTTTTTGTGACAGGTGTGACAATTTAAGTAATTTAGGTACCATTTTTGAGGGGTTGATTGAACATAACTTTCATGCAAAAATTTCAAATAGCAATTTTCATCCTCCTAAACTAGAACAAAAAATAATTACTTTTATAAAGTGTAGCAAAAAAGGGGCAATTAAAAAAATAGCAAGGGTAATAGAGTGACAAAGAAGTGATATATTCATGGTTGTGAAAATTGTACAAAATTATGAACAAAATTGTCAAAAATATAGAACATTTTGACAGATGTTTGAGTCATCGGACAAACTTACATTTTGCAGCAAGATCAGGATGCATCTCATCCTCCGACTCATTTAATCCCTGATCACTTGAGCCTTCATCCTCAGCTTCACTCTCAAAACTGGATGTACTCGAACGATCTTCTTCCTCACTGTCTACAAGTGAGTCCTCATCATCATCTTTTTTGGCCACCTTTCTAGGTTGTTTGTCTAATCCACATGCTGACCTTATTAAAGTTTGAGTGACCATACGTAACTTATTAGCAGCAGTCAGAACAAAGTCATATGCAAGAACCTTCACTTCAGATAGATCTATGACAGCAGTACTTGCTTTGGACTTTGCTCTCTTTCCCACTCCTGTTTTTACCATCTCCAAAGTATAACTCCCACTGAAAGCACTGGCAGCATTTGTTCTCATCCAGTGCACTTTTAGTTGAGTGGGAATTCCATCCTCTCTTGTTACCTCCAGTACTTTAGCTAGCCAGAACGGCTTCCCAGACTCATCATTATCAGCTGGGACAGCTATGAGCATTCCTTTCTGAATCTCTGAGGGGAACCAGATACTCGAGCAACTTGTTGTGCTGTGCGTCTGGGGCCAGTGTACATGACTCTGTCATCTTCATCTGAGCTAGCCAATATCTCTACATGTTCCTCTTGATTATCAACTTGCACAGGGAGAGTTTGCCTAGATGGCCAGTTGAATGTAACTGGTCTTCGACCTTGTAATGAAGCTTGCAAAATATCACGCTCTTTTAGAAAAAAGCGAGGCCACCATAAAGCATCTGCCTCCCAAAGTGGTTAGAGCACGATCAATACTTGTCTCAATAAAATCCAATGATTTGCTTGAGTCAAATGCTCTTCCCTCCTTTTTACTCTTTGTGATTTCTTTCAAGCTTTTTAGAGGCATTTGCTTTCTGCTTGAGAGCATGGAACTAGTATTGGGGATGGTGCGAATGAATTGAATACCTGGCGATGGTCGCCAATTTGCAAAGATGTGGAATATTTCTTTCCTTGTAAGATGGCCCCGCCATCTACAAGTGAAATTTTGATCTGATGCTTGAAATGTAATATTTCTCAAGGGCTCAATAGCACGGTGACCCAGTTGATCTCTTCAAAAATCCATTCTTTGAAATCATAAGTTTCTTTCTTCCAACAACTCGATGTCCGGGCGAGGATTGTAGGAATCTTGGATAACCTCAATCATTGCTGGTAGGTCGAGAGCTTTTTTTCGCAAAGACGTTTAGAGAACCTCTTGAACATCCCGATCAATTTGGTCGTGTGTATGACCAACAAGCGGGAAACCAATCTTCACCTTCTTGAAGATTTGTTTCTCTACTAGCATAGCACATAAGCAAACAACGCTTTCTTATTTTCCCTTGTCGTGTTGTCTAGTCAAGATACGAACCGGTGGTATATGTTCTAGATTGGAAAGAAGCTTATTCAATATTGTGATAGTGAGATTTGGATCAGCATGAATGTTTGGATAATTCAAAAATGCCTTGCAAGATAGTTTTCCATTAAATACCATAGAACCAACAACATGCGGATGTATGAAATCTTCTTCAAGAACATCCTTAGGCACATTGACAAAATGTGGTAGGGTGGTCTTCTTACGTCCATTCCATCAATAACAAGCGATATGTAGTTGAGTGGTTGTTCCAAAGGCTTCCTATGTTTTGTCAATTTTCTCCTTTCCAAAGATTGTTGTTCTCTGTGTTTGTTGTTCGGTTTCTCCAACGATCAAAAATGAAAATATGTTCAGAAAAAACCTACTTTTAAGTAGAACTAGGCAAGAACACGCCCCGGAAGCTTACTTTTAGTGTGAAGTGTCCTTGCATTTTGTCTCCGAGCTTTTAATTCGAGCATGTAGCACAAAATGACATCCTATGCTTTCTAGGAATGGCCACGCAGAGAAAACTCTTTTTTCCGGGAGCCACGATGTAAAAGTAAGCGTAGCCGCCTCCAAAGATTCTCACACACATCTCCTTATAATTATCATAGACTTCTTGTTTCGGTGAAATTGTCACTCAAGTGGTACATAGGGCTATTAGGGAGTTTCTCACAAGACTCCTTAAAGAAACCTTCCATCCGGAAACACATTGAAGGGCATGAATTCTGGTTATGCCTCCCTAATGGCGTGAGTCATTGATGCCCGGATTCTTGTCAAGCCTTTTCTTCAGCGGTCAAGTCGTCTTCGCCCTAAAGCATGAATCAATTTGAAGGCCGTTTGATTGAGACGCGGTGTGGCCACCAGCCGTAAGTAAACTTATCACCATCATCGGCCTAATATTGAAGGCTAAGTAGCCCCTTTGGTCTAGCAGAGTCATTGAACTGTAACTATCACGAATCAACCTCAATTCCTTTAGTCCAATCTTAAGCAAACAACGTTGAGAACAACAGTGCTTTGTATGTGTTGCCCGCAAGTGAGCCTCGGCCCATGAGTTTCTTTCTTCTAACAGTTGTACATGCTTTCTTGTGTAAGTTACGCTTAAGATTCTTACTTGCAGGGGCTTTGAATTCGAACATAGAGTCTTGTGGCTTTGGTAGGTCCTCGTCTGAGAGATCAACATGAGGTGTTTCTTAAATCCGACACGGGAAAAAGGATGGTGTACTTGTAGATGCCGATAGGTTTGGTGTGTGCAAGTCCCGAGGGGAGGTGCTTTCTCTCTCCTAGGAAAAAAGTAATCGAGGTTGGTGGCGAGTTGACCAGCTCCCCCAAGTGTCGTAAGAAAACAGAGTTGCATGTCATTTATTTGCCCCACTTGTTGTAGTACCATTTAGCTTAAATTGATGGAGTTGGCGTGATTTGCCTCCGGGGATTTAGCCTATGGTGGACTAAGGCGACGTGCTAAAATGAAGTGGAGGAGGTAGTCCGACCTCTCTAGGGCTGTGGTGGAGTAAAACGCATTGGTGGGGGCAAACGGCGTTCGGGGCGGAGTTGTGGTGGAGTAAATTGAATCGGTGGTGGAAGCCGGGTGGTGGTCTTTGGAGTAAGATCAACGTAGCCGGGGTTTGAATATCGAGGCGAGAATTTCGAGGCTACTTTTCGTGTCGCTTGAGGGGGTGTGAATGTCATTGCGGGGAGGAAGCTCGCGAACGAGTTGGAGGCTCTGCAGTTCTTTTTCGAGAGCCATACTTTCGAAGGTAGAAGGCGTCACCTTTGTATAAATTTATCTACGAGAATAGCGGTGGTAAAAGTTTACACGAGGGATGGTATAAATTTATACGAGAAGGCAAACTTAGAGGCAGCCGGTGTATAAATTTATACGAGATGGTATAAATTTATCTGAGAGGAGGAAGACACGGTATAAATTTATACGAAAACTCACAGAACACTTGTATTGGAATCTTTATGGAGAAACGCTTCTGACCTAAATCGGCTTAGCGGGGGTACTTAAGCTCTCGCGCCCGGCCACCCTATTTTCCATATATGCTAGCCTTTAGTCGTCAAGGCGCCAAGGGTCCGCCTATATATACCCCTCTTATTTGCTCTCCGGAACCTCTATACGCTAGTTCATACGGTCATGGCCACGTAAGTCTACTTCCCGCTTTTTTTAGTTTCTCTTTTGTTTTAATCATTGAGTGTAAGCCCGCGGTATAAATTTATACCGAGATGATTCTGGATCGGTATAAATTTATACGCCTTCTGCCCGAGCGGTATAAATTTATACCGCCTCGAAAATAAGTCTTCGGGAAGCGGTATAAATTTATCTGCGCCGAGCACAAGGCGTATAAATTTATACGGCTCGAGCACGAGCGGTATAAATTTATCTGCGTGCAGAACCGGTCGATATCAGAGTATAAATTTATCACGGCTCGAACCTGGCGGTATAAATTTATACATTCTATAGAAACGGTCGGTATACCGTAGTTGTCGAAGGCGGTATAAATTTATACCGCTCGTGCTCGAGCCGTATAAATTTATACCGTTTTAGAATTATTTCAGATTTTTGATGTCCAGTGCTCAACGAATGGTCCCGAACCTTAATATTTTCGTAATATTGTTGTGTTTTTAGCTTAAATGACACAAATAAAGTGTTAATTTAGTGTAGATTTTATGCCTTTTTATCCTCTTTTTCTACTGTTTTTGTGTTTCAAAAACTCGAAAAAGGTTAATATTCTTGTGTAAAAATGATTTTTTTTGCGCGTTTTCCGGGTCATCATCAAAGGCTGCACCACCAGAGCCACAGACTTATGAACTAAAGGATCACACTTGGTACGTCCACAGGGGCGCAAGAGAGAGCAAACCCACTGATACGTACCTTTACTTGTGCAATAAATCAGGGAAGGGCAAGTTCAAGTCGGATGATTATTACCCTGCTGGCGACATTATGAAACTTGTTGCTACAGAGAACGATGATGAAGTTCTAATGCAGTGCAACCATGACAAGGGCCCCGTCTACTATGTTCTGAATACTAAAATGTTTAAATTAAGCATGTGCAAGCCTAAAGACGTCCACGATTACATCTCGGACAATTACAAGAACGGCTTTGTAAGTAATTCTTAGTTGCTTTCCGTATAAATTTATACCGTCAGTCTCTTAACATAACCCTGCATTACAGGACGTAGTAGAAATTCTGATGTCAATAGTGCTGTGCGAAGAAAAAGTGTTGGTCAAGGGTCTATGGTACCCCCGTACTATCGAAGAGGAAGTAGTAGAGGAAGAGGTAGAGGAAGAGGAAGAGGAAGAGGAAGAGGAGGAACCAGTCAACACAAAGGGAAAGGGTAGGAAGCATTCCCTGGTACTAGATACACAGCCTCCTACCAAGAAAAAATCTAGAAAAACAAAGCCCTTGACTATAGAGGAGTCAGCAGAAGCTCTTCAGAAGGCTCCTGGAGCAGACATCGTTGTGAAGCCCGCAGATAAGTCAAGTGCTATTCTCAAGCGGGTTAATGAAACCAAACTGCTCAAACAAACCATTTCTTTGACACTAAGCACTATCAAGAGGCCACCAAAAAATGAAGATGGGGTCAGAGTGCTGCAGGTCCGAAAGTTGTACGCGGCACATGTGGCCATTCTTAAGCAAAGAATGAGAAGAAATCCTCATGCGCATGTGTCGCCTCTAGTTGTTATGGTTGATAGAAGTCAATGCAATCGATTGCGTGATTGTTAAAAAAGCGGAACTTGAAGATTACACCTACTACGTCCTTGGAGGCACACACGGCTACAAGGCTAGAAAAGAACTCTCAAAGGAGGAAACCCGTAGCGAGGTGTGGAAAAGCGTCGAAGCCCATATTTACGTGGGTATCACGCATCTAAGAGGCAAAAGTCATTGCCGTAAGTCACAATCTTGACAATGACTTTTCGGTTAAAAATGAGCCTAATAGATAAGATCCGATTCATGCATCGAGAATGCGTGGAGTTCAAACAAATGCATGGAGAGGACTTCAAAAACGTAAGAATAAGCTTCAAGAGCTTCGAGAAGCCCGTGTGGAAAGTGTTGCCCGAGCTATGATTCTGATAAGAAGCCCATTATGGTGTCAAACAATACGATAACTACTTCGGCTAAGCTTTGAGAGATGGTCAAGTACGAAAAAGATTCAATTCAATCTTTTTGTAGTATGTTTAGCGTGGTTAGAATCTTGTAGTAGCCTTCTTGACGGTATAAATTCATCACCTGGCACGCAGTATAAATTTATACCGCGGTGCTCGCAGCGGTGTAAATTTATACAGAAGCTCGTCAGCGTATAAATTTATCTGCAGTGCACAATCATGGTATAAATTTATCTGCGGTGCTGCACGGCGGTATAAATTTATACCGCGTGCACAGTCATGATATAAATTTATACCGAGCAGACATGATATAAATTACCGCCGCCGCATTACCTCTGATATAAATTTATACCGCGACCGACCGCCGTGCCCATCCTCTTCGCCATTCAAAGACTAAACCGTTTGACCGTTCTGGTGTGGGATCTTCAAGAAAGAATTTTTTGTATGTTCGAAGATGGGGAGCTCAAAGGACAAGCTAAAGACGCAGGAAAGAAACCAAAGAAAGGTGGTGAATCAAAACAAAAAAATATGAGCATTGTACCCTGGACGCAGTTACAGGGTCTTAAAAGCAAAGAAAAGCCTCACTTGCTATGCCATGTTTTTTTCTACCTTTTTTTGTCTTATAATATTTTTCCCTTTGCAGTCAGAAAGACATTGTCACTTGCCAGGCCGAGTTAATGAAGCAGCTCAACCTAGAAGACTGGGAGGAGTGCAAACTTTTGTACCCAAGTTGTACCACGAGGCAAAGATCATCGAGAGCACGAGCTAACCCGATGGGTTTGGGTAAGTTTTGCAAAAAATATGTTATGTGTTTGTGCCTTTGTCTCACATTACTCTTACAGAACAAGAAGAAGGGGCTACCCTCTGGATTTTTGAACCTGGTTCGTAGGGCCAAGGAAGAGAGGCAAAGGTTAAAGGCAATTGAATGGGGGTAGAGAGGTCGCCACTTCCAGTTTGATTTGTACATATGAGAGATTTACCACATTTGGTCGGGGCGTCCAATAAGGTTGTTGAGGGTGATTGTACAAGGCTGGGGACTCTTTTAGACAAGCAACAATTTACATTATGCATTGCAGATATTCCTTATGGATTTAAAATAAAGGATAAGCGCTTTTGACGCAGGAGGCTTTCACTCACGTGCAAGTCCGGTCTTTCTGGATGGCCTCAAAGAAGTCACGACATCTCCGAAAACCGGAGGGTCATCATTTTTCATTCCCCTTGAGGGCGATGTCGGTGCTTAAACCTATGGGAGGCGGGCTCAGAACGCCCGGCCGAAAACTGCGTTTGGTAAGCTTCACAATTAACTTATACCACATCTGTCTTAAGGTTTAAATTTTAAAGGTTGGAACAACCGTGGTATAAATTTATCTGACAAGGCAATGCGTATAAATTTATCTGACTTTGCCGCGTGGTATAAATTTATCTGACAAGGCAACCGTGGTATAAGTTTATACCGCCCACACTCTTGGGCTAACTTATTTTCCTTGTTTTCTTTTTACTAATTTCTAATTTCTATATTGCTTGGCGGGCTTAAAACAAACGTCGAGGGTCATGGTGGTGGTCAGCTTAGTGAGTCAAGCTGTTTAGAGCATTTTCATATAGGTTTTACAAATGGGACGCCAAAAAACCATGGTTCATTTTAACACGCGGAATGAAAAGACTCCTCCCCTCGCAATGCATTTCAGTTCCCAAATGTTTTGCGAAATTAAGAGACCCACAGCGACAAAGGCGCTTGTGGTGTCCCATTATCGAAGCCACAGCTTTATTAATAATTTGATCTGATGGTTTTCGGCACGAGATCGGATCCTAGATGCCTTTTCTCGATCGAGCACCCGCGGCCAGCTTTGCGCCCTTAGCGGCGCAATGTCGCCTCCGTCGACATAGACCCGATAAAAGTAAGCTTCATCGGGACCGGGGATAAGCTCTTGCGAATCCTTTCACGATGAAAACGAGGAACCGGGTGCAAAGAACGGTGCCCGCGATGCTAAGGGCACCTACGTAAATACAGCCCTCCACTTACGGAAGAAGAGATGAGGAGGTGGAGTTTGTTGACTTGAGCCCGTGGTGCCCGAGCCGAGAAACCGTGCCAATAGGTTTGGAATCAGAAGGAGGCGTCCTTGCTGTTGTAAGCTCGCAAGAGCCAGATCCCAAAGGGTACGAGAGTCCTGTGGACTGGGAAGAGCCACCTCTCGTATAAATTTATACAGACAGAGTTCTTAACCACTTTCATTGTAAACTATGTGCTAAGTAATATTATAATTTATTTTGATGAAGATTTTTTTTATCTTTGAAAGCTTTGTCTCTCTAACAATGCTTAATTGAAACAACTCTTTCTTGCTCGAGTTTCACACTCTTTGTCTTTCCAATGTTTGACTTTTTTAGTACTTCTATTAAGCTTGCAAAAAAACAATCTATATTTTCTTCTGTTTTTAACAATAAATACTTACTGAGTTATCAAAGTTAATGTCTCTCTCCTTAAAACAAGCATTTTTTTTTTGCTCTTCTTTTAAAATGAAAAAGCTTTAAAAATGTTGCTTTTTTGGGGGTATCCCGAATGCTAATTGCTCAACAATCTATTTTGCCCCCTATTTTGTGTGTTTTTTTTAAGTTTTCAATTTTTAAAAAGGAATCTTTCAAACGCACTTCTTAAATAAGTGCGTTTCATTTTAAACCTTGTTTTGGGCTGAAACTAAATCGTGGAGCAAATCCGTCGGAGATGAGGAGCGCGTGTAAAGATCTTGATACCGGCAGTTCCTTCCTACCAAATTGTCGGGGCCTATTCCCTGACAGTTAATCCGGCAATTATCTCTTCCCTAGCCTCGCCCGGATGCTCCACATCATCTTCCCAAACCTAAATTGCCTGTGCTAGTGGAATCACAGTGCAACTCTAGAAGTTTGCAATCTGTCCATTTGATTGGCTTCCTGCTAAATGCCAGGCATTAACGTCCGCAAGTGGAATCTCAGCCTAAATATCACTTACGTAGAAACCCATGTATTCAACGGCCGAGATTAATGAGAAAATGGACGGCCTGGATTTTGATCCAGGTCCTATCATTCTATTGGTCGTTCAAATTAACGGGACTTTTCTCGCCTCCACCACAACCGCCTTAACCGGACTATTCCCACCTTATCCATGGAACTATTCCCCGCCTTTAACGGACTATTCCGCCGAGCTATGGTTTGAAAAACAATGGAGGCAGATCCCGCCCTCTATTGAAAGAATCAATCCCGGCTATTCAAAAAGATGGTCGCCCAACTATGGCGAATGGCTCCAAATTTACGAATCTTGACTCAAATATTGCATCCAAATTATTCCATTATTGCGCCAAATGGCGAATGGCTCCAGCTAAAGCGGCATGGCTCAAATGGCTCAAACTAAATGGCGGATGGCGAATGGTTCCAGCTAAGACCTCAATGGCCGCTAATGTTCATAATCGAAGTGTGGGCGGCTTTTTTCACGACCTCATCGACCGCTTTAACGGCCCTAAAGCTACTTCTTGAACAGGTACGAGGAGGTATTGTCCAAATTGAGGCAAAAAGAGCAGAAGCCGGGTTCTCTTTGCGGTCGCTTTTGCTCTGATACAAAGGTACTACGAAAAAAGCACTACGAAACATATTTCAGAGATGTTTGTAGATTTCAGTAAGTGGATTTATGCCTAGTCTGTGTTCTAATTTTATTTGCTCAGCCAGAGGGTATTTATCAGCTGGAACCAGCGAAAATCCTGCTATATACTTTGTTCACAGCCAAGTTTGTCTTTGGCTTCTTTCGAGCAAGCATAACCAGGCTTGCAAAAACTGGAGTTATTGCGCATAACAGAGTTGGCAATATCAGATAAGAATCAATTGATCTATATTACCTCTGATATTTACCTTGTTATTCTTTTTCAGACTTATATTTTTGTATGCAGGAAGGACTTCAGTGTCCGTGTGTTTAGCCAAGAGAAAATGATTGCCAAGACCTCATGGCCAAAGCCCTACCTGCTTGTCAGGTAACCTTATTTTTGTTTTCCTGTTTTCCTGTATTGCCAAAGTTTTCTTGGAAAACTAAGATTCGGCTGTGTATGATAGGTTAGTTTTCAGCTCTAGAAGCATATTTGATCTATGAGCTAAATACTATGCTATGCATATTTGATCTATGAGCTAAATACTATGCTATCTGATATTTAATACAAAATCTGATAAAGGAGAAATTGTAGACATTTCTATAAAATTGGGAAGGAATACTGTTTTAACTCTGATCTTTAATAGAAAATCTGATAAAGGAGAAATATTAAACCATATGTTATTTTTAGCAAAAACAACACTAAAAAACAACGCATTGAATTTTATTAACAGAACTATCAATTTTCTATGCATAGACTTTTTATTAAAAAACTACACATTGTTTCTAGCATTTTCGGAACAATACTATGGGCGGTCTTTAAATGTTGTTTTTTTTGCAGAAACAACAGCAAAAAACTATACATTGAGCAAAATTTAGGGTTGTTGTGTACTAGACAAAAGTCTTACTAGAGAAACAGAGATACTATTGGTTAAGTAGAACACGAAACTTTATATTCATTAAAAGGAGGCTTACCGTGTTGATAAAGGGTTTGATTGGGTTGTGGGAGGCCAAGGGTTCAAGACCAAGTCCCCATAATCCACTTCTATATGATATGAAAGTTGCTATGTAGAGAAAATAAGATACTACGTGTGTGTAGTGGTAAGCGCCTAATGTTGGAGTTGGGAGGTCGCGGGTTGAAATTTGGGTTGAGGGGGCAGAAAAAAAATATTTATATGGGAAAAATATGACAAAGTTTTTATATGGCCGAAATACACGTTTTTATACAGATGCGCCGTTGGCAAAATACACGTTTCTTTTTTTATTCTAAGACGCCAAAATGCAAGCGGCACACTCTGTGCTCCTAGCTCCTTTTATGTCATTTTGATGCCGGATGCTGGTGCCTCTAGGGTAATTGGACTGTCCCTGATGCGTTGGCATAAAAATTGCCTCAATCCGAGTTACCTAGAGAAAATTATGGCCCGTGGAAACAAGAGACCTATTTTTTCTCTAAAAACTTAATATACTTGATTCTAAGGACACACCTTAACTCCTAACTAGCTTAATCCTCCCATAACTAGGTCAACATACATACTAGCTATGGACTTGAAACAGTTTATCCTAAATTAGAATCCCCTACTAACTACCAAACTAACGAGTTAGAATATAGCCAGTGCTATGATCTAGTCCACCAAAATGATGGCTCTGATACCATTGTGACGCTCCCTGAATTCATGCGATGCTTTCATCGTATAAATACGGGAAATTCCCCTCCCAAATCGCCATGGAAAGGCCCTCCGCCTGACTCGGACCACTTATGATGGCCAAGTTTCTGGGTGAAGGACACGGAGGTGTCATTCGTCCCACGCCTTCTATGCGAATCCTATATAGCGGAAGTGTACATATATGTTAGCACCTGGCAACAATACTAATAAATAACATACCACCACGAAGGGTGGCCCATCATCATCAATACAACTAACAATAGACTCCATGGGGTCGTCTCCACGGGGTGGCACTATAAATAAGGGCTCTACCCCGGGCTCAGACTCCATGAGATCATCTCAGGGCCTCAAGATAACAGTAGACAGGGATATAACATGGCATTGGCTAGCATAGAACAATGGCTAGTGTAGTCCACTCCATCCGCCCCTCCTGTGCACACTTTGCAGATAGGCTGAAACATGCTATGGCATGATTGTAGCCTTCCGGAGATGCAATCCTATGGAATCATCATATGAGACGACTACGAGTTACATCTCCCCGGGTCCAATGAGGCAGGATGGGATGAATCCCCTGCAGAATCACAATAGTTCCATGGGTGTGCTAGAGGATGTGTGCTACTAGATGCACAAGCATCCGTGCTCGACTTACCCCCCTAAATCTACGCCGAAATAAGGTCATTTTTCAGAAATAGCTAAGAGGGGCTTTTTAAGGAAGATCCTCTTCTAAACGATTATCCCTTCCAATGCTCAAAGTGGCTATCTTCCGTCCGTCAAGATCTTTCGATAAATGCTGACGAGAACAGACTATTGCTTCAGGAACTAGGTGATGCAGAAATCTATAAGGCGCTAAGTTCTCTAGCCTCTGGGAAATCCTCAGGGCCAATGGGTTCCCACCAGAGTTTTATGTGGAATTTTGGGATATCTTGGGTCCCTTCTTTGCCACTGCAGTCAAAGGAGCCTGGGCTGTTAGATATCTCCATCCAACCTTGGCAGCTGGATTCATCGCACTCATTCCAGAAGTAAGTAGGCCTCAAGCTATCAATGAATGGAGACCGATAGCATTGACCAATGTTTTGTACAAAGTAATCATGAAAGTAATAGCTACCCGAATTAAGCCAATATTGGATCATGTAATAGGGTATGAGCAATCAGCAATTCTTTCAAATAGGAACATCCTGGACAATTACTTGGCTGCCAGGAAGGGGCTTCATTGGTGTAAGCACTCAAGCCAGAAGTGTGTCTTGCTTAAACTTGACTTTTGCCGAGCCTATGACTCACTTAGATGGTGTGAATTAGAGGCTGTTATGGCACAAATGGGCTTGAAATGGACTTCATAAATCTAGTCATGGGGTTGAATAAGATGGCATCTGCATCAGTGCTAGTGAATGGCCAGCCCTCTGGTCTCTTTGACCTCAGGAAAGGAATTAGACAGGGCTGCCCTCTCGCCCCATAATTATTTCTGATTATGGCAAACCTTCTAACTTGCATGGTCAAGGATTTGGAGGCAAGAGGTACGGTAAATGGCTTAACTCTCCCTTGGATGACAGCTTCGAAGCCTTTCAGGATGCATTGGGTTCCTTTTTCTTTATTGCTGGAATAGGAATCAACCCAGCCAAGTGTGCTGTTATATGGCCTTTTGATGGGGCTGCTGATGCCAGGGTTAGGGCATGGAACTATCATGTAATAGCCGCCTCAGGGACTGTAAAGCTTCTGGGAATGCCTCTTAATCTAGCAGATAATCTAAAAGGGCTATGGACTCCTATCATAGAAACGATCCGAAAAAAGGTCAATCTATGGTCCTGTAAAGCTCTCTCAACAATGGGACGAGTGATAGTTGCAAAAGCAATCCTCAATGCCACGCATATCTACTATTCGTCGGCAATAGTGGCACAAAAGTATGTATATGACCAGATTTTGGTTATTATCCGTAAGTTCATATGGGGAAAAAAAGTGAAGGTGGCATGGTCAGAAGTGTGTCGAGACAGAAAGGATGGGGGCTTAGGATGTAAAGACCCAATGATTCAGGCAAAAGCGCTAGCGGCTAAGTTTGTTTGGCGGGCAATTCAGAAAGATAGATCTCCGGCAACTGACATAGTGAGATTTTGGCTTCAACAAGGCAAAATAAAAGGCAAACCCTCTACTCTGAGGGAGGAGATTGGGTCCCTCTTCTACAAGTTCACAATGGGCCCGGGCACATCTTCTGTAATGAGGAAAATTATGGGAGCCTGGCAAGAAGTGCAAGACCTTTTTCATGTGACTGATGCTTCATGCGAAGCTGGAGGTCTTACCATATTCTGGAATGTACAAATTTGGGAAAAGAACCAACTCCCACTAGCACTGGCACACCCTCGTATTTTTGTCAAATGGCGTGAGGCAGGAGTAACTAGAGTGGGGCACTTATGGGAAAGTGACAGATGGATCTTATGGACGAGACTAAGGGCCCTTGTTCCTACTGTAGGGGTAGGGGACAGAAGGGTGTTCAAAGAAATAATGAGAAATGTTACTATGCTCGCAAATATATTGCAGGGCCTGAGGAAAAATGGATGTGTGGGGATGAAGATGGCTATAAGGTCAGGAAAATATATGGTCTGCTGATGCCACCACCTCCACTTAAAGCAGCTGAAATATTGGGTTTAGATCAAACAGACACCAGAAGACTATTAACTAAGTCCTGGACTTCTCTGTGTTCAAGGAAGTTACAGTTTCTTTGTTGGAGCAGTCTACTGGACGGTTTGTGTAATATGACCTGGTTACTGAACAGAGACATAGTGCACCACAATCTTTGCCCATTGGGCTGTGGTGCCTCAGAGACACTGGATCACCTCTTCTTCTGTCCTAAAATAAGCGACTTCTGGAGATGGGTCAGTCCAATCATTGGGCTGGACATGCATCAATTATCATGGCCAGAAATCTTAGTCAGCCTAGGGGAAGATATCATCCATCTAACACTTACCAACATATCTCTTTGGTGTATATGGAAACACCGATGTGGAGTAGCTCTTGGTGGCTTAGTTACATCAGTAGACAGAATTAAGAATTAGTTCAACCAAGAGGTGGCTCTCATGGCCTTGGCTCATCACCGTAAGTTTGGATGCAACTACAACACAAAGCTGGACAAGATCGGAAGTCTGGTAGGGTTCTACTCGTTCTTCAGATGCCATTGGGACTCACATGCTGGATAAGTGATCAGCAGAGGCAAATCCGTTTTGAGTTTCAACTATCATGCAAAGGGGATATTCTTACATCCACCTTTCTTGGAAAGTGGCCAAAAGTACTAGGTAGTATCGGCCCTGGGAGAAGATGGGAGGTACCCAATAGTAACCTAGGGTTAGAGAAAAACTGGAACTGCTGCCATGGAGTACAAGACTATACTGGAGGGGTAACCCCATTAGCGATAATTCTTTCTATCTATCCCTAAAGGGAACATTCATTGTATAGTTTATTTATATCAATATACAAGTTATTATACTATGAGGGACTGTACAAATTCGACTAGAAGCCAAATGCAGTGCCATCCAACGAAGATCCTATAAAGATTCTCCAAGACTCTAAAAATTTTTTTACAAAATACTATGAGGTTCCATCAATGTTCGCTTATATTCCCCAAGATCCGCGGATTATTCCTCGAGGAATTGTACAAATTTGAGTAGAAGTCAAATTTAAAGTCATGTGATGAAGATTCTATAGAGATTCTCCCAGATTCTAGCAAGATTCTCTAGATACTCAAAGATTTTATGAAGATTCCCTTAGATTTCTTTTAGATTCTTAAAGATTCTCTTGAGATTCCCTTAGATTCCCAAAGATTATCCTAAGATTCCTCAAGATTCCATGTAGATTCTTCAAGATTTCCGTAGATTCTATGAAGATCCCCCTATAGAACACACCTAGTGTCAAAGATTCCCCTAGATCCCCTTGGATTCCCCCTAAATTCCCTAAAATTCCATAAACATCCCCTAGATTCTTAAGGTTCTACAAAGATTCCCCTAAATTTTCAAAGATTATCTGCAGATTCCTTTAGATTCCCTAAGATTCTACGTAGATTCTCCTAGATTCCCTTAGATTCTATCAAGATTCCACTAGATTCTCTAAGATTCCATCAAGATTCCCCTAGATTCTCAAACAATTTTTGAAGATTTGCTTAGATTCCCCTATACTCTTTTGATTCGCATAGATTCCTTAAGATTCTCGACATTTCCTTGATTCCAAAGGTTATCCCAAGATTCCTCTAGACTCCTTTAGATTCTTAAATATTCTCTTGAGATTACCTTAGATTCCCAAATATTATCCTAAGATTCCTCTAGATTCTCCAACATTCCATGTAGATTCTTCTAGATTCCCTTAGATTCTATGAAGATTCCCCTGTAGAACACATCTATTGTCAAAGATTCCCCTAGATTCCTTGGAATCTCTCGCGATTCCCTAAGATTCCACCAAGATTTCCCTCGATTCTTAAACCTTTTTTGAAGGTTTTCTTAAATTCCCCTAGATTCTTTTGAGATTCCAATAGATTCCTTAAGATTCTCTTGAGATTCCCTTGGTTTTCAAAGATTATCCCAAGATTCCTCTAGATTACCCAAGTTTCTACATAGATTCTCTCGGATTCCCTTAGATTCTATGAATATTCCCCTAGATTATCCAACATTGCACGGAATGATGCCAAACCACTACTCATTGGAAAGCATTTGATGAGAGGAATCCAACGGCGTGGGTCCCACTTTGATCCGAGACCTCCATCGCAAGATAAAGTCGTTTGAATGTGATGCAAAAAAAGAAGCTTCCAAGAAAGCTTCATAATTTAATGAGTTGCCACCTCACTATCTTTTCATTAAATAAAGGGTGCCACCTCACCTCCTTTAATATAAGAAATTCTAATTTAATAAGAAAATAAATGGCTACGATTTCTCCTCCCCCCTTTTGATCTAACGGTTAAGATTGGTTGCACCAAATCCACTTTTGAGGAAGCTTCCTTGCACCTTCCTTATAAAAATCAAGGGCCATGATTTTGCCTCCCCTTTTGATCCGATGGTCCAGGGATATGTTGCATGCCCTCATGCATGCCCCATGCATGACTCATCCATAATCCAATGGCTCACGTCATGCCACTCAATCAATGCCCCCAATCCGACGGTAGAGAAGCGTGTTACATATCCTTAACATGTCATATACACCATGGGTACATCGTTTTCAAGGCACACATAGAATAATTTTATATATATCAAGATTCTACGTAGATTCTCCTAGATTCCCTTAGATTCTACGTAGATTCTCCTAGATTCCCTTAGATTCTATCAAGATTCCACTAGATTCTCTAAGATTCCATCAAGATTCCCCTAGATTCTCAAACAATTTTTGAAGATTTGCTTAGATTCCCCTATACTCTTTTGATTCGCATAGATTCCTTAAGATTCTCGACATTTCCTTGATTCCAAAGGTTATCCCAAGATTCCTCTAGACTCCTTTAGATTCTTAAATATTCTCTTGAGATTACCTTAGATTCCCAAATATTATCCTAAGATTCCTCTAGATTCTCCAACATTCCATGTAGATTCTTCTAGATTCCCTTAGATTCTATGAAACACATCTATTGTCAAAGATTCCCTAGATTACTTGGAATCTCTCACATTCCCTAAGATTCCACCAAGATTTCCCTCGATTCTTAAACCTTTTTTTTGAAGGTTTTCTTAAATTCCCTAGATTCTTTTGAGATTCCAATAGATTCCTTAAGATTCTCTTGAGATTCCCTTGGTTTTCAAAGATTATCCCAAGATTCCTCTAGATTACCCAAGTTTCTACATAGATTCTCTCGGATTCCCTTAGATTCTATGAATATTCCCCTAGATTATCCAACATTGCACGGAATGATGCCAAACCACTACTCATTGGAAAGCATTTGATGAGAGGAATCCAACGGCGTAGGTTCCACTTTGATCCGAGACCTCCATCGCAAGATAAAGTCGTTTGAATGTGACGCAAAAAAAGAAGCTTCCAAGAAAGCTTCATAATTTAATGAGTTGCCACCTCACTATCTTTTCATTAAATAAAGGGTGCCACCTCACCTCCTTTAATATAAGAAATTCTAATTTAATAAGAAAATAAATGGCTACGATTTCTCCTCCCCCCTTTTGATCTAACGGTTAAGATTGGTTGCACCAAATCCACTTTTGAGGAAGCTTCCTTGCACCTTCCTTATAAAAATCAAGGGCCATGATTTTGCCTCCCCTTTTGATCCGATGGTCCAGGGATATGTTGCATGCCCTCATGCATGGCCATGCATGCCCCATGCATGACTCACCCATAATCCAATGGCTCACGTCATGCCACTCAATCAATGCCCCCAATCCGACGGTAGAGAAGCGTGTTACATATCCTTAACATGTCATATACACCATGGGTACATCGTTTTCAAGGCACACATAGAATAATTTTATATATATCAAGATTCTACGTAGATTCTCCTAGATTCCCTTAGATTCTACGTAGATTCTCCTAGATTCCCTTAGATTCTATCAAGATTCCACTAGATTCTCTAAGATTCCATCAAGATTCCCCTAGATTCTCAAACAATTTTTGAAGATTTGCTTAGATTCCCCTATACTCTTTTGATTCGCATAGATTCCTTAAGATTCTCGACATTTCCTTGATTCCAAAGGTTATCCCAAGATTCCTCTAGACTCCTTTAGATTCTTAAATATTCTCTTGAGATTACCTTAGATTCCCAAATATTATCCTAAGATTCCTCTAGATTCTCCAACATTCTATGTAGATTCTTCTAGATTCCCTTAGATTCTATGAAGATTCCCCTGTAGAACACATCTATTGTCAAAGATTCCCCTAGATTCCTTGGAATCTCTCGCGATTCCCTAAGATTCCACCAAGATTTCCCTCGATTCTTAAACCTTTTTTGAAGGTTTTCTTAAATTCCCTAGATTCTTTTGAGATTCCAATAGATTCCTTAAGATTCTCTTGAGATTCCCTTGGTTTTCAAAGATTATCCCAAGATTCCTCTAGATTACCCAAGTTTCTACATAGATTCTCTCTCATCTTCCTTTAGATTCTATGAATATTCCCCTAGATTATCCAACATTGCACCAATGATGCCAAACCACTACTCATTGGAAAGCATTTGATGAGAGGAATCAACGGCGTGGGTCCCACTTTGATCCAAGAGACCTCCATCGCAAAGATAAAGTCGCTTGAATGTGACGAAAAAGAAGCTTCCCAAGAAAGCTTCATAATTTAATGAGTTGCCACCTCACTATCTTTTCATTAAATAAAGGGTGCCACCTCACCTCCTTTAATATAAAAATTCTAATTTAATAAGAAAATAAATGGCTACGATTTCTCCTCCCCCCTTTTGATCTAACGGTTAAGATTGGTTGCACCAAATCCACTTTTGAGGAAGCTTCCTTGCACCTTCCTTATAAAAATCAAGGGCCATGATTTTGCCTCCCCCCTTTTGATCCATGGTCCAGGGGATATGTTGCATGCCCTCATGCATGGCCATGCATGCCCCATGCATGACTCATCCATAATCCAATGGCTCACGTCATGCCACTCAATCAATGCCCCCAATCCGACGGTAGAGAAGCATGTTACATATCCTTAACATGTCATATACACCATGGGTACATCGTTTTCAAGGCACACATAGAATAATTTTATATATATCATGATATCCTTACCCTCAACAACAACAACAACAACAACAACAACAACAACAACAACAACAACAACAACAACAACAACAACAATAATAATAATAATTCTCAGTTGCATATACACTGGCCATATACATTGTTCTGTCAAAATTGCCTCCTATTTGATTACATAAGTCCATCACCATCACCACATGTTTATTTTCTTTGTAATCTTCGTTCATCCCGGACGTGATAAGAAATGAACATCACTATTAACAAAACAACCATTGTTTAAAGTAGTTGTGCTCCTTTGTTACTCTTAGCTTATGGAAAATTGGTATTTTTGTAGATGGAAGGAGCAATAGAAACTATCAAATACCTAAGAAGTGGAGCAGCAACAATGGAAGCCACGTAGGTTACTTTTGTAGTGGTTAAGATGCTTTGGGAACTCTTTATCTTATTCTAATTCATCAAATAGAATTATAGGTGATTTGGATAAAACAACGGATGAAATAAATAAATCGACCGAGAACATGGTGCAGATATAAGAGGTTTAGAGATTTCAATATTCATAGATGTATATGCATTTTCGCTATGATTTTTGTTGTTATTATGATTGCAACTGCAGATCTACAAGCAAATTGTCTTTTTATGCTACAATCTTGTGTTGTTAAGATTCTTCAATCAATGTCGTTGTTGAATTTGTACATTCTATTAAAGTTTTATCTTATTACAAGCTGGAATATCAGGATTCAAATCCCTATTTGGTATATAATCATCACACAATACTTCATAGACCAGCAAATATAATGACCAATATTCTAACTATTGCATTATAATCATCACACAATACTTCATAGGCCAGCAAATATAATGACCAATATTCTAACTATTGCATTGACTAATAAAATACCGAATTACCTAATAAAAAAGATGACGATATATCTGACTAATAAGCCGACTAGGCCCCTGAGTATTAGTCTGATTAATTAATGACTAATAAACTGACTAATTCTCTGATTAATTTGCTGACTATTCAACTATGTCTGACTAATAAGCTGACGATTAGTTTGACGTTAAATCGTCACATAAAACTCGTATGTAGGGCTTGGGCAGTTGCTTGTTTTATGAAGTCTCTCTGATGATTATTCTAACATTTAGCCATCATTCTCTTGTAGTGCCAATAACTGCTAGTGACCGCATAGAACTAGAGATTATCGACTATGCTTGGGGAACTATCAAACAAGAAGAGGATACCCAATACTATCAAGACACCCGCGCATGTTCTTTGAGGCATCCGGCAGACTTTCAGAGAGGATGTCAATTAGTGTATGGAAACAATCATTGATGACAAGAAAGCCAAAATGGTCCATAAATTCGTATTGTCCAAAAATAATGAAATTTTGTTTAATGAATTTGCATTAGAAAATGTCAAAATAATGGAATCCATGGAATTAAAAGACAAATTGAAGGAATAAATAGGATAATGTAAAAAATTGAACGTGCTATTTGTTGGGGTGTGATCACAAGCTATTAGGACAAAGTCAGAGAGAGCCGACCAATCAATGCAGTAAAAATTAGAAAATCGTCATGTTTAGCTAGCTTAAATCTCAAAAAATATCGACCTGTTTTTTAGCCGTGGTTTTAATATACCAAGGGGGGAAAAATGCATGTGATTTGAACATGATGTAGTGGAGAATGAATGGGGAAGCCATTCTTGTCGCCCTTTTTATGACCCCCTGAGAATCGTGGGGCGTCGTTGGATGCTCCTTGATTCTGCTGTGTCTTGGCGCTGAGGGGGTGGGGGATGGGATGGCTGATCCCATTTTGTTCTCCAACACCAACCAAAGATAAACCGGATTCTACCGGTTTTTGCAAGTCTTTTTTCATTCTTGATCAGAATGGCTCAAGATTTTTCAAGAATGGTGACCTACTTTGCTTGATGGTATCTGAAATTTAAGGGACAGTTGACGAGTTCTGTTTTACCCTTTCCAAATTGTTAATCCATGATTGTGCTAAAAAAGTCAACAGGCTATTTAGGCTTATAATATCCAAGAACGTGGTAGACGCTCAAATTATAGTCACCCGATTTGGGTTAGACTCCCAAGGACTGGAAACCTTCCCCATTTTCTTCCATAAAAACCTCCCCAGCTTTCGGCCAAAGCCTGGGGAGGTTTCCAATTTTGCTAACCTGGGGAGGTTTCTATAAGATTCTAAAAATATAATAATCTTTCTATTTATGACAAGCAGCTATTCATAATGAACCAGACGTCCAAATTTAATCCTTTCTTTTAGTATACCTTTTCCATTTCGGTTCTACATGCACATTCTTGAAGCAGATTTCTGGAGCGGCATCCCTCTTTGGCGTTTCAGTTTGTTGGCGGATTTGTGTTATTGGATTGTTGGCGGATCGTTTTGCACATTAGTTTGTTTTGGTTTGATTGAGCAGGGGAGTGAGAATCGAGCCTCTGGGGAAGATGAGCGGCATTTAGAGCTGAAGAGGGCGCCTGGATTGGGTCGGAAATCAGGAGGTTTCCAATTTCAACAATCGCTCAAATTATATGGCTGAAGATGACTGAAGATTGCGTGTACTGAAGATGCAGCAATGTTTATGGCTCTTGCTGCTGCTGTGGATTTGAGCATTCATGCTTGCCTACCTTTTTCTGGCAGATTAAGCAAAGAGCTTTTCTGACAGATTAAGCAAAGAGCTTTAAGCAAAAAGCAAAGAGATCAAGCAAAGAGCTCTGCAGATTAATGTTTTTTTTTTATTTCCGGCTTGCACACAAATTAAGGTTTTTTTATTTCCGGCTTGCACATAATCCTCCCCTGTCTCTTTACCAGATTCAAGTATTGAGTTCTCAGATTCGTCTAAGTGTTCAAGCACTTCTTCCCTGTCATCTCAAGATCAAGCAAAGAGCTTTTTCTAGCAGATTAAGCAAAGAGCAAAGAGATTAAGCAAAGAAAACGGTCATTAGAAAATAGTCATTAATTCAAAATTTTTAACTTTTCACCAGATTCAAGTATTGTGTTCTCAGGTTCGTCTAAGTGTTCAAGCACTTCTTCCTTGTCTTCTCAAGATAAAACAAAGAGCTTTGGCTGATTAAGCAAAGAGCAAAGAGATTTAAGAAAAGAAAACAGTCATTAGAAAATAGTCAATTTAAAATTTTTAACTTTTCAAAAAAAAATAGTCATTGATTCTGGCAACCACGGACGGAGTGCGCCTCGTCATTAAGACGCACGAGGACCGAGATGCACGAGGGTCTTCTTGCAAATTTAGAGAAGAGCTTTTTTTTTTTTTTTTTTTTTTTTTTTTTTACTTTTATGGAAACCTCCCCACCTCTCCATGGAAACCTCCCATTTTTTCTTAATTGGAAACCTCCCCAGGTCATGCCCAGAAAGATGAGGAGGTTTCCACGAAAAGGTGGGAAGGTTTCCACGGAAAGGTGGGGAAGTTTCCATGGAAACCTCCCTCTTTTCCGTACAAGGAAAGTTGGGGAGGTTTCCACGGAAAGTTGGGGAGGTTTCCAGGGAAAGTGGGGAGGTTCCATGGAAAGTTGGGGAGGTTTCCATTGAAGTCCAACTCGGGCGTAGAAGAATTGTACACTAGGCCTACACTTTTTTCAACCTTAGCCAATCCTTCCTGATGAGAACAAAATTGGATCTTGCATTACCTTTGCATTCCCGAGAAGAGCTTTTTTTTTTTTTACTTTTATGGAAGCCTCCCCACCTCTCCATAGAAACCTCCCTTTTCTTCTTAATTGGAAACCTCTCCAGGTCATGCCCAGAAAGATGAGGAGGTTTCCACGGAAAGGTGGGAAGGTTTCCACGGAAAGGTGGGGAAGTTTCCATGGAAACCTCCCTCTTTTCTGATGTGGAGACCTCTTCGACTGTACAAGGAAGTTAGGAGGTTTCCACGGAAAGTTGGGGAGGTTTCCAGGGAATGTGGGGAGGTTCCATGGAAAGTTGGGGAGGTTTCCATTGAAGTCCAACTCGGGCGTAGAAGAATTGTACACTAGGCCTAATGTTGTACACTTTTTTCAACCTTAGCCAATCCTTCCTATTGTAATCAAAGATCAATTTTTTGTTCTCATCTAATTTCTTCCTTAAAATTATCATCGATGACACGCTGTATTCATGGCATTTATGGCGGGCATCTAATTATGAGCATATGACACATTGCATTTATGGCGGGCGTCAAGAGGCATTTAAAGTCGGTGTCATTTAATCAGAGCATTAAATGAGAGGAAGAAGAACCTTCTTAAGTTCTTACCCAAGACCTTGAGACACTCAGAGGGACTGAGGCCCGGTTCGATAGCGGGCTCCATTGGGGTTCCTCCCGGAATCGTTACATCACGCATTCTTAATCATTGTAGGCCCTAAACCTATAGCCGGCCGTTCTGCGGCAAGTTACGGCCATTTGTTTGCTCAACCTTAGCCAATAAGTATAATTCAAGAACATTCTAGATCACGATTCTAAATCATTGTAGGCCCTAAACCGAGTAGCCTGAAATCCCAGGCCCGTTAAAGATCGGCCATTTTGTTTGCTCTTTGCTCAAATTTCTTCCTCTCATGGATTTCTAAGGCGTAGCTTGCTTCATTCCTCAAGAATCGCTTATTGCGTCTTCTCAAGAATTGCTCATTTCAACTCGATAGCTCTATCGGGATGAAGTTAGCTTTCTATCTCTTCACCATTTTACTACAGGTCGGAAAAGCTAGTCTATCAAAAGGATCCAATCTGAGAATCCCTTCGTCCATATATGGCCAAATCGTTCAAAGATCGGGACGCAAACAACACTCTCATAGCCAACCATCGATTCTGTCTTGGTTTCTCCGGGTTCTCACAACATAACCTTGTTTTGGCATCTCCTTGTTATATTTTTTATAAGCATATTTATCCGTTTGCTTTCACATTGATCCGCTTGTTTCGGCTTTGCGGATATATGGAAGCCCCCTTTTTCATCCCATGTTTTTTAGAACATAAAGCGAATTGTCATTTGAAATATGTTGCGGAACATAAAGCGGGCAGATTAGGATTGGAATATCTTTGTGTGGTTGGTCTTTGTTACAATCGAATTACTTATCTCAGCCTGCTTCTATGCTTGAGCTCGCGCCATTTTTTAGGCAAAGAACATATTCTCTCAATACTTTTGCCACATTATTGGCGTGAACATATTCTTCAATACTACAACATTTGCTCTCGTATGCTTTGAAAACAACAAGAAGTTAAAGAAGTTATGTAGTATTTCAAATTGAAATATATACTATGTTTAATTTTTAAGAATAGAATAGGTTTTTAGCGTCCACGGAGACCAATTGGTTTTTAAGACAATGCAAAAATTCCTTTGTTTTACTAATGTAGTGTAATTCTCTTTCCTCGTGACAACCGGAAACAATCGTATTTCTTAAGTTTCTTATATTTATTGTTTTTGTTTGAATGCAACAAATTGTTTCTTTAAAACTACATTAAAAAATGTGTTATTGTACAAAAAACAACACGTGGAAGGATGAAAATAACGTGGATAATTGAAGAAAAACTATGCTAGAGATGTTACATATGAAGACCATGCATTGTTTTTAGGTGAAGACCACGTCTAAAAATTATGTGTTGTTTTTGTTTCTGAGCTAAAACCACACATAAAACTATGCGTTGTTTCTCTATAAAAACTACAGGGAAAACCACACATAAAAATTACGCATTGTTTTTGTCTAAAATCCACGCATGAAAACTACACGTCTTTTGTGTGTGAAAAACCACACTAAAAAAATACGAGTTGTTTCTAGCATTTTCGGAACATTACAACACATGGTCTTTATATGTTGTTTTTTTGCAAAAATGACAGCAAAAAACAACACATTGGGCAGCTTTTGGGGTTATAGTGCTCTGTCTGAGCGATCTAGCTCGTTAGTTTCCCTTTCTAGCTTCATCTTCTAGCAGTTCAGCAGGATGGTCGAGTTCAGGGCAGGAGGAGCGAGCCAAGGATCAGGTATTTAGTCAATTTAATAGCCTAAACCGTCTTCTAGTCATCGAATCAGTAGGTTTAGCCTATTAAATTGCCCATAGCAGCCATTTAGATCCCAGATACCAAAGAACCTAACTCTATGATATAGATTAGATCTTGTTCTTTAGTTCTTCTGTGATATGTATGATGACGTATCTCTATGGACTCATTGTATTGGGAAGGGGGGTAGAGACCCTAAAGCCTGGTAGTTGATGCTCCTAGCTAGCCTCTTTAGCACACTGTAAATTCGGCCTGTGTACAAGAGCCACACCTGGTTGTGGGTGAAGGGGCCAGACTGGCTTATAAGGAGGTTCGTGTTCTGACTCTTGAACGATCCCTCTGGTGTGTAAGGTGTACCGGGGATCACTGTGGACTAGGTCTAATGGCTTGCCACTGCGTGTGGGCAAGGCATGGGCTCGACACCCGTGGAGTGATGCGTCACTCTCCATTGGGTTCAAGTCGAATAAGGGCAGTGGCCCTCTAGTCACTTTGAGTCAGCATGTAGATCTCTGGAGGGAGTGATCCCTACCTGCCCCATCGGAACTGGGGAGATGCAACCCGGGGAATAGCCCCCCCTTGGCTATGGATCCCGGCCCGGGCCTCTGATCAAGTCCCAACACTTTTCAACCTACTCTGCAAAGTGTGAGGAGGGGCAGATGGAGTGGACTACCCTAAGCCATGTTCTTATGCCAGCCAAATCCATTGCCATGAATTAAATGCCGCAATGACCTCCGAGAGACAAGCTTGCCGGTCCATCCCCGTGGTCCGAGCATTGGGTAGGATTCCACATGTGATGTGCTGATCTTTGTCTATGCATATATGTGGTGAACCATCGCCGTGATGGTCTTATGATGTTGATGTATGTACTACCTACATGTATGTTTACGCCCGCAGCTAGGTCGACCACGAGGGAGACATGGTAAAATGACCCTTCATTCTTCCCACCGGAACTCTTCAAGGTTGCAAAGGATACGTGGAGGGCCCTATATTAGCATGGAGCTGGGGGGGATGAACTCCTATTTGTATACGGTGAGTGCACCTTATATGAGTAGGGGATGTCACAATAATCATCACACAATACTTCATAGACCAAAGAAATATAATGACCAATATTTTAACTATTGCATTATAATCATCACACAATACTTCATAGACCAGCAAAATATAATGACCAATATTCTAACTATTGCATTGACTAATAAAATACCGAATTACCTAATTAAAAAGATGATTTATATATCCGACTAATAAGCCGATTAGGCCCCCGAGTATTAGTCTCGATTAATTAATGACTAATAAACCCGACTAATTCTCGATTAATTTGTTGACTATTCAAATATGTCTGACTAATAAGGCGACGATTATTCCGGCGTTAAATCGTCACATAAAACTTCGTTATGTATAATCGCCGAATAAGGGCTTGTGCAGTTGCTTGTTTTATAAGTCTCTCTGATGATTATTCTAACATTTAGCCATCATTCTCTTGTAGTCCCAATAACTGCTAGTGACCGCATAGAACTAGAGATTATCGACTATGCTTGGGAACTATCAAACAAGAAGAGGATACCCAATACTATCAAGATACCCGTGCATGTTGCTGAGGCATCTGCAGCACTCGCAGAGGATGTCAATTAGTGTATGGAAACAGTCATTGATGACAGAAAGCCAAAAATGGTCCATAAATTCAGGTATTGTCCAAAAATAATGAAATTTTGCTTAATGAATTTGCATTAGAAAATGTCAAAATAATGGAATCCATGGAATTAAAAGACAAATTGAAGGAATAAATAGGATAATGTAAAAAATTGGAACGTGCTATTTGTTGGGGTGTGATCGCAAGCTATTAGGACAAAGCTGTAGAGAGCCGACCAATCAATGCAGTAAAAATTAGAAAATCGTCATGTTTAGCTAGCTTAAATCTCAAAAATATCGACCCTGTGTTTTTTTTAGCCGCGGTTTTAATATACCAAGGGGGGAAAATGCATGTTATTTGAACATGATGTAGTGGAGAATGAATGGGGGAAGCCATTCTTGCTGCCCTTATGACCCATGAGATCGTGGAGCATGGTTGGATGCCCTTGATTCTACAGTGTCTTATGGGGGGATGGGATGGCTGATCCCATTTTGTTCTCCAACATCAACCAAAGATAAACCGGATTCTACCGGTTTTTGCAAGTCTTTTTTCATTCTTGATCAGAATGGCTCAAGATTTTTCAAGAATGGTGACCTACTTTGCTTGATGGTATCTGAAATTTAAGGGACAGCTTGACGAAGTTACGCTTTTACCCTTTCCAAATTGTTAATCCATGATTGTGCTAAAAAGTCAATGGCTATTTAGTCTTATAATATCCAAGAACGTGGTAGATGCTCAAATTATAGTCACCCGATTTGGGTTAGACTCCCAAGGACTGGAAACCTTCCCCATTTTCTTCCATAAAACCTCCCGCCTTTTCGCCAAAGCCCGGGAGGTTTCCACCTTTGCTAACCTGGGGAGGTTTCTATAAGATTCTAAAAATATAATAATCTTTCTATTTATGACAAGCAGCTATTCATAATGAACCAGACGTCCAAATTTAATCCTTTCTTTTAGTATACCTTTTCCATTTCGGTTCTACATGCACATTCTTGAAGCAGCATTGAGCGGCATCCACCTCTTTGGCGCTTCGGTTTGTTGAAGGATTTGTGTTATTGGATTGTTGGCGGATCGTTTTGCACATTAGTTTGTTTTGGTTTGATTGAGCAGGGGAGTGAGAATCGAGCCTCTGGGGAAGATGAGCGGCATTTAGAGCTGAAGAGGGCGCCTGGATTGGGTCGGAAATCAGGAGGTTTCCAATTTCAACAATCGCCAAATTATATGGTCAAGATGATCAAGATTGCGTAGAATCAAGATGCAAAGAATGTTTATGGCTCTTCTTTAACAACATTGTGGATTTGAGCATTCATGCTTGCCTACCTTTTTCTGGCAGATTAAGCAAAGAGCTTTTCTGGCAGATTAAGCAAAGAGCTTTAAGCAAAAAGCAAAGAGATCAAGCAAAGAGCTCGCAGATTAATGTTTTTTTATTTCCTATTGCACACAAATTAAGGTTTTTTTTTTTCCAGGCTTGCACATAATCCTCCCCGCCTCTTTACCGGATTCAAGTATTGAGTTCTCGATTCGCTGCCCAAGTGTTCAAGCACTTCTTCCCCCGGCATCTCAAGATCAAGCAAAGAGCTTTTTCTAGCAGATTAAGCAAAGAGCAAAGAGATTAAGCAAAGAAAACGGTCATTAGAAAATAGTCATTAATTCAAAATTTTTAACTTTTCACCAGATTCAAGTATTGTGTTCTCAGGTTCATCTAAGTGTTCAAGCACTTCTTCCCTGTCATCTCAAGATAAAGCAAAGAGCTTTGGCTGATTAAGCAAAGAGCAAAGAGATTTAAGAAAAGAAAACAGTCATTAGAAAATAGTCAATTTAAAATTTTTAACTTTTCAAAAAAAAATAGTCATTGATTCTGGCAACCACGGACGGAGTGCGCCTCGTCATTAAGACGCACGAGGACAGAGATGCACGAGGGTCTTCGTGCAAATTTAGAGAAGAGCCTTTTTTTTTTTTTTTTTTACTTTTATGGAAACCTCCCCACCTCTCCATGGAAACCTCCCATTTTTTTTTAATTGGAAACCTCCCGTGTCATGCCCGAAAGATGAGGAGGTTTCCACGGTGGTGGGAAGGTTTCCACCTGGAAGTTTCCATGGAAACCTCCCTCTTTTCCGTACAAGGAAAGTTGGGGAGGTTTCCACGGAAAGTTGGGGAGGTTTCCAGGGAAAGTGGGGAGGTTCCATGGAAAGTTGGGGAGGTTTCCATTGAAGTCCAATTCGGCAAGGAAGAATTGTACACTAGGCCTACACTTTTTCAACCTTAGCCAATCCTTCCCGATGAGAACAAAATTGGATCTTGCATTACAATCGCATTCCCCGAGAAGAGCTTTTTTTTTTTTATGGAAGCCTCCCCACCTCTCCATAGAAACCTCCCTTTTCTTCTTAATTGGAAACCTCTCCAGGTCATGCCCAGAAAGATGAGGAGGTTTCCACGGAAAGGTGGGAAGGTTTCCACGGAAAGGTGGGGAAGTTTCCATGGAAACCTCCCTCTTTTCTGATGTGGAGACCTCTTCGACTGTACAAGGAAAGTTAGGGAGGTTTCCACGGAAAGTTGGGGAGGTTTCAATGTGGGAGGTTCCATGGAAAGTTGGGGAGGTTTCATTGAAGTCCAACTCGTTTGTACACTAGGCCTAATGTTGTACACTTTTTTCAACCTTAGCCAATCCTTCCTATTGTAATGCAGTATCCAATTTTTGTTCTCATCTAATTTCTTCCTTAAAAATTATCATCGCATGACACGTTGCATTCATGGCATTTATGGCGGGCATCTAATTATGAGCATATGACACATTGCATTTATGGCGGGCGTCAAGAGGCATTTCTGGAAGTCAGTGTCATTTAATACAGAGCATTAAATGAGAGGAAGAAGAACCTTCTTAAGTTCTTACCGGGCGGCACTGAGACACTCGAGAGGGACCGATTCTCGATAAGCGGGCTCAGATTGGGGTTCCTCCCCGAATCCGGTACATCACGCATTCTTAATCATTGTAGGCCCTAAACCGAATAGCCACCGCTCATGGCCTTTTTAAGTTCGCCATTTGTTTGCTCAACCTTAGCCAATAAGTATAATTCAAGAACATTCTAGATCACGATTCTAAATCATTGTAGGCCCTAAACCGAGTAGCCCGAAATCCCAAAATTTTTTTCAAAGCTTAAGATCTGGCCATTTGTTTGCTCTTTGCTCAAATTTCTTCCTCTCATGGATTTCTAAGGCGTAGCTTGCTTCATTCCTCAAGAATCGCTTATTGCAGTCTTCTCAAGAATTGCTCATTTCAACTCTGATAGCAGCTCTATCAGGATGAAGTTAGCTTTCTATCTCTTCACCATTTTACTACAGGTCGGAAAAGCTAGTCTATCAAGGATCCAATACAGAATCCCTTCGTCCATATATGGCCAAATCGTTCCAGTATCTGACGCAAACAACACTCTCATAGCCAACCATCGATTCTGTCTTGGTTTCTCTGGGTTCTCACAACATAACCTTGTTTTTGGCATCTCCCTTGTTATATTTTTTTTATAAGCATATTTGTCCTTTTGCTTTCACATTGATCTGCTTGTTTCTGGCTTTGCAGATATATGGAAGCCCCCTGTTTTTCATCCAATGTTTTTAGAACATAAAGCGAATTGTCATTTGAAATATGTTGCAGAACATAAAGCGGGCAGATTGGGATTGGAATATGCTGGCAGGTTGGTCTTTGTTACAATCTGAATTACTTATCTCAGCCTGCTTCTATGCTTGAGCTCGCCACATTTTTAGGCAGCAACATATTCTCTCAATACTTTGCCACATTATTGGCAGCAACATATTCTTCCAATACTACAACATTGCTACTGTATGCTTTGAAAACAACAAGAAGTTAAAGAAGTTATGTAGTATTTCAAATTGGAAATATATACTATGTTTAATTTTTAAGAATAGAATAGGTTTTTAGCGTCCACGGAGACCAATTGGTTTTTAAGACAATGCAAAAATTCCTTTGTTTTACTAATGTAGTGTAATTCTTTCCTCGTGACAACCTAAACAATCAGATTTTTAAGTTTCTTATATTTATTGTTTTTGTTTGAATGCAACAAATTGTTTCTTTAAAACTACATTAAAAAATGTGTTATTGTACAAAAAACAACACGTGGAAGGATGAAAATAACGTGGATAATTGAAGAAAAACTATGCTAGAGATGTTACATATGAAGACCATGCATTGTTTTTAGGTGAAGACCACGTCTAAAAATTATGTGTTGTTTTTGTTTCTGAGCTAAAACCACACATAAAACTATGCGTTGTTTCTCTATAAAAACTACAGGGAAAACCACACATAAAAATTACGCATTGTTTTTGTCTAAAATCCACGCATGAAAACTACACGTCTTTTGTGTGTGAAAAACCACACTAAAAAAATACGAGTTGTTTCTAGCATTTTCTGAACATTACAACACATGGTCTTTATATGTTGTTTTTTGCAAAATGACAAAGAAAAAAAACAACACATTGAGCAGCTTTTGGGGTTATAGTGCTCTGTCTGAGCGATCTAGCTCGTTAGTTTCCCTTTCTAGCTTCATCTTCTAGCAGCTCAACAGGATGGTCGAGTTCATGGCAGGAGGAGCGAGCCAAGGATCAGGTATTTAGTCAATTTAATAGCCTAAACCGCCTTCTAGTCATCGAATCAAAAGAGGGTTTAGCCTATTAAATTGCCCATAGCAACCATTTAGATCCCGTGATACTAAGATCTAACTAAAGAACCTAACTCTATGATATAGATTAGATCTTGTTCTTTAGTTCTTCTGTGATATGTATGATGACGTATCTCTATGGACTCATTGTATTGGGAAGGGGGGTAGAGACCCTAAAGCCCGGTAGTTGATGCTCCTAGCTAGCCTCTTTAGCACACCAGAAATTACCTGTGGTACAAGAGCCACACCGGTTGTGGGTGAAGGGGCCGACCGGCTTATAAGGAGGTTCGTTCTTCGACTTGAACGATCCCTCCGGGTGTGTAAGGTGCCACCGGGATCACCGTGGGACTAGGGTCTAATGGCTTGCCACCGCGGTGGGCAAGGCATGGGCTCGACACCCGGGGAGTGATGCGCCTCTCCATTGGGTTCAAGTCGAATAAGGGCAAAGGGGCCCTCTAGTCACTTTGAGTCAAGATGTAGATCTCTGAGGGAGTGATCCCACCGCCCCATCGAAATCGGGAGATGCAACCCAGTGAATAGCCCCTTTGGCTATGGATCCGTGCGCCTCTGGCCAAGTCCCAACACTTTTCAACCTACTCGCAGTGTGAGGAGGGGCAGATGGAGTGGACTACCCTAAGCCATGTTCTTATGCCAGCCAAATCCATTGCCATGAATTCTGTCTGCAATGACCTCTGGAGACCCAAGCTTGTCAGTCCATCCCTGTGTCCGAGCATTGGGTAGGATTCCACATGTGATGTGCTGATCTTTGTCTATGCAGATATGTGGTGAACCATCCTTCGTGATGGTCTTATGATGTTGATGTATGTACTACTGACATGTATGTTTACGCTTCCGCAGCTAGGTCGACCCTGAGGGAGACAGGGTAAATGACCCCTTCATTCTTCCCACTGGAACTCTTCAAGGTTGCAGTGATACGTGGAGGGCCCTATATTAGCATGGAGCTGGTATGGGGGATGAACTCCTATTTGTATACGGTGAGTGCACCTTATATGAGTAGGGGATGTCACAATAATCATCACACAATACTTCATAGACCAGCAAATATAATGACCAATATTTTAACTATTGCATTATAATCATCACACAATACTTCATAGACCAGCAAATATAATGACCAATATTCTAACTATTGCATTGACTAATAAAATACCGAATTACCTAATTAAAAAGATGACGATATATCTGACTAATAAGCCGACTAGGCCCCTGAGTATTAGTCTGATTAATTAATGACTAATAAACTGACTAATTCTCTGATTAATTTGCTGACTATTCAAATATGTCTGACTAATAAGCTGACGATTATTCTGACGTTAAATCGTCACATAAAACTCGTATGTATAATCGTCAGGAATAAGGGCTTGTGCAGTTGCTTGTTTTATAAGTCTCTCTGATGATTATTCTAACATTTAGCCATCATTCTCTTGTAGTCCCAATAATCGCTAGTGACCGTGATAGAACTAGAGATTATCGACTATGCTTGGGAACTATCAAACAAGAAGAGGATACCCAATACTATCAAGATACCCGCATGTTGTTGTTTGAGGCATCCGCAAAGACTCGCAGAGGATGTCAATTAGTGTATGGAAACAAATATTGATGACGTAAAAGCCAAAATGGTCCATAAATTCGTATTGTCCAAAAAATAATGAAATTTTGCTTAATGAATTTGCATTAGAAAATGTCAAAATAATGGAATCCATGGAATTAAAAGACAAATTGAAGGAATAAATAGGATAATGTAAAAATTGGAACGTATATTTGTTGGGGTGTGATCGCAAGCTATTAGGACAAAGTCAGAGAGCCGACCAATCAATGCAAAAAAAAATTAGAAAATCGCCATGTTTAGCTAGCTTAAATCTCAAAAATATCGACTCGTGTTTTTTTTAGCCGTGGTTTTAATATACCAAGGGGGAAAATGCATGTGATTTGAACATGATGTAGTGGAGAATGAATGGGGAAGCTATTTTTGTCGCTCTTTATGACCTTACAGAATCGTGGGAGCATCGCTGGATGCCCTTGATTCTACAAAATCTCTATGGGGGATGGGATGGTTGATCCCATTTTGTTCTCCAACATCAACCAAAGATAAACCGGATTCTACCGTTTTTGCAAGTCTTTTTTTCATTCTTGATCGTAATGGCTCAAGATTTTTCAAGAATGGTGACCTACTTTGCTTGATGGTATCTCGAAATTTAAGGGACAAATTGACGAAGTTCTCGCTTTTACCCTTTCCAAATTGTTAATCCATGATTGTGCTAAAAAGTCAATGTGCTATTTAGTCTTATAATATCCAAGAACGTGGTAGACGCCAAATTATAGTCACCCGACGGTTAGACTCCCAAGGACCGAAACCTTCCCCATTTTTTTTCATAAAAACCTCCCCTTTCGCCAAAGCCCGGAGGTTTCCACCTTTTGCTAACCTCGGGAGGTTTCTATAAGATTCTAAAAATATAATAATCTTTCTATTTATGACAAGCACTATTCATAATGAACCGTGACGTCCAAATTTAATCCTTTCTTTTTAGTATACCTTTTCCATTTCGGTTCTACATGCACATTCTTGAAGCAGATTTCTGGAGCGGCATCCCTCTTTGGCGTTTCAGTTTGTTGGCGGATTTGTGTTATTGGATTGTTGGCGGATCGTTTTGCACATTAGTTTGTTTTGGTTTGATTGAGCAGGGGAGTGAGAATCGAGCCTCTGGGGAAGATGAGCGGCATTTAGAGCTGAAGAGGGCGCTGGATTGGGTCGGAAATCGAGGTTTCCAATTTCAACAATCGCCAAATTATATGGTCAAGATGATCAAGATTGCGTAGGTAATCAAGATGCAAAGAATGTTTATGGCTCTTGTCGCCGGTTGTGGATTTGAGCATTCATGCTTGCCTACCTTTTTCTGGCAGATTAAGCAAAGAGCTTTTCTGACAGATTAAGCAAAGAGCTTTAAGCAAAAAGCAAAGAGATCAAGCAAAGAGCTCGCAGATTAATGTTTTTTTTTTCCCTTGCACACAAATTAAGGTTTTTTATTTCCGCTTGCACATAATCCTCCCCTCCTTTTACCGATTCAAGTATTGAGTTCTCGATTCGCCTAAGTGTTCAAGCACTTCTTCCCCCCATCTCAAGATCAAGCAAAGAGCTTTTTCTAGCAGATTAAGCAAAGAGCAAAGAGATTAAGCAAAGAAAAACTGGCCATTAGAAAATAGTCATTAATTCAAAATTTTTAACTTTTCACCAGATTCAAGTATTGTGTTCTCAGGTTCGTCTAAGTGTTCAAGCACTTCTTCCCTGTCATCTCAAGATAAAGCAAAGAGCTTTGGCTGATTAAGCAAAGAGCAAAGAGATTTAAGAAAAGAAAACAGTCATTAGAAAATAGTCAATTTAAAATTTTTAACTTTTCAAAAAAAAATAGTCATTGATTCTGGCAACCACGGACGGAGTGCGCCTCGTCATTAAGACGCACGAGGACAGAGATGCACGAGGGTCTTCGTGCAAATTTAGAGAAGAGCCTTTTTTTTTTTTTTTTTTTTTTTTTTTATGGAAATCCTCCTCATTTTTCCATGGAAACCTCCCATTTTTTTTTTTAATTGGAAACCTCCCCGTGTCATGCCCAAAGATGAGGAGGTTTCCACTAAAAGGTGGGAAGGTTTCCACTGAAGCAGGGAGTCCATGGAAACCTCCCTCTTTTCCGTACAAGGAAAGTTGGGGAGGTTTCCACGGAAAGTTGGGGAGGTTTCCAGGGAAAGTGGGGAGGTTCCATGGAAAGTTGGGGAGGTTTCCATTGAAGTCCAACTCGGGCGTAGAAGAATTGTACACTAGGCCTACACTTTTTTCAACCTTAGCCAATCCTTCCTGATGAGAACAAAATTGATAATCGTGATTACACCGCATTCCCGAGAAGAGCTTTTTTTTTTTTTTACTTTTATGGAACCCACCTCTCCAAACCATAGAAACCTCCCTTTTCTTCTTAATTGGAAACCTCTCCGTGTCATGCCCGTGAAGATGAGGAGGTTTCCACGGAAAGGTGGGAAGGTTTCCACGGAAAGGTGGGGAAGTTTCCATGGAAACCTCCCTCTTTTCTGATGTGGAGACCTCTTCGACTGTACAAGGAAAGTTAGGGAGGTTTCCACGGAAAGTTGGGGAGGTTTCCAGGGAATGTGGGGAGGTTCCATGGAAAGTTGGGGAGGTTTCCATTGAAGTCCAACTCGGGCGTAGAAGAATTGTACACTAGGCCTAATGTTGTACACTTTTTTCAACCTTAGCCAATCCTTCCTATTGTAATGCAGTATCCAATTTTTGTTCTCATCTAATTTCTTCCTTAAAAATTATCATCGCATGACACGCTGTATTCATGGCATTTATGGCGGCATCTAATTATGAGCATATGACACATTGCATTTATGGCGGCCCAAGAGGCATTTCTCGAAGTCGCTGTCATTTAATACAGAGCATTAAATGAGAGGAAGAAGAACCTTCTTAAGTTCTTACCGGGCGGCACCGAGACACTCGAGAGGGACTGATTCTCGAGAAGCGGCTCCGTGATTGGGGTTCCTCCCCGTAATCCCACATCACGATTCTTAATCATTGTAGGCCCTAAACCGAATAGCCACCGCTCAAGCCTTTAAGTTCGCCATTTGTTTGCTCAACCTTAGCCAATAAGTATAATTCAAGAACATTCTAGATCACGATTCTAAATCATTGTAGGCCCTAAACCGAGTAGCCCCGAAATCCCAGCCGCTTCTGCAGCTTTAAGATCCGCCATTTGTTTGCTTTTGCTCAAATTTCTTCCTCTCATGGATTTCTAAGGCGTAGCTTGCTTCATTCCTCAAGAATCGCTTTATTGCGCCTTTTCTCAAGAATTGCTCATTTCAACTCGATAGCAAAAATCTATCAGATGAAGTTAGCTTTCTATCTCTTCACCATTTTACTACAGGTCGGAAAAAAGCTAGTCTATCAAGGATCCAATATGTAATCCCTTCGGCCCATATATGGCCAAATCGCTCCAAGATCCGACGCAAACAACACTCTCATAGCCAACCATCGATTCTGCCTTGGTTTCTCCGGGTTCTCACAACATAACCTTATTTTTGGCATCTCCCTTTGTTATATTTTTTTTTATAAGCATATTTGTCCTTTTGCTTTCACATTGATCCGCTTGTTTCGGGCTTTGCGTATATATGGAAGCCCCCCGCTTTTCATCCAATGTTTTAGAACATAAAGCTTTAATTGTCATTTGAAATATGTTGCGTAACATAAAGCCGCGATTGGGATTGGAATATGTCGGGCAAGTTGGTCTTTGTTACAATCAATTACTTATCTCACCGCTTCTATGCTTGAGCTCGCCACATTTTTAGGCAAAGAACATATTCTCTCAATACTTTGCCACATTATTGGCAAAAGAACATATTCTTCCAATACTACAACATTGCATCATCAGATGCTTTGAAAACAACAAGAAGTTAAAGAAGTTATGTAGTATTTCAAATTGGAAATATATACTATGTTTAATTTTTAAGAATAGAATAGGTTTTAGCGCCCACTTTGAGACCAATTGGTTTTTAAGACAATGCAAAAATTCCTTTGTTTTACTAATGTAGTGTAATTCTCTTTCCTCGTGACAACCGGAAACAATCGTATTTCTTAAGTTTCTTATATTTATTGTTTTTGTTTGAATGCAACAAATTGTTTCTTTAAAACTACATTAAAAAATGTGTTATTGTACAAAAAACAACACGTGGAAGGATGAAAATAACGTGGATAATTGAAGAAAAACTATGCTAGAGATGTTACATATGAAGACCATGCATTGTTTTTAGGTGAAGACCACGTCTAAAAATTATGTGTTGTTTTTGTTTCTGAGCTAAAACCACACATAAAACTATGCGTTGTTTCTCTATAAAAACTACAGGGAAAACCACACATAAAAATTACGCATTGTTTTTGTCTAAAATCCACGCATGAAAACTACACGTCTTTTTGTGTGTGAAAACCACACTAAAAAAAATGAAGTTGTTTCTAGCATTTTCTAACATTACAACACATGGTTTTATATGTTGTTTTTTTTGCAAAAATGACAAAGAAAAACAACACATTGAGCAGCTTTTTGGGGTTATAGTGTTCGTCTTCGAGCGATCTAGCTCGTTAGTTTCCCTTTCTAGCTTCATCTTCTAGCAGCTCAAAGCAGATGGTCGAAGTTCGTGGTGAGGAGCGAGCCAAGGATCAGTATTTAGTCAATTTAATAGCCTAAACCGCCTTCTAGTCATCGAATCAAGAGGTTTAGCCTATTAAATTGCCCATAGCAGCCATTTAGATCCCGTGATAATAAGATCTAACTAAAGAACCTAACTCTATGATATAGATTAGATCTTGTTCTTTAGTTCTTCCGTGATATGTATGATGACGATCTCTATGGACTCATTGTATTGGGAAGGGGGTAGAGACCCTAAAGCCCGGTAGTTGATGTTCCTAGCTAGCCTCTTTAGCACACCGTCAAATTCGCCTGTGGTACAAGAGCCACACACCGTTGTGGGTGAAGGGGCCGACCGGCTTATAAGGAGGTTCGTGGTTCTCGACTTTTAAACGATCCCTCCGGGTGTGTAAGGTCTACCGGGATCACCGTGGACTAGGGTCTAATGGCTTGCCACCGCGGGTGGGCAAGGCATGGGCTCGACACCCGTGGGAGTGATGCGCCACTTCCATTGGGTTCAAGTCGGTAATAAGGGCAAAGGGCCCTCTAGTCACTTTGAGTCAGCATGTAGATCTCTGGAGGGAGTGATCCCTACCTGCCCCATCGGAACTGGGGAGATGCAACCCAGGAATAGCCCCTTTGGCTATGGATCCGGCGGGCTACAGTCAAGTCCCAACACTTTTCAACCTACTCTGCAAAGTGTGAGGAGGGGCAGATGGAGTGGACTACCCTAAGCCATGTTCTTATGCCAGCCAAATCCATTGCCATGAATTCTGTCTGCAATGACCTCTGGAGACCCAAGCTTGTCAGTCCATCCCTGTGTCCGAGCATTGGGTAGGATTCCACATGTGATGTGCTGATCTTTATCTATGCAGATATGTGGTGAACCATCCTTCGTGATGGTCTTATGATGTTGATGTATGTACTACTGACATGTATGTTTACGCTTCCGCAGCTAGGTCGACCCTGAGGGAGACATGGTAAATGACCCCTTCATTCTTCCCACTGGAACTCTTCAAGGTTGCAGTGATACGTGGAGGGCCCTATATTAGCATGGAGCTGGTATGGGGGATGAACTCCTATTTGTATACGGTGAGTGCACCTTATATGAGTAGGGGATGTCACAATAATCATCACACAATACTTCATAGACCAGCAAATATAATGACCAATATTTTAACTATTGCATTATAATCATCACACAATACTTCATAGACCAAAGAAATATAATGACCAATATTCTAACTATTGCATTGACTAATAAAATACCGAATTACCTAATTAAAAAGATGACGATATATCCGACTAATAAGCCGATTAGGCCCCCGAGAAAGTATTAGTCCGATTAATTAATGACTAATAAACCCACTAATTCTCTCCGATTAATTTGTCGACTATTCAAATATGTCTGACTAATAAGCTGACGATTATTCTGACGTTAAATCGTCACATAAAACTCGTATGTATAATCGTCAGGAATAAGGGCTTGTGCAGTTGCTTGTTTTATAAGTCTCTCTGATGATTATTCTAACATTTAGCCATCATTCTCTTGTAGTCCCAATAACTCGCTAGTGACCGTGATAGAACTAGAGATTATCGACTATGCTTGGGAACTATCAAACAAGAAGAGGATACCCAATACTATCAAGATACCCGTGCATGTTGCTGAGGCATCTGCAGCACTCGCAGAGGATGTCAATTAGTGTATGGAAACAGTCATTGATGACAGAAAGCCAAAAATGGTCCATAAATTCAGGTATTGTCCAAAAATAATGAAATTTTGCTTAATGAATTTGCATTAGAAAATGTCAAAATAATGGAATCCATGGAATTAAAAGACAAATTGAAGGAATAAATAGGATAATGTAAAAAATTGAACGCGCTATTTGTTGGGGTGTGATCGCAAGCTATTAGGACAAAGTCAGAGAGAGCCGACCAATCAATGCAAAGAAAATTAGAAAATCGCCATGTTTAGCTAGCTTAAATCTCAAAAATATCGACCCCGTTTTTTTTTTTAGCCGCGGTTTTTAATATACCAAGGGGGAAAATGCATGTTATTTGAACATGATGTAGTGGAGAATGAATGGGGAAGCTATTTTTGTTGCTCTTTATGACCCATGTAATCGTGAGCGCCGCTGGATGCTCCTTGATTCTACTGTGTCTTATGGGGGGATGGGATGGCTGATCCCATTTTGTTCTCCAACATCAACTAAAGATAAACCGGATTCTACCGGTTTTTGCAAGTCTTTTTCATTCTTGATCGAATGGCTCAAGATTTTTCAAGAATGGTGACCTACTTTGCTTGATGGTATCCTCGAAATTTAAGGGACAGCTTGACGAAGTTCTGCTTTTACCCTTTCCAAATTGTTAATCCATGATTGTGCTAAAAAGTCAATGTGCTATTTAGTCTTATAATATCCAAGAACGTGGTAGACGCCAAATTATAGTCACCCGATTTGGGTTAGACTCTCAAGGACCGAAACCTTCCCCATTTTTCTTTCCATAAAAACCTCCCCCCTTTTCTACCAAAGCCCTGGGAGGTTTCCAATTTTGCTAACCTGGGGAGGTTTCTATAAGATTCTAAAAATATAATAATCTTTCTATTTATGACAAGCAGCTATTCATAATGAACCAGATTTCCAAATTTAATCCTTTCTTTTAGTATACCTTTTCCATTTCGGGTTCTACATGCACATTCTTGAAGCAGATTTCGAGCGCATCCCTCTTTGGCGCTTTCAAATTTGTTGGCGGATTTGTGTTATTGGATTGTTGGCGGATCGTTTTGCACATTAGTTTGTTTTGGTTTGATTGAGCAGGGGAGTGAGAATCGAGCCTCCGGGAAGATGAGCGCATTTAGAGCTGAAGAGGGCGCTCGATTGGCCTGAAATCGAGGTTTCCAATTTCAACAATCGCTCAAATTATATGGTCAAGATGATCAAGATTGCGTGGTAATCAAGATGCAAAGAATGTTTATGGCTCTTGTCGCTGCCAGGGATTTGAGCATTCATGTTTGCCTACCTTTTTCCGGGCAGATTAAGCAAAGAGCTTTTCTGACAGATTAAGCAAAGAGCTTTAAGCAAAAAGCAAAGAGATCAAGCAAAGAGCTCAAGCAGATTAATGTTTTTTTTTATTTCCTTTGCACACAAATTAAGGTTTTTATTTCCGGCTTGCACATAATCCTCCCCTGCCTCTTTACCGTATTCAAGTATTGAGTTCTCGATTCGCCTATGTTCAAGCACTTCTTCCCCGCCATCTCAAGATCAAGCAAAGAGCTTTTTCTAGCAGATTAAGCAAAGAGCAAAGAGATTAAGCAAAGAAAACGGTCATTAGAAAATAGTCATTAATTCAAAATTTTTAACTTTTCACCAGATTCAAGTATTGTGTTCTCAGGTTCGTCTAAGTGTTCAAGCACTTCTTCCCCGGCTATCTCAAGATAAAGCAAAGAGCTTTGGGCTGATTAAGCAAAGAGCAAAGAGATTTAAGAAAAGAAAACAAATATTAGAAAATAGTCAATTTAAAATTTTTAACTTTTCAAAAAAAAATAGTCATTGATTCCGCAACCACGGACGGAGTGCGCCATTAAGACGACGAGGATGAGATGCACGAGGGTCTTCGTGCAAATTTAGAGAAGAGCTTTTTTTTTTTTTTACTTTTATGGAAACCTCCCCATTTTTCCATGGAAACCTCCCATTTTTTTTAATTGGAAACCTCCCCGTCATGCCCGTAAAGATGAGGAGGTTTCCACGAAAAAAGGTGGGAAGGTTTCCACCTTAAAGGTGGGAAAGCTTCCATGGAAACCTCCCTTTTCCGCATAAGGAAAGTTGGGGAGGTTTCCACCGAAAGTTGGGGAGGTTTCCAGGAAAGTGGGAGGTTCCATGGAAAGTTGGGGAGGTTTCCATTGAAGTCCAACTCCGGGCGAGAAGAATTGTACACTAGGCCTACACTTTTTTCAACCTTAGCCAATCCTTCCCGATGAGAACAAAAATTGATAATCGATTACAATCGCATTCCCCGAGAAGAGCTTTTTTTTTTTACTTTTTATGGAAGTTTCCCCACCTCTCCATAGAAACCTCCCTTTTCTTCTTAATTGGAAACCTCCCAGTCATGCCCAAAAGATGAGGAGGTTTCCACGGAAAGGTGGGAAGGTTTCCACGGAAAGGTGGGGAAGTTTCCATGGAAACCTCCCTCTTTTCTGATGTGGAGACCTCTTCGACTGTACAAGGAAAGTTAGGGAGGTTTCCACGGAAAGTTGGGGAGGTTTCCAGGGAATGTGGGGAGGTTCCATGGAAAGTTGGGGAGGTTTCGTAGAAGAATTGTACACTAGGCCTAATGTTGTACACTTTTTTCAACCTTAGCCAATCCTTCCTATTGTAATGCAGTATCCAATTTTTGTTCTCATCTAATTTCTTCCTTAAAAATTATCATCGCATGACACGTTGCATTCATGGCATTTATGGCGGGCATCTAATTATGAGCATATGATACATTGCATTTATGGCGGGCGTCAAGAGGCATTTCTGGAAGTCAGTGTCATTTAATACAGAGCATTAAATGAGAGGAAGAAGAACCTTCTTAAGTTCTTACCGGGCGGCACTGAGACACTCTGAGAGGGACTGATTCTGATAGCGGGCTCCGATTGGGGGTTCCTCCCTTAATCCGTGACATCACGCATTCTTAATCATTGTAGGCCCTAAACCGAATAGCCACCGCTCAGCAATTTTAAGTTCTCGCCATTTGTTTGCTCAACCTTAGCCAATAAGTATAATTCAAGAACATTCTAGATCACGATTCTAAATCATTGTAGGCCCTAAACCGAGTAGCCCTCAAATCCCAAACCGCTCGGGCAGCCTTAAGATCCGCCATTTGTTTGCTCTTTGCTCAAATTTCTTCCTCTCATGGATTTCTAAGGCGAGCTTGCTTCATTCCTCAAGAATCGCTTTTATTGCGCCTTCTCAAGAATTGCTCATTTCAACTCGATAGCAGCTCTATCGTGATGAAGTTAGCTTTCTATCTCTTCACCATTTTACTACAGTGCCCAAAAAGCTAGTCTATCAAGGATCCAATATGTAATCCCTTCGGTCATATATGGCCAAATCGCTCCAAAGATCCTCGACGCAAACAACACTCTCATAGCCAACCATCGATTCTCGCCTTGGTTTCTCCGGGTTCTCACAACATAACCTTGTTTTTGCATCTCCCTTTGTTATATTTTTTTTTATAAGCATATTTGTCCTTTTGCTTTCACATTGATCTCTTGTTTCGGCTTTGCGATATATGGAAGCCCCCTGTTTTTCATCCCATGTTTTTAGAACATAAAGCGAATTGTCATTTGAAATATGTTGCAGAACATAAAGCGGGCAGATTGGGATTGGAATATGTCAAGTGTGTTGGTCTTTGTTACAATCAATTACTTATCTCACCGCTTCTATGCTTGAGCTCGCCACATTTTTAGGCAAAGAACATATTCTCTCAATACTTTGCCACATTATTGGCAAAGAACATATTCTTCCAATACTACAACATTGCTATCAGATGCTTTGAAAACAACAAGAAGTTAAAGAAGTTATGTAGTACTAAATGGTGCGGCAAGGTCGGGCATAAGTTGGTTGTATGTTGACTTCTTAAAAACTCTTGTATGAACGTCATGCTGCAACAAATGTTGAACATTATGAGGGGCGGTTAATCATTGCTATGATCATTAAGTTACCTACAAAGTTTACGAAAATTGATGTGTATGGATTTGAATCTTTGCTTATTGCATATTTCATACATATTTTATAAACCTCATATGGTGACCAACAGTTAGGGTTTGAGATGTATGTGAAATGGGATACATATGAGATGTATGTGAAATGGGATACAATATGCCTAATAAGGTTACCAATTTTAATGTAAGAGTGATGCGATGTTAGTACAACATCATAGTGATATGATGTTGGTAAAACTGACATTTTGCATCTTGGTATGATTACTTGGTGTAGTGTGGATGAATGAATCTTGTTCAACATCAAACTAATGCAAGTGGCATTATATTCCTTCCTCTATGATGCTACACATAACATGCTATTCTCAACATTGTCGTTATTGCTATGCTATTTGAAGTTCTATATTTAGTATAACCACGATTTATTTTCAAAAATGTGATAATACAATATTTGGGACGAAAATTTGTTGCCACTTCATCCATCGTACAATAGAATGTCAAAGGATAAAACTATTTTTTGAGGTCCTTTTTTGCATGCAACAAATTCCATCAAACCCAACGTCTCCAATATTCTCTTAACAAACGATAGCGACATCTACGGCCTGTAGAATGTGAAATTACAATGTATAAGCTTCTCTTAGTTATCTGACAAAAACTACCTTAGAAGTATCTAGAATGTTGAACAAATGTTAGATGTTGGAAGTACTTTCCATGGCCCCCCCACTCACGAAGAATAAGGTTGCGGCATAAAACTCCTCCCTTCTCTGTTGGGTTGTTATTTGCACACAGATGCAAAGAAAGTAGAGTGTGTACATTCAGAGTGTGTACATTGACCAAATGTCTGTCTGCTGCTCAGAATATTAGCTGCCATTTCCAAAGCAAACAAATCCTCATGTGTCATCATCATTCATCCTCTTCATTTGTACTCGATGCATAAAAATGGAATAAAAGACAACATTACTTACTATAAAAGTTTGATTTGATGTAAGGGCATCTAACTGCCTTCAATATGTACTATGTTAGTGGAAAAGAAAGGGGGAATCAAAGATGCAAGATAGACTTCTCAATATCCAACGGTCAAAACTTCAAATGTATGAAAAAAATTTAAGGCCACTCAAGCATGTGGTTCTAAGACCATAATATAAGGTTGTGAAAGTAGTATTGACATGTAAAGCATTAATATCTTATTTGGTTGAGATCGCAGCACAATTCAGGAGTGATATCAGTCTGGGAGCACCAAAAGCAAGAACAATCATTGTTTTGATAGACTTATTAGCAACCTAAGCATGGGACTTAAGCATCTGGCCTTAAGCATGGGACTGCATCTGGCCTTGTATCAAGCAACCGTTCTAGCACTTTTTTGTGATGCATAATTTTTTTGATGCTCATCCTGTCCAAAATAACGTGCTAAGCATGTGAGAATATGTAATGCTGATTCTTGTACCATTGCTAATTCTTGTTCCATTTTTGAGATCCCAACCACCATTGTTGCTAATTCTTGTTCCATTTCTGAGATCCCAACCATCATTGTCAAAGATTTATCAAATGCTGATGAAAGGGCTTCTGGATGTGCCTTCATGTCAATATGCCCAAGGAGATTTGTGAGTATTTTAGCAGAGCGCCTTCTTATCTTCATGTCTTTATCTGACAACAGATTTATAAACTTACTAAGATTATTTTCGTCATATCCTGGCACGTTCCCTAGAATCCTGCACCAATTTTTATTCGTCCTATGAGGTTGAGACATATATACAAGCAGCATCTCCCCGTGATATTGCCTTACTTTTTTTATGTGAATTTTTCACTCTCTTTTCATTTTCAGATCGAACCACATCTACAAAATATAAGTTGCACAAAGTTGGAATTATGTAACCAGTGCTTCCTATTTTATCTCTTTCCTTTGCATCCATGGCCAAGCTTGTTAGTATACAAATTGCGAGCTTCTTCAGAGAAAGATCCACTTCATTTCTTACCATGCTACAAAGATTTTCCATGGCATATTTTGAGATCCGCTTTCTGTGCTCGCTTTCAGCCAAATTTTGTTGAGTAACTGCAATGCCTTTTTCTTGCTTTCAAACGGTTCACCATGGCTTTCTTCTAGATATTCTGAAAGCCTTTTTATCAAGTTATGAACAAAGCCATGTCATTTAACATCCTTAAGCCCTGTAAGGAGAGTTCATCTTGCCTATTAGATTGACTCCCATGGCTATCACAGGTTTGTTTTATGAAGTCGCTGAAAATATTGCTTCAAATGCTCCGTGGATAGAAGCAAGTATGTAGCAGATGTTGGGCACAACTTAACAACCTCAAGAAGTATCTCTCTGCATTTTCTGCCTTGCCTCACGCACATCCTCCTCGATGTGAGCATAACCCCGCAAGTGTCCCAGAAACGATTTCCAACAAAGACTCAAAAAACTTTGATTACCTCTAGGTTATATCTTTTCTCTAAAATATTCTCCATGATTCGCATTAATCGCCGCGGTCGCTTCGTCATGTATATCCGATGATATCTTCATAAATGTAAAATCTAGGAGAGTGAAGTGGGTACCTTCAAAGATGCCGGAATCCATACATTTACAAGAGACATAGTAAGCATACCGATTTAGAAAGTATTTATGCTTCAATCAAGCAAAAGGTGGCATTTTAGACCGCTTTTCCCTAGATGAAGCCTAACCTCAGAATAGGAAATCTTTGAATGCCCTCTTACTTAAGCAAGTCGTAATAAAATAGTTGCTTCCAACAAAAGCCTTAATCCCCGATACACTGAATGCAATCCATGGCGTAAAGGCTTTTACTATCCAAATTAATAAGCATGCAACCCAAGTGATCCTAAGAAAGAGGCACAACCGACCAAGTTTCACCAAGCTTCAAATTTCTCTACACTAAGGTTCAACTTTTGTACCATTTTGCATCTCATTTTTCCCCAAAACCATGCAAAACCATGTACTCCAACTATGAACCCGAAAGCAAAGCAAGGCATTGATCAACCCAGAGCCGATTTAAAGAGCTTGATGTGTGATTTGAAGCGATGGAACAATGACAGGGTCGATCTGAAGAGCTTGAAGGCATTGGTTTAGCTTAAGAGCTCCGGATATTGATATTGATATTGCTTAAGAGCTCCGGATGCCTAAGACTCGAACACGATACCTTCAAGGATGCAAATGATGGTTTTTCTTCTAATCTAGCTCCCACGTTTCTTGAGCAAACTGCCCTCCACTGAAGGAAAAACTCTTCTGCTCTTTTTATTTTAATTGATCAACGTGGGCCGCCAGACACAGAGCTCACAAAGCCCAAAAACATATTCATAGCCCGGAGCTGCAAGCAGATGATGCCGCGGGCTTCAACGCAACTACAATATCTGACCATCCAATAGCTACATGAAATCTCCACCGTCCAGATTAGGGCGGGATACAACACCCTATAACATTATAATATAGGATTTCAAATTGGAAATATATACTATGTTTAATTTTTAAGAATAGAATAGGTTTTTAGCGTCCACGGAGACCAATTGGTTTTTAAGACAATGCAAAAATTCCTTTGTTTTACTAATGTAGTGTAATTCTCTTTCTTCGTGACAACCGGAAACAATCGTATTTCTTAAGTTTCTTATATTTATTGTCTTTGTTTGAATGCAACAAATTGTTTCTTTAAAACTACATTAAAAAATGTGTTATTGTACAAAAAACAACACGGGAAGGATGAAAATAACGGATAATTGAAGAAAAACTATGCTAGAGATGTTACATATGAAGACCATGCATTGTTTTTAGGTGAAGACCACGCCTAAAAAAATATGTGTTGTTTTTGTTTCTGAGCTAAAACCACACATAAAACTATGCGTTGTTTCTCTATAAAAACTACAGGGAAAACCACACATAAAAATTACGCATTGTTTTTGTCTAAAATCCACGCATGAAAACTACACGTCTTTTGTGTGTGAAAAACCACACTAAAAAAATACGAGTTGTTTCTAGCATTTTCGGAACCATTAGGGATTTTTTGAGATCATAAAAGGGCCTTCTAAGAACTGCTGACTAAGCTATATGAACTACCAATCAAAAATAGAATCAGATCCAAGCCAAGAAAACAGTTATAACTAACTCACTGGATCACATTTTCTAGCATAAGTGTTGATAGAAAAGTCCAAATGAGCTTTTGTTTGGTGCAATAGATAGATCTCATTGAGATCTTTCCAACCTTGGTTGGTTTGCTTATCTTTTAGCCCCGTAGGATGGTAAAAAATGGTAAAAATCATATTTTTTGGAGTTTTGACAATCATAAGTGGTTAAAATATGTGCAAAACACCTAAGGTTGGAAAGATCTCAACGAGATCTATCTATTGCACTAAACGAGAGCTCATTTGACTTTTCTATCAACGGTTATGCTAGAAAATGTGATTCAAGAAGTTAGTTATAATAGCTTTTTGCCGACCGACCTCACAGCTCGATTTCGATTGGTGGTTCATTTATCTTCATTTGGCTTAGTTGGCATGTTTTGAAGGCCTTTTTTTAATCTCAAAAAAACCCTAATGATTACAACACATGGTCTTTATATGTTGTTTTTTTGCAAAAATGACAGCAAAAAACAACACATTGAGCAGCTTTTGGGGTTATAGTGCTCTGTCTGAGCGATCTAGCTCGTTAGTTTCCCTTTCTAGCTTCATCTTCTAGCAGTTCAAAGAGGATGGTCGAGTTCGTAAGTGTGAGGAGCGAGCCAAGGATCAGTATTTAGTCAATTTAATAGCCTAAACCGCCTTCTAGTCATCGAATCAGTAGGGTTTAGCCTATTAAATTGCCCATAGCAGCCATTTAGATCCCGTGATACTAAGATCTAACTAAAGAACCTAACTCTATGATATAGATTAGATCTTGTTCTTTAGTTCTTCCGGATATGTATGATGACGTATCTCTATGGACTCATTGTATTGGGAAGGGGGGTAGAGACCCTAAAGCCCCGTAGTTGATGCTCCTAGCTAGCCTCTTTAGCACAATCGTAAATTCGCCCTGTGTACAAGAGCCACACCGGTTGTGGGTGAAGGGGCCAGACCGGGCTTATAAGGAGGTTCGTGGTTCTCGACTTTGAACCATCCCTCCGGGTGTGTAAGGTCTACCGGGGATCAATGTGGACTAGGGTCTAATGGCTTGCCACCGCAGTGGGCAAGGCATGGGCTCGACACTCGTGGAGTGATGCGCCACTTCCATTGGGTTCAAGTCAATAAGGGCAAAGTGGCCCTCTAGTCACTTTGAGTCAAGATGTAGATCTCTGGAGGGAGTGATCCCTACCGCCTCAACCGGGAGATGCAACCCAGAATAGCCCCTTTGGCTATGGATCCGGGGGCTGGCCAAGAAGTCCCAACACTTTTCAACCTACTCCGCAAAGTGTGAGGAGGGGCGATGGAGTGGACTACCCATGTTTTATGCCGCCCAAATCCATTGCCATGAATTCGCCTCCAGAATGACCTCGAGACCCAAGCTTGTCACCCATCCCCCGTGTCCGAAGCATTGGGTAGGATTCCACATGTGATGTGCCGATCTTTGTCTATGCAGATATGTGGTGAACCATCCTTCGTGATGGTCTTATGATGTTGATGTATGTACCATCGACATGTATGTTTACGCCTGGCAGCCTAGGGTCGACCCCTCGAGGGAGACAGGTAAATGACCCCTTCATTCTTCCCAATCGAACTCTTCAAGGTTGCAAAGGATACGGGAGGGCCCTATATTAGCATGGAGCTGGTATGGGGATGAACTCCTATTTGTATACGTGTGAGTGCACCTTATATGAGTAGGGGATGTCACAATAATCATCACAAATACTTCATAGACCAGCAAATATAATGACCAATATTTTAACTATTGCATTATAATCATCACACAATACTTCATAGACCAGCAAATATAATGACCAATATTCTAACTATTGCATTGACTAATAAAATACCGAATTACCTAATTAAAAAGATGACGATATATCTGACTAATAAGCCGACTAGGCCCCTGAGTATTAGTCTGATTAATTAATGACTAATAAACTGACTAATTCTCTGATTAATTTGCTGACTATTCAAATATGTCTGACTAATAAGCTGACGATTATTCTGACGTTAAATCGTCACATAAAACTCGTATGTATAATCGTCAGGAATAAGGGCTTGTGCAGTTGCTTGTTTTATAAGTCTCTCTGATGATTATTCTAACATTTAGCCATCATTCTCTTGTAGTCCCAATAACTGCTAGTGACCGCATAGAACTAGAGATTATCGACTATGCTTGGGAACTATCAAACAAGAAGAGGATACCCAATACTATCAAGATACCCGTGCATGTTGTTTGAGGCATCCGCAAAGACTCGCAGAGGATGTCAATTAGTGTATGGAAACAGTCATTGATGACAGAAAGCCAAAAATGGTCCATAAATTCAGGTATTGTCCAAAAATAATGAAATTTTGCTTAATGAATTTGCATTAGAAAATGTCAAAATAATGGAATCCATGGAATTAAAAGACAAATTGAAGGAATAAATAGGATAATGTAAAAAATTGAACGCATATTTGTTGGGGTGTGATCGCAAGCTATTAGGACAAAGTCAGAGAGCCGACCAATCAATGCAAAGAAAAAATTAGAAAATCGCCATGTTTAGCTAGCTTAAATCTCAAAAAATATCGACTTCGTGGTTTTTTTAGCCATGGTTTTAATATACCAAGGGGGGGAAATGCATGTTATTTGAACATGATGTAGTGGAGAATGAATGGGGAAGCTATTTTTGTTTGCCCTTATGACCCATGTAATCGTGGAGCCGCTTGATGCCCTTGATTCTACAGTGTCTTATGGGGGATGGATGGTTGATCCCATTTTGTTCTCCAATATCAACCAAAGATAAACCGGATTCTACCGGTTTTTGCAAGTCTTTTTTCATTCTTGATCAGAATGGCTCAAGATTTTTCAAGAATGGTGACCTACTTTGCTTGATGGTATCTGAAATTTAAGGGACAAAATTGACGAAGTTCTCGCTTTTTTTACCCTTTCCAAATTGTTAATCCATGATTGTGCTAAAAAGTCAACAAAGTTATTTAGGCTTATAATATCCAAGAACGTGGTAGACGATTTGGGTTAGACTCCCAAGGACTGGAAACCTTCCCCATTTTCTTCCATAAAAACCTCCCCAGCTTTCGGCCAAAGCCTGGGGAGGTTTCCAATTTTGCTAACCTGGGGAGGTTTCTATAAGATTCTAAAAATATAATAATCTTTCTATTTATGACAAGCAGCCTATTCATAATGAACCGTGACGTCCAAATTTAATCCTTTCTTTTTAGTATACCTTTTCCATTTCGGTTCTACATGCACATTCTTGAAGCAGATTTCTGGAGCGGCATCCCTCTTTGGCGTTTCAGTTTGTTGGCGGATTTGTGTTATTGGATTGCCGGGCGGATACATTAGTTTGTTTTGGTTTGATTGAGCAGGGAGTGAAAAATCGAGCCTCCGGGAAGATGAGCGCATTTAGAGTCAAGAGGGCGCCCGGATTGGCCTGGAATCGAGGTTTCCAATTTCAACAATCGCCAAATTATATGGTCAAGATGACCAAGATTGCGTAATCAAGATGCAAAGAATGTTTATGGCTCTTGCTGCTGCTGTGGATTTGAGCATTCATGCTTGCCTACCTTTTTCTGGCAGATTAAGCAAAGAGCTTTTCTGACAGATTAAGCAAAGAGCTTTTAAGCAAAAAGCAAAGAGATCAAGCAAAGAGCTCTGCGACATTAATGTTTTTTTATTTCCGCTTGCACACAAATTAAGGTTTTTTTATTTCCGGCTTGCACATAATCCTCCCCTGTCTCTTTACCAGATTCAAGTATTGAGTTCTCAGATTCGTCTAAGTGTTCAAGCACTTCTTCCCTGTCATCTCAAGATCAAGCAAAGAGCTTTTTCTAGCAGATTAAGCAAAGAGCAAAGAGATTAAGCAAAGAAAACGGTCATTAGAAAATAGTCATTAATTAAAAATTTTTAACTTTTCACCAGATTCAAGTATTGTGTTCTCGTGTTCGCCTATGTTCAAGCACTTCTTCCCTGTCATCTCAAGATAAAGCAAAGAGCTTTGGCTGATTAAGCAAAGAGCAAAGAGATTTAAGAAAAGAAAACAGTCATTAGAAAATAGTCAATTTAAAATTTTTAACTTTTCAAAAAAAAATAGTCATTGATTCTGGCAACCACGGACGGAGTGCGCCTCGTCATTAAGACGCACGAGGACAGAGATGCACGAGGGTCTTCGTGCAAATTTAGAGAAGAGCTTTTTTTTTTTTTTTTTTTTTTTTTTTTACTTTTATGGAAATTCCTCATTCTCCATGAAACCTCCCATTTTTTTTAATTGGAAACCCCCTGTGTCATGCCCAGAAAGATGAGGAGGTTTCCCCAGGTGGGAAGGTTTCCACCAAAGGGGAGTTTCCATGGAAACCTCCCTCTTCCGTACAAGGAAAGTTGGGGAGGTTTCCACCCCGGGGAGGTTTCCGTGGAAAGTGGGGAGGTTCCATGGAAAGTTGGGGAGGTTTCCATTGAAGTCCAACTGGGAAGAATTGTACACTAGGCCTACACTTTTTCAACCTTAGCCAATCCTTCCCCGATGAGAACAAAAATTGATAACTGACACACCGCATTCCCTGAGAAGAGCTTTTTTACTTTTATGGAAAGTTCTCCCACCTCTCCATAGAAACCTCCCTTTCTTTTCTTAATTGGAAACCTCCGTGTCATGCCCAAAAGATGAGGAGGTTTCACTTTAAAGGTGGGAAGGTTTCCACGGAAAGGTGGGGAAGCCCATGGAAACCTCCCTCTTTTCTCGATGTGGAGACCTCTTCGACCGTGCACAAGGAAAGTTAGGAGGTTTCACCTAAAGTTGGGGAGGTTTCCAGGAATGTGGGAGGTTCCATGGCAAGTTGGGGAGGTTTCCATTGAAGTCCAACTCCGGGCGTAGAAGAATTGTACACTAGGCCTAATGTTGTACACTTTTTTCAACCTTAGCCAATCCTTCCTATTGTAATGCAGTATCCAATTTTTGTTCTCATCTAATTTCTTCCTTAAAAATTATCATCGCATGACACGCTGCATTCATGGCATTTATGGCGGCATCTAATTATGAGCATATGACACATTGCATTTATGGCGGCGCCAAGAGGCATTTCGAAGTCGTGTCATTTAATACAGAGCATTAAATGAGAGGAAGAAGAACCTTCTTAAGTTCTTACCACGGGCGCACCGAGACACTCGAGAGGGACTGATTCTCGATAGCGGGCTCCGCATTGGGGGTTCCTCCCGTAATCCCAGACATCACGATTCTTAATCATTGTAGGCCCTAAACCGAATAGCCACTGCTCAGCAGCCTTAAGTTCGCCATTTGTTTGCTCAACCTTAGCCAATAAGTATAATTCAAGAACATTCTAGATCACGATTCTAAATCATTGTAGGCCCTAAACCGAGTAGCCCCGAATCCCACCGCTCTCAGCCTTAAGATCCGGCCATTTGTTTGCTCTTTGCTCAAATTTCTTCCTCTCATGGATTTCTAAGGCGAGCTTGCTTCATTCCTCAAGAATCGCTTTTATTGCGCCTTTCTCAAGAATTGCTCATTTCAACTCGATAGCAGCTCTATCAGATGAAGTTAGCTTTCATATCTCTTCACCATTTTACTACAGTCGGAAAAGCTAGTCTATCAAGGATCCAATATGTAATCCCTTCGTCCCATATATGGCCAAATCGCTCCAAAGATCCGACGCAAACAACACTCTCATAGCCAACCATCGATTCTCGCCTTGGTTTCTCCGGTTCTCACAACATAACCTTGTTTTTGCATCTCCCTTGTTATATTTTTTTATAAGCATATTTGTCCTTTTGCTTTCACATTGATCCGCTTGTTTCGCTTTTTGCGATATATGGAAGCCCCCGCTTTTCATCCCATGTTTTTAGAACATAAAGCTTAATTGTCATTTGAAATATGTTGCGTAACATAAAGCGGCGATTGGGATTGGAATATGCCGCAGGTTGATCTTTGTTACAATCTGAATTACTTATCTCACCGCTTCTATGCTTGAGCTCGCCACATTTTTAGGCAAAGAACATATTCTCTCAATACTTTGCCACATTATTGGCAAAAGAACATATTCTTCCAATACTACAACATTGCTACATCAGATGCTTTGAAAACAACAAGAAGTTAAAGAAGTTATGTAGTATTTCAAATTGGAAATATATACTATGTTTAATTTTAAGAATAGAATAGGTTTTAGCGTCCACGAGACCAATTGGTTTTTAAGACAATGCAAAAATTTTTTGTTTTACTAATGTAGTGTAATTCTCTTTCCTCGTGACAACCGGAAACAATCAGATTTTAAGTTTCTTATATTTATTGTCTTTGTTTGAATGCAACAAATTGTTTCTTTTAAAACTACATTAAAAAATGTGTTATTGTACAAAAACAACACGTGGAAGGATGAAAATAACGTGGATAATTGAAGAAAAAAACTATGCTAGAGATGTTACATATGAAGACCATGCATTGTTTTTAGGTGAAGACCACGCCTAAAAATTATGTGTTGTTTTTTGTTTCGAGCTAAAACCACACATAAAACTATGCGTTGTTTCTCTATAAAAACTACAGGGAAAACCACACATAAAAATTACGCATTGTTTTTGTCTAAAATCCACGCATGAAAACTACACGTCTTTTGTGTGTGAAAAACCACACTAAAAAAATACGAGTTGTTTCTAGCATTTTCTAACATTACAACACATGAGCCTTTTATATGTTGTTTTTTTGCAAAAATGACAAAGAAAAACAACACATTGAGCAGCTTTTTGGGTTATAGTGTTTCGTCTCGAGCGATCTAGCTCATAGTTTCCCTTTCTAGCTTCATCTTCTAGCAGCTCAACAGGATGGTCGAAGTTCGGGCGGAGGAGCGAGCCAAGGATCAGTATTTAGTCAATTTAATAGCCTAAACCGTCTTCTAGTCATCGAATCAGTAGGTTTAGCCTATTAAATTGCCCATAGCAGCCATTTAGATCCCAGATACTAAGATCTAACTAAAGAACCTAACTCTATGATATAGATTAGATCTTGTTCTTTAGTTCTTCTGTGATATGTATGATGACGTATCTCTATGGACTCATTGTATTGGGAAGGGGGTAGAGACCCTAAAGCCCTCGGTAGTTGATGCTCCTAGCTAGCCTCTTTAGCACACTGTAAATTCGGCCTTGGTACAAGAGCCACACCTGGTTGTGGGTGAAGGGGCCAGACTGGCTTATAAGGAGGTTCGTGTTCTGACTCTTGAACGATCCCTCTGGTGTGTAAGGTCTACCGGGATCACCGTGGGACTAGGTCTAATGGCTTGCCAACCGCAGTGGGCAAGGCATGGGCTCGACACCGTGGAGTGATGCGTCACTCTCCATTGGGTTCAAGTCGAATAAGGGCAAAGGCCCTCTAGTCACTTTGAGTCAAGATGTAGATCTCTCGGAGGGAGTGATCCCTACCGCCCCATCGAACCGGGAGATGCAACCCGTGAATAGCCCCTTTGGCTATGGATCCGGGGCCCTACAACAAGTCCCAACACTTTTCAACCTACTCCGCAAAGTGTGTGAGGAGGGGATGGAGGGACTACCCTAAGCCATGTTCTTATGCCCCCAAATCCATTGCCATGAATTTCGCCTCAGAATGACCTCTGAGACCCAAGCTTGTCACCCATCCCCTCGTGGTCCGAGCATTGGGTAGAATTCCACATGTGATGTGCTGATCTTTGTCTATGCAGATATGTGGTGAACCATCCTTCGATGGTCTTATGATGTTGATGTTATGTACCACCGACATGTATGTTTACGCCAAGCAGCCTAGGGTCTAATTCGAGGGAGACAGGGTAAATGACCCTTCATTCTTCCCAATCGAACTCTTCAAGGTTGCAAAGATACGGGAGGGCCCTATATTAGCATGGAGTGGTATGGGGATGAACTCCTATTTGTATACCTGTGAGTGCAATCTTATATGAGTAGGGATGTCACAATAATCATCACACAATACTTCATAGACCAGAAATATAATGACCAATATTTTAACTATTGCATTATAATCATCACACAATACTTCATAGACCAAAGAAATATAATGACCAATATTCTAACTATTGCATTGACTAATAAAATACCAATTACCTAATTAAAAAGATGACGATATATCCGACTAATAAGCCGATTAGGCCCCCCGAGTATTAGTCCGATTAATTAATGACTAATAAACCGACTAATTCTCCGATTAATTTGTCGACTATTCAAATATGTTCCGACTAATAAGTCGACGATTATTATTCGACGCTAAATCGCCACATAAAACTCGTATGTATAATCGCCGAATAAGGGCTTGTGCGCTGCTTGTTTTATAAGTCTCTCCTCGATGATTATTCTAACATTTAGCCATCATTCTCTTTGTAGTCCCAATAATCGTTAGTGACCGCATAGAACTAGAGATTATCGACTATGCTTGGGAACTATCAAACAAGAAGAGGATACCCAATACTATCAAGATACCCGCATGTTACCGAGGCATCCGCAGCACTCGCAGAGGATGTCAATTAGTGTATGGAAACAAATATTGATGACAAAAAAGCCAAAATGGTCCATAAATTCGTGTATTGTCCAAAAATAATGAAATTTTGCTTAATGAATTTGCATTAGAAAATGTCAAAATAATGGAATCCATGGAATTAAAAGACAAATTGAAGGAATAAATAGGATAATGTAAAAAATTGAACGCTATTTGTTGGGGTGTGATCGCAAGCTATTAGGACAAAGTCAGAGAGCCGACCAATCAATGCAAAGAAAAATTAGAAAATCGCCATGTTTAGCTAGCTTAAATCTCAAAAAATATCGAATTCCCGTTTTTTTTAGCCAAAGGGTTTTAATATACCAAGGGGGAAAATGCATGTTATTTGAACATGATGTAGTGGAGAATGAATGGGGAAGCTATTTTGTCGCTCTTATGACCTTACATGTAATCGTGGAGCCGCCGCTGGATGCCCTTGATTCTACAGTGTCTTAAGGGGGGATGGATGGTTGATCCCATTTTGTTCTCCAACATCAACCAAAGATAAACCGATTCTACCGTTTTTTGCAAGTCTTTTTTCATTCTTGATCGTAATGGCTCAAGATTTTTCAAGAATGGTGACCTACTTTGCTTGATGGTATCCGAAATTTAAGGGACAGCTTGACGAAGTTCTCGCTTTTACCCTTTCCAAATTGTTAATCCATGATTGTGCTAAAAAAGTCAATGTGCTATTTAGGCTTATAATATCCAAGAACGCGGTAGACGCCAAATTATAGTCACCCGACGGTTAGACTCCTTAAGGACCGGAAACCTTCCCCATTTTCCATAAAAACCTCCCCAGCCTTTCTACCAAAGCCCGGGGAGGTTTCCAATTTTGCTAACCTGGGGAGGTTTCTATAAGATTCTAAAAATATAATAATCTTTCTATTTATGACAAGCAGCTATTCATAATGAACCAGACGTCCAAATTTAATCCTTTCTTTTTAGTATACCTTTTCCATTTCGGTTCTACATGCACATTCTTGAAGCAGTATTTCGAGCGGCATCCTCTTTGGCGCTTCAGGGCCATGTTGGCGGATTTGTGTTATTGGATTGTCAAGGGATCGCTTTGCACATTAGTTTGTTTTGGTTTGATTGAGCAGGAGGAAAATCGAGCCTCGGGAAGCTTTTATTTAGAGTCAAGAGGGCGCTGATTGGCCTGAAATCGAGGTTTCCAATTTCAACAATCGCCAAATTATATGGTCAAGATGACCAAGATTGGCGAAATCGGGAAGATGCAAGCAATGTTTATGGCTCTTGCCGCCGCCGGGATTTGAGCATTCATGCTTGCTCACCTTTTTTCTCGGCAGATTAAGCAAAGAGCTTTTCCGACAGATTAAGCAAAGAGCTTTAAGCAAAAGCAAAGAGATCAAGCAAAGAGCTCATAGACAATGTTTTTTTTTTTTATTTCCTATTGCACACAAATTAAGGTTTTTTATTTCCTCGCTTGCACATAATCCTCCCCTGCCTCTTTACCGATTCAAGTATTGAGTTCTCGATTCGGCTCTGTGTTCAAGCACTTCTTCCCCTGGCTATCTCAAGATCAAGCAAAGAGCTTTTTCTAGCAGATTAAGCAAAGAGCAAAGAGATTAAGCAAAGAAAACGGTCATGAGAAAATAGTCATTAATTCAAAATTTTTAACTTTTCACCGTATTCAAGTATTGTGTTCTCGTGTCTGCCTAAGTGTTCAAGCACTTCTTCCCTCACATCTCAAGATAAAGCAAAGAGCTTTAATGATTAAGCAAAGAGCAAAGAGATTTTAAGAAAAGAAAACAAATATTAGAAAATAGTCAATTTAAAATTTTTAACTTTTCAAAAAAAAATAGCCATTGATTCCGCAACCACCACGGACGGAGTGCGCCGCCATTAAGACGACGAGGGAGGTAGATGCACGAGGGTCTTCGTGCAAATTTAGAGAAGAGCTTTTTTTTTTTTTTTTACTTTTATGGAACCTCCCTCATCTTTCCCATGGAAACCTCCCATTTTTTTTTAATTGAAACCCCCCCAGTGTCATGCCCAAAGATGAGGAGGTTTCCACTAAAAGGTGGGAAGGTTTCCACCTTAAGCAGGGGGAGTTTCCATGGAAACCTCCCTTTTCCGCATAAGGAAAGTTGGGGAGGCTTCCACGAAAGTTGGGGAGGTTTCCGTGGAAAGTGGGAGGTTCCATGGAAAGTTGGGGAGGTTTCCATTGAAGTCCAACCCGGCGAGAAGAATTGTACACTAGGGCCTACACTTTTTCAACCTTAGCCAATCCTTCCTAATGAGAAAAAAAATTGATAATCGTGACACCCGCATTCCCCGAGAAGAGCTTTTTTTTTTACTTTTATGGAGTCCTCCCACCTCCCATAGAAACCTCCCTTTTTTTTCTTAATTGGAAACCTCCGTGTCATGCCCAAAGATGAGGAGGTTTCACTTTAAAGGTGGGAAGGTTTCCACTTTAAAGCAGGGGAAGGCCTTCATGGAAACCTCCCCTCTTTTCCATGTGGAGACCCTCTTCGACCGCACAAGGAAAGTTAGGAGGTTTCCACGGAAAGTTGGGGAGGTTTCCAGGAATGGGGGAGGTTCCATGGAAAGTTGGGGAGGTTTCATTGAAGTCCAACTCCCATGAGAAGAATTGTACACTAGGCCTAATGTTGTACACTTTTTTCAACCTTAGCCAATCCTTCCTATTGTAATGCAAGATCCAATTTTTGTTCTCATCTAATTTCTTCCTTAAAATTATCATCGCATGACACGCTGTATCTATGGCATTTATGGGCATCTAATTATGAGCATAAGGACATTGCATTTATGGCGGGCCAAGAGGCATTTCTCGAAGTCGCTGTCATTTAATACGTAGCATTAAATGAGAGGAAGAAGAACCTTCTTAAGTTCTTACCGGCTGCACCGAGACACTTCCTCGAGATAATCGATTCGAGAAGGGGCTCCGATTGGGGTTCCTCCCGTAATCCCAGACATCACGATTCTTAATCATTGTAGGCCCTAAACCGAATAGCCACCGTTTCAAATGTTTTAAGTTCGCCATTTGTTTGCTCAACCTTAGCCAATAAGTATAATTCAAGAACATTCTAGATCACGATTCTAAATCATTGTAGGCCCTAAACCGAGTAGCCCGAAATCCCAAATGCCATGTTTTAAGATCTGCCATTTGTTTGCTCTTTGCTCAAATTTCTTCCTCTCATGGATTTCTAAGGCGAGCTTGCTTCATTCCCTCAAGAATCGCTTTTATTGTAGTCTTTCTCAAGAATTGCCATTTCAACTCTGATAGCAGCTCTATCGATGAAGTTAGCTTTCTATCTCTTCACCATTTTACTTTTACGTGTCTAAAAGCTAGTCTATCAAGGATCCAATACGTAATCCCTTCATTCCATATGTAGCACAATAACAGGGGTTACTTTTAGATTTTATACGTTTTTTCACATGGTTTTTCTATGATTTCATTGTTGTATTCGTTGAGGTGTACTAAATAGTATTTCTAGAGTGCACCCTTTATGGGCCGTTGATTTTCGCTGGTTGGAACAATCCAGGGTTGTTGTCTTCCTCTGCATGTGTTTGTGCATGAACACCCAAGCATGTGTATGCATTGCATGTGCACATGCATGTGTATGTGTGTGCATGTGTATTGCATGTGCATGTGCATGTGCATGTGTATTGTGCATGTGCAAGTGCAAGTGCAAGTGTATGTGCATGTGTATGCATGTGTGCATATGCATGTGTACTTGCCCTCTTGGATTCTTATTGCCGAGTGGATTTTACTACCACTTAGATGGATTTTTTGCTCACACTTACAAAGGTATTTGTTTTTAATGTTTCTTCGCTTTAGTATATCGCTTTCTTTTACAAGGTATTGGTTTCGATTCTACAATGTAGTGCCGCAAAACCCCCTTTGTTTCCTTCCCTAAGATTTGCCGCAGATTCAAGTTTAGGCCCTCCGCTTGCTTCCAACTCTTGATATTCCAGTCACGGATTGTTCATAGCAGCTAGCCTTTTAGCTTCAATCAACAAACGGATTCTTATGCACACAACATGGATTATTCCACGCCTTTTCCATGTCACGCAGATCACCAAACAAGAGTCTACAAGAATGCATTTATATTGTAGGTTTGGAACTTTAATCGAACCATAAGGTGAATCATGCATTACCTTTAAGCTAGAGATGGAGCATCCAAAATCATATGGATTGATAAACAATGGTGTCATTGTGAAAGAGAAATAGTTGTAGCGAAGTAACAATATGTAGCATAATAATGGGGTTTTCTTTGTGTTGCAAACTTTATGACTTTCTTTAATAATGGGATGAATCGCTTCATCCTTATGGTAACTTTTACTTATGTTCTATTTGTTTTATTGTGATCAAATTCAAAAAGCTATAGGTGATGAAAGCCCCAAATGAATTCTAGTTTTTTCCTGGTTTGAATTCTAAAATTTTTGTCACAATCGGGGTGATGTCCCTAAAATTTTTTGCAACATAAATCATCGACATCCAACATATAAAAAATTAAATCCCCAACACATAACAAATCCAACACATAACAACCATTGACATTAACAACCAACACATAACTACCATTGACATTAATTAACACAACCATTGGGTCCAATATATTTAAATTAAAATCCCCTTGAACCCCCTTTGGTTTGGGTGCATATTCACATCTAAGTGACATAGCGCCGAGAGCCCTCATAATTGTATTTTGCACTTACTTAAATCAACACCATATAGTATTCTTTGAAATCTTATAGTATTTTGTTAATCTTGTTATACAAAGATAGCAAATTTTGTACTTGCATACCCCACAAACGAGGAACTTTATGCACATGAGATAGATTAAGGAATAAGGGTGAATATGCTCATCCAATGCCTCCAAAGATTCCGACGCGAAACAACACTCTCATAGCCAACCATCGATTCTGCCTTGGTTTCTCTGGGTTCTCACAACATAACCTTGTTTTTTGGCATCTCCCTTGTTATATTTTTTTTTATAAGCATATTTGTCCTTTTGCTTTCACATTGATCCGCTTTGTTTCGGGCTTGCGTATATATGGAAGCCCCTGCTTTTTCATCCAATGTTTTTAGAACATAAAGCGAATTGTCATTTGAAATATGTTCGTAAAAATAAAGCGAAGTGCATTGGGATTGGAATATATCGGTGAGGTTGGTCTTTGTTACAATCAATTACTTATCTCAGCCTGCTTCTATGCTTGAGCTCGCCACATTTTTAGGGCAAAGAACATATTCTCTCAATACTTTGCCACATTATTGGCAGCAACATATTCTTCCAATACTACAACATTGCTACTGTATGCTTTGAAAACAACAAGAAGTTAAAGAAGTTATGTAGTATTTCAAATTGGAAATATATACTATGTTTAATTTTTAAGAATAGAATAGGTTTTTAGCGTCCACGGAGACCAATTGGTTTTTAAGACAATGCAAAAATTCCTTTGTTTTACTAATGTAGTGTAATTCTCTTTCCTCGTGACAACCGGAAACAATCGTATTTCTTAAGTTTCTTATATTTATTGTTTTTGTTTGAATGCAACAAATTGTTTCTTTAAAACTACATTAAAAAATGTGTTATTGTACAAAAAACAACACGTGGAAGGATGAAAATAACGTGGATAATTGAAGAAAAACTATGCTAGAGATGTTACATATGAAGACCATGCATTGTTTTTAGGTGAAGACCACGTCTAAAAATTATGTGTTGTTTTTGTTTCTGAGCTAAAACCACACATAAAACTATGTTGTTTCTCTATAAAACCACGGAAAACCACACATAAAAATTACGCATTGTTTTTGTCTAAAATCCACGCATGAAAACTACACGTCTTTTGTGTGTGAAAACCACACTAAAAAAAATACGAGTTGTTTCTAGCATTTTAACATTACAACACATGGTCTTTATATGTTGTTTTTTTGCAAAAATGACAAAGAAAAAACAACACATTGAGCAGCCTTTTTGGGGTTATAGTGCTCGCATTCGAGCGATCTAGCTCGTTAGTTTCCCTTTCTAGCTTCATCTTCTAGCGCTTCAACAGGATGGTCGAGTTCAAAAAAGGGAGGAGCGAGCCAAGGATCCGTATTTGAATCTAATTTAATAGCCTAAACCGCCTTCTAGTCATCGAATCAAGAGGGTTTAGCCTATTAAATTGCCCATAGCGCCCATTTAGATCCCAGATATTAAGATCTAACTAAAGAACCTAACTCTATGATATAGATTAGATCTTGTTCTTTAGTTCTTTGTGATATGTATGATGACGATTCTCTATGGACTCATTGTATTGGGAAGGGGTAGAGACCAAAGCCCTCGGGTAGTTGATGCTCCTAGCTAGCCTCTTTTAGCAATACTTGTAAAATTGCCTGGTATGCAAGAGCCACACCTGGTTGTGGGTGAAGGGGGCGGCTTATAAGGAGGTTCGTGGTTCGACTCTTGAACGATCCCTCCGGGTGTGTAAGGTGTGCAGGGATCATTTGTGGACTAGGTCTTTAATGGCTTGCCCGCTGCGTGTGGGCAAGGCATGGGCTCGACACCCGTGGAGTGATCGTCACTCTCCATTGGAGTTCAAGTCGAATAAGGGCAAGGGCCCTCTAGTCACTTTGAGTCAAGATGTAGATCTCGAGGGAGTGATCCCTACCTGCCCCATCGAATCGGGAGATGCAACCCAGAATAGCCCCTTTCGCTATGGATCCCACTCTGATCATAAGTCCCAACACTTTTCAACCTACTCTGCAAAGTGTGGGAGAGGGGGTGATGGAGTGGACTACCTAAGCCATGTTCTTATGCCAAAAACCATTGCCATGAATTATGTCTCAAATGACCTCCTGGAGACCCAAGCTTGTCACCCATCCCCGTGTCCCAGCATTGGGTAGGATTCCACATGTGATGTGCTGATCTTTTTCTATGCATATATGTGGTGAACCATCCTTCGCGATGGTCTTATGATGTTGATGTATGTACTCTTGACATGTATGTTTACGCTTCCGCAATAGGTCGACCACGAGGGAGACATGGTAAATGACCCCTTCATTCTTCCCCAATCGGAACTCTTCAAGGTTGCAGCGATACGTGGAGGGGCCTATATTAGCATGGAGCTGGTATGGGGATGAACTCCTATTTGTATACTTCATGAGTGCACCTTATATGAGTAGGGATGTCACAATAATCATCACACATACTTCATAGACCAAAGAAATATAATGACCAATATTTTAACTATTGCATTATAATCATCACACAATACTTCATAGACCAAAGAAATATAATGACCAATATTCTAACTATTGCATTGACTAATAAAATACCGAATTACCTAATTAAAAAGATGACGATATATCTCACTAATAAGCCGATTTTAGGCCCCCCGAGTATTAGTCTGACAATAATGACTAATAAACCGACTAATTCTCCGATTAATTTGCCAACTATTCAAATATGTTCTGACTAATAAGTTTACGATTATTCGACGTTAAATCGTCACATAAAACTCGTATGTATAATCGCTGTGAATAAGGGCTTGTCGCGATTTTTTTTTTTTTTTTGTAAGTCTCTCGATGATTATTCTAACATTTAGCCATCATTCTCTTTGTAGTCCCAATAACTCGCTAGTGACCGCGATAGAACTAGAGATTATCGACACTATGCTTGGGAACTATCAAACAAGAAGAGGATACCCAATACTATCAAGATACCCCGCATGTTGTTGAGGCATCTCGCAGCACCGCAAGAGGATGTCAATTAGTGTATGGAAATAAATCATTGATGATGAAAGCCAAAATGGTCCATAAATTGTATTGTCCAAAAATAATGAAATTTTGCTTAATGAATTTGCATTAGAAAAATGTCAAAATAATGGAATCCATGGAATTAAAAGACAAATTGAAGGAATAAATAGGATAATGTAAAAAAAAATTGAACGTACTATTTGTTGGGGTGTGATCGCAAGCTATTAGGACAAAGTCAGAGAGAGTCGACCAATCAATGCAAGAAAATTAGAAAATCGTCATGTTTAGCTAGCTTAAATCTCAAAATATCGACCTGTGTTTTTTTTTAAATGGTTTTAATATACCAAGGGGGGAAAATGCATGTTATTTGAACATGATGTAGTGGAGAATGAATGGGGGAAGCCATTCTTGCTGCCCTTATGACCTACAGAATCAGGGAGCGTCGTTGGATGCTCCTTGATTCTACAGTCTTTCTTGGGGGGATGGGATGGCTGATCCCATTTTGTTCTCCAACATCAACCAAAGATAAAACCGGATTCTACCCTGCTTTTTGCAAGTCTTTTTCATTCTTGATCGAATGGCTCAAGATTTTCAAGAATGGTGACCTACTTTGCTTGATGGTATCTGAAATTTAAGGGACAGTTGACGAGTTCTGTTTTACCCTTTCCAAATTGTTAATCCATGATTGTGCTAAAAAAGTCAACAGGCTATTTAGTCTTATAATATCCAAGAACGTGGTAGACGCTCAAATTATAGTCACCCGATTTGGGTTAGACTCCCAAGGACTGGAAACCTTCCCCATTTTCTTCCCGCCAAAACCTCCCAGCCTTTCTACCAAAGCCCGAGGTTTCCAATTTTGCTAACCTGGGGAGGTTTCTATAAGATTCTAAAAATATAATAATCTTTCTATTTATGACAAGCAGCTATTCATAATGAACCAGACGTCCAAATTTAATCCTTTCTTTTAGTATACCTTTTCCATTTCGGTTCTACATTTACATTCTTGAAGCAGATTTCCGGAGGCGCATCCCTTTTACGCTTTGGAGCTTTGTTGGCGGATTTGTGTTATTGGATTGTTGTGGATCGTTTTGCACATTAGTTTGTTTTGGTTTGATTGGAAAGCGGGGGAGTGAGAATCGAGCCTCCGGGAAGATGAGCGTATTTAGAGCTGAAGGGGGCCGGATTGGGTGGAAATCGAGGTTTCCAATTTCAACAATCGGCCAAATTATATGGTCAAGATGATCAAGATTATGGTAATGTGCAAAGATGCGGCAATGTTTATGGCTCTTGCCGCCGCTGTGGATTTGAGCATTCATGCTTTCCTACCTTTTTCCTCGGCAGATTAAGCAAAGAGCTTTTTCATCGGACAGATTAAAAAGAGCTTTAAGCAAAAAGCAAAGAGATCAAACCAAGAGCCTGCAGACACGTGTTTTTTATTCCGCTTGCACACAAATTGTTTTTTTTTTAAGAGCTTGCACATAATCCTCCCCGTCTCTTTACCGATTCAAGTATTGAGTTCTCGATTATTCTATGTTCAAGCACTTCTTCCCCTCGGCATCTCAAGATCAAGCAAAGAGCTTTTTCTAAACAGATTAAGCAAAGAGCAAAGAGATTAAGCAAAGAAAACTGGTCTTATTAGAAAAATAGTCATTAATTCAAAATTTTAACTTTTCACCAGATTCAAGTATTGTGTTCTCGTTTCGCTCTGGTGTTCAAGCACTTCTTCCCTGTCATCTCAAGATAAAGCAAAGAGCTTTTGGCTGATTAAGCAAAGAGCAAAGAGATTTAAGAAAAGAAAACAATATTAGAAAAATAGTCAATTTAAAATTTTTAACTTTTCAAAAAATAGTCATTGATTCCGCAACCACGGACGCCAGTGCGCCTGCCATTAGACGACGAGGAGATGCACGAGGGTCTTAAATGCAAATTTAGAGAAGAGCCTTTTTTTTTTTTTTTTTACTTTTATGGAAACCTCCCCACCTCTCCATGGAAACCTCCCATTTTTTTTAATTGGAAACCTCCCCAGTCATGCCCGGAAAGATGAGGAGGTTTCCCGCGAAAAGGTGGGAAGGTTTCCACTGGGGAAGTTTCCATGGAAACCTCCTCTTTTCGAAGGAAGTTGGGGAGGTTTCCGCGGAAGTTGGGGAGGTTTCCAGGGAAAGTGGGGAGGTTCCATGGAAAGTTGGGGAGGTTTCCATTGAAGTCCAACTTCGAGGCGAGAAGAATTGTACACTAGGGCCTACACTTTTTCAACCTTAGCCAATCCTTCCCGATGAGAACAAAATTGATATCGTGATTACACCCATTCCCGAGAAGAGCTTTTTTTTTTTTTTTTTTATGGAAGCCTCCCCCACCTCTCCAAAGAAACCTTTTCTTCTTAATTGAAACCTCTCCGTGTCATGCCCGGAAAGATGAGGAGGTTTCCATGGAAAGATGGGAAGGTTTCCAATTTAAAGGTGGGGAGTTTCCATGGAAACCTCCTCTTTTCCGATGTGGAGACCTCTTCGACTGTACAAGGAAAGTTAGAGGTTTTTCACGGAAAGTTGGGGGAGGTTTCGAGGGGAATGGGGAGGTTCCATGAAAGTTGGGGAGGTTTCCATTGAAGTCCAAGAAGAAGAATTGTACACTAGGCCTAATAGTACACTTTTTCAACCTTAGCCAATCCTTCCTATTGTAATGCAAGATCCAATTTTTGTTCTCATCTAATTTCTTCCCTTAAAATTATCATCGCATGACACGCTGCATTCATGGCATTTATGGCGGCATCTAATTATGAGCATATGACACATTGCATTTTATGGCGGGCGCAAGAGGCATTTCTGAAGTCGGTGTCATTTAATACGAGCATTAAATGAGAGGAAGAAGAACCTTCTTAAGTTCTTACGGGCTGCACCCAGACACTCGAGAGGGACTGATTCTTGGATAGCGGGCTCAGATTGGGTTCCTCCCCGAGAATCCTAGACATCACGCATTCTTAATCATTGTAGGCCCTAAACTGAATAGCCCGGCCGCTCGGGCAGCTTTAAGTTCTCGCCATTTGTTTGCTCAACCTTAGCCAATAGTATAATTCAAGAACATTCTAGATCACGATTCTAAATCATTGCTGTAGGTCTCTAAACCGGGTAGCCTGAAATCCACTGGCTTCGCAGCCTTAAGATCCGGCCATTTGTTTGCTCTTTGCTCAAATTTCTTCCTCATGGATTTCTAAGGCTTAGCTTTGCTTCATTCCTCAAGAATCGCTTATTGCGCTTCTCCAAGAATTGCTCATTTCAACTCACGATAGCAGCTCTATCAGATGAAGTTAGCTTTCTATCTCTTCACCATTTTACTACAATGTGGAAAAGCTAGTCTATCGAGGATCCAATATGTAATCCTTCATCCATATATGGCCAAATCGCCTCCAAAAATTCCGGGACGCAAAACAACACTCTCATAGCCAACCATCGATTCTCGCCTTGGTTTCTCCGGGTTTCTCACAACATAACCTTGTTTTTTGCATCTCCCTTGTTATATTTTTTTTTATAAGCATATTTGTCCTTTTGCTTTCACATTGATCTGCTTGTTTCGCTTTGCGATATATGGAAGCCCCCGCTTTTTCATCCCATGTTTTAGAACATAAAGTTTAATTAGTCATTTTGAAATATGTTGCGTAACATAAAGCTGCGATTGGGATTGGAATATCTTTGGGGTTGGTCTTTGTTACAATCTGAATTACTTATCTCAGCCGCTTCTATGCTTGAGCTCGCCACATTTTTAGGGCAAAGAACATATTCTCTCAATACTTTTGCCACATTATTGGCAAAGAACATATTCTTCAATACTACAACATTTGCTCACAGATGCTTTGAAAACAACAAGAAGTTAAAGAAGTTATGTAGTATTTCAAATTGGAAATATATACTATGTTTAATTTTAAGAATAGAATAGGTTTTTAAGCCCACTTTTAGACCAATTGGTTTTAAGACAATGCAAAAATTCCTTTGTTTTACTAATGTAGTGTAATTCTCTTTCCTGCGACAACCTAAAACAATCGTATTTTTAAGTTTCTTATATTTATTGTTTTTTTGTTTGAATGCAACAAATTGCTTCTTTAAAACTACATTAAAAATGTGTTATTGTACAAAAACAACACGTGGAAGGATGAAAATAACGTGGATAATTGAAGAAAAAACTATGCTAGAGATGTTACATATGAAGACCATGCATTGTTTTTAGGTGAAGACCACGCCTAAAAAATTATGTGTTGTTTTGTTTCGAAGCTAAAACCACACATAAAACTATGCGTTGTTTCTCTATAAAAACTACGTGGAAAAACCACACATAAAAATTACGATTGTTTTTGTCTAAAATCCACGCATGAAAACTACACGCCTTTTGTGTGTGAAAACCACACTAAAAAAATACGAGTTGTTTCTAGCATTTTCTAACATTACAACACATGGTCTTTTATATGTTGTTTTTTGCAAAAATGACAAACCAAAACAAACACATTGAAAGCAGCTTTTTTGGGGTTATAAGGTTGCATTCGAGCGATCTAGCTCGTTAGTTTCCTTTCTAGCTTCATCTTCTAGCGTTCAGGATGGTCGAAGTTCAGCGGAGGAGCGAGCCAAGATCGGTATTTAGTCAATTTAATAGCCTAAACCGCCTTCTAGTCATCGAATCAAGAGGTTTAGCCTATTAAATTGCCCATAAGCAACCATTTAGATCCCGTGATACTAAGATCTAACTAAAGAACCTAACTCTATGATATAGATTAGATCTTGTTCTTTAGTTCTTCCTGATATGTATGATGACGTATCTCTATGGACTCATTGTATTGGGAAGGGGGTAGAGACCCTAAAGCCCGGTAGAAGCGATGCTCCCAGCTAGCCTCTTTAGCACACCGTAAATTCGCCTCGTGTACAAGAGCCACACTGGTTGTGGGTGAAGGGGCGACCGCTTATAAGGAGGTTCGTGTTCTCGACTCTTAAACGATCCTCCGGTGTGTAAGTGTACCGGGATCACTTTGTGGACTAGGTCTACTGGCTTGCCGCCGCATGTGGGCAAGGCATGGGCTCGACACCCGCGGGAGTGATCGTCACTCTCCATTGGGTTCAAGTCAATAAGGGCAAGGCCCCCTCTAGTCACTTTGAGTCAAGATGTAGATCTCCCTCGAGGGAGTGATCCCACCCCCCATCGGAATGGGGAGATGCAACCCGTGAATAGCCCTTTGGCTATGGATCCGGCCGGGACTCTGATCAAGTCCCAACACTTTTTCAACCTACTGCAAAGTGTGAGGAGGGGCAGATGGAGGACTACCCTAAGCCATGTTCTTATGCCAGCCAAATCCATTGCCATGAATTAAATGCTGCCGCAATGACCTCGGAGACCCAAGCTTGTCACCCATCCTCGCGTCCGAGCATTGGGTAGGATTCCACATGTGATGTGCTGATCTTTGTCTATGCATATATGTGGTGAACCATCCTTCGTGATGGTCTTATGATGTTGATGTATGTACTCTCGACATGTATGTTTTAAACCCCAGCTAGGTCGATTCCACGGGGAGACATGGTAAATGACCCCTTCATTCTTCCCAATGGAACTCTTCAAGAGTTGCGGTGGATACGTGGAGGGCCCTATATTAGCATGGAGCTGGTATGGGGATGAACTCCTATTTGTATACTGGTGGAGTGCACCTTATATGAGTAGGGATGTCCCTTGATAATCATCACACAATACTTCATAGACCAAAAAATATAATGACCAATATTTTAACTATTGCATTATAATCATCACACAATGCTTCATAGACCAAAAATATAATGACCAATATTCTAACTATTGCATTGACTAATAAAATGCCGAATTACCTAATTAAAAAGATGACGATATATCCGACTAATAAGCCGATTAGGGTTTCGAGTATTAGTCCGACAATTAATGACTAATAAACCCACTAATTCTCGATTAATTTGCGACTATTCAAATATGTCCGACTAATAAGTTTGTGATTATTCCGACGTTAAATCGTCACAAAACTCATTATGTATAATCGTCGAGGAATAAGGGCTTGTGCGGTTGCTTGTTTTATAAGTCTCTCGATGATTATTCTAACATTTAGCCATCATTCTCTTGTAGTCCCAATAACTAGTGACCGCATAGAACTAGAGATTATCAACTATGCTTAAACTATCAAACAAGAAGGATACCCAATACTATCAAGATACCGTGCATGTTGGCACGAGGCATCCGCAAAGACATGAGGAGGGATGTCAATTAGTGTATGGAAACAGATCATTGATGACAGAAAAGCCAAAAATGGTCCATAAATTGAGGGTATTGTCCAAAAATAATGAAATTTTGCTTAATGAATTTGCATTAGAAAATGTCAAAATAATGGAATCCATGGAATTAAAAGACAAATTGAAGGAATAAATAGGATAATGTAAAAAATTGGAGCGTGCTATTTGTTGGGGTGTGATCATAAGCTATTAGGACAAAAAGAGAGCCGACCAATCAATGCAATAAAAATTAGAAAATCGTCATGTTTAGCTAGCTTAAATCTCAAAAATATCGACCACATGTTTTTTTTTTAGCCGCGGTTTTTAATATACCAAGGGGAAAATGCATGTTATTTGAACATGATGTAGTGGAGAATGAATGAATGGGGAAGCCATTCTTGCTGCCCTTATGACCCTCTGGTCGAGGGCGTCGTTGGATGCTCCTTGATTCTCCGTGTCTTCTTGAGGGATGGGATGGCTGATCCCATTTTGTTCTCAACATCAACAAAGATAAACCCGGATTCTACGGGTTTTGCAAGTCTTTTTCATTCTTGATCCAAGAATGGCTCAAGATTTTCAAGAATGGTGACCTACTTTTGCTGATGGTATCCAAATTTAAGGGGCCGGTTGGCGAGTTACGTTTTTTACCCTTTCCAAATTGTTAATCCATGATTGTGCTAAAAAAGTCAACGGGCTATTTAGTCTTATAATATCCAAGAGCGTGGTAGGCGGCTCAAATTATAGTCACCCGATTTGGGTTAGACTCCCAAAATTTTGAAACCTTCCCCATTTTCTTCCATAAAACCTCCCCCGGCTTTTCCCCAAAGCACGGGGAGTTTCCAACTTTGCTAACACAGGGGAGGTTTCTATAAGATTCTAAAAATATAATAATCTTTCTATTTATGACAAGCGGCTATTCATAATGAACCAGGGCGTCCAAATTTAATCCTTTCTTTTAGTATACCTTTTTTCCATTTCGGTTCTACATGCACATTCTTGATGCAGTTTTGGCGGCATCCCTCTTTGGCGTTTGATTTGTTGGCTGGATTTGTGTTATTGGATTGTTGGCGGATCGTTTTGCACATTAGTTTGTTTTGGTTTTGATTGGCGGGGGAGTGAGAATCGAGCCTCTGGGGGAAAGATGGAGCGGCATTTAAATTTGAAGAGGCGCTGGATTGGGTCGGAAATCGGGGGAGGTTTCCAATTTCAACAATAAACTCAAATTATATGGTGAAGATGGTGAGATTGCGTTAATGCTTGAAGATCTGCGCAATGTTTATGGCTCTTCTTTATTTCTTTGTGGATTTGAGCATTCATGCTTGCCTACCTTTTTTACTGGCGGTTAAGCAAAGAGCTTTTTACCGACGATTAAATAAAAGCTTTAAGCAAAAGCGAGAGAGATCAAGCAAAAACTCTGCAGTTAATGTTTTTTATTTCGGCTTGCACACAAAATTAAGGTTTTTTTTTTATTTGCACATAATCCTCCCCGTCTCTTTACCGGATTCAAGTATTGAGTTCTCGAGTTAGATCCCAAGTGTTCAAGCACTTCTTCCCCTGTCATCTCAAGATCAAGCAAAAGAGCTTTTCTAGCAGATTAAGCAAAGAGCAAAGAGATTAAGCAAAGAAAAAACGGTCATTAGAAAATAGTCATTAATTCAAAATTTTTAACTTTTCACCCGATTCAAGTATTGTGTTCTCAGGTTAGATCTAAGTGTTCAAGCACTTCTTCCCTCATCTCAAGATAAAGCAAAGAGCTTTGGCTGATTAAGCAAAAGCAAAAGATTTAAGAAAAGAAAAGATCATTAGAAAATAGTCAATTTAAAATTTTTTAACTTTTCAAAAAATAGTCATTGATTACGGCAACCCGGGGCCAGTCTTATAAAATCATTAAGGCATACCGCGAGGGCCGAGAGATGCACGAGGGTCTTAATGCAAATTTAGAAGAAAGAGCTTTTTTTTTTTTTTTTACTTTTATGGAAACCTCCCCACCTCTCCATGGAAACCTCCATTTTTTTTAATTAATTGGAAACCTCCCGGGTCATGCCGGAAAAGATGAGGAGGTTTCCACAGAATGAAGGAAGGTTTCCCCGCTGAAAAAAATGAGGAAGTTTCCATGGAAACCTCCCTCTTTTTAAAAAAGGAAGGAAAGTTGGGGGGTTTCCACGAGAAAGTTGGGGAGGTTTCGGGGAAAGTGGGGGAGGTTCCATGGAAAGTTGGGGAGGTTTCCATTGAAGTCCAACTTCGGTGGGTGAAAAAATTGTACACTAGGCCTACACTTTTTTTTCAACCTTAGCCAATCCTTCTGATGAGAACAAAAATTGGATCTTTGCATTACTGCATTCATTCTGAGAAGAGCTTTTTTTTTTTTTTTTTTTTTGGAAAGCCTCCCCACCTCTCCATAGAAACCTCCCTTTTTCTTCTTAATGGAAACCTCTCGGGTCATGCCCGAGAAAGATGAGGAGGTTTCCCGCGGAAAGTGGGAAGGTTTCCCGCGGAAGGTGGGGAAGTTTCCATGGAAACCTCCCTCTTTTCGATGTGGAGACCTCTTACATTTATACAAGGAGAAAGTTAGGGAGGTTTCCGCGGAAAGTTGGGGAGGTTTCGGGGGAATGTAGGGGAGGTTCCATGGAAAGTTGGGGAGGTTTCCATTGAAGTCCAACTTCGGGGCGTGGAAGAATTGTACACTAGGCCTAATGTTGTACACACTTTTTCAACCTTAGCCAATCCTTCCCTATTGTGTCACGGTATCAATTTTTGTTCTCATCTAATTTCTTCCTTAAAATTATCATGCATTGACCGCGTTGCATTCATGGCATTTATGGCGGGCATCTAATTATGAGCATATGATACATTGCATTTATGGCCGAGCGTCAAAGAGGCATTTACGGAAGTGGGTGTCATTTAATACTGAGCATTAAATGAGAGGAAGAACCTTCTTAAGTTCTTCTTAGGGGCGGGAGAGACACTCACGAGGAGGACTGATTCTGATGGCGGGCTCCCAGTTGGGGGTTCCTCCCGAATCCGTACATCAACGCATTCTTAATCATTGTAGGCCCTAAACCGAATAACCATTGGATTCTGCTTGAGCTTAAGTTACGGCCATTTGTTTTGCTCAACCTTAGCCAATAAGTATAATTCAAGAACATTCTAGATCCGCATTCTAAATCATTTGTAGGCCCTAAGCCCAGAGTAGCACGAAATCCAGTAGTTAGGACTTAAGATCACGGCCATTTGTTTGCTCTTTGCTCAAATTTCTTCCTCTCATGGATTTCTAAAATTTTTTTTTAGCTTGCTTCATTCCTCAAGAATAAACATTGCGGTCTTCTCAAAAATTGCTCATTTCAACTCACGATAGCAGCTCTATCGGGATGAAGTTAGCTTTCTATCTCTTCACCATTTTACTACTGGTCGGAAAAGCTAGTCTATCAAGGATCAATCTGAGAATCCCTTAGCGTCCATATATGGCCAAATCGTTCCGATTATCGGCGCCAAACAACACTCTCATAGCCAACCATCGATTACATCTTGGTTTCTCTGGGTTCTCACAACATAACCTTGTTTTTTTTTTTTTGGCATCTCCCTTGTTATATTTTTTTTATAAAGCATATTTGTCCTTTTGCTTTCACATTGATCTGCTTGTTTTAGAAGCTGCGGATATATATGGAAGCCCCATTTTCATCCATGTTTTTAGAACATAAAAGGTGTCATTTTGAATATGTTCTGCGAGAACATAAAAGCGGGCGATTGGGATTGGAATATCTTTGGCGGGGTTGGTCTTTGTTACAATCTGAATTACTTATCTCAGCCTGCTTCTATGCTTGAGCTCGCCACATTTTTAGGCAGCAACATATTCTCTCAATACTTTGC